>CM065389.1:26110000-26840000 GCA_033060915.1 Euryodendron excelsum | reverse complement strand
CATTTAGGTAACTAATGAAGTTATTCATGAATGGAAGACAAAGAAGAAAAAAAAGGGATAGTTTTCAAGCTTGATTTCCAAAAAGCCTCTGACACCATCAACTGGAAGTACCTTTTGAATGTGATGGAATCCATGGAGTTTAGTAGTAAATGGATTGAATGGACCAAGGAATGCATTTCAACTACATCAATCTCAATCCTAGTAAATGGCCCTACAATAAAGGAATTAAAGACAGGGAGATGCCTAAGGGTTTGATAAAAGGGCTAGAAGGGGGAGGCAATGGTATGGTCATCTCACACCTTCAATTTGCTGACGACACCATCCTTTTTTGTAATGCTAATATGGAAGAACTAAAGAATATAGAAAGAATTATGAAATGCTTGGAGCTAGCTTTTGGGCTTAAAATCAACTTCAGTAAATGTTCAGCATGTGGAATAGGCATTAATGCACCATTCATGAAAGAAGTCACTACCATGTTTAACTGCAAAAAGGTAAAGCTCCCTATCAAATATCTTGGTTTACACATTGGTACCAACCCTGGAAAATCAGTATGCTGGGACCAGTAATTAATAGAACAAAAACAAGCTTGCAAATTGGAAAAGGAAATACTTATCTTTAGAAGGCAGAATACATGATGCCTAACAAAGTATGCAAGGAGTTGGGGAAAATTCAGAGAGCCTTCCTATAGGGAGGAGTAAAAGATAAGAAAAGCATCCATTGTTTTGGATGGAGTAAAGTCACTTGCAGCAAATCCAATGGTAGCTTAGGTCTTATGCCAATAAAGGATAGAAACATAGCACTTTTACAGAAATGGTGGCAGAGGTTTGGGAAAGAAAAAGAGCCCTTTAGAGGAACCTAATCTATGAAAAAATATGGAATTGACAATAAGAGATGAATTCTAGAGATTAGAGAGGGTGCAAAGCTTTCAAACATTTGGAAATGAATTCTTCAATCAGAGCTCATAGAGGAAAAGGGAAACATAGCACTGGGGAAGCACTTCAATATCAAAATAGGATCTGGTTCTTCTATCCTATTTTGGAAGGAAAAATGGATAGGTGATTTCTCTTTGAAAGATAGGTTCCTAAGATTATTCCTATTGTCCACTTAAAAATCAGTAATCACCATTGATCTTCACCAACCTATTGATGATCAACCAGGTGAATGGTCTTTTGCATTTAGAAGGCAGGTTTTTTGGTGACAAATTGAGTAGTTGAACAAGCTCAAGCTTAAACTCAATAGTTCTCAAGCCATCTTCCCAGACATGATCCAATAGGAAGGCATAAGGGAGAATGAGGACTTTTCCGTCAAATCCACATGCAAGCTATTAGAATTCAACAAAGGCCTTGATTCCAACCATTGTTGGTTGGCATGGTTGATCAAAGGCCCTACCAAGCTGCAGGCTTTTGGATGGTTAGCACTAGTAGGAAGGATTAAAACAAGAGAAATGCTCCAAAGCATGGGACTCATCCCAGCATAAAGTGACTCTAACTGTGTTCTATGTGCCAAAGACATTGAAAACATTAACCATTCACTCTTAACCTGTAGATTCACATGGCTCATTTGGTCCAAGCTTCTGAACTGGTGGGGCTTACAATGGTCCAACCCTGACACCCTTATTGCTCACTCAAAATGGTGGATGGACTCCAAGTACTCAAGATTGAAGAAATTGATTTGGGAAAATATGCTCCTCACAACCCTGTGGAACATCTGGAAAGCTAGAAATAATGCAATCTTCCAGTAATAGAGAATTGAATAGGAAGAATTAGTAAAGTCCATTAAGTTACAAGTAGCTTTATAGGTGAAGGCTAAAATCAAAGTTGATTGTTTTTCAATTTCTGATTTCTTCAATTGTATTCAAGGCATTTGTAGCTTAGTAGTTTAGTCCCTAGCAGTCTAGGCATTGGCTTCTTACCAATCCCTTTTTTCTTTAGTTTTGAATTGTGTCTGTATCAGTAGGCCTATTTGCCTTCTGTTATTCTACCTCCCTTTATCAAATCTTTTTCTTTTGCTAATAAAATAATAATAATAATATACCTATTATAAATGTGCGTGAAACACTAATTAAGGAGAGGAAAATTTTACTTACCACAATCATTGACCTATTGACAGAAGCCTAATTTAGTAGGACTACGTATACTATTCATATTATTAAAAATTAAATATAATTTTTTAATAGAAAAATAGACAAGAAGAAAGCATAATAATTAAGCCTACAAGAGCAAAATCAAACTACTCTATAGATGATTGAATTCTAAAATATTCTAGATTAATGTCTAATTTTGTTGTGTGCAAATGAAACCATTTCATTTTGAATCAAAACGAAACTAATTCAACATTTGTTAATTTATAGATGAACCAATTCCTTAGGTCATAAAATAGAACACGTTTTGCCTTTCTCAATTTTTGATTAGGCAACCCATGTTCTAAATGAAATTACCTAAATAGATTTTCATGAAAAATGAAAACTTGGGAAATTTTTAAGTTATACCAATTTACAATTAAACACATCTAATTATTTAATTCGTAGATGATTTAATTCTAGAATTGCCCAATTATATTTTTGGCAGATATGTCAACTAGGTCAACCATTTTTAGGACTAAGTTTGATGTCTACAACAGATAATGTTTATATTTTGAATTTTTGGAACGAAAGGAAAATGAGGGAAAAAGAAAACAAATTTGATTTAGTTGTACAAAGAATATTACTTAGCATTGTAAGCACCCCATTTTTGTTCGCTCAGTAATCTTTAGTCCAAATCAATCACTCTAGTAAAACGTCACAACACTATCAAAAACTTAACAGTGGGCTGAAACAGTTACAAAGTCTTAAGAAACATGTGAATCAGTTGAAGCAAGCTCAAGAGATTAATGTTGAAGAAGTTAGTGAAGAAGAAGAGCAAGCAGAAAAAGAACTAGAAACTGAAAATATTACTCCAGCAGAAAACCAAGAAGAAGGTTCAGAAAATATGGACACAGAAGAAGAAACAGATAATGAATTTGAGGATAGCATATCTGATGGTAGAAGAAAGCGAGTTGGTAAAGCCAAGAAAGCCACATCACCTATACCAGTCTCTAAATCATTGGGAAGATTGAGATATAGTCTGAGGCCAAGATATAGACTTGGTCCTTCCAACACTGCATTTAATCCAGTTGAACTATCTCCCTCTCCGTTAACCTCTCTTTAACCTCCTTCCAAAAATCCACACTCTCTTTGCATCACAGTCATCACCTTATGGTTTTGTTACACATATGTTAGTCATGTTTTGCACATTTTGGTTATGGATATTGACCTTTTATGGCTTAATCTATATATTTTGAAGTTTAGTCTTTTATTGAATTTATATAATCTTTTGTAAATTTTTGTGGATGTCCATTGTCTAATCAAATGTAACATCTTTTTGAATGATATATAACAATGTTATTATGAAAGCTTGATGCCTTGTTGATTGAATGCTTTGCTTGCTACCCTATTTATACAAATTATCTTATTGTAAGTTTTTTGCTATTGTACTTGTCTTTGCTATAAATTTATTTTTTTGATGAATTGACAAAAAGGGGGAGAAAAATAGTAAATGAATGGATGACAATAATAGGAAAAAAATGGACATGATGAATGATTGAATGATGAATGATTGTTGATTAATGACATGAATGATAAATCTTGATTGTTATTAAATGATGAATAATTGATAAATGATAGAAATAATGAAAGTTGCATGATATAGTATATGAAACCTTATAAAGCATGTTCTTAAGAGGAATAACATAATAAAGGAATTATTTCCCTCAACTTGTTTTGGAATTGACTAATAAAAACTCTTTTTTAAGATCTGTTTTTGCTAATCAAACAAAAGAAAAAATATTTTTTCTTGGAAGCATCACTTGCAAAACAAAGGGAGAGCTTTCTCTGGTAAGAAATTTGATTCTATCTATTTCATTTTATCTTATATCGATTATTATTGGAAAGGTTTTGTCATCATAAAAAAGAGGGAGATTGTTGACTCTACGCCTTGATTTTGATGATAACTAAACCTTGTGTTAGTTTACTAATACATTTAATTAGTATGCAGATTAATAAGGATTATAATTTAGACTTAAAAACTTGACTTAAAGTCTAATACATGGCAAAATGGATGCACAACAATTTTAAGTTTGAGCAATACACCAAAACAAAAAAATGGCACCCATTCAAACATCAAACCAATGATTTGCATTCGAAGAGATTGAAGGTGATTCAAAAGAAGAATTTATCATGTGTGCAAAGACTCTATGAAGAATCCAAGAAAAGATTTTGAAGAAGCCAAAGTGAATTTAATCCAAATTGAATTAAAGATAATCTTGAATTATCATCTCGGATTGAAAGCTTTGAAGAATCACTATACCCCAAAGAAAAAGATTTCTTGAAGTACTTAAAGTGTTTGAAGCTAAGCTTTATCAAAGATAGCATAAGACATTTTCTGGGTGATGTGTCGATACATGGGTTTGATGTGTCAAAACATGAGGACATAGGCCAATGTTTGAAGAATAGATGATCGAGTGTCAACACATGAGTTTGATGTGTCAACACATTGAGGTAGTAAACAAAATTTGGGGAACGCAGACTTGATGTGCCGACACATGAAAGTTAGGTGCCGACACCTGAGGACTAACGTCTATATTTTTAAACGTTATATTGAATTGGGCGGGCATTTAATGAACCCCTAACTACCTCCAACGGGTGAAATCAATTCAGGGCCATATATACAAGCCTCCAAATGCATTTATGGTGAAAAGATACAAGATTATTCCACCCTTTGATCATCAAGAGCTGACAAGTCTGAAAATTCTCTTTATCTTCAATACTTGGCATTTAATGAGCTATTCATTCCTTATTTACTTTTCATAGACAGTGTGTACCTCAATTGTAAATCCTTTATACACCTGTGGATGAGAGTTTGAGTGTTCTCTTGTAAAAGAAAAACACTAGTAAGTTTGAGAGAGCTTGGCCAAAACTCTTGTAGCATTGAAGCTTGGGTGTAAGGAGAGTGAGCTATGCACTTCAATTAGCCTCTACTTTGTAATTAGAGATTGCATAGTGAAAGAAGACTTTAAGGAGATCTTGGGGTGAGAACATAGACCATAGTTGTGGTTGAACCTCGATAATTCTTGGTGTTTCTTTCTTGTGCTTTGCTTTCATTTCATACTTGATTCTATTGCATTGCATACACATGAATTACTGTTACATTCATTAAATTAGTTTTAATTTGTCTTGATTACGATTAGTTTTAAAAAACCCAATTCACCCCCCTCTTAGGTTGCCTTTTGGGCCAACAAAGGCCACCTTCTCAAATATGTCCCTAGACAGTTTGGCATGTTCGATATGCCACTCAAATCTATCTTGGCCACATTACTACAAGTGTTGGTCAAAATAACCATTTTGCCCCTGGTGGCCCGGGCACTTCCTAAACCACACCGGCTTTAGGTAGCCAACTAGCATGCATTAGGATACTCTAGACAATATCCCTGTCCATTTCCAGGCGAGTCCCTTGACTCAAAACACCTCTAAATCAACAAAAGCTTCCCAGAGCGTCTCGCAGACACTCCGTGAGGGTTGTCTTTTTCTCCGATTTCCTGATTAAAACGCACCATCAAATGAGTTGAGAAATGTGTAAATTAGGGAATTCCCAAAAGTCTTTCCATAGGTCTTTCTATCGATATGGCTCAATTGAAAAGATCACTTCCTGAGGCATCTGATCGTGTGGCCCGAAAGTTGATACTTTTAGAAACCCTTAAAGTATCTCGCTCTGCTAGGGTTGACTTTTTCTTTAATTTCCTAATTAAAACACACCATCAAACGACTTGAGAAATGTGTAAATTAGGGAATTCCATAAAGCTTGTCCGGAGGACCTCCCATTGGTACGGTTCGAATGAATAGGTCACTTTTAGGAAGCCACGATCATATGGCACAAAAATTGCTACTTTCGGCAACCATTGGAGCATCTCGTAGATGCTCTGAAAAGCTTATTTTCATGCACACTTCCCGATGACATATCTCCATCATCCAGAGTCCTTTGAAGCTTTTCAAGGGCTCCAGGTTCAAGAGAAATAGTGAGGGAAAGTCATGAACTTGACTAATTTCCCAAATTGCACAAATTTCAAGGCAAAGTCAGCATAAGAAATCTCGGCAGTGGAGCATATGCTACACGCATCCAAACAATGATCAGATCAGATAAAACTTGCCTTGCAGCCCAAGCTAGCGTAGTATAACGTGTGCCACGTGGCACTCAACCACTGGCGCATGTAGCACATGCGCTAGAGAAAAGTTTGCCTAGACGCATGTAGCACCCTGCGTATGCTCCAGAGCCCAAGATCTTTGCCTACAAATAGCAACGCACCCCCTGCGTATTCTAGAGCTAAAAACAATGGCGAAACCCTGCTGAAATACTCCCAAAACTCTGAAAAACAGTAAATACTTGATGTGATAATTTTATTACTCGCAAGCACACGAATCGGATTGAAGTATAAGAGTGTGAGTGCGAGGTCGATCTCACAGAGACTTATAAAATTTTAGAAAATAAATTAAAATAAATCTAGTTCACCCTAACCTAGTTAAGAAATCTTGAGTTTGTTTAATTAATCTAGCAATAGGCAAAAACAACTAAATAACCAAATAAACAAGTAAACAATTAATTAACAAATAATAATAAAGGGATGAGAGAAATCAAATTAAGATGACTAAGGTTTTAGAATCCACACACATGCATTATAATAACTTGTCATGTAATTCAAATTATTTCCCTAATTCACTTCACAATAACGTCGTAATCAAACTTGTTATTATGGAAAATATAAAATTAAAATCATTTTAATAAATAAACTAATATATACTCTTCCTAACCTTAATGTTCAAAATAAAAAATTCATATGTATCCATTTGAAAATAAATCACATAAGAAATCCAATACTTGAAATTATACCAATAAATAACAGGGCTAATAATTAATCCAACAATCTCAAATCATGAACAAAATTCATATTCAAAATTATTGACTTTAATGAAATTTAGGCCAGAGTATTAAACAATCAAAGTACGTGTTTGGGAAATAAATATAAATCACATGTCGAGTCATTACAAAACATGGAGTTTCATCCTCAACCCTAGTATGAAAACTTAGCCACTTATAGTTTTAACATCCATTGAAAGTAAGAAAAATAAAACATAAAACCTGGACACGTAAAAATAATAAGGGTTGAAAGCTTGGTAGTTCCAAATCTTTGTTTTCTTCTTCCTCCTTCTTTCTTTCTTTTTCTCTTTGGCTTTTTCTCTTCTCGGCTAGGGGCTTTGGTGCGGCCAAGACCCAACAACCTGCTAGGGAAATTTTTATTCCCTTTTATTCTTTTACTTTGGCCTAACAACCCCCTCTGCGCGTACGGCTCCCTTCTAAGGTTTTGATTTCTTTTTTTTTTTTTTTTTTCCTTCTTTGCTTCTTTGCTTGCTGCTCACCCCTCACACGTGCATAGCTATATATATATATATATATATCTTCTTTATATAAATATATGAATCTTGCTTCACTTTGACTCTTTTTTTATTGGTTGAAAGTCTTTCCTTCTAGCCTCCTTGTTTTAGTAGAATTGTTGAAGGATTTGATTCTTTAAGCACGTATTTTTTATTCTAGTTAGGATTCTTCCTTTCTGCTCTTGTATCCAAATCTACAATAAAAACAATAATATAAATAAATAAATAATAACTAAATAATATAATTAAAGGGTAAAAATATATAAATTATGTGACTTATCAATACTCCACTTCTTTCAACCTTCCAAGCATCCAAGCTAGATTCCACTCACCTCAAGCCTATACACTTCATTCCAAAGCCTCCAAAGCAAGACTCAGGCTATTTCTAGCGCACTTCAAAGCCATTGAAGACCCTTCAAAGCTCAAGCAAAGCCCTCTATTGAAGCTTGAAGAAATTGTGAAGACAAGGTAGTATTTCTATTTACATTTTGCTACCCCCACTCTTCTTTTCTCCCTCCTAGCCTATTTAGGCTATTCTCTATTTTACACCCTATCTTCTACCCCCCTTTCTTGCTTGCTTGAACAAAAGGACATTAGGTTTATGCCTAGGAGAAGCTTTAGGGAAGCCTTTTCCCTTTAGCCTACCTTATCATAATATGGACCATAAGCCCCTTGTAATGTGGTGTGGCCTTTTAGCCTTGTATGATTTCATGACCCCTTTTGCATATAATTACTATGTTCATGTATTACATGCTTGGCTCCATTTGCATGCTCATCATCATTTTTAAAAGCCCTAAATATTTCTATTTCCATATTATTCTCAAACACCATATTCAAGTGTTTTTCTAGAGATGGCTCTAAGAGTTGGTTTCTTGAAGCATAAGACTAAATCCTAGTTTTCAAGCATTAACTACCTTCTTTGCATTTCTATATAGCTCTCTTGAACTTTTGCATAAAAATTATTTCAAAACCACCCTTCAAAAGGGTCTTTCCAAAATCTCTACTCTCTTATGTTTTCAACAAAAGTGGCTTTCAAAGTGTTGTGTCTATGCTGATTTTCAAAGCTTTACTCTCTTGAGTTGTATGGTTAAAATGGTCTCCATGGGACCCTCTCTTGAGTCGTATCCTTATAATGACCATAAGAACTCTAAACCCACTAAAGTGGTTTTCCGCATTCCCAAAAGTGGTTTTCAAAACAACCCTCTTTAAGAAGGGTTCTCAAAAGTTTATTCTCTTTAATTTGCATAAAAATAGTTTTCCAAGACTACCATTTTCATTTTTGATTTCTAGAAGTTTTGATCTCTTGAGTATTATGATTGAAATGGTCCGATAGAGTCTTCTTTGGAGTGATTGCCCTCAAATTAACCATATGAACCCTTATTCCTTAGAGTAATTTTCAATATCTTAAGAGTGGTTTTCCAAAACTCCCCTTTTTCAAAGGATGATTTTCAAAACTTCACTCTCTTTAGTTTTCAATCAAAGAAGTTTTCAAAACCACCTTTGCATATTGGTTTTCATAAAATGGTTTTTAAAATACCCTTTCAATTTTTGTAAATAAAGTCATCTCCAAAACCGCTAGGTCTAAACCCTAGTTTAAAACCATTACGTCCAAACCCTAATTCAAAACCACCTTTTAAAACTCTAGGTTAACTTTACCCTAGTTGTCCAACCCTAGGTTAACTTAACCCTAATTGTCCAACCCTAGGTTAACCTAACCCAAGTTAGTTAACCTTAGGTCAACCAAACCTTAGGTTAACCTAACCTAAGTTAGTTAAGGTAGTTAACCGTAGGTTAACCTAACCCTAGTTAGTTAACCCTAGGTTAATCCAACCAAGGTTAAGTAAACTTCAAGGCTCCAATTCAAAGGCCCATTGTCAAATGATCTTCCAATTCAAAACCATTTTCAAACCATGTTTTCAAAAACATCATACTCTCTTGAGTTTTCAAAATCAATTCCAAAATCTTTTCAAATGCTTCCATGCTCTATCCTAAAATATTTTCAAGGACTCTCTTAAACTTGTCTTGACTAAAATGGCTAGACAGTTAATATTTTTTAAAAGTTATTTTCAAAATGGTTCTAAAAACTCACAACCCTAAGGTATTCCTAACCCTTTTATGGTTAGGATTTCCAAGGGAATGTGATACATTAAATGTGACCTTCAAAGGTTCATAATAGGGTTCTAGACCCTAAATATTTTCAAAAACATTTTTTAAAAATGATTTTCAAAAGTCACATCCTTAAGATAATCTTAGTCATTCAATGATTAGGGTTTCTTAAGGAAAGTTAGATATCAAGTAGGGTTCCTTAACCCTAAAGCTTTAAAGACCTAAGTGAAGTCTTTAGCCCCCTTTTCCAAACATATCGTCCAAAAACTATAACCTTAAAGGAGTTTAGTTGTGCAATAACTAACCTCCCAAAGGTGATGAAACACTCCACATTACCTTTCATAAGGTATTCAAAAATGGTTTTCAAAAACTTTTCAAAGACAAGTTTATAAGAGCTTTCCAAACCCAAACTCTATTTCAAAATCATCAAATCAACTTTCAAAAACCTTCCAAAAAATCCCTTGAGTTGTTTTCAAAATTTTCCAAAAACATTCAAAGTTCTATTTCAAAGGCACTTTTAGAAATCTCCAATTCCAAGTCCAAACTTTTTTAAGTTCAAGTTTTAAAAACCTTTCAAGACTCCCATGAGTCAATCTTCAATCAGGCCCTGGCCTGAAGTACGAATGACCTGATTCTCGCCAAATGAGATATGTAGGCAACCTAAAATGGTGCGGTTATAACCCTGTTTCCAAGTCAAATGTCTATTTCAAAACTCTCTCTCTCAATCAAAATTTATATTTCAAATCACACCTCAAAACTTTTCTACCCTCAAAGATCTTGCCCAAAACCAGCATCACGCACCATTCATTCAAAAAGTGATGACCAATCCCCATTTTCAACACTTTAAAGTGGACACAAGTGAACTATTAGTAGCAAGTAATTCAAGTGAGTGAATTAAGGGTGACTAGACATGTAGGTACCGAAAGGACGGGAGGTAAAGTGATGATCTTAGGATATCTTCCGTACACATAACCAACCCCCAGACCATAGATTTCTATTTTGATGACCAAATCGGAGTCACATTTTTAAAAGGGCTTTTAAAATGTTACTAAAACCTCTTTTCTAAAAACCTTCTTAAGAAGGACATTCTCAAAACATTTTCGAAAAGCCTAAGTTTAGTTTTTGGATTACGCTTAGTTTTAGGTGACCTAACTCATCTTTAACTATGTTAGGTAGCGACTCTAAATATTTTCAAAAAGCCCTTAATCAAATCAAGTTTTCAAGTTCAAACTCCCATCGCATTTATCCTTTTAGGAAGGTAAGTTCTAACAGAGAGAGTACAGTGTTTTCCCGAACCAAGAGGGTTTGGTTAAAAATCGGGGTGCGAAAAGCATTATAAATGTGTGTGCAATACTAATTAAGGAGAGAAAAATTTTACTCACCATGATCATTGGATTGTTGACAAAAGCCTAATTTTGTAGGAATAAGTAAGCATGTTATTGATATTATTAAAATAAAAAAAATATTTTTTTAATAGAAAAATAGACAGAAGAAAGGATAATAAGCCTACAAGAGCAAACTCAAACTCAACTGTAGATGATTTATTTCTAAAATATCCTAGATTAAGGTCCAATTTCGTTGTGTTAATGCAATCATTTTATTTTGAATCAAACTAAACTAATTCAACATTTATTGATGGAGTAATTAAAACAACACCCCTTAAATTATGACCTAATATCACTAAACCCCTCTAAACTCTAAAACAAATATATTGACCCTTTGAACAACCAATTAGTATCAGTTAACACCTTCTATTACAATATATTAGCAATCTATTAAGAGAATAGATTAAAAAAAAGGATAAAATATGTCGGTGGTCCTTGTAATTTATCCCTCGTGTCAATTTGGTCTCTGGAGTTTCAATTGTAACAATTATAATCTTTAATTTTGTACAATGTATCAAATTAGTTCAATTATAAACGATTGTCAAAAAATTAGAAAGAAAAAGAGTACATGCTATGCACGTGAGGGCATGATAGTAAGTTCACTTCATTTTGCCTCCCCCAACTCTCCTTCTCTTATTTCTCTCCTTTCTTTCTCTTTCCACCAACACCATGCTTTTCGCTAACCCCCACTGGCCCCAACCCAGTTACCCAAGACCATCACAACCCCCTTCTCTTCCATGGTTACTCCTCCCCTTGCCTACACTCCCTTCCATCGTCACTGGAAAATCCAATCTAGAGATTTCATTTTGAGGGAAAAAATTTTAACACCAAACAGTTGATCCAATCTTGAATGATAGGTTTTTTTTTTAAAATAGTTAGAAGACGTGATTGATTAATTGAAATCTCAAAATAAAAAACCTCTCTAATTTCTTCAATTTTTTCTCTAAGAAACAAAATCCTCCCATCCATGGTGGGTCTTGTAATGTGGGTCTGCTTTGTGAGAGCTTTGGCCATAGTGGGTCTTGTAAGGTGGTCTTGGCTTGGGTTTTTAGTTTGTGTGAGAGAGATATATAGAGAGAGAGCCTCTCTTGGTTTACCAAAAATAGGTGATGGATCTAGAGAGTTCCTTCAATGGCCGAAGCCAAACCCATTCCATTCCTCTCTTTATAAAAATTATTCTCTCTCTAAAACTTTATATCTGACCACCAACCCACCTTACTCTCTTCTTTCCTTTTTCCTCTCCTTCCCTTCCTTCACCTCCGACCAACTTGCCTATCAAAGACCAATACAAATTCATCGTAGCACCATCACAACCATCGAAGCTTAGCAATGAAAAAAATAGCATCTCTATTTGGCGCTACTACAAATCATCACAAGTCATCACACAAATCGGAGTCACTGGAATCTTTGTCAATCCTTGCAAACAGTCACGTTACATTGTCAACTAGTTAATGTTCAATCACAAAAGCAACATAACATTATTGCAAGCTTTGTCTACCAGCCTTCAACATCACCTAGAGTGATGTATCCCATCAGAGCCACATCGAGGAAGTTGATAGCTAACCTCTGCCAGAGTTGTTACTGCATTGTTGACTTGCTCTAAGGCTTCATCAGCGATCAATTGATACAGGATAAAAGTAGAGACAAAAGAAAATGGTGAATTTACTATTATGCCCTCACGTGCACAACATGTGCTCTTTTTTCATCTAATTTGATATACTATACAAAATTAAAGGATAAAATTATTGCAACTGAAACTGCAAAGACCAAATTGACACGAGGAGTAAACTATAAGGATCACCAGCATAGTTTACCCTTAAAAAAATTTTACATGTGCCTTGCATATCTAATAATATAAAAGAGCGAATGCATACAAGAGATTTTGTTTAAACTTTTGGTGTGTTTTTTACGGTTTTGCCCCTTGCTTTTTTAGAGTTGGGACCTTTTTGCCCGTTGGTTTGCTGCTCAATTACAACATTTTGAGTGTATATTGTATTAATAGTTTTAAGCTTTTTGTTTTAGGTATTTGTTTTCTTGTTCGAGCGATACATGCACAATGTTTTGCCCTTTTTGACCCGTGTATGACAATGCTTAAAAAGTGAGCTCTCTTACCCCTCCATCCACTTTCTCTTCCCTTTTTAAAAATTACCCAATTATGATATTGTAAGACAAGTCTCTTTAGGATGGCCCACTTGCCACATGTATAAAGTATATACATATATATCTCTGATATATATTGTATATTTATCTATTTGTTAGTTAGTTATGAGTGATGATAGGAATAGTTACCCACTCCATGTGAAACACTAGGAATGGTTGACTAAGGCTTATCAAGTCCCCACTATCAAATAATAGTTCCTTAATAGAAGGAATCAATAAGAATAAAGATAAGGGTCCTTAGTCTAGTAGTTATAAATTGCTTGTAATATCAATCGTTCAAGGAATTAAGTCCTGCATAGATTAAAAGATCCTATCTACAGAGAGTCCCATACACAGATGGTATGAGAAGGAAGCAACTTACATTTTCAGGAGCATAGAGATTTTTTTTCAAATACGCAGGATCAGTACATCAAGTTCACTTGGACAACAATAATTGGAGGTTAGTACACATAATTAATTTAATCAATATATGATTAATATTTTCACTGCTTATACATGCATATATATTACAATTATTATATATATGTATATATAGTTTATCTTACACTGTGGTATCAGAGCCACGCTCTAGTTCATGTTGTTCAATATACAGATAATGTGTAATTCATACTCTATTTATTGTTGTATATACATTTGTATTATCTTTTGAATAAGTTTCGGTAATTTTTTACGATTGAATAGGATAATGATGTTGTTATAAATATGTACAGTCTATTACATTCTTGGGATATTTGATTTTACATGATATCCATTTATGAGCGAAATTATAGGTATGTTCATCTATGCATATATATACATACACGATGCATATATGTTGACTAGAGTGAGACGTGATTTTACATCATGTTGAGATGATTTGTTTGCTTTGGTTAATAGATTCATTAAAATATTTATTGTTTCATTATTTAATGAGTTATGTTATATCCATTAAAGTATATATGTATATAGACTTGAGGATACTACTCTGAATGTATACAGTTTTTTATATATTTGATGTCACTTGATTGAGTTGATATGCATGAATTAATATGCATGAACTGATGACTTCATGACTTCAATGTATAATTATTTTCGGGTAACTTTAATAATTGTTGATTTTTATAATTAAATACTCTCTTGTAGTGTTTTCTGTGAGTCTCGACAGACCTGGGACCTTCTGTAAATTTATGTTTGTGTTTTCTCTTAAAATTGTTTAAGGGTTTTTTCAAAAAATATTATGGGACAACGATTTATGTTTTTCAATTATTAAATTGTAGTTTCATCTCACTAAAGATTATTTTATGTCATTTTAAGAAACTTGAGCATCACATTAACTTAAGAATAGCCACAACATCTTGAATTTTTGTGATGTGCGATTTTAAGTTCTTGTTATCACATTTAGAAAGGATCATTTGACTATATAATTAATGGCATATATTTTGCAATTAAATTAATGAAAATAATTGTTTATTATTAATTTAATTGGGATAAGATCGTAAATTAAATATTAAGATAAGATTTTTCTATGTCCACAGATAAAGGAATGTTTTATTTTGGTGTATGTTATTTAGTAGTCTTATCAATACAGTTTAAGTAGATTTAATGCATGTTGCTACCTTTATCCATAGAGAGATTTGAGTTTACTTTATTTTAATTATTATTTCATAGCATAATATATTCTTGATTATTGTAGTTATTCCTACTACAATTTTTAGTACTGAATCATCTCGTATTCAATTCTTGAGTGGTAATAATTTTTATGACTGGAAAGATAAAGTACTTTTGACATTGGGGTGCATGGACCTTGATTTGGCGCTCTATGTGGATGAATCACCCGCCCCCATGGAATCAAGTACGCTAACTGAGAGGGTTGCATCTGAGTGGTAGGAGTGATCCAATCACCTAAGTTTGATGCTCATTAAGTCTCACATCAGTAAGGACATTAGGGGTTTAATCCCCGAATGCGATAAGGCAAAATATTTCATAAAGGCTACTTAAGAGTAATTTGTGAGCTCTAATAAGGCACTAGCTAACACTCTAATGAAGAAATTGTCAGGTATGAAACATAATAATACTAGAAGTGTGTGTGAATATATCATGGAAATGAGAGACATTGCAGCTCAACTGAAAGCACTGGAGATAGAGATTTCTCAGTCATTCTTGGTGCATTTTGTCCTTAACTTTCTTTCTATGGAGTATGGTCCTTTCAAAATTTCCTATAACACACATAAGGAAATATGGTCAGTGAATGAACTTCTGACCATATGTATTCAAAAGAAAGAAAGGCTGAAGCATGAAAAGCTAAAAACTGTTAATCTAGCCTTTTATGCAAAGGGGAAGGATCACAAGGGCAATGGTGTTCCTCAAGAGAAGAATGGAGAAGTGTCAATGAAGCGTTATGGCAATAAAGGTGTATGCTTTTTTTGCAAGAAAAAAGGACACATGAAGAAGGATTGTGCTAAGTATAAGAAATGGCTCGTACAGAAAGGTAATCCCTTATCCTTTATGTGTTATGAATCTAATTTTGTTAATGTTTCTAATAATACATGGTGGATTGATTCTAGTTCTACAATTCACATTGCCAATACCATGCAGGGTTTTCTTAGCCTAAGGAAACCAACAATAAGTGAACAAAGCATCTATTCAGGAAATGGGATGCGTTCATATGTGGAGGCTGTTGGGACTTTCAGACTGGTTTTAAAATTGGGTTTTATTTTGGATCTTGAAAACACTTTATATGTTCCATCATTTTCTAAAAATTTGGTTTCTATTTCTAAATTAGTACCTTTTGAATTTAGTTTCAATTTTAGTAGTATAAATTTTGATTTATTACAAAAATAAGACCATTATTGGCAAACGATTTTTTAGATGATGGATTATTTAGATTTGATTTAAATCCTAATTTTGAAAATAACCTTTCGACTTTGCATGATGGGATTGACATAAAGCAGAACATTATTAATGTTATAGCATAAGAGATTGGGATATATCTCCAAGGAAAGAATTAAAAGATTGGTAAATGAAGGAATTTTAAATGCTTTTGATTTTTCTAATTTTGGTACTTGTGTGGATTGCATTAAGAGGAAGCAAACCAACAAGTCCACTAAAGGTGCTAACAGGAATTCTGATACTTTTGAAATCATACACATAGACCTGTGTAGACCATTTACTCCACCTTGTTTGAATGGTCAGAGATATTTCATCTCATTGATTAATGACCATACACGATATATGTATCTTTACCTCTTATTTGACAAGGCTGAAGCACTAGATGCTTTTAAAGCCTATAAGGCAGAGATAGGGAGATAAACAGAAAAGAAAATCAAAATCATAAAGTCAGACAAGGGTGGAGAATATTATGAGAGGTACATAGAATCAGGACAATTACCAGGTCCATTTGATAGGTTCCTTAAAGAAGAGGACATAATTTCTCAATATTCAATGCCTGGAACACCACAAGAAAATAGGGGCTGAAAGAAAGAACGACACACTTGTGGACATGGTGAGGAGCATGTTAAGTCATTTTAATATTCCTATAAATCTATGGAGTGGAGCCTTGAAAACTGTTGTGTGTGTATTAAATAGGGTTCCATCTAAAGTTGTTCCTGAAACACCTTTTGAATTGTGGAAAGGATGGAAACTAAGTTTAAAACATCTACACATATAGGGTTATCTAGTTGAGGTAAGGGTTTATAACCCAGACATGAAAAACTGGACCTAAGAATAGTTAGCGAGTTTTTCATTGGGTATGGAGAAAACTCCGAAGGATTTTGGTTTTATTGTCCTTCAAACACACCAAGAATTGTTGAAGTTAGAAATGCTAAATTTCTTAAGGATCTTGAAACTAGTGGGAGTGGTTCTCCTCGAACCATTAATTTTGAGAAAATAAAGGACCCCATTGAGAAATTAATTGGGGAAGTGGTTGCTCTTCTATCCCAAATTCCAGATATCATTGGAGAGCAACCAACTCAAGAACAACCACTCTATAAGGAACAAATTCAAATATAACCTCCCATTCAAAATTTACAAGAACCAACGAGAGTAAGGAGATCTTCAAGAGAAAAGAGATTAGCAATTTCTAGTGATTACCTTGTATACCTATAAGAGTCTGACTTTGATGTTGGAGCTAAAGATGATCCTAGTTCGTTTTTACAAGCCATGAATGGGGACAATTCCACCTTATGACACGATGCCATGAAAGAAGAGATGGCATCAATGGCTAAAAATCAAGTTTGGGATCTCGTTCAATTGCCAAAAGGGTCTACAACTGTTGGCTGTAAATGGGTCTATAAGACCAAAAGGGACTCTTCTGGTAACATTGAACGATATAAGGCCAGACTTGTAGCCAAAGGTTTCACTCAAAAGGAAGGAATTGATTACCATGAAGCCTTCTTTCCAGTTTCTAAGAAAGTTTCATTTATGATTATCATGGCATTAGTAGCTCATTTTGATTTAGAGTTACAACAGATGGATGTGAAAACGACTTTTCTGAATGGAGATCTTAAAGAAGAGGTATATATGATTCAGCCTGAAGGATTTGCTTCTAAAGATAATCATTTGGTTTGTAATTTAAGGAAATCTATATATGGAATTAAATAGGCCTCTCGCGAATGATATTTAAAGTTTCACAACATTGTTACTTCATATGGTTTTACGGAGAACATTGTTGATTAATGTACATACCTTAAAATCAATAGGAGTAAATACATCCTTTTAGTCTTATACGTGGATGATAATTTACTTACAAGCAGTGATTTGAGTTTGCTAAGTGAGACAAAAGTTTTTCTTTCTCAAAACTTTGAAATGAAGGATATAGGTGAAACCTCTTATGTTATTGGCATTGAGATTCACAGAGATAGATCCCAAAGGATATTCGAACGCTCTCAAAGGGCGTACATTAAAAAAGTTTTGGAAAGATTTAATATAAAATCTTGGTCACCTAGTGTAACACCCATTGTCAAAGGAGACAAGTTTAGTCTAATTCAGTCACCAGAAAATAATTTGGAGCAAGAGTAGATGAAGAGCATACCTTATGCATCAGCAGTTGGCATCATGATGTATACTCAAGTCTGTACAAGACCTAATATTGCGTTTGTAGTAGGAATGTTGGGCAAATACCATAGCAATCCAGGACTTGAACATTAAAAAGCTGCCAAGAAAGTCATTCAGTATTTGCAAGGAACCAAGAACTACAAGTTGACATATAGACATATGGATTCATTAGAGGTGATTGAATATTCAGATTTTGTTGGATGTTCAAACACTAAAAGGTCTACTTTATGATATATCTTTCTTCTTGCTGGAGGAGCTATATCTTGGAAAAGTATCAAGTAGTCCATAACTGCTTCATCTACTATAGAAGTAGAATTTGTTGCATGCTATGAAGCTACTTCACAGGCTCTATGGTTAAGAAATTTTATCACAGGATTAAGGGTCATTGATTCTATGTCGAGACCATTAAAACTTTACTGTGATAATTTGGCTACAGTTTATTTATCTAAATATAACAAAAGTGGCAGCCGAAAAAAGCACAATAACATAAAGTATCTTGTTGTCAAAGAGAAAGTAAAGATACAGGATGTAGCTATTGAGTACATTAGCATTGAGTTGATAGTTGCAGATTCCATGACTAAAGCATTGCAGGCTAAAGTATATCATGGTCATGTGGAGCATATGGGACTTATTAGCTCATTTACTGTTTAATTTGACTTTCTTATTTTGATAATTCACAATTTGTAAACAATTTTTAAATGTTTTTAGAGAATAAAGACATAACTTTAATTGTGCAAATAAAATAATTGCCATGTATGATATCCATTGGAATAAATAAAATAGGACCTTAAATGACTAATATGTAGTCATTGATAAAGTATTAAAGTACCTCATTAAGTGCTTATTGGGAACTGTCATATATTGTAATACATGGAAGGGAATACCTATTAAGGGTACAACTACCATAATTCATGATTGGTACTCAGTAATAGAGTAAGAGGTTTAAGGATGAGGCATTTTGTGACCATAATACAGTATCTATCATTTATATGGTTTCCATGTGTCTAGTGGACTAAGTGGGAGAATGTAAGACAAGTCTCTTTAGGGTAGCCCACTTGCCACATGTATAAAGTATATACATATATATCTCTAATATATATTGTATATTTATCTATTTGTTAGTTAGTTACAAGTGATGATAAGGATAGTTGTCCACTACATGTGAAACACTAGTAGTGATTGGCTAAGACTTATCAAGTCTCCACTATCAGATGATGGTTCCTTGATGGAAGAAACTTATAAAAATAAAGATAAGAGTCTCTAGCCTAGCAATTATAGATTGTCTGTGATATCCATCGTTCAAGGAATTAAGTCCTCCATTGGTTAGAATATCCTATCTACAAAGAGTCCAATACATAGAGGGTGTGAGAGGGAACCAACTTACGTTTACAAGAGCACAGAAATTTTTTTTCAAATACTCAGGATCAGTACATTAAGTTCACTTAGACAACAATAATTGAAGATTAATATACATAATTAATTTAAACAATAAATAATTAACATTTTCACTGCATATATATACGTATATATTATAATTATTATATATATATATGTATAGTTTATCTTTTAGATATAACTGAGTTCCCCTTGCCGAATCCTTCACTTCTCCTTCTTAACCTCTTCTTTGTGATGATATATATATATATATATATATATCATGTGCCTTGTTGGCGTGCTCTTATGGAGCCTAGCCATCATATCTCACCTGCGAGGAATTTCCCTGACTCAGGTTTTTTACAATCATAATTCCACATGTGAGGCGTGTTTTAAGTTAATGCTCAAAGCCAAGTTAAACGCCAATTGAATTGGCGGTTTTAATGAAATCGCCAATTCAATTGGCGATTTCTTAAAAACGCCAATTCAATTGGCGATTTCTTAAAAACGCCAATTCAATTGGCAATTTTAGTGTATACATATTAGTAATCATATCAGCAATTCCCCCAAGCAATTCGAAACCCATAACTTCCAAACCGGGAACCCGATTGACGTGTCGTCAACTCCCACACGTCACTCGTGTCACACCGGTGCCTTTCGTCAAGTTTCGCACTCCCTGGAGCCTTTCTCGCCATTTCGGTAACCCAATGGCCGAGTTGGCAAAACTCCAAAAACATAAGTTCCGGAATTCCGAAACTTTGCATAACTTCCAAACCGGGAACCCGATTGACGTGCCGTCAACTCCCACACGTCACTCATGTCACACCGATGCCTCTCGTCAAGTTTCGCGCTCCCCGAAGCCTTTCTCGCCATTTTGGTACCCCAATGGCCGAGTTGGCAAAACTCCGAAAACATAAGTTCCAGAATTCCGAAACTTTGCATAACTTCCAAACCGGGAACCCGATTGACGTGCCGTCAACTCCCACACGTCACTCGTGTCACACCGGTGCCTCTCGTCAAGTTTCGCGCTCCCCGAAGCCTTTCTCGCCATTTCGGTACCCCAATGGCCGAGTTGGCAAAACTCCGAAAACATAAGTTCCGGAATTCCGAAACTTTGCATAACTTCCAAACCGGGAACCCGATTGACGTGCCGTCAACTCCCACACGTCACTCGTGTCACACCGGTGCCTCTCGTCAAGTTTCGCCCTCCCCGGAACCTTTCTCGCCATTTCGGTACCCCAATGGCCGAGTTGGCAAAACTCCGAAAACATAAGTTCTGGAATTCTGAAACTTTGCATAACTTCCAAACCGGGAACCCGATTGACGTGCCGTCAACTCCCACACGTCACTCGTGTCACACCGGTGCCTCTCGTCAAGTTTCGCGCTCCCCAGAGCCTTTCTCGCCATTTCGGTACCCCAATGGCCGAGTTGGCAAAACTCCGAAAACATAATTTCCGGAATTCTGAAACTTTGCATAACTTCCAAAACGGACCATGTTCATCAGTTCCGCAATGCCAAATATGATCCAAGCTCATATATATATATTATATGAAAACATAATAACTGATTATGTTTTACTGCACTCAATATGGCTGCATGCCAATCAGAAATCAATGTGATCCCTTCTTTTCCTGGCACAATAAGATGCCTGACATGGTAGATAAACCATGACCAATCACGATAGTTTTTCGATTCAACTACTGCGAAAGCTAGAGGGAAAACATTGTTGGCAACAGTTTTGGCCACAGCAATCAACAACACTCCTCTATATTTCCCATAAAGGTGGGTACCATCGATACAAATCACTGGAGGGCAGTGGTTGAAACCGTCAATGCATGGCCGGAATGCCCAGAAAATTCTGTCTAGCGCGACGTCAGCAGACCTTCCAATGTCACATGTTTCCAATACCACCGCTGTGCCCGGGTTCCTGAACTGCAACGTTCTCATGTACCTTGGTAACTTCTCATAGGACTCATCCCAATCCCCGAAAACCATCGCAATGGCCTTTGTTCTTCCAAGCCAAGCTTTTTTGTATGAGACTGTGAAACCAACACTAGTTTTTACACTCTCGATTATGGAAGCTATCTTCCATCCAGGGTCTTCCTGTACATCACAATAAAATAAATATTCAATCTTTATATTCATATGAGCATTACTGCATAATATCCAAACATCTTACTTTTAAGTTATAATTTATAAGAACTTACCGCAACTTGTGTCTTAATCATGTGTGCAATGAATGTCGAATTAAGGTTGCGGTGATCCAAACTCTCCATCCCATGTAAACAAGTATGAGGCCCAGGATATTGTGTGATTTCAAACAAAGTATGCTTCTTCTTTAAACATGCACGCAATTTCCATGGGCAATCGTGTCTGCACCTGGTGCTCCAAACCTTTTTATTTGTTTCTACAACATAATAATGTTTGTTCCTCTTCACATGATACTAATTACATGCACGGATCACTGCATCCTTATCTCTAAAAACCATCCCTTTTGCAAACTCTGGATTAGCATCTGACCATGTTGGACCGTGATAGTATAAGTCTCGATCAACTGCGGAATCATCTACCCCATCCAGGTTCGTAAAAAAGGGCACCGGATTGTCATTCAATTCAGGAAGGTTCAATTGTTCTTGCCCATCGTCATCAGAGTCGTCATTTTCATCATTTCTTATTAAAACATCAACATCTTCCTCTAATTGATCGGATTGAACAATATCTACATCTTCATCTTCATCTATCCCTCTACCAATCTCATCAAGGCCCACAAGTCGTTCTACAGGATCCATACTTGCACTGGGACCTCCCGTCTCTACGCACCCCCCTTGACCCGAAGCATATTGTGGGTGATATGTGGATGGATTGTCAAAGTCATGCAATTGTTCAACATTACTTGGACCCTGTGAGTAATCATTGTATGGGGTGAACAAGTTAGGCATCGGTTGTCCCGGCGCATCCTCTTCCATTGCGCTTCGACTACTATGCCCAACTGTAAGCATTCTAGTAAATGTCCCCAAATCCGATGCATCACCTCTCCCTCCCAAGATTTCACCGTAGGACTGGACATCTCCCCAATTAAAATCAGGACGACTGTGACTGGTGGTCATTATGGATATGTCTTTCTCAATGTACATTTCAACACAATACATGTCAGGATATCTCGAAGGGAGATTTAACACAGTTTGTAATGTCTCGTCATCCTTAACTGACAACCTCTTATATATCCATACTTCTCCATTTCGTGTAACAGGGTATCTACATATGAACTTTATGTTTACATGCTCTCCAAACTCATCCATCTTAGGAATGATTATGTCTTGTAACCCACCAAGTGAGGTTCCCAGTTCTACATTATAACATCCACTAGCCTCTATATCATAGGCTATCCCTTCTCTTCGATCTCGTACTATCTTTCCCCCCTAATAAAACAGTACCATTGTCGTCATTATTTACCTGTGCCTACCATAAAACAAAATGGTTTGAGAATAAAAAAAAGTCACACATATATTTACAAAGAAAATAATTGGTTTGACAAGTAGGGTACTAACAAACTAAAAGTTGATCTTAACTCATATATTTACATGAATATATCTATTTATGTGTTTTATATGTAGCAATGTAGCGGAGTTAAAAATGTTCTCATCCATAGTTTATTCGAAATCATGAAAAATGTTCTGATCTTAATTGCTTATTCCTATTTTAAATTTAATTAAAAATTCTTAACACTTATAATTTATATATGCAAACACATGATATAAGGCCATTTGTTGTTTGACCAATAAATAATGATTTTTTTCCCCTGAATTCCCTTACAAATTTTTAATTTAAAATATATTTAACTTTATTAGCCATTTTAATTTTTTATTTGTCAAATATTTTTAATGTAAATATCTCATTGATTAATTTTTGTATTTTTCACACAAATCGAACAATTGCAAGAGAGGTGCTTATATATTTTTCATAGAAAGAGTAAAAGAGTAGTTAGTTTCATTTTGCCCTATATTTTTTTAAACAACAGTTATGTTGACAATATTGTCGAAATTGTAAAGTCTTAGGTGCTTGTCATACCTAATAAATTTAAAGCTAATAAAAAATTAAGATAAACATCCCACTAAACACTCAAAACTATACTAATTTTTTTTAGAAACGAGTACATACAAAAATGTATATAGTATGAATGATTATGGAGAACATGAAATAAATTTTCTTAAGGAAAGTAGAATCAATAATGCACATACCAGTGGTTCTAGTATACATAATGCACATATTGCACATATAATAAAATAAAATCAAGAGTAATACATACATAATGCACATATTCACTTATAAAAGTTGAATAAAAGTAAAAAAAATAAACATACCAGTGGTTCTAGTAGCTTCACCCATACTCGGAGTACGAGCTTGTGAACGAGCGAGAGAATGAGAGAGAAGCGAACGAGAGAGACAGAGAGAGAGGCAAACGAGAGAGAGACAGAGAGAGACAGAGAGGGAGGCGTAGTTAAAGAATGAGGGAGAGAGACAGCGGGCAGACGGGAAATTCGAATGAACTGAAAGAAAAAGGAGCTAAAATTTTGTGAGTTAAAAAACCGCCAATTGAATTAACGATTAACTTGCATTCTAGCATAAAGTTAAAATACACCTTAATTGTGAAATTATGTTTGTAAATAATATGCGTTAGGGAAACTCCCCTCTCACCTGCCCCTGCGTCCTCTTATACGGCTCGATACTGTAGAGACCACTCATCAGTCTCGGTCATCTTTTTCGTTCATCTATCTCTGAAAGGGAGATACAGATTGAGGCTTTGTTCTGTTGTTGTTTGTATATTGTTCTCTCCCTCTCTCTCGCATATGTCGTCGACCATTGATCCCTGCTATTTTATATGGATCTTTTAGATTCAAGGCTATGTTCTTTTTCTTCGTATGCTCTGCTATGCTTCGGTTTTGAAACCCTAAGTTTGGTCTTTGTTGTGTATTTCATCTTTTGCTTCTCCAGGTTTGTGACTTTCGTTTTGTTGTTTGTATTGTGCTTGCTATGTTTAATACGGTTTCTTGGTATAGGATGATTAAAGGCTTCTATATTTCTCAGTCAGGAATGAGCGGCCCTTGATGAAGGCAAGTTTTGCTTTTAAATAGGTCTCTCTCTCTCTCTCTCTCTCTCTCTCTCTCTCTCTCACTTGAGTTTTTCACTGCCCCTATTCATTGTAATCTGTTTTCGATTTGTTTTGAATTCATTTTGTCGACAATGTTCTGAACTTGGAGGCGCTACTGGTGATAATGATTTTAATGCAAAAGGGATAAGTGCCAGTGAGATATTATTTTCGTTTTAGACTGTATTTGCTTTTAAAGATGGATTCTTAGAGGTTCTGATTCTTTATTGTCAATAGTTATTTGTTGAAATCCACATTGGCAGACCATCCGTTTTTTGTCAGAGTTCTATGGATGAGCTATAGGTTGTGATTAGGTAACCTGGAAAGAATTGTTTCTCAATGGATTATATATTAAATTTTATGCATGTCAGATTTTATGTTCCCTCCCTTTTTATTTATGTTTCATTATTTTACTTTTGCTAAGCCAACAGACGTTCTCTAAGTGCCGAAATAGGCACTGAATTATCAGTTCTATGTGATGCTGAAGTTGTACTCATCATCTTCTCCCCAGAAGGGAACCTTTGAGTTCTTCAACTCCAAGTACTTTCCATCATCACCATCCTAAGATCATTCTAAGAGAACCCAAATTATTCTTTCATCTTGAGAACATATTTATTATTTCAATGTTTGAGCTTTCCATGATATTGAAGATTTATTTTCCTTTTTAAGATTCCACATTCTTTCCTTTACAGGTATGTAATTGTCACTTATAGCTCTATTAAAAAATAATGTCACAAAACACAAACAAGCTTACACACACACAAACAAAGAAGGAAGAGTTAATAACAACTATGCGCTACAGGTTTGCATTGCTCTTTTTTTTTAAAAAAAAAATTATCTCTACATTGTGTGATGAAACTACAAAAATTATGTGCTGTAGGTTTAAAATTATATACTGAAGAACGCTGAACGACGGACTTTGTGTTTTGCAGTTTTACTTTCAGTTGTTTAGAAATGAAGTTAATTTATGCATCAAATTTATAGAGTTGAAATTTTGCTGCTCCTTGTTACTGGTGGTTTGGTAGGGTTTAGGGCTTCATTGCCACTTTATGATTTCTTCTTCCCTTTTAATGGTAATCACATTAATTATCAGTCACCAAATTCCAAAGAAGTTTAAAAAAGCAGTACTTTTTGCTTGATTGACAAAACTACTACTCTAGATAGATCATTCCTCACATGCTTAGCCAAGATTGATTTGACACAGATTTTCTATGAACAAGTTCTTCACATATGGCAAAAGATTTGCATGACTACATACATCATGGCGTAAAACACTTTCTCAAGGGAAAACAATAAAAATTAAATGAAGGGGCAGAAGAACCTGATCTTGGTGTTGTTTGGAGCACTGTCACGTGAGGTAACCTCGCTAAAATGGGTTTGATTGCATCCTTCTTGTAGTTTGTTGAAAACAAGGGGGGCAACAGGTTGTTTTATGATGTATAATGTCAATGATTCATGATTGTACCTCTTCCTTGTATGTTTGGGGCACTTTTAGCAATAATCCACTTGCATTTAAGTGCTATAATGCTGAAAATGAGCTACTTGGGAATGGTGTTTGTTTTTCTCTTTTTTTTAATTTATTTTTTTGAAGAGGTATAAATATACTGTTTATTAACAGATACTTCATTGACTGCAGGATTGGATGAGATTTAATGTCAGCTTTTGGCACACATTCTGTTGGGCAAGAGGTGTCTCATTTGATGTAACTACAAAGATATGGCCATGGGAAGATGGTACCAATTAAGACAAATCTAAATTACCCCACTCTTCATTAATTAATGACAAACTATTTTGCATGTGCAACTTAATACTTTCTTATTATTGATTATTCAATGGATCAAATTTTGAGTTCATAAACAACTTTGGAGTAGACTTCTGGCACTTCCAAGACAGGTATATTGCTCCAGGTGGTGAAACCCTTAAGGTGAGTAGATCTTTCAAGTTTGTGTTTTATCACATTTATGTATGATTAGTTAGACATAATGTTGAAAGTTTATAGAGGGGTAATGGAGGGCTTTGCTATCTCTTTTTCATTCCTTTTTTCCCTTAGTGGTAATCACTTTAATTATTAGTCACCAAATTCTAAGGAAGTTTTAAAAAGCAGTACTCTTTGCTTGGTTGACAAAATTAGTACTCCAGATAAATCCTTCCTCACAAGCTGAAAGAAAGAGAGAGTAGAGTACCTCGTCACTTTACATTCAATCGTTTAGTTTGAGATCTCGATTTTGAACGACGTCTTGGCCATCTTGAACTTCATAATTTAGTTTCTTGAATTCAATATGTTGGTTATTTTATTTTATTTTATTTTTTACTGTAGATAAATTTGTTGGTTTGCCTTGTCAAAGAATTGAGTTCATTTGGGTGGAAAATATGGTTCTGGGCATAAATTTTTCCAGTTGGGAACTCCAATGACAGTTAAGAACCCTGATTACTTTGTAGTAGAAATTGATGGCTCTCACATGGTAATTTTATGTTGAATTGATCTACTAAATTGAGTTTTTTTAACCGTATGGCAAATTGAATCAATTTGAACAATTGTAAAATAAACAAAGGTTTGTCTGGTTGCCCAAATTTTATCCTTCTCACTACATATTCTCTTATTGGAATAGGTATGTGTAAGATCGAATTTTTCAATTTCAGATTTGTACTCAAACTGAGTTTCCACTAAAGTGGATGCAGTGAAGGAAGATACAAAGGTAAATGAAATTCAAAACTTTATTTTCCAATACTTCCATTTATTAGTACATTTGTCTGTCTATCATACTGAATGGTTTTGTTTGAAATTGTTTTTACATCTAGAAATAATGGCATTGAAGATTTTAAGTATATAGGATGATGGACAGATTTGGATGAAAAAGAATAGAATCATTTTTGGTTTAGAGAATCTTTATCATGAATATGTCATTCAATTCTATGGAAACCAATTTGTTTCCAGAATTATTAAATTTGTGTCCTTCACCCATGGTTTAAAATTTTAACAATAAATAAGGAATTTAGAACACTCAAAATAGTCATAGGTTTTAATAGAGTGCTCATATTCTTCATGATTCAATTAGCTTACTATATGATGAAATTTTATTTTCAGTTATTTTTATTGTTGTACATATAGATATTGTTGCGAAAGCTTTTGGTTCATTTGCCATATCAATTAATTTCAATGATAGGTAGAGGGACTGGTTGAGGAAGAAGAGTTTGACAAGTTGATTTTTTAGATGATGCATTAAAGCTGCTATTGAAGTGGGACTGAAGTGGACATACACCATCTAATTTTTGTAATTCTAGGTGGTTTAGTTTCTCAATCATCTTATTTGCCAAATTAGTCATTTATTTGTTTGCTTATGATTTATAGGCAAAAACTAAAGAGTTCTATTGGAGCTATTGAAACTAACGGGCATATATTCGTAAGATCTCTGTAAATCTTGGACTTGTTTGATTTTTATTGAGGAAGTTATTTGCTTTGCTCAGGAACTTATTTTCTAGACTCTTGAACTTATTCAGTAAGGTTTTTATAATTTGATGGAATTATGCATGTTTGTGACTTTGTAGTTGGTTTACATGTTTATGTATATTCTGTTTTTGATGTTCTATAGGAAAAGTGGATAAAGTTAAAGAGTATTACACCGTAAATAAAAACTTTCAATTACATGAAACTAGTACGGACAACTGTCACTAGTATAAACAAAAGTATGATTTTATACTTGAATGGACCTTCTCTTTTTATAATAAATGTTCAATGACAAATACTTTTTAGATTGTTTCTATATTTATGTCATTTTGAGAGGTGTTTCAGTCATTTTATAGTTATTACAATAAGAAAAGGTCAATTTAGGTATAAATTTATATTTTTGTGAATATGTAGAAGTCGCGTGATAATTTTTTATCAATTTTTTTAATAGATTTTTTTAGTAGAAAGTGGTGATTGAAATAAATTGATAATTTAGAGGATTAATGTATCACGTTTTAGTGATTTATTGATACTAAGTCATAGTTTAAGGGATATTTTTGTAATTATTTTTTTGTTTAATTTATCATCGAACCAATTCAAGTGTTTAAGGGGTGTTTTTGTAATTATTCTTTTGTTTAATTTATAATCGAACCAATCCGAGTGTTCCTTACTTTATGGACGTTTTGCATCTCTCAATTTTAGATTAGGCGATTCCATGTTTTAAATGAAATTACCTAAATAGATTATCATGAAAAATGAAAACTTAGGACATTTTTTTAGTTTCACCATTTTACAATTAAACACATCTAATTATCTAATTTGTAGATGATTTAATTCTAAAATTGTCCAATTATACTTTTGGGAGAACTAAATTGGCCCTATGACTACTAGATCAACCATTTGAATAATTTTGATGTCTATAGTGAATTGTGCTATGCACAAAATAAAATTAATATATACTAAATATTAAATTTTTATAAAAAATATATTATCAATTGTATACGCTAATAATATAATTATACTAAATTAAAATAGTCAATATAGTCTTAAAATAAAGTATTAAAAGTTTATTGTAATAAAAGTATTAAAAGTGTATAAGTTACACATTTTAGAGGATTTATTTAATTAAGTACCTTTAATAGTGCACATATAACTAGGGATGACAGTAAACTGGAGAAAAATGGAGATCCACCGAACTTGTCTTGCTTGGGAAGAGTATGGAGGATTCAAAACGTGAATGAAAGTAAAAATGAAAATTCATACAGGTATAGAGGTGGGGATGAATTGAGGCTTCCCTTTGATCCCGCTTTGCTTTTCCTGCTTTAATTTTTTTTAATTTTATATAGGCTAATTTTTTCTTTGCTTTACTATTTGGATGTCTACTTGTTTAGGATTTTCTTACTATTCATCTAATGATGTGGAATGGATGTATAATTTTTAAAAATTAATAGTGTGTAAGTGTAAATAAATTAAATGGTAAAATGATGTGGAATAGATGTATAATTTAATTCTTAGAAATTATTTGGTATGCAATATAATTTATTGATCATTTAGATAGATGATTGAAATGACTATGATGAAGTTTTTTAGGTTCATTAATATCAAACATAAGTTAGATAAAAAAAAAATGTCAAAAATAAGATTTAATAAATTAATTGGCTTAAAATTTTTGGGAATTGAACACCAAATTTTGAAAAAAAGGTTTTTATTACAATTTCTGTATCACAAGTATGAAATACAAAAATGAAATTCTTTAACATGGGTAGAGCTAAATCTGATTTTTTACATTGAACATGAGTTGATTTGCACTATTGCTTTAAATTGGGCATGGCGGGTGTGGGGCGGGAGCGGGATATGGAGGCTAGGGTGAACGGAGGTTTGTACTCGCATGGCGTGGATGAACTTCCAACAAAATTTCCGTACGAGTATGGAGGCAGAGATGAAGGTAAATTTTATAGTTGAATACGAGGATGCACTTGGCGGGTGTGAGGTGGGAGCGGGTATAAAGGTTGGGGTGGATGGAGGTTTGTATTCGCGGAGCGGGAATGGACTTTCAACAAAATTCCTGTATGGGTATGAAGGCGAGGATAGAAATAAATTTTGTAGCTGGATGCGTGGATACTGGTGTCAATCCCCGTCCTGCCTCGGTCTATTGCCATCCCTACACATGACTACTTAAAATTGATAATTTATGTAAAAAAGAATTTGAATTTTTTAGTAAGGGAGATTTGATTTGTCTAGATTACTGGAATATTAGTAAATATTTTAATAATTATGAATGGAAGGCAAAATTTTTTTATATTTCATAGTTAGAATGAGACATGTAATATTATTATATAAGAATTCAAAAAATTCAGTCAACAACCAATTGTTTAATATATAGTTTAGATACATTTATCCTTCTAAAAAAAAAAAAAGGGATTTGAATAGAAAGTTTACAACTTTCAATTAAATAAACGACTTTCTAAAATTATAACGGAAGAACTTAAGAAAATCTAAAACAAAAAGTCTAATATTTTGGATTTTATGTAAAATTTTTCAACATAACATGAGATTTTAGAAAAAGTTTATTAATCATTAAAAAAAAAGTAAAAGTTTCTTTATTTTATGGTTAAACATATGTTATTATAACACATATAATATTAGTAATTGAAATTTTAAAAAACAAAAAAATTTGGATTGGGTCTTTTAACATCACAGGTCCAACAACATATTGTTATAGTATAGATAAATAGCTATAAATGTACATTTTGTTAGTCTGAATAATGTAAAAAAATATCAATGTTTATTATTAAAATGATAAGTGTTATTTTAATGTTACCAAAATTTTAATTTTCAATAATTTTAAGGGAGTGAAAAAGATTTTAGTAAATATATTATAGTTTGAATTTTGAAAAAGTTTTTAGGAAAGTATGATAAAACTATATTTTTTAACTAGTCAAACTATAACAATGTTATTTTAATATTAATGAAAATTTAATTTTTAGAAAGTTTAAGGGGTAACTTTAGGAAATATATAATAAGAATTAAAGCTTCATTTACATAATATATATAATTCTATTGGTGAGAGTTTTTAGGCCATCCAATCAAATTGCAACATGTAATATTTTAATATGACAAAAGATAGAAAATCTGTAAAAATTGGACTAGGAGTTGAAGGTTCAAAGACTTTTTAATCTATTGCTATAATATATAATATAGACAGATATTTGGATTTTTGATTTATGGAGGAAAAGAAAAATGAGAGGGAAGCTAAAGGAAAAGAAAATAAATTAAGAGAAACTAAATTTATTTTTTGTCATTGGTTAGAAAATTGAAAAATAATTAGTTTTCTACTTAGTTAATTGTAAAAAATAAATATTTGTAAATAGATTCAATTTTTTTGAATCTTTTTTTTTTCTCCACAAACCAAGATTCAAATATCACAAAGTGTTCATGCATCTCCTACCAGATCCTTGATTTGGACGGCTGGTGTGATTGGAAGTGGCATGCATTGCACTTGAGTTCGGCCCAGAGCATGCATTTTGGAATTTGCTGGGCTTATACTAGCCCAAAACCTGAATCTAACAGTTAATGTAGGGATTGCAAATGGACGAGTTGGATTAATTTGGTTTGGGTTTAAATGGGTTGTTAGTTAAATATAAGTTATCCAAATCAGTCCATTGAACAAGCCAGTTGAATAATAGCGGGTCAATATTAGGTCGAATTTAAATTTGAGAACCCAAATTTGGCTCCTTTATGTTTTGCCAACTTTATTCAATCTCGCACCTTCTAACCTTGGATCTAAATGTTTTGACTCCATCTGGTAGGTGGTGGTAATAGTGGTGATGATGCCAATGGGCGGCAGTGCCGGCTGTGCAGGGTTACTTAGACTTTGCCAGTTACCTTCATGCAGCACTGGATGCTAGAGTTCAAATTCCAGCTTTGGAAGCTTGCAAAAAGCAAAAGGATAGCTCAATGGGGATATAAATGAGCTCTAAACCTATACGTCTTAAGTTTGAAACTTCGCAACTTTTTATGATCAGACTATGAAAGATTTATTTCTTGTGAATCTCCTAATCTTGGCACACTAGCCTTGGACACCTCTAGCATAACAAAAAAAAAAAAAAAAAAGTAAAAAGCAAACGCGCATTCACGCATGCATACATGCACACACCAAATCGGTGGTTTGGGCTTGAAATATTTGTGTACAAATTATTTAAAGCCTCCCAAAACTTACGTGTGCGGCGTAAAAAGCAAAACCTATTTCTTACTGTTTTTGTTATTGTTATTGTGCTACTATTGCCACTATTACTGCTAAAATACCACAAGGTAAGCTAATGGCTTCATTTTTTGTAACAATTCAAATCTTAAAAATTCCTCAAGAATAATGTGGCATAGTGGTTTTGTAGTTAAGAACCATCATCATGGATGTTTTCTTTTTTCGGTTTGAAAATAAAATGCCACCATTCCCCACTTCATCCTATACAAAAAACAAAAGTAAATATAAATTTTCTATTTGAATAGATTTACTCTTTCTATAATGAATGTGATGTACATTTGCAACAGAAAGTGATACATAAATATAATTTTTGTTCAAAAATTCCATCCAAAATAATTTTGATTTGAAATTAAAGAACAACAAACAATCACATCATTCTCTATAAAGATTTTGTAACAAAAATTCTGCTTCTATACTATTACTTATTTGCACAACCAGATGTCCTTGAAAACAAAAAACAATGGCTTTGTTACCATAAGCATTCTGGACGGTAATCTCTAACCAAATATAGGCTTGATTTTCAGTTCAGTGACTCCATATTACAACCAAGATTATGCTACAAAAATCACAATTTTCCGGGAAAACAAAATCAATGAGTACAAATGTATCCAATAATATGCATAACTTACAATTATAAAACAAAGAACCACGTAAAAAGCTGAATTAGCAATTCTACCTAAGGCACCAAAGTTGGGGTTGACTCATTTTGCAAGATATCTCCATTTTTTTCACAACAATTCCTTACTCTACTACATGTTTGGTATGAAATTTCATTTTGAGCTTAATTGTTGAAGGGTTAGCTCTTATTAGGATGAGTTTCCTGTCTTGCATAGTTATATATTTATAAATATTGACCATAACAAACTGTGGCTACAAATCAGGAAAGCATGTGAAGAGATGGTTTGCATGGTTTTGAGCATTTAGCTCATATTCTTGGGAGAGCAAAGGAAAGTTCGAATGGGCGAAGGATGCCGGTTCAGCCAGCTGCGATGCAAGTAAGTCGTCCAAATTTTTCCAATCAACATCTTGGCTACCTTGGTTGCTCCTTTCGTCGCCACAATCATTGTTGATTGTGCTATTGTTTTGAGTACCATCTTTTGTTGTCAAACTTGTTGAAATGGCGGGACTATCTAGTTGTGGAAGTTCAAGAAGCTGGTTTTCGAGACGAGTATGGTTGGAGACAAGATCTTGTTCTGAACCATAGGGTGATTGCGGAAACGTAGTGCCTTGATTCGGATAAACCATGTGCATTGGAACTCCTACATCTGAGCTTGAAGGCAGCCTAAAATTGCCATTATCCTTGAAATGGTAAGCATGATTCCAAGCTTCGAAGCCTTGCTTGTGACTCGGACTGGGCTTCTTGAATGCTCGACACACCACCCATCCTTCTTCCTGCAATATTATCGAAGCTTCTTGATTTGAAAAAAGCTAACGTTGGATCTATATATATATATCAAAAGCATGCTGAATATGCTGTAGAGGGACAGCAAAACTTGGGAAATGGCTTTCTTTTTATTTTGGCTGTCTGATATGTGATTGTTTCTAGAGGTTTCTTCATAAACTCCTTTTAGATGGAATGATTAGTGAAGGTGAACACGCTTTGTCCTCAAGAAAGTGACTTTTCTGTGGTAGCTGCCTTTTTCAAGAATAGGACAACATTTTTGAAATGGTTTCTACTAAAACATGATATATTAATGTATCACACATGTAACAGTTCCCTAAAATAATTAAGTTTAGAAGATATATTAAGCAAAAACCCTGAAAACAGTTATTGTAGATACAAGTTATTGATTGAATTACTTGCCTGAGTAGGTGCATGTTCAGATGTTTGAAGTCGATATTCATGCATGATCCAGTCGCTTTTCCTTCCGTTGGGCGCGCGGCCCTTGTAGAACACTAGGGTCTTCCTCATCCCTATCATTCTGTTCTTTGAAAACACAGCTTTGTCTCTGCCAGTTGCCTTCCAGAATCCGGCAGCGGTGGCTCTATTAGTCCGCGTTCCTGTTGGGTACTTCCTATCCTTGTGACTGAAGAAATACCACTCATTCTGTTCTTCATAGCCCAATCTGCAACTGTCTGTAGAAACCAATTAAAGTACACACTTATGAGAAATTTTTACCATCATCCTAATATAATCAAAATTTTTTTTTCTATTTTGGTGTATGACTAGATTGATAACGTTGAAAACCAATGTCATAAGTTGAGATGTGCACTAGGAATGTTATGCAAACACAATTTTTGTATATAATTTTCATACAATTCGCATTCATTTTATTTCAAACCAAAATTCTCATTTTTTATTTATAATTTCAAAAACATCACCATCACCTCATTTTGATGGAGTTTTTTTTGTAAAGAAATTTGGTAAGGATAAAATTTTCCAATATGCTTTTGTTTAGTTTACGCATGTAGAGGTATCAAACTCTTAAAGCCTAGGAGAAGGTGAGAAAGTACTACATCCTGCATGGAAATTTTTATTGCTCCAAAACGTTATTAAAAAAAATTGAAAAGAAAGCCAATTCACCTTGGATGTCCCATGGTTCCATTCTGTAGAGATCGATGTCAACAATGACTTCTAAATCAATTTTCAGTAAGTTAACCTTTCGCTTGAGGTAGTAACCAACGAGTTCTTCCTCCGTTGGGTGAAATCTAAAGCCTGGAGGTACACATGATTCCATCTCCATTGATTTTCTCCTGCAATGTAATGCCAAACACATGAGAGAGAGAGAGAGAGAGAGAGAGAGAGAGAGATTTAATATTATCGCTGATGTCTCATCTTAACGACTAGAAATAAAGGAGATTATTGTATTCCCACAAATAAATTCAACCTTGAATTTTTTCGGCCTAACACAGAACCGACTTCGGAAGACATGACTCTTCATGAAATGAAAGTTGGGTTGTTCATAGGGGAGAATGAATTTAAAACATGTTTGTTTTGTATGTTGATGATCATGATTGACATCCATGCTTGAACATCAGGTCATGATGATCTCACTTTGGGACCCATCAATGGTCCTGTTACTCCTGTATTATGTGCATCAACTGTTGTCATTGAGGAATTGGCAGACCAACTGTGGTGCCCACCAAACAACATAGATATGGCCTAAACATTGCCATTTGCCCTTAGTTGCATGTACTTAGCCAAGTATATAGAACACAAAAAGGAGCCGAAAAGATAGACTTCATAGACACAAGCATGCTCTCTCTCTCTCTCTCTCTCTCTCTCTATATATATATATATATGTATGTTCCTTTGAGTGCAGTCCACTCCAATTCTCATGCTGGTGGAAAACGTTTTCACACCAACCGTAGTGCTCAACTTCATTATCAGATAACTATTGATCAAGGAAAATAACCTCCTAGTAGTGTTAAACAAATGCTAATTCTCTCTCTCTCTCTCTCTCTCTCTCTCTCTCTCTCTCTCTCTCTCTCTCTCTCTCTCTCTCCTCTGTGCACATGCTCATGTGCACACAAACAAAACACATTAGCTCCACTGAAGCTCAAAATTGCTTACTTCTCAGTTTTGCACTTCCAAGATATCTCATCTGGGCATTAGGGAGACTGGACTCCCATTTAGATCACATTGGCATGACAACGTATATGGCAAGCATGGATTGGAGCAAGCAAAAACAATGATAATCTCTAAAAGTCATTCATGAACTCTGAAACATTTACAGCACATTGATTGTCCATGTGAATTTCATTAAAGCCAAGAAATTGCACTAGAAAATATATACTAACCAGAAAAACTCCAACCTTGCTGCGATGTTGAACGAGAGAGAGAGAGAGAGAGAGAGAGAGAGAGGAGTTTTGGGACTAGATGAATTTATGTGCACAAACAGCGGTATGCGGGTGTTGGTGCTGAATGTTGTTGTGGATATAAATATGATAATATAGTATAAGTATATATATAAACGAAGGAGAAGGGAGAGGGAGTGATATTGATTGCGCGTGGGGTGGCGGATAGATGAAAGGTTTGTTTGGACGGCGTGACACCAAATTCTCACGCCAACCCTCCACCGCTATATTGTGTTCAAAGATTTTGCGAACTTTATATATGACCAATCGTCACTTCTCATTCCGTTTTTACATTTAGATTGAAAACCAACCAACCAAACGCATTTCTCCCCCAAGAATCCAGCTCCTCTTGTCTGTTTAGTGCGCCGCCCTTCCATACTTGTCGTGCTTGCAAGGGTGCCATGTGGATGCCACATAAGACTTCCAACCTGTCCACATCACTTCAACTAATCATTGGTTAGCATTTCCAACAAGTGATCAGTCTCGCAAAAGGCAATTACTCTTTTCACCTGGGCAATGCTTAAGCTTAGCCTTGCCTTATTGGCCTTGCAAGAGACCATGTCAAGGGCGGTGATAACCTAGTCCATTCAGAGAATTCTCTTCCATTAGCATGATTATCTATTCATACAACTAGAAAATTACACTTTTTTCCTCCTTACAACCAAACCATATTCTATATGCTTGTCAAGGTTTATTTGCACGAATTTTGTTAAAAGGAATAAAACTGAAGTAAAAGTTCTATATATACTATAGAACACCCATGGTAATACACATACACATTATGTTATAGTCGCATCTAATTTTTATTTGGTATCTTTTCTGAATGGACATGAAATCTATTTTATTTTATTTTATTTTGTTATGCAGTCAATCGTGTCGCGCTAACTTATGCCATCATCAGCTTACTCATTTCATTAGCCATCAGGTTTGAAGGCTTGGGCAAAAATTTTTATAACTGAAATAAATAATAAAAAAAGAGAATAAAGCTAAGAAGTTAACAATGTTGTACAAGAAGCTTTTGTGGAGTGACTGACAGAGTTATGATTTTTGTGGCATAATACATTGTGAACCACTGCTTATCTCAATATTAAATGCTATTTTATTAATTCATAATCACATTAGTCAGATGCTCAAGAGCTACTTGTTATAACTATTTTCTTCTCTAAAATTTCTACATAAAATTTTATTATAATGATATGGCGATCACATTTTTCTATTAAGAGTCATAATTATGGGTATTCGGTTTTAAAATCCATGGCTCTCGTTCAACAATAACATTTTGTACCGTAATATTCTGTATGAATTTCCTAATAATACAGCATTACCTAGACAAAAAATAAGAAGAATTACCAAAGTTAAAGCTACAATCACTATGGCATGAAACCCTAATTTCTATGATTTATATTACATGCGCATTAGTTGATCTGCAGTATATTGTCCCTATAGATGTAGTGTAGACATGACTCAACCATCAACCCCAATGTAGTCAGATAAAGAACAATTATAAGGTTCCAAAGGTGAGCCTGGTTCTCTTGAAATAATAGTAATCATGAATGCACAATACAGAAGAGAAGTCACTCACAATGAGCTGAATGTTCTATCTCTTCATTACAGAACCTGTTCACACGAGTGATTCCCTCAGCTTGCCTCACAGCATTATTGCACAAGATCATAAGCACATTCATATGGGTTGTTAGGGAACAATTAGCCTTCTTCAGGCTTCAGTATTAGTCTATTACACTCATTGTACTTCTTCTCCTTTTATTTATTTATTTTTCTTTCTTTCTATCTTTCTTTCTTTCTTTTTGTTTTTTTTTGTTTTAGTAAGTTTTGGGTTCCTTGTGACAAGGGCATTAAGCAGAGTGCAACAAAAGAAGCACTAAGAGCTTAACCCATTGTATATTTTACTATTTATTGAAGAAAATTGTAAAATTAGGTGATTTCTTGATTTGCAGAGCTCTAAGGTTTTAGGATTGTGATGAGATATCTTGAACAGTATGACCCGCAAGCACATAATGATTTCCTAACTCCCACAATGAGATTTGTTTGGAAGACGTTTGGAAAAAGGAAAACAGTGAAGATAAGGTAAGCACTATGGCTTAGTAGCTTAATTAGTGACATTCTCAACTGGTCCCTTTCACTTGGTGTTTGATTTGGTCGGCAAGTCTCTAGTCTTATAGGCCTCCTTTTGCTTTAATTAACTTGGGAACAAAAATAGTAAATGTCTTAAGTCCAAAAATGTACGGCTATGATTATCGTGTGTACTATTGCCCTCTCATCCAAACATTCGTGACTTCCTAGGCTAATTTTGTCTTAACATTATCTTTTAGTTTCTATAAGAAGAGAAATTACAACCTCAAAAGAAAACAGGAGGGTGGGAAACTAAAACTGAGACAACTTTTTCCTTTTCTTTGTTTGTGGAAAAAAGGACCTATCCTATTTTTTTTGCCCTTTTCGTTAAGCTTATACAAATATACACCCAAACAACCTGCTGACCTCTCCTAATATTTGGGATAGACTGATAGGATGCTTCTGTATTTTAAAAAAAAAAAGAAAATGTGTATATCTTTTGTTATGTTAGGTGATGAGCAATGAAGGTCACTAAGTGGGTTTTATATGTGCTTGAATTTGTAAGAATAGCTCATTTCACTATAGCAACAAAAATGATAAACAAAGAGAAATGTTAAGATAGAAAAAATAAAACAAGATAAACCATAAGACATTCCTATAGATGGGAGTATCATAGTAATATGTTTGTCTAACTATGATTATTTAGCCAAATTATGATGGGATTTTAGTGCCAATGCACCTTGTGAGGACTGGCGTGATTTCGATAGTTTTGTTCTCAAGCACGATTTAAAATTTATAATACTAAAATATTCGCTAAATGAATGTAATAGTCACATGAAAGGGTTATTAGAGGACTTGACACTAGATGAGTAAATTTTCCAAAAAATAAAAATCATAATCGAAATCAAAAGAACAAATCAAGTCATCATTGATATAGAATACCTGACAATATTACCATTATATGGGACCCGCGACTAGCAGCCAATCAATGTCAAGTATCATGAACCCAATCTGATGAAATCATGGCGATCTTATGTTATCTACCGACTTTCCTTTTTTATCCTTATTTAAATATTATCCCTCTTTGTTTTCAGCAAAATAATGACAAATTACAGTAGCGTATATTTAAATAACCCTTTTCACCCTTTAGATTGGATTAGCAAAAGGAGAAAGGAATTAGATCACTGATCATTTCAGCTACAAAAAGCACATTTAATTTATTGGAAACAAAACAAAACCATGATGAAGCTCAAACGCGTGTAACCTATACCCAAGCATGTAGCACCTATATATATACATACATATATATATATATAGAGAGAGAGAGAGAGAGAGAGGAAAAGCAAGTTTTCATTGATCGCGTGTTAAAAGAGTTACATAGGATCCCGAGCTGGATTCTGCGGTTCACTGTATAAGCAATACCCTGAATTGAAACTTCCAGGCCTTGACGTGTAATCTGAAAGAACTATGTGCTTCTCTAGTGAGTTATTTGATAAACTCGAACTCCTATAAAAATTCTCTTCCATTGCCAAATTGGTTTTTGAGTGGTAGCATATCAACGCAAGCACGGTTTCATGGAGGCATAGGTTAAGCTCAATCACACGCGTGTGGAAAATATGGATTCGACTCAACATGCAAGAACAATAGCTAAAGGAAACATAGGCTCATGCGTGCAATTCTTCATGTTAATTTTGAGTTACTTAGTTACTGTTGAAAAAATATTATATAATGTCTCCTATATAAACTATAACCGTAATAAAGTAAAATTAAAAATAATGAATAATATGTATGTAATAACGTGACATAGCATATTAAACAATTCATAGACGACAATGCAATAAAATATGTAACGAAAGGTAAATCAAGTCGAGTGTTGTATACTCTGTCATTAAGACAGATTCGTCCCACACACAGCTACTTATGGGATTAACAAGTATCTATCTCTAGGATAAAATGATCATGACACTAAATAAGTAACACTACAATATTTAGGTCCAGCAAATGCAAACGTCAGATTCTACTACCTCTATGTACAGTATAAATGTAATATGTATGAAGAAAAACACAAAAAATTTCTATCTAATTCAACACAGAATTATGACAATAAATTTCATACAGAAACCTACACCGTTTCTGACAAAATCAATATAGCATGATAATAAAAGACAATATTTTCTACATAGAAAATTATTACAATTCACTAGAATTTCAACGCTGAAATTCAATACAGAAACACAGAACAAAGAGATTGAATTTTCACTAAAATTCATCACATAACAGATAAAGATAATCATTTGAAAACACGAACTAGTAAAACAGATAACTAACCGAATAGAAAAACCTGAATAGAAATTCGTACAGAATTTCTAAGTTTGAAAGTGACGAAATAAAGCTGACTGAACGATTAGAATTCGCTTGGAACAGTCGCCGAAATCTGGACAACACTTCGTTGGAGATGCGAACAGACGTCCCCGAAATCTAGGCAGAATGTCGTCATTGCCATAACAGTTCGTCGGAGAGAGAGAGAGAGAGAGAGAGAGAGAGAGAGAGAGAGAGAGAGAGAGAGAGAGAGAGAGAGAGAGAGAGAGAGAGAGAGAGAGAGATGAGAGAGAGAGAGAGAGAGAGAGAGAGAGAGATGACACAATTATATGAAAATTGTTGTCTTTTTTTTCGAAGGAGGAATATTTCTATATATAGAAAAATTCGCACCTTTTCGAAATGGTGCCAGCCAAACGCGCCTTTAAGAAGGGTCACAACCGTTGGAATTGAATTTAAACTTGAACTAGTTCGATTCCCGCTCGGTTCACATAAATCTGGTTCAGACAGCGTCCAAAAATTAAATATTAAATTGGTCAACGCCTTTTTAATATTATTTTAATTGCACCCGCACCGCACCCTTACCGAGCCGGCCAGCTGGCCAAGCGACAGCGGTGGCGCACACGTATGGAGTATTGGGTCAACCCATGGATTTCATAGGTCCTTTCTCTCCCACAAAAGTGGGGTGCCCCTTGGGGTCCAAACCCATATTTAAATCTGGGCTTTATATACCCAACACTTTTTTCATAGAAAATTAATGTGGGGCAAGCCTTTAGTCCCACCCAATAACCATACTCATGGTACCTACTTTGGAGACCATTATCTCATTCAAACCTCCATGGATTTGAGCACGTAGATGCTTGTTCTTCACCTTCTCATGGAGGAGAACACAAGGAACCTTGGACCCACTAAAAAGGACAAGTGGGTCCTACCTTAACAATGGCTCAAAGTTCGTATGTAACACCAAATATTCCAACAGTTACTTTGTTACGCTTCCGGCTAAGGAGAAGAGTTGCTAATGAAAGAAATGACTGAGTTTTGATTAATTCTTCAATGCCTTTAGTTCTCAAGAATTACAGCTTTATAGAATCAATTACAACAACCAATTTCTCGCTAATTTTAACCAATTAACAACTAATACGCTCCTAACTAACTAACTACTTCACATGCTCTGTTTGACACTTCTCAAGGTAAGTTATACAGTTGTATAACTTCTTTTTTCCTCTTCCAATCACTGAATGCCAACTCATTTATTTAAGCCAGTTGGCATTTATATTTGTCATTTCTTTTCTTCTTTTGTTAGCTGATGACCGCTGCTCTTGACCATTGCTGGGAATTCAAATCCTCCTCTGCTTTGCTTCGTAACAATTTTGTCCCCTTGAAAAGGAGCCTTGTCCTCAAGGTGCAAACTTGGTATTTTGGTATTTTTGGTATTTTTTATGTTTTCCGTATCTTCTGCAGATTCACAACTAAAATCAAACAAAATGGCGCAGGTATGCACACGGGTCGTAATTGATACTAAGAATATATATATGTATATGTATATATTATACGATAATATAATATATTAGTTAAATTAATTGATTGATTGAATCAATGGCCGGCCAAATTAATTGAATTAATGGCCGGCCAAATGAAAGCTAGCATTGATGAGGAGTGAATAAAAATAAATAAATTAAAGGAGTTTACTTCACACCATACACCATTGTCGGCCATGACAATAACTGAAGCAAAAATAATATATTTTATTTAATCATTTCATTTTATGAAAGGCCAATTCTCTTGGCTATAAAGAGAGAGCAGACGAGTAGAGAAGAAGGGGAGGCAAAAGAGGAGGGCAAAGAGAAGGACGAAGAGAAGGAGAGAGCTTTAAAAGCCATTAAAGAGTTCCTTCAATATATTTTCTATCTAGATTCTAGTTAATTTGTTAGTGTTTTTCAGCTGGTTAATTTTCTGTTTCAATATTTTCTTTACCATTTTTCTACTGTAATAAACCTTTTTATTTATGAAATTATTTTTCAAGTCATGTTTTTTCTTTACAATATTATGAGTAGCTAATTTTATTCTTGGAGCCAATTTTGAAGATCATCCAAGGATCTTGAAATATCAACAGAGGTAATCAAGTCTTCATCGTTTTGTCTTTAAAATCTTTCGATTCTTGGTAATTAAATTCTAAATCTTAAGAAAACTTAGATTCTTAACTAAGTTTGATAATTTCTATGCACAAATCTTAATTTGGTATAGTTATTGCACAAATTGATGGTATGAATCTATGGCTTTAATTTTATTATTCTATATTTAATTATTATTTAATTTTATTTTAATCATTAAATCTTCCAAATCAAAGCTCAAGACGAAACCAATGATTTGAGTTACAAAACTTTTGTTGGAATTTCGAGTGAATTGAGTGATCGAATCAATTAGATCCAAGACCATTTTATTAAGTTTAATGTAAAGCCTAGTTCAATAATCTTTAAACCTCCCAAAACAAATTATTTTATTTTGGTTACTATTTGATTTGTTTTTAGACCAACTATCGAAATCTCAACGGTACTGTTCATGATGGAATTCAAATAGGTTGGCTTAGGTTTCAACCGAATCCATTGCAGTGCTACAATGTTTAGCATGACTTAGTCAGTAACTAAGTTTTTACCGTGGATGAATTTTAGTACTTAATTTTGTATGTTTTGATAACTGTTCTCTGTGAATCGACTCCAGCCTTATCGGATTTTATTTATTGCTTCGCTGACCTGCACTTGGGTGTTAATAGATTGGCATGTCTTGAGCGTAGTTAAGTATTTTGGATCCGTTGTTGGAAAATAGCTTTAATAAAATCATGCAAAAAAATAAAAAATAAAATTCAAAAATTATAATAGAAATAAAAAATTTAAAATTCAAAATTCAAAATTTCAAAATTAAAAAAATAATAATAATTCCTTTGCAATTTTAAGGACAATTTATTACTTCCTTACCTTAACGAAGGAATTGAAAGGTGTATACCAACTTATCAATGGTCTATGCACACTTATTACTTCTTTTCATTGTTAACTTGTATATTTGTGTATATTTAGTTCTTTTTATTTTTATTATTTTGTGGTTAACCTTTTTCGTTGGCATACTTGCCTACTGCTAGACGAAGCCAATCAAGTTGGTCACCATTTTTTTTTTTTTTTTTCATCTAACCCATTTAACTCATTTAACTTACTAACTATTTAACATTTTCTTTTATTTAGTGGATAACCAACGTTGGTTACCATTCTAATATTTTATTTTTTGCACTTTATTTTAGATATTTTTTTTTTTCTTTGTGGTTTACCTTTCGAGTTGATTCACCACCTATTTAGGCCGACGCCACTCGATATTGTGATCATATAGCTTTATATATATATTTGTTATTTTTTATTTGATTATTGTGGATAGCCTTATTTTGAGCTGATTCACCATCTATTTAGGTCGGCGCAGCGCACTAAGGTTACTATAACGTTATTACTAATTTGTTTAACATTATTTTCATTTATTATTTTTGTGTGCATGCATTTTAGTATATTGTTGTAATTTTTTATTTTTCTTTTATTATTATTATTATTATTAGTATCTTACCGTTAGCCGACTCCATAAGTGCCCCAGTCCAATCGTTACTCTGCCCGCATCCCTCCAGGTACGTGACCTTCCATTTCCTCAACTCTAAGGGCCATCAATACTATTTCTCTTCATATCTCCGTTTTGTCGGCGGCCCGCTTGGGTTTTTAGCTCGACATTACGACTTGTAAGGTTTGTATTGATGGTTCAGGAAGGGTTAATTTATGTCTTCATAGGAAATGTATAATTTTATGAAATATTTCATTAGGGATGTGCATGGACGATTGGTGAGCATTGACTCTTCTAATGATCTTTCTCCCATCTTCCGTATTCTTTCCCCATTTAGGACTCTTGTTCCAAATATTCAATTAGTTCACCAAGGTTCTAGTTCTATCCTAATGGCAGAAGAATTTGATCCTCAACCATATGGGAATCCCAACTTGTCAAATCCAAATAATGGACCTGAAGGTGGGAGTGTATATACCGATTCTCCCCATAAGTCTCTCAAGAATTATTTGAATCTCGCTACGCAAGTGCCTACCTCTTGCATTATTTTTCCAGCGTATCATGCAGCAATGACTTTAAAGCAGGGAATGATCTATGTCGCGTCTAGATTTTTCGCACTCGAGGAATACACACACAAGCGGAAAAAATACTGTACTCTCTCGTTAGAACTCACCCTCCTAGAAGAATGAGCGTGACTAGGTTTGAATTGAAAATAGATTTGAATTAAGGGCTTTTAGAAAACATTTAGAGTCGCCACCTAACTTGATTAAGGTGAGTTAGGTCACCTAAAAACTAAGCACAATCTGAAAACTACACTTAGGGTTTTTGAAAATGATTTTGAAAATACTTCCTCAAGAGAGGGTTTTTAAGAAAATAGGTTGTTCGGCAACCTTTGGAAAATATTTAAGCCCTTTTTAAAAAAATAACTCTGTTTTGGTCTATCGAAAACAGTGATCCTAGGTTCGGAAGTTGGTTACGTGTAGGGAAGACACACTAAGCCATCACCCTACCTCGCCCTTGCAATACCTACATGTCTATTCACCCTAAATTCACCTATGAGAGTCTTCAACTAACAAATGCCCAATCCTATCTACTTTAGAAAAGAATTTTTAAAAGAATGATGCATGATGTGTAAATGCAAGAAAAAAGAGAGTTGAAAAATAGATTTGGAAAAGAAGAATTGAAGAGAAATTGATTTAATAAGAGATTTGATTTGATTTTGAAAAGAGATTTGAAAAGAGTTATGGAATTGGAAATTGGAAAAATGTTGTGACTGCACCCATGAGGGTTACCTACATATCTTTTTGGAGGAATCAGGTCAGTCGTAGTTCGGATAAGAGTCCAATAGACAATAGAAGGTTTTTTTTTTATTTGAAAAAGATATGGAGTTGAATTTAAAATAGAAGATTAGAATTTGAAATTTGAAATTTTGGAATTGAAAAGATTAGACTTTGACTTTGGAAAGATAGAGATTTAGGAAACCTAGACTTAGGAAGATATGTTTTGAGAAGGATCCAAGATTAAGAAAGATTTGACTCGAATGTTGGACTTGGAAGATTAGGAAAGATTGGATTTAGGAAGGTTCAAATTAGGAAAGTTTCAAAATAGGAAAGTGTCATTTTAGGAAAGTTCCGTTTTAGGAAAGTTTTCGTTTTAGGAAAAAATTGATTTAGGAAAGTTTTGGTTTAGGAAAGTTTTGAAGTAAGAAAGGTTTTGAAATAGGAAAGGTTTAATTTTAAGAAAGTATTGAAATTGGAAAGTTTTGAATTTGGAATGTTTTGAAATAAGAAAGTTTTGAAAGTAAGAAAGTTTTGAGTTTGGAAAGTTTAGGATTTGGAATGGTTTGAAGTTTAGGACAGTTTAGAATTTAGGAAGTTTAGGATTTGGAAAGGTCAGGATTAGGAAAGAATTAGAAGTTTAAAGTTTAAGGAAAGATTTAAAAATTTAGGTTTTGAAAACTTAAGATTTGGAAAAGTATGAGATTAGGAAAGATTTGAATTAAGAAAGATTTGGGTTTGGAAGGATTGAGATTCCTATTTCCTAAAACAAAGAATTGGATTTTGTTTCTAAAAGAGGTGTTTTGATTTTGTTTCCAAAAACGGAGGATGTGATCTATTTTACTAAATGGGAGATTGGATTTGGTATCCTAAAGGGGAGATTGGATTTGATATGGATTTGGAAGGTGAAGTTTTAGAAACCCTAGATTTGGAATACTATAGTTTTGATGTAGAAAAGAGGTTTTTGGGAACTTATGATTTTTGATGTAAAAGGGGAGATTTTGGAAACCTAGGTTTTGAGGCAAGATTGGAAATCATACTTTTGAGAAGGAAAATTAGGGTTTCCTTAATTGTTAGCTTTAGGGCTTAACTTGGACTCTAAGAAAAGAGATTTTTGGAAAGTGAGTTTTTAGAAAGGGAGATTTTTGGAAAGAGATCCTAAAAGGAGTTTTTAGAAAATAAATTTTGAAGAGAGAGTTTTTGGAAAGTAAAACTTTGAGAGAGTTTTTGAAAAGAGATTTTTTTGGAAAGAGTTGTTTAGGAAGAAAACTTAAGGAGTGTTTTTAGAAAGTGAACTTTGAGAAAAATGTTTTGGAAAGGAGTTTGAAAAGGAGTTTTTGAAAAATAGATTTTTTGGAGAAGTTTTTGAAAACAATTTTGGAAAGGAGATTGGAGAGAGTTTTTAGAAAGTATGTTAGAAAAGAGATTTTTAGAGGGAGAGATTTGAAAAGAGAGCTTTTAGGAAAGTATATAAAATATCTCACTTTCCTAAAGCGGTTCTAACCATGAGAAGATTAGAACCATTTTAAGATAGTGGTTTTGAAAACAACGAGGATTTGAAAATATGGATCATATTGGTCACTTTAAATGTAACACTTTCCTAAAGCAACCATAACCATGGAAAGGCTAGAATCACCTTAGGATTGTGATTTTGAAAACAAGTTTTGAAAAAGAAGATTTTGATGCAAGTTTGAAAACGATGTTAATGCAAGTTTTGAAAACAAGTTTAAAAATGAATTTTAGAAGAATGAAAGATCATGATATGCACAATGCAAGTTGGGGTCGTGAACATACAAGGTTAAAGGCTTCACCACATAATCAAGGGGGCTGAACCCACGTGGTCTCCAGTTAGACTAAAAGAAAGTCCTTGACACGGTGACCTTCCAATAGCCTAATCCTACAAATGGACCGGGAATTCCTTTGTTTCAAACATGCAAGAAAGGGGGGGGGGGGGAAGAAGATGGGGGATTAAAATAAAAGAAAACTCAAGTGGGTTCAGAGAGAAAAGAGAAAGGGGGGAGTTGCGTAAACTTAAATAGAAAGCCTACCTTGTGCCTTGTTTATTTTGCTTTGCTTTGCACGCTTTGCTTTTCTTGCTTTGGTTCTTGCTTCACTTCAGTCTTCACTTTAATCTTTATCTTGGTCTTCGAGAGCTTCAGTTTGCAGCACTTCAAGTCTTCAATGGAGGCTTTGGAGGCTAGTGTATGAGTATATGAGAGTGTATAAGTGTATGGGAGGCTAGGGTTTGTGTATGGAGGCTAGGGTTTGGAGAACCTAAAGGAGACTAGGGTTTTGTGAGGCTACAAGCTCTGTGTATTGAAAAGTAGGGTTTTTAAACTGAGTTTGCGGACCTCTTTTATGTTAGAGGAGGCTTTGTATTTATAGACAGAGGAATGACCTGGTGCTTGTTGCACTGGTGCCTGGCCAAAAAACCTTCTGGCGCCACTTAGGAAAGTTTTAAGGTTAGCAAGCAACGTATTTTCAGAAGATTTGGGCGCCCGTACTAGTGACTACCATGCAATTTTTAGCCTAGCTTCACTAGGAGTGGCTCCAGAAGGTCCGAGAAGGATTTAAGAGACCAAGAATGGCCCAAAAAGCCGAAAAGGGACAGGAACACTTAGAACAGTGTCTCGGAGGTGGTAGACTTGAAAAATGATGACAAGATGCATCGGAAGGGTTGACCGGGCCATTAGGGGCAAAACGGTCAATTAGGCCGGAATGCTGCCGGGACGGACTCAGAATATCCCAGAAGAAGGCTCGAGATTTGGAAACATTATTTAGAATGTTCCAGGAGGTTACTGGTTTGATACCTAGAGCCGGTGTGGTCAGAAAAGGTGACTGGCCCACTAGGGGTAAAACGGTCATTTTGCACCGGGTTTATCAGAATTGACTCGGAATGATCCGAAAAGATAATAGAAGGTCGAGAATGCTTCTTATTCTCGGGAGGTTACCGGTTTGATACCCAGAGCCGGTGTGATCCTCGGGGCGTTCGGATGCTTAGAGGCAAAATGGTTATCTTGACTAGAAAGTCTCGGAATTGGCCCGAAACAGACTAGAAGGCACCTAATCATGCCAGATTACCTTTAAGACAATCTTGGAAAGGTGGACTTATCGTTATGAGCACTTAGGTACTTTATCGAGAAACGTGTCGAAAATGGCCCAGGGGCAGTTTGGTCATTTTTCACCGAAGTGGGCTAGCAGGCACCGGTGTTGACCTGAGTTTTGAGTGTTTCCGCCACTCTAACGGCGGTCCCATGATATAGGGGTTTGTTGGCAATTCCTTATATCGACCTGTTTACGAGTATTTTCGCTACTCTGACGGTTGCGATGTTTGCGAGTACTTCCGCTACTCTGACAGTTCGCGATCATTTCCGAGATTGCCTGATCTCGGGAAGCTGCTAAATGGATTTAGCGCCTGAGGAATCAACTTTCTCAAAAGGCATGTCAAAACGGATATTTTTGCATTGGCAGGCTAGCAGGCGCCAAAGGTGGACCGCTCTACCATATCGGGGACTTGGGGTCTCGTTCTAGTCGATGGGTTTGAAGGGACTTACCGTTCCGAAGAGTTCACTAAAAAACGTGCTGGATTGGATGGTCTTACCACCTTGAGGAATTAACTTTTTCGAAAGGTGCACCGGATTTAATTAGAATTAGAATTGGAATTGGAATTGGAAATGGAATTAGAAAGGGGACTTACCGTCTTTGGAAAGACATACCTATTGGAATTGCACTAAACATTACCCTCAAGGGCATTTTGGTCATTTTGCCTCTATTCGGGCCTGGCGGGCCCGCAAAGTGGTTTGATTGACGGGATTAGACTTGGAAAGTTGATTTAGATTGGAATACGTTCATATTGACTTGAGTACAAGTCTGGATGGACTGGAGACTGCCGAACAGAAAAAAATGGGGTGCTTACAATCTAGCTGATAAATCTATTCCATGGTTTGGATTTTGAAAAACCATATCAGCATATAAAAAATTTCGAGGACATATGCTCTATGTTCTTCGATAATTCTTACCCAAGAGAAGTTTTACTTTTAAAACTCTTCTTGTTTTCTCTCAAAGACATGGCTAAAACATGGTTCAATTCATTGAGGCCTAGGTCTATTCATTCTTGGCAAGATCTTCAGATATAATTCTTATAAAAATTCTTCCCAGAGCATAAAATTGAGGCAATTCATCGCTAGATCTCTTAATTTGCCCCTATGTCTAGTAAATCATTCTTCTAATGTTGGAAGAGATTTAAAGATTTGTTGGGTGCTTGTCCATATCTTGGTTTCACCAATTGACATATCATAAATATTTTCTATTCATTATTGACTCCACAACTGAAGCAATTTGTTGAGTCTATGTGCGCAGGGATTTTGTATGACAAATACCCATCTGAAGCGTATGACTTCTTTGATTACTTAGCGAATTTAGCTACAAATTGGGCCACAATTGCGACCTAAAATCACGAGTCTAAGCCGAGGGTAACATTTTAGCTTAATCAAGTGGATGATCTAAATGTTAGAACAGCTGCACTTATTCAAAAATTAGAAGCCATAGAGACAAGTAAGGGCAATGTTGTGAATAGTGAGTCTTATAGAGAAGAGAGTTTTTTAATGTGTGGTACAATGAAACATGAAACCGCTGCATATCCAATTATACCAGGTTTGAAGGAGGCCTTGTATGGCCAAGCCAATGCGGTTGGCTAATATCAGGATACATATGGTGACCAACTAGTTGGGGGGAACCCTTTCTCGAATACATAAAACCCTGAATGACGAAATCACCCAAACTTTGGGTGAAGAAACGAGGGTCCTTCGAATCCTCAAGCATTCCAAGGAGGGTCTTAAAACCTTCAACCTTTCCAATCCCAACCTGTTCAAGCTCAACAATCCATGCCTTTCTAACCTCAACCTAATACATATCAACCCCCTCATAGGAGACCTGTAGAAGATAATGTTCATCAATTGATATATGATATGACAGGAGTCAATAATAGGGTGGATAGACAGGACAAGGTGTCAGATCAACACATTAGGATGTTGAAGGACATAGCAAAGAAAATGTCTAACTTGACACAAGCTTTGACTCAACAAGTGTTAGGGAGATTTCTATCTCAATCGTAACCAAATCCAAATCCGACAAAATAAGTGAACATGACCAAATCGAGGACTGATCCTTAAACCAGTCATGAACAAGTCTAATCCATCACAATCTTAAGGAGTGAGAAAATCATTGATAAAACTATTCCACCTAGAAAGGAAACTCTTAAGGTTAGTGATGAAGGGAATGGAGATATGAGAGAATAGGAGAGAGAAAGAGATGAGAGTGGGAAAAAAAAAGAACTAGTTGAGCCAGTCCTAGAGCCAACCAAAGCATATGAAGATGAAGGCATTAATGTTGTAAAATATGCCTCGTTTCCTCATAGATTGACCAAACTAAAACATGAGCTTCTGAATTTTGAAATGTATGAAGTGTTTAAGCAGGTCAAGATCAACATTCCGATCTTAGATGCTATCAAGTAAATTCCCTCATATGCCAAGTTCTTGAAGGACATGTGTACTGTGAAAAAGAGGTTTCATGTCAAAGAAATTGCCTTCATGAATAAGAGCCAAAGTGCGATTTTGCAATGTAAGTTCCCACCGAAGTATAAAGACCCCGATTGTCCTACTATTTCATGTACAATAGGGGGAAATAAGATAGATTGAGCCTTTCTTGATCTAAGAGTAAGTGTCAATCTACTCCTTTATTCAGTTTATCAACAACTTGGATTAGGTGAGTTGCGCCCTACACGTGTCACCTTGTAACTAATTGACAGATCTATTAAGGTTCCTAGGGGTATTGTGGAGGATGTTCTCATTCAGATAAATAAGTTCTACTATCCTGTGGATTTCATTGCGTTAGATACACAACCAGTTAAGAGCATTAGTGCTCATTCCCAAATTTCTATTATCTTAGGATGACTATTCCTAGCCATGTGTAATACCGTAATCCATTATAGGAATGGGTTGTTAAAATTGTCATTTGGAAATATGACTGTCGAGATGAATGTCTTTTTAGTTGGAAAACAACCGAGAGACTATGAGGACATCAGAGAAGTAAACTTCATTGAGTCTATTGTGCAAGAGTACTTTGAGAATGAATTCTTTGAGGATCCTTTTGAAAATGCTCTTGTTTTGAGCAAGTCACATGACCTGTTCGATTATGACCATGTTAAGTTTAGGGACACAATTCCTGAAAGTTAGAGAGAGAACAATGTATGTAAGTGGGTCACTGGACCCTATCATTTGAGCCGTTAATTTCTAGTGCCATAAAGCCTGGCCCTTCTGAATAAAAAGCACCCACTCCAAAAAGAAAACCTTTACCATCTATATTACAGTATGTATTCCTTAGTGAAGGTGAGTCTTATCTTGTTGTTATATCCTGTAGCCTGTCTGAAGGCTAAGAGAAAAGCCTTGTGAAAGTGCTAAAGAATTATAGAAAAGTCTTAGGTTGGACCATTGCAGGCCTTCACAGTATTAGTTCTCTTATATGCACACATCGCATATATCTTGAGGAAGAGTCTAAACCGGTGCATCAAATGTAAAGACGTCTAAATCCCAACATGAAGGAAGTTATGAGAGGAAAAGTATTGAAACTTCTTGATGCGGGTATCATATACCCCATCTCTGATTCAATGTGGGTTAGTCCAACCTAAGTTGTTCCTACGAAACCTGGATTCACTATAGTCCAAAATGATAAAAATGAACTAGTGCTTGCTAAGATTCAAACTGGGTGGCGCATGTGTATTGATTACTGTCGACTGAATGTTGTTACTAGAAAAGACCGCTTTCCACTCCCATTCTTGAACCAAGTTTTAGAACGAGTGGCAAGACGGGCCTTTTACTATTTTCTAGATAGGTACTTTGGGTACAACCATATTGAAATTGCTTTAGAAGACCAAGATAAGACGACCTTTATATGTCCTTTTGGTACTTATGCTTACAAAAGAATGCCCTTTGGTTTGTGCAATGCACCGACCACTTTTCAAAGGTGCATAATGAGTATGTTTAGTGATATGGTGGAGAGATTTTGGAGGTTTTCATAGATGATGTTTCTGTAAACAAAGATACCTATATGAAAGTTGTTTGGAACACCTTGAAAAGGTATTGGAAAGATGTGAGGAGAGTAACCTTGTTCTAAGCTAGAAAAAGTGCCACTTCATGGTAACACAAGGTATAGTGCTTGGGCACATCGTGTCTAGTAAGGGAATTGAGGTAGATAAAGCCAAAATTGAACTAATCCAAAAACTATCTATCCCTAGAACTGTGAAAGACATTCGACCTTTCCTTGAGCATGCTGGTTTCTACCAGTAATTCATAGTAGGATTTAGTGCCATCTCTCGTCTAATGTGCCAACTATTGTTAAAAGACATTTCATTTGAAAGGACGTCTGAATGCCAAGAAGCTTTTGACAAGGTTAAAAAGTTATTGACAATTGCACCTATCATTCTGTCACCTGATTGGTCATCACCTTTTGAGTTGATGTGTGATGCTAGTGATTATACTGTAGGAGCAGTTTTGGGGCAGAGAGTAGACAAGAAACCCTATGTTATATATTATGCAAACAAAACCTTGAATGAAGCCCAATTAAACTATACCACGACTGAAAAGGAACTCCTTACTGTTGCATTGGCATTAGATAAATGTCAATCATACTTGGTTGGGTCATTAGTGTAAGCACCCCATTTTTGACCGCTCGGCAGTCTACACTCCGTCCACACTTGTTTTCAAGTCATTTTGGGCATATTCCTATTGAATCCAATTCTCCAGTTTCAAATTTCATCTTTCCATCGCTTCGTGGGCCTATCAGGCCCGAATAGAGGCAAAATGACCAAAATGCCCTTAGGGGCATTGTCCTTTCTTATTCTAATTCCGATCCCTCTCTCGAGACAGTTTATTCCTCGAGACGGTCCGAGTAGTAAAACACTCACAAAACCGTCAGAGTGGCGGAAGCACTCACAAAACCGTCAGAGTGGCGGAAGCACTCACAAAACTGTCAGAGTGGCGGAAACACTCACAAAACCGTCAGAGTGGCGGAAGCACTCACAAAACCGTCAGAGTGGCGGAAACACTCACAAAACCGTCAGAGTGGCGGAAACACTCACACAACCGTTAGAGTGGCGGAAACACTCAAAACCCAGGCACGTCTCTTCGGAGACGATAAGACCCCTTTCCAATCCCTCTCTCGAGACAGTTTATTCCTCGAGACGGTCCGAGTAGCAAAACTACTCACACAACCGTTAGAGTAGCGAAAATATTCCACCGTTAGAGTAGCGGAAATACTCATAGACCCGTTAGAGTAGCGGAAGTACTCACAGAGCCGTCCGAGTAAAGGAAATACTCAACCGTTAGAGTAGCGGAAATACTCACAGAGCTGTCCGATTAGCGAAAATACTCAACCGTTAGAGTAGCGGAAGTACTCACGGAGCCGTCCGAGTAGCGGAAATACTCACAGAACCGTTAGAGTAGCGGAAGTACTCACAGAACCGTTAGAGTAGTGGAAATACTCACAGAACCGTTAGAGTAGCGGAAGTACTCTCAAATCGTCAACCCCGTCCGAGTAGCGGAAATACTCACACCGTTAGAGTGGCGGAAACACTCAAAACCCAGGTCAACACCAGTGTCTGTTATCTCACTTCGGTGAAAAATGACCAAACTACCCTTAGGGCCTTTTCCGAGACTTTCCGGTCAAGATGACCATTTTGCCCCTAGGCATCTGAACGCCCCGGGAACCATACCGGCTCTGGGTATCATACCGGTAATGACCCGAGAATACTTTTTATAGTATTCTCAATCTTCCTTTACCTTTCTGGACCATTCCGAGTCAGTTCCGGCAAACTCGGTACAAAATGACCGTTTTGCCCCTAGTGGGCCGGTCTCCATTTCCGACCACACCGGCTCTGGGTATCAAACCGGTAATGACCCGGGAACACTTTTTATAGTATTCTCAATCTTCCTTTACCTTTCCGGACCATTCCGAGTCAGTTCCGGCAAACCCAGTGCAAAATGACCGTTTTGCCCCTAGTGGGCCGGTCTCCTTTTCCGACCACACCAGCTCTGGGAATCAAACCGGCAACCTCTGGGAACATTCTAAATAATGTTTCCAGATCCCAAGTCTTTTTCTGGGACAGTCTGAGTCTGTCCCGACAGTTTTCTGATCCGGTTGACCGTTTTGCCCCCAAAGGCCCGGTCGACCTTTCCGACACATCTTACCCTCACTTTTCAAGTCAAATACCGCCAGGACACTATTTTAAGTGTTCCTGCTCCTTTCCGGCCTTCCGGGTCACTCCCGGCTCCTTCAAATCATTCCCGGACTTTCCGGAGTTACTCCTAGTGAAGCCAGGCCAAAATTTACATGGTAGTCACTAGTACAGGCGCCCAAATCTAGTCAAAGATACGTTGTTTGCCGACCTTAATTGTTTCCTAAATGGCTGGCGCCACTAGCAGTGGCGCCAAGCCAAAAAATGGCCTGGCACCACTCCTAGTGGCGCCAGTGTAAATTTTGCCCTGGCGCCACTGCAATAGGCGCCAGGCTTGTCCAGCTTCTATAAATACAGAGCCTCGATCAACGTGAAAGGGGTCTGCAAACTTAACCTAAGAATCTCATATTTCGATACACAGAGCTCGAGCACCTCCAAAACCCTAGCCTCCCTAGGTTTTTCCAAACCCTAGCCACTATACACAAACCCTAGCCTCCTATACACTCATACACTCCTCTATACACTCATACCCTAACCTTCAACCATCCTGGGAAGACTTGAAGAGCTGCCATCTAAAGCTTGAAGACAACCCTTGAAGACTGAAGAAGAAGACCAAGACGAAGACCGAAGACCGAAGACTGCACAGCGCGCAAAATAAACAAGAAACAAGGTAGGCTCCCTATTTAAATTTCCGCATTCCCCCTCTCTCTTCTCTCTCCAACCCACTTGGGTTTTCTCTATTTTAATCCCCCATCTCTTTCCCCCTTTTCTTTGCATGCTTGAAACAAGGGGATTCCCGGTCCATGTGTAGGATTGGACTATTGGAGAGTCACCGTGTCGGGGGCTTTCTTATAGTCTAACCAAAGACCACGTGGGTCCGGCCCCCTTGATTATGTGGTGAAGCCTTAACCTTGTATGTTCACGACCCCAAATTGCATTGTGCATATCATAGTCTTGCATTTTCCAAAACTCGTTTTCAAAGTTGTTTTTCAAAAAATCGTTTTCAAACTTGTTTTCAAAATTGCATCAAAATCTCTTTTTCAAAAACTTGTTTTCAAAACCACAATTCTAGGGTGATTCTAGCCTTTCCATGGCTAGGGTTGCTTTAAGAAAGTGTTATATTAAAAGTGGCCTTTTGGCCTATATTTTCAAACTTTGTTTTCAAAACCACTTTCTTAAAGTGGTTCTAGCCCTCTTATGGCTAGAATCGCTTTAGGAAAGTGAGATGTTTTTGTACTTTCCAAAAACTCTCTCTCTCTCTCCAAGAATTTCCTCCTAAAAAATTCCTTTTTCAATATACTTTCCTAAAACTCTCCTCTTCAAAATTGTTTTCAAAAACTCCCTTCCAAAATCTATTTTTCAAAACTCTCTTTTTCCACTCCTCTCCAAAATCTTTTCCTCAAAATCCACTTTCTAAAAAACTCTCTCCAAAAATCTTTCCAAAAACTCTCTTTCTAAAATCTTCTTTCTAGAAATTCCCCTCTAGGATTTCCCTTCCAAAATCTACATTTCTAAAAACACACCTTCCAAAACTCCTTCTCTTTAAAATCTTTTCCAAAAACTCTCTTTCTAAATTCACTTTCCAAAAACTCCTCCCTAGGATTCCTTTCTAGAAAAACCTTCGTTTCTAAAAACACAATTTCCAAAAACTCTTTACTTAGAGCCCCAAATCAAGCCCTAGAACCCACAATTAGGAAACCCTAATTTTCTTTTCAAAAACACAATTTTCAAACTTTGCCCTAAACATAGGTTTCCAAAATCTTTTGTTTTCTACATCAAAACTATACATATTTCCAAAACCTATTTTCTACGTCGAAACTACAATTTTTCAAAACTAGGGTTTCTAAAATTTCCCTCGCCAAATTCTTGTCAAATCCTTTCTCTTTTAGAAACCAAATCCAATCCCTTCCTAATCTAAATCTTTCCTAATTCCAATCCTTCCTAATCTTCCACTTTCCTAAATCTTAAGTTTCCAAAACTTGAACATAAAAACCTTTCCTAAATTTTAAAAACTCAACTTTCAAATCTTTCCTAATTCAACCCTTTCCTAATTCTACCCTCTTTTCAAATCTTAACTTCTTAAACCTAAGTTTTCAAACCTTTCCTAAACTCAAGCCTTTCCTAATTTCAAGACTTTCTAAAATTTAAACCTAAAAACTTTCTAAATCCTAAATTTTCTAAATTTCAAATCTTTCTAAAATTCTAAGCTTCCTAAATTTGAAACTTTCTTAAGTTAAATCTTTCTAAACCCAAATCTTTCCAAATTCTAAACTTTCCAAAACTTCAAAATCTTTTCAAATCTAAAACTTTTCTAAATTCAAAACTTTCTTAATTCAAGACTTTCTTAAGTTGAAAACTTTCTTAATTCAAACATTTCCTAAACTGAAAACTTTCCTTTTTCAAACCTTTCCCAAAACGAAACTTTCGTATTTTCAAAACTTCCTTGTTTTCAAAACTTTCCAAAATCAAAACTTCCCTTTTTCGAACATTTCTAAATTCAAAATTTTCTTAATTCAAAACTTTCCTAATTTCAGAACTTTCTTAATTTCGAAACTCTCCTAATTTGAAAACTTTCCTAATTCAAAGCTTTCCTAACTCGAAAACTTTCCAAAAATGAAACTTTCCTAATTCGAAACTTTCCTAAATCGAACTTTTCCTAATTCAAACATTTCTTAAATCCAACATTTCCTAATCTCCTAAACCTTCCAAGTCAAGTCAAACCTTTCCTAAGTCTCTTTCCTAAGTCTAGGTTTTCTTAAACCTTCTTATTCCAAAATCAATCTTTTCAAATCAAAGTTGAATCTCTTTCTTAATTTCAATTTCCAATCTCCTCTTCTAATCTCAAATCAAATCCAATTTTCAATTCAACTTCTTTCTTCCAATCCAATCTCTCTCTTCAAATCAATCTATTTTCAATCGGACTCCGGTCCGAACTACGACTGACCTGATTCCCCCAAAGGGATACGTAGGCAACCTTCATAGGTGCGGTCACAATACTTTTCAAACTTTCAATTCCACCCTCATGGGTGTGGTTTTCAAAATCTTCTCAAATCTCAAATTTCAATTTCAAAATTTCTATTTTCAAGTTTTCAAGCTTTTCAATTTCAATTCTATTTCTTCAAATCTCTTTCAAATCAAATCCAACTTCTTTTCAAATCTATCTTTTCATTCTCTTATCTTGCACTTGCGTATCATGCATCATAGTTTTCAAACATTGTTTTTCAAAGTGAATAGGGTTGTCCATTAGTTAATTAAAGGCTCTCATAGGTGAATCTAGGGTAGATTGACATGTAGGTACCGAAAGGGCGGGGTAGGGTGATAGCTTAGTGCGTCTTCCCTACGCGTAACCAATCTCCGAACTTAGAATCACTGTTTTCAAAGACCAAAAAGGAGTTATTTTTCTAAAAAGGGCTAAATATTTTCTAAAAGGTTGCCAAACAACCCGTTTTCCTTAAAAACCCTCTCTTGAGGAGATATTTTCAAAAATCCTTTTCCAAAAATCCTAAGTATAGTCTTCGGATTATTCTTAGTTTTAGGTGACCTAACTCACCTTAATCAAGTTAGGTGGCGACTCCGAATTTTTTCAAAAGCCCTTTATTCAAACCTAATTTTCAATTCAAACCTAGTCGCACTCCTTCTTCTAGGAGGGTGAGTTCTAACGAGAGAGTACAACATTTTTCCCGCTTGGGTGAGTATTCCTCGGGCGCGAAAAATCTGGGCGCGACAATTAGTTATCATCTATACTGACCATTCTGCACTAAAGTACCTGTTAACCAAGCCTCATGCAAAGCCACGCCTTATCCGTTGGATTCTTTTGTTACAAGAGTTTCACATTGAAATTCGAGACAAGAAATGGGCAAAGAATATAGTTGTTGACCATTTGTCACGACTTCCTACTGATGAGGAAGCCAAAGATACTCTCCTTATCAATGAGTATTTTTCGGATGAGCAACTTTTTCAAATCTAAGCACTTTCTCAAGCAACTGCTCTATGGTTCACTGATATAGCCAACTTTTTGGCTACTGGCAAGATACTGTCACATTGGTCTTACTTAGATAAATGAAAATTCTTTAGAAATGTGAGGTATTTCTTCTGGGATGATCCGCACTTGTTCAAGTATTTTCCCGATCAAATAATTCATCGGTGTGTTCCCAACAATGAGTTTCATTTTGTCATGGAGTTCTGTCACTCCCATGCATGCGGTGGACATTTTAGTTTTAAAAAGACGGTTGTAAAAATTCTGTAATCTGGCTTATATTGGCCTACCAGGTTTTATGATATTCAGACTTTTTGCACATCCTGTGATAGGTGTCAACGACTAGAAAGTCTGACTAGAAGGCACATGATGCCCCTCAACCCCATTTTTACTCTTGAGATATTTGATTATTGGGGTATTGATTTCATGGGACCGTTCCCTAGTTTGTTTGGATTCCTTTACATTCTTGTGGCCATTGACTATGTGTCTAAATCAGTGGAGGCCGTTGCTTCTATACCAATGATCACCGCGTTGTGGTCAAGTTCTTAAAGGAGAACATCTTTCTTCGCTTTGGTATGTCTCATGCTGTCATTAGTGATGGTGTCATTCACTTTTGTAATAAACGCATTGGAATGTTAATGCAAAAGTATGGGGTCATTCACAAGGTTAGTACCCCTTATCATCTCCAAATTAGTGGCCAAGTTGAGTCAGCTAACCGGGAGATTAAGTACATTCTTGAAAAATTGTTAATCCTAACTATAAGGACTGATCTTTAAGGTTAGTGGATACATTCTCGACTTATAGAACTGCTTACAAAACTGTGTTAGATGCTTCTCCTTACAAGCTTATGTATGGGAACTCATGTCACCTTCTGGTAGAAATTGAGCACAAAGCTTATTGGGCCATTCGCCAATTTAATGAGAATATAAATGCGGCTGACTAAACTAGGAAGTTGCAACTCAATGAACTTGAGGAACTTCGAAATGATGCCTATGAGAATACAAAGATCTCTAAAGCCAAGATGAAAACATTCCATGACCAACACATCTTTCGTAAGTCTTTTCATGTCGATAAAAAAGTATTGCTTTACAATTCTCGATTACACATGTTTCTAGGTAAATTAAGGAGTAAGTGGTTTGAACCTTATTTGGTAAGAGATGTGTCACAGTACGGAGCAGTAGAAATTGAGAATTCCAGCAATGGGAATGTTTTTAAAGTCAATAGGCAAAGATTGATGCCCTACTTGGAGAACTTTGTCAGTTTGATTGAAAGTGTGGATCTTATGGATCCACCATTACTTGAGTAGAAGTAACACCCAATTAGTTTGTACAATTAGTTTAGTTTATTGATTTGGTTTGGTAGCTAGTTTATCTTTAGTTGGAGGGAAAGAGGCCTTTTTTCCCACCCATGTTTGTCTCCCACCCTTTTCCTTCCATTTTCGTCTCGTGGTCGTGGTTGTTATTTGGTTGTTGGGGTGAGAGGGGGGGGGGGGACACCTTCGTTTATTTGTGTTATTATTTTCTATTATTTTGTTTTTGTGACCAGCAAACGTTAAGTCATGTCTTCTCATATAGATGGTCGAGTGCTTATATTTGCATGTTGTATCTTCCGAATATTTCAATTTGGTATTAGGGGTGAGATAATTCGCCATGCAAAGATGGTGAGGAGAGTTAAGCTCTAAGAGGAACAACCTCAACCTCAACCTCTTACTGGTTAGGTCGTAGTACTTTGGCCAGTAAGAGTAGTGCAAAAGAGACTAAATAAGTGTCATCGTTGTGCTAAACACATGTGTGTGGATAAAAATTACAAAGGGAGTAACTGACTAATATCAGGGAATCAGATGGTTTACCAAAATATTATTAAAGGATGAGTAAATGCTATGACATTGAGATACCTTGGAATCATTAGAACAATGGACTATCTTAATTTTGATGTCAAAAGTTTGACTCGACTTTGTAATGATTATTCTTCTTAGGTTGTTTTATGTTTAAGTATTTTATTTGCATGTTTATATTTATTTGTAAATATAACTAACATTTATTTTGCAGATGTTTTTTTTATCTTAAAAAAAATAAAAAACAAAAGCGTGCGCAAGGCCGAGAAGTGTACAATTTGAATGCACTTGAGATCTACAAAAAATGTTTGCTTATCTTTTATAATTTTGTACAGTTCTATGTAAAATACAAATGTAAATTTTGGAGATTTGTTGAAACATGTTTTTATTCGCCTTAGCATAATTTCGTTTTATCATTTCTTTTTAATACAATTGTAAGATTTTATCTTAATACATAAAAATAGGCTATTTTACATCACTTATTATCATATCATAATAATTTTAGTATTTTTACATATTGTACAATCATTCGTACAAAAGTGAAGATTTTTTTACCAAGTGAGCTTTAAAGCCAATTATGTCTTTTGGAGTGTTTACATTTATTCTTGATGAATTTATTTCACATCACTCTTTCAATAACTCCATAATACTTGCATTTGATTCAATTGTTTGAATTGCTACGGTAATTGAATATGTTGCATTCTTAGAACTTTGAGTTATTATGCACTTTCAAAAATGAATCGAGGCCGTCTTTGATCTTTTGAGCCACAGATTTATTTGTTGACATAATTCTCTTGGAACTATCTTTAAGCTTATTTTTTTGTCTCTTGTTACATATATCATTGTTAAAGTTTTGTTCCTAAATATGAAAACACAAATATCTTCACTTGTGCAAGTTAAATTAAGAAAGGGGGTGCTCCATTTGCAATAAAAATAAAAATAAAAACTTAGCAACGAAGGAAAAAATAGAAAAAAACAAAGGCAAAAGGGAAGTACAAAAAAGAGAAAAAAAAGAAGAATAAGAGGTTAGTTGTTGAAAAAAAATGAAAAAAAAAATCTTATCTAATCAAATGAAGTAAGAAAATTGACGGTATATATTCATTGATCAATTCATGCCTTGATCACACATGTTTTGAGCCTTTTATCATTTCTTTCTCCCTACCTTGTACCTTATGGCCAAATTATAACCTGAAAAAAGTCCTCGAGGATTTGTTGTGTACATTACTTATTCATTCACTTCGTAGAGAATTCACTTGTCAATTGCTTATGTGGTTTTAACGTTGAGTATTCTTTCATCGAGCTATGTTAAGTTGTCTCTCACTTTATATATTCATGTTATTTTTTTATGGTTGTCTCTTTTGATTTTACATTACATTTATTGTTTTATAAGAACAATCGGTGTGAGCTGCCTATGGTCTTTCTTTCTAAGAGAATATCCAATGAGGTTGAATCCAAACTCAAAGGATGTATCGATGTTTTAATGTTGTAATACTTTTCTTATTATGTAATAATCACACACACAAAATCCTCTCATATGCTATTTTAAGATATTATCTTGCATGTGTATTACAGAGTAGGATACACAAAATATGCTTGTGTATTGATAAATGTCATACTTTATCTTTATTATCCTCACTTGCAGGCCACATTTTGATGTTTGTGGGTATTGTCACTGGAAACCCTCATGAGACTATACTCGTCCACTAGGGGTAATCTAGGGGTTTAAAAACTTAGTGCATATGCTAAATGCATTTGTGATCCCTACGAAAATAGAGCCTATATTTTTAAGTGTGTTTATTATTTTGCTAACGACTAGCAAAAACTTAGTTGGGGAGTGTGATTATACTCTAAAAAGTACAATCAAAGTCCCTAATTGTAAGCTATTGGTAGGAATTATTTACACGTTATTTATCATTTTAATATAATTTTGATATTTTTTATGTTTTCCGTGTCTTCTACAGATTCATAGCTAAAATTGAACAAAATGGAGCAGGCATGCACACGGGTCATAATTGATACTAAGAATATATATATGTATATATTATATGATAATATAATATATTAGTCAAATTAATTGATTGATTGAATCAATGGCAGGCTATATGAAAGCTAGCATTGATGAGGAGTGAATAAAACAAAATGAATTAAAGGAGTTCACCCTACACCATACACCATTGTCGGCCATGAAAATGACTAAAGAAAAAATAATATATTTTATTTAATCATTTCATTTCATGAAAGGCCAATTCTCTTGGCTATAAAGAGAGAGCAAACGGGTAGAGAAGAAGGGGAGGCAAAAGAAGAGGGCAGAGAAAAGGAGGAAGAGAAGGAGAGTGCTTTAGAGGCCAGTAGAGAGTTCCTTCAATTTATTTTCTATCTAGATACTAATTAATTGTTAGTGTTTTTCAGTCGGTTAATTTTTTGTTTCAGTCTTTTCTTTACCGTTTTTCTACTGTAATAAACCTTTTTATTTATGAAATTATTTTCCAAGTCATGTCTTTTCTTTACAATATTGTGAGTAGCTAATTTTATTTTTAGAGTCAATTGTAAAGATCATTTGAGGATCTTGAAATATCAATGGAGGTAATTGAGTCTTTATTATTTTGTCTTTAAAATCTTTCAATTCTTGGTAATTAAATTCTAGATCTTTAAGAAAACTTAGATTCTTAACTAAGTTTGGTAATTTCTATGCACAAATCTTAGTTTGGTATAGTTATTTCACAAATCGATGGTATGAATCTATGAATTTAATTTTTATTATTCTAGATTTAATTATTATTTAACTTTGTTTTAATCGTTAAATCTTCCGAATTAAAGGCTCAAGACGAAGCCAATGATTTGAGTTACAAAATCTCCATTGGAATTTTGAGCGAATCGGATCAATTGGATCAAAGACCGTTTTATTAAGTTTAATTTAAAGCCTAATTCAACAATCTTCAAATCTCCCAAAACAAATTATTTTATTTCGGTTACTATTTGATTTATTTTTACACCAACTGTCCAGATCTCAATGGTACTATTCATGGTAGAATTCAAACAGGATGACTTAGGTTCCAATTGAAGTTATTGCAATGCTACGGTGTTTAGCATAGCTTAGTTGGTATCTAAGTTTTTACTGTGGGTGAATTTTAGCACCCAATTTTGCATGTTTTGATAACTGTTCCTTGTGGATCGGCTTCGATCTTACCGGATTTTGTTTACTGCTTTGTCGCACCTACACTTGGGTGTTAATAGATTGCCATACCCTGGGCATAGTTAATAAAAATATTCTTGGATAAAGAACTGTGTGTGATGGGGAGGGCTCAGAGGGCCTTGGCCATAGACTATTTCATAAGGGGTGGTACTTGTAGCTAAATGGTGAGTGGCGTTATACCACCATTCTTCTAGAGGAATCCATCTATGCCAATCCCGAGGCTTATCTCCAATGATGCACCTTAGGTAGTCCTCAAGGCACTTATTCAAGACTTCTGATTGCCCATCTGTTTTGCGGTGGTAGGCTGAGTTAATCCTCAACTCAACCCTTTACAACTGAAATAGTGCTTGCCAGAATTTACTAGTAAACACTGGTCCCTGTTTGTGATAATAGACTTTGGCATACCATGCAATTTGAATATATTTTCTATAAAGACTTGAGCAATATCCTAGGCTGTATATGGGTGAGTTAAGGAAACAAAATGTGTATACTAACTAAGGCAATCCACGATGACCATGATAGAATTCTTCCCTTTAGAGCTGGGCAAACCATCGATGAAGTCCATAGCAATATCTGTCCGGACCTGGTCTGGAATAGGTAACGGCTGCAGTAGTCCAAGTATTTGCACATTTTCATTCTTATTCCTTTGGCAATTAGCACATTCAAAAATGAACTTTGTGACATCCTTCCAATAAAAATTCCTTTTTATCCTTTTGATGGTTTTGTTAATGCGTAAATGTCCACCACCTGCTGAACTGTGAAATTATGTTAAAAGCTTCTCCTTTAGCTGTAATACAGCCCCAATGACTAATTTTCCTTTGTGTTTAAGGAGGTCGTGACTCCACTCAAACCCTGGATGAATCTTGCTCCTATCCTTCAAGTCTTTGACTATCCTCTGCAACTCATGATCAGCCTTCCTACTGTCCTTGACCTCTTACAACCATTGTTCTTGAAGGATGTTAATTGCACTAATTTGTGCAACATCCTCCATTGCTCGAGAAAGAGCATTAACCACCTTGTTTTCAATGCCAGCCTTATACCTTATCTCATAATCAAACCTTAGTAATTTGGTGATCCATTTTTGTTGCAAGGTAGTGGTTATCCTCTGTTCCAACAAGTATTTCAAGCTTGGTGATCAATTTTGATGATGAAGTGCCTACCCAACAAATAATGCCTCCATTTGTTGATGGCTATAACAATTGCCAATAGCTCCTTCTCATAAGTGGATAAACCCAGATTTTTGTTGGCAAGTACTTTACTCATATATGCAATGGGTTTCCCCTTTTGCAGAAGAACTACCCTAATGTCTTTACCCAAAGCATCACATTCCAGCTTAAATGGGTGTGAGTAATTAGGCATGGTTAACATAGGAGTGCTGGATATAGCAGCCTTCAGAATGCATTTTCTGCCTCAACATCCAATTGGAAAACATCCTATTTTAATAGGTTGGTGAGGGTTGCACAAATCTGACAATATCCCTTCACAAGCTTTCCGTAATAGCCAGTTAAACCAAGGAATCCCTTTAAGGATTTCAGATTCTAAGGAGTTGGCCAATTCTGCATATACTCAATCTTGCTTCTGTCAGTAGCGACTCCCCTCTCATTGATGATATGACCCAAGTATTCAACGTCTTGTTTCCTAAAAGCACATTTTAACTTCTTGACAAACAACTGGTTCTGTCTTAAAATGTTTAAGGCAATTTTCAGGTGTCTCATATGGTCCTCCCATGTTCTGTTGTAGATGAGTATATCATCAAAGAAGACTAAGATGAATTTCCTGAGGTAACTCTTGAAAATTTCATTCATCAAGCCTTGGGAAGTTACAAGAGCATTAGTTAAAACAAATGGCATAACAAGGAACTCGTAGTGCCCTTAGTGAGTTCTAAAGGCAGTCTTGGGAATTTCTGCAAAATGGACTCTTATCTGATGATGCCCTACTCGTAAGTCCAATTTAGAGAAATAACTAGACCCATATAACTCATCAAAGAGCTCATCAATGACTGGAATGGGAAATCTATCTTTAATGGTAATCTGATTTAGTGCTCTATAATCAATACAAAGCCTCCAGGAATTATGTTTTTTGTTTTTTTTTTAACTAGCAAGACTAGTGATGAGTAAGGGCTTGAGTTATTCTGTATTGTTCCAGCTGCTAGCATCTCCTACACTATCTTCTCAATCTCCTTGTATTAAAAATGTGGATACCTATAAGGTCTCACGCTAGTAGGTGAACTTCCAGCTTACAACACTATCTGATGGTAATGTGATTTGTTTGGGGGAAGTCCTTTTGGCTCCATGAATAAATTTTGATAATCTGTCAATAATTGCTCCAGTTTTGAGTTGGAAGTTGGATCACATTCAACCTCACTTGCTTCTACCAAGCAGAGCTGTGCTACCATTCCTTGATGTCCCTTGCCTATCAACTTACCCATTTGTTCACTACCTATAACTTGGATATTGCCATTCTTACATCCTCTTAGTACATGCCTTCTCTTTTCCTAAGTGAAATCCATCTATAAATTTTTAAAGTCCCAAGTAATTGGACCAAGAGTGGCCAACCATTGCACTCGTAGAACCATGTCACACCCTCCCAATGGAAGAATCCTCATATCAGCACTAAATTTCCCACTTACAATTTTTACATACAAAAGTGTTGCAGACCTTTGTCCCATCGGCCACTGAAATAGTTAAAGGACTGGTTGGTTGTAATGAACACCCTGTTCCTTTAGCCACGGTAGGGTCCAAGAAGTTATGTGTACTACCAGAATCAATTAGTACAATAACTAGTTTCTTTTTAATGTTGCCTCATACCTTCATAGTCTTGAAAGAAGTCTATCCTGAAATAGCATACACTGATATTTGAGAGGGCTCCTCCTCCTGCTCTTCTTCTTTTGAACCATCTGCTGGGTTTTGTACTTCTTTAGGTTCATCAATCTCTTCTTCCTCCCATAGATATAATTGCTTCTTCTAGCACTTATGGCCTCTAACAAATTTTATATCACAATTGTAGCATAACCCCTTTTTCCCTTCTTGCCTCCATCTATTTTTCAATGAGCCTCTTAATTGGAATTGTTGTCATGCCTTGATTTGTCTGTATATTTGTAATGTGGTTCCATCTGGCCTCGGTGTTGTTTGTGATGTTGTTCCGGGGGTTGAATATGGTTTTCTTGCAATTGCCTCTGTGCTTTCTTCTTGTAATCTGGCTAGATTAATGGCCTGAACAATGCTAGTAGGCCGGGACATCTGAACCCCTACCTTGATTTCCTCCTTTCAACCACATGTAAAATTGCTTACAAAGAACCCTTAAGACAAGCCCTTTGTCCTATTAGCCAATTCTTCAAACTTTTCTTGATAAACCCTAACTATTGATACCTATTTGAGTTTAGTGAGTTCTCTAATTGCATCCTCATATGCATTAGTACTAAACCTTACGGTGATTGCCCAAACAAACTCCTCCCAAATAGACTTATTCTGAGTGCTTTCAAACCATTGAAACCATTTTAGGGCCTTGTCATCCAAATGCATTGCTGAAATTTTAATCTTCCACCCATCTGTAACCTTATTGAACTCAAAAAGCCAAGCACACTTACAAGTCCACCTAGATGGATCTTCCCCAGAAAATCTGAGAAAACCAATCTTGGTGTATTGACCCTCTGTTTTTCTTCAAGAATTAGTAAGATTAACAGAATGAGAAGAATCACCTTGCTTTAGTTCTACTTGAGTGTAAGCACCCCATTTTTGCTTGCTTGGTAATCTCTGACCTGATTGAACTCCCTTTCAAAACTCCGTAGGCACATTCAAGCCCAAATCAACTTCCAGACCCCAATCCAATCAGTCAACCACTTCTCGGGCCTGTTGAGCCTAACAGAGACTTGATGACCAAACCTGCTCCTTGGGCCTCTAGGAACGTCTTGGGAAAGTTTAAAATCTTTCAAGACGGCAAGTCTGCTTTCCAAAATTTCCCTGAATAGTTAGGCGTAATCGATACGCTATCCTATCCAATTTCGGTCCCATTTTGGTCAACTTTGGTCAAAATAACCGTTTTACCCTTGGACACTCTAGCACAATACAAATCCCCATAAAACAAAAACAAAAAAAAAACACCCTTCCAAGACCACCCTCGAATAGTTCGACACACTTAACATGTCACTCTAATCCATTCTGACCTTTTTTCAACCAATCTTGATTAAAATGATTGTTTTATCCCCGGCGAACTGAGCGCGCCCCGAAACTACACCAGATTCAGATATCGAACGGCAGGTCTCATCATACACCCCTATTTAACCCAAGGTGAGCCCCACGATGCTAAACATTCCCGACTTAATGAAAGTCCCCCTGGAGCGTCTCATAGACGCTTCGCCAGGGTTGTCTTTTCTTTTGATTCCCTGGTTATAACACACCATCAAACAACTTGAGAAATGCGTGAACTAGGAAATTCAAGAAAGCTCATCCATAGCTCTTTCCATCAATACAACTCGATCGGATAGATCGCTTCCCGAAGACCCTCATCGTATGGCTAAAAAACTGCCACTTTCAGTAACCCCTAGAGCGTCTCACAGACGCTCCACCAAGGTTGACCTTTTCTCCAATTCGTTGGTTATAATGCACCATCAAATGACTTGAGAAATGGGTAAATTAGAGAATTTCTGAAATTATTTTGAGAGCACTTTACATCGGTATGGTCCCCTCAGAGAGATCGCTTCTTGAAGGTCCTGACCATATAGCCCACAAATAGCTATTTTTGAACACCCGCGGAGTGTATCATAGACGCTCTGCAAAAGTGTGTTTTTATGCACACTTCCTTAGATGATATCTCATTCTTCTGAATACCTTTCCAGCTTTCCAAAAATTCAAAGTTCATGAGAAGCACTAGGGGAACATTGTGAGCATAACCGATTTCCTCTAATCTTTCCCGGTTTGCATAATTATCGAGGCAAAGTTTAAACGAACATTCCCAGTAGTGGAAAGTATGCTACATTATGCCAAAATTTTGATCAGATCGATCAAACTTTGGTTAGCCCTTAAGATTTAGCCAGTACAATGTGTGCCATGTGCCATTCTGCTAGTGGAACAGTACTGACATATGTAGCGCATGCGCTGGGGCAAATTTTGCCCAGGCGTATGTACAACATGCGCCAGTCCTCTCTAACTTTGCCTATAAATACAGGCCTCCCCCTTTGCATATTTCAGAATCAAAATTGGTAGCGAAGCTCTGTAAAAACTGCTCCAGAACCTCGAATTTCCATATATACTTCACACTTCAAACACTTAGGCTAGATTCTATCTCCCTCTAACCCATACACTACACCTATATAGCCTTCAATGTTATAGAAGACCTCATTCCAACCCCTTCAAGCCTCTTCAAGGCTATTCAAGCTCAAGTTAAAGCATTCATGGATGTTTGAAAGTGTTTGAAAGTGAAAGGTAGAATTTCTCTTTATAGTTTTTTGCAATCCCCCCCCCCCCCCCCCCTCTTCTCCCTCCTAGCCTATTTAGGCTATTCTCTATTTGAACCCCCATCTTCTACGCCCATTTATTGCATGATTGAAACAAGAAAGTTCTTAGTTTATGCCTAGAAGAAAGCTTGTAAGAGCCACTGTGTAGGGAACTTCTCACAAACCTACTTTAAGATGGTATGACCCTAGAGCACCTTGCTATGTGATGAAGCCTCCAGCCTTGTATGATTTCATAACCCCTTTACATGTAGTTATCTTGTTTATGTTTTGCATACTTGGCTTCATTTTCATGTTTCCAAAATCCTCACTATTTCTTTTCTATATCTCTATATTCAAAAGATTGCCTAAAAATGGTGCTAGAGTTGGTTCCTTGAAGCCAAAGTTAAACCCTCAATTTCTACACCTTAGAAAACCCTTTTCAAGTTTCTTGACTTTATTTTGCAACCCTACATCTCATTATTTTTCAAAGTTGTACTAAAATGGCTTTCAGACCCTCTTCTTCTGTGTTGATTTTTAATGGTTTTACTCTCTTGAACTTTGTTGTTGAAATGCTCCTTTGGAATCTCCTCTTGAATGGTTTCCCCATTATCTTGATCATATGAACTCTAGTTCATTAGACTTGGCGCTGTTATCTTCAAAAATGGCTTTCAAAATGTTTCCCTTCAAAAAAGGGTTCTCAAGTGGCACACTGTTGAATATGCATAAAACCGATTTCCCTAAACCATTATTTTCACCTTGATTTTTAGAAATTTTACTATCTTGAATATTGTAGTTGGAATGGTCTTATGGAGTCCTCTTTGTAGTGATTTCCTTCAAATCAACCATATGAACTGTTATTCTTTAGAGTGGTCTTTAACCTCTTAAAAGTGATTTTGTTTTTCAAAACCTCATTTCCAAAGCCAATTTTCAAAGGATCGTTCTTTTTAATTTTCAAGTCTTCGAAGCTATCTATTCAATAGTGATTCTCATAAGTTTTGCTCTCTTGAGTTAGTGGGTGAAATGGTTTTAAGACAACCCTCTCTTGAGTGGTTTCCAAATATCAACCATAAGACCCTAACACTCACTTTAGTGGCTTTCATAAAATGATTTTCAAAACATACTTTCAAGTTTCATGTAAAAACCACCTTTCCAGGACCACTAGGTCAAAATCCTAGTTCAAAGCCACCTTTCAAAACCACCCTTCAACCCTTGGTTAACTTGACTCTAAGTCAACCAAACCCTAGGTTAACCTAATCTTAGTTAGTGAACCCTAGGTTAACCTAACCCAAGTTAGTTAACCCTTGGTCACCTTAATCCCAGGTTAACCTAACCTTAATTAGTTAATCTTAGGTCACCTTAACCCTAGGTTAACCTAACCCAAGTTAGTTAATCTTAGGTCACTGGAATCCTAGGTCTACCTAACCTAGGTTAGTAAGCATCAAGGTTCCAATTCAAGGACCTTTTTTTAAATGGTCCTTCAATTAAAAAACCATCCTACTGTTTCGAGATTTCAAATATCAATTCTCAAACCTTTTCAAATATTCTCATACTTTATCTTCGGAAATTTCTCCAAGAAGTTCTCTTAATCTTGTCCCAACTAAAGTGGATAGACACTTAACATTTTTTCAAAAACTATTTTTAAAATGTTTTTAAGAACTTACAACCCAAAGGAGTCCCTACCCTTTATGGCTAGGGATTCCAAGGGAAGGTGACACATTAAATACAACCTCTAAGGTTGTCCATATTTGGATTCCAAAATTCAAAGTGTTTTTAAAAGCACTTTTCAAGAATGATTTTCAAACATCACGTTCTTAAAGCAACCTTAATCCTCCCATGGCTAGGATTGGTCAAGTATAAGTGAGATAATCAAGAAGGGGTCTATAAGCCTAAAGTTTTAAAAACCAAAGGGAAAGTTTCTACCCCCTTTTCCAAACATGTTTTCAAAACTCATTGCCCTAAAACAGTTTAGTCTTTCAATGACTAACCTCTAAAAGGTGATTAAACATTAAACATACTTTTCATAAGGTATTCAAGAACGACTTTCAAAAGCCTTCAAAGACAAGTTTATTAAAGCACATCTAATCCAAACTCTACCTCCAAGGTTTTCAAAACAAGACTTCAAAGCATTTTCAATACTTTCTTGAGTTATTACAAAGCTTTTCCAAAGCTCCCTTGAGTTGTATCAAAAAAATTTCAAAACTCTCTTGAGTCAATTTTGAAATGATTCAAAATCGTCTTCAAAACCAATTACAAAAACACTTTCAAAAATCCCGAGTCCTATTTCAAAGGCATTTTTCTAAAAACTCAAGTTCTCCTTTTTGAAAGACCTCAAAGTGTCTTCAAACCTTTTCAAAGACCTCAAAGTGTCTTTAAACATTCCAAAGGCCCTAATGCGCCTATTTTCTATCGTGCTCTTGCCCAAACTACAAATGGCCCGATTCTCGCCAAATGAGATACGTAGGCAACCTAAAATGGTGTGGTCATAACTTTTATTTCAACTCAAATTTCCTTTTTAAAAGTTTCTATCAATTTAAGATTTCTATCTCAAATCCTTTCAAAACTCCCATATTTTCAAACGTCTTTTTAATAACATGCATCAATTCATCCAAAAAGTGATAACCGAAACCCCTTTTAAAACTCTAAAAGTAGATATTAAGTTGATAATAGTAATCGATTATTCTAGCGAGCGAACTAAAAGTGAGTAGACATGTCGCTACCAAAAGGGCAGGGTAGGATGATGATCGTAGGATATCTTCCCTACACATAACCAACCCACGGATCACAAATTTCTATTTCGAAGACCAAAATCAGAGTCACTTTTTCAAAAGGGTTTTAAAATATTTCAAAAGGTTGCTAAAAACCTCTTGCCTAAAAACCTTCTTAGGAAGGACATTTTCAAAATGATTTTAAAAAACCAAAGTTTAGTCTTCAGATTACACTTAGTTTTAGGTGACCTAGCACATCTTTAATTATGATAGGTGGCAACTCCCATTTTTTTAGAAAAGCCATGAAATCAAATCAATTTTTTTTAAGTTCAAACCTTATCGCACTTGTTCTTTTAGAAGGATGAGTTCTAATGAGAGAGCACTGTGCTTTGATCCGAGCCGAAAGGACTTGGTCCAAAAACTGAGGTGCGACAATTAGCGACTCCATTGGGGACGCTTAGAGGGTTAGGTCATTATCATATCTCTTCACCCTTCACCCACCCAAAATCTTTGGTTACTTTGTCCAGTTTTATCCACTTCAAAATTCTTCAAAGTTTACAAAACAAACATTATTTTTTGAAACGGTTTTCAAATAATTGTCATCACTTGCATTCATTGCTTACATTCATGCTCTTGCATCGATCATCCATTTTATCTTGCATCAAGTTTCTATAAAAGTTACTAACTCCTTGCCTTGTCATCCAAATGCATTGCTAAAATTTTAACCTTCCACCCATCTTTAACCTTGTTGAACTCAAAAAACCAAGCACACTTACAAGCCCACTCAGATGGATCTTCCTTAGAAAATTAGAGAAAATCAATCTTGGTGTATCAATCCTCTGTATTTCCACAAGAATTAGCAAGATTAAAAGAACGAGAAGAATCACCTTGCTATAGTCCTACATGAGTGTAAGCACCCCATTTTTGTCCGCTTGGCAATCTCTGACCTGACTGAAATCCCTTTTAAAACTTCGTAGACACATTCAAGCCCAAATTAACTTCCAGACCCCAATCCAATTAGCCAACCACTTCTCGGGCCCGCTGGGCCCAACAAAAGCCTGATGACAAAACCTGCCCCTTGGGCCTCTAGGCACATCTTGGAAAAGTTTAAAATCTCTCAAGATGGTAAGTCTACCTTTCCAAAATTTCCCCGAACAGTTAGGCGTACTCGATACGCCATCCTATCCAATTCCGATCCCATCCTGGTCAATTTTAGTCAAAAATACCATTTTACTCCTGGACACTCTAACACAATACAAATCCTATCAAACTAAAAAAAAAAAGAAACCCTTCCAGGACCACCCCTGAACTGTCCGACATGCTTAACATGCCACTTCAAACAATTCTGACCTTTTTCAACCAATCTTGATCAAAATGATCGTTTTACCCTTGGCGACCTGAGCGTGCTTAGAGACTATACTGGATCTAGATATCGAACGACGATTCTCATCGTACACCTTTATTTAACCCAAGGTGAGCCCCATGATACTAAACATTCCCGACTCAATGAAAGTTCCCCTAGAGCGTGTCACAAACGCTCCACCAGGGTTGCCTTTTCTCTTGATTCCCTGGTTATAACGCACTGTCAAACGACTTGAGAAATGTGTAAACCAGGAAATTCAAGAAAGCACATCCATAGATCTTTCCATCTGTACAGCTCGATTGGATAGATCACTTCCTGATAACCCTCATCGCATGGCTCAAAAATTGCCACTTTTAGTAACCCCTAGAGCGTCTCACTGACGCTCCACCAATGTTGTCCTTTTCTCCAATTCTCTAGTCGTAACGCACCGTCAAAAGACTTGAGAAATGGATAAATTAGGGAATTCCAAAAAGTATTTCAAGAGCACTTTACATTGGTATGGTCCGCTCGAAGAGATCGTTTCCCGAAGGTCCTGATCATATAGCCCATAATGCCTTATTTTGAACACCAGCGGAACGTATCACAGATACTCCGCAAAAGTGTGTTTTCATGCATGCTTTCCTACACGATATCTCACTCTTTTGAACACCTTTCCAGCTTCCCAAAAATTCAAAGTTCATGAGAAGCATTAGGGGAACATCGTGAGCATAACCGATTTCCCTAAATTTTTCTCGATTTGCACAATTATCAGGGCAAAGTTTAAACGAACATTCCCGGCAGTGGAGCGTATGCTACATTGCGCCCAGATTTTGATCAGATCGATCAAACTTTGGTTAGCCCTTAAGATTTAGCCAGTACAATGTGTGCCACGTGGTATTCTACCGGTAGAACAGTTCTGGCGCATGTAGCACATGAGCTAGGGCAAATTTTTCCTAGACGCATGTACTATATGCGCTAGTCCTCTCCAACTTTGCTCATAAATATAGGCCCCCCCCTTTACATATTCCAGAATCGAAAATGGTAGCGAAGCTCTGTAACAACTGCTCCAGAACCTTGAATTCCCATAAACACTTCACACTTCAAATACTTAGGCTAGATTTCATCTCCCTCGAACCCATACACTACACCTATATAGCCTTCAATTCTATAGAAGACCTCATTCTAGCCCCTTCAAGCCTCTTTAATGCTATTGAAGCTCAAGTTAAAGCATTCATGGAGGTTTGAAAGTGTTTGAAGGTAAAAGGTAGAATTTCTCTTTACATTTTTTTACAATCCTCCCCCCCTCTCCCTCTTAGCCTATTTAGGCTATTATCTATTTGAACCCCCATCTTCTACCCCCCTTTCTTGTAGGCTTAAAACAAGGAAGCTCTTAGTTCATGCCTAGAGGAAAGCTTGTAAGAGCCACCGTGTAGGGAACTTCTCAAAAACCTAGTTTAAGGTGGTATGGCCCTAGAGTACCTTGCTATATGGTTAAGCCTCTAGCCTTGTAGGATTTCATGACCCCTTTGCATGTAGTTATCTTGTTTATGTTTTTCATCCTTGGCTTTGTTTTCAGGTTTCCAAAATCCTCACTATTTCTTTTCTATATCTCCATATTCAAAAGACTCCCTAAAAATGGTGCTAGAGTTGGTTCTTTGAAGCCTAGGTTAAACCCTTAATTTCTACATATTGGAAAGCCCTCTTCAAGTTCCTTGACTTTATTTTGCAACCCTATATCTCATTATTTTTGAAAGTTTTACTAAAATGGCTTTCAAACCCTCTTCTTCTATGTTGATTTTTGTTGGTTTTACTCTCTTGAACTTTGTTGTTTGAATGGCTCCTTGGAACCATCTCTTGAGTGGTTTCCCATTATCTCGATCATATGAATCCTAGTTCATTAGACTTGGCTCTGCTCTCTTCAAAAATGGCTTTCAGAATGTTTCCATTCAAAAAATGGTTCTCAAGTGGCACTCTCTTTAATATGCATAAAAACAATTTTCCTAAACCATTATGTCCACCTGAAGATCTACTCTCTTAAATATTGTGGTTGGAATGCTTTCATGGAGCCATCTTTGGAGTGATTTCCTTCAAATCAACCTTATGAACTGTTATTCTTTAGAGTGGTCTTCAACCTCTTAAAAGTGATTTTGTTTTTCAAAACCTTCTTTCAAAAATCAATTTTCAAAGGATCATTCTTTTTAATTTTCAAGTCTTCAAAGTTATCTATTCAATGGTGATTTTCACAAGTTTTGCTGTCTTGAGTTGGTGGGTGAAATGGTTAGAAGGCAACCCTCTCTTGAGTGGTTTCCAAATATCAACCATGGGACCTTAACACTCAGTTGAGTGGCTTTCATAAAACGGTTTTCAAAACATAAATTCAAGTTTCATGCATAAAACCACCTTTCCAAGACCAATAGGTCATAATCTTAGTTCAAAACCACCTTTCAAAACCACCCTTCAACACTAGGTTAACTTGACCATAGGTCAATCAAACTCTAGGTTAACCTAACCTTAGTTAGTGAATCCTAGGTCATCTTTACCTAGGTTAACCTAACCCAATTTAGTTAACCCTTGATCATCTAAACCCTAGGTTAACCAAAGCTTAGTTAGTTAACCCTATGTCATCTTAACCCTAGGTTAACCTAACCTTAGTTAGTTAACCTTTTGTTACCTCCACTCTAGATTAACCTAACCCAAGTTAGTTAACCTTAGGTCACCTTAATCCTAGCTCTACCCAACCTAGGTTAGTAAGCTTCAAGGTTCCAATTCAAGGACACCTTTTTAAATGGTCCTTCAATTCAAAAACCGTCCTACTCTCTTGAGATTTGAAAAATCAACTCCCAAACCTTTTCAAATATTCTCATACTTCATCTTCGGAAATATCTCCAAGAAGTTCTCTTAAACTTGTCCTAACTAAAATGGATAGACACTTAACATTATTCAAAAACTATTTTCAGAATGTTTTTGAGAACTCACAACCCTAAGGAGTCCCTACCCCTTTATGGCTAGGAATTCCAAGAGAAGGTGACACATTAAATACAACCTCTAAGGTTGTCCATATTTGGGTTCCAAAACCCAAAGTGTTTTTAAAAGCACTTTTCCAGAATGATTTTCAAACATCAAGGTCTTGAAGTAACCCTAATCCTCCCATGGTTAGGATAAGTCAAGTATAAGTGAGATATCCAAGAACGGTTCTATAATCCTAAAGTTTTAAAAAAACAAAGGAAAAGTCTCTACTCCGCTTTTCCAAACATGTTTTCAAAACTCATAGCCCTAAAATAGTTTTGTCCTTCAATGACTAACCATTTAAAAGTGACGAAACATTAAACATATTTTCCGTAAGGTATTTAAAAACAACTTTTAAAAACTTTTGAAGACAAGTTTATTAAAGCACTTCTAATCCAAACCGCACCTCCAAGGTTTTCGAAACAAGACTTCAAAACATTTTCAATACTTTCTTGAGTTATTACAAAGCTTTTCCAAAGCTCCCTTGAATTGTTTCAAAAATATTTCAAAACACTTTTGAGTTAATTTTGAAAAGATTGAAAATCATCTTGAAATCAAATTTCAAAAACACTTCTAAAAATCCCAAGTCCTATTTCAAAGGCATTTTCCTAAACTCTTAAGTTCTCCTTTTTCAAGGACCATAAAGTGTCTTCCGACATTTTCAAAGACCTCAAAGCATCTTCAAACATTCCAAAGACCTTAATGCACCTATTTTTTATTGGGCACTTGCCCAAACTATGAATGAGCTGATTCTTGCCAAATGAGATACGTAGACAACCTAAAATGGTGCGGTCATAACTTTTATTTCAACTCAAATTCCCTTTTTAAAAGTTTTTATCAAATCAAGATTTCTATCTCAAATCCTTTCAAAACCCCCATATTTTCAAATGTTTTTTTTAATAACATGCATCATGCATCATTCATCGAAAAATTGATAACCAAACCCCATTTTCAAAACTCTAAAAGTAGATATTAAGTGGATTATAGTAACTGGTTATTTTAGTGAGCGAACTAAAGGTGAGTAGATATGTAGGTACCAAAAGGGCGGGATAGCATGATGATATTTGAATATCTTCCCTACACATAACCAACCCCCAGACCATAGATTTCTATTTCGAAGACCAAAATTGGAGTAACGTTTTCAAAAGGGCTTTAAAACATTTCAAAAGGTTGCTAAAAACCTCTTGCCTAAAAACCTTCTTAGGAATGATATTTTCAAAATGATTTCAAAACACCTAAGTTTAGTCTTCAGATTACACTTAATTTTAGGTGACCTAGCACATCTTTAACTATGCTAGGTGGCGACTCTCATTTTTTCAGAAAAGCAATTAAATCAAATCAATTTTTTTAAGTTTAAACCTAGTAGCACTCGTCCTTTTAGGAGGATGAGTTCTAAAGAGAGAGTACCGTGCTTTGTTCCGAGCCGAAAGGACTTGGTCCAAAAACCAGGGCGCGACAGCTAGCGACTCCACTGGGGACACTTGTAGGATTAGGCCATTATCATGTCTCTTTACCCTTTACTCACCCAGAATCTCCAGTTACTTTGTCTAGTTTTATCCACTTTTCAAAATTCTTCTAAGTTTCCAAAAGAAACATTATTTTTCGAAACGGTTTTCAAATAATTTTCATCGCTTGCATTCATTGCTTACATTTATGCTCTTGCATTGATCATCCATTTTATCTTGCATTAACTTTCTATAAAAGTTACTAACTCCTTGCCTTGTCATCCAAATGCATTGCTGAAATTTTAACCTTCCACCCATCTTTAACCTTGTTGAACTCAAAAAACCAAGCACACTTACAAGCCCACCCAGATGGATCTTCCTAAGAAAATCTGAGAAAATCAATCTTGATGTGTCGATCCTCTGTATTTCCACAAGAATTAGCAAGATTAAAAGAACGAGAAGAATCACCTTGCTATAGTCCTACATGAGTTTAAGCACCTTATTTTTGCCCGCTTGGCAATCTCTGATTTGACTGAACTCCTTTTTAAAACTCCGTAGACACATTCAAGCCCAAATCAACTTCTAGAGCCCAATCCAATCTGTCAACCACTTCTTGGGCCCGCTGGCCCCAACAAAAGCTTGATGACAAAACCTGCCCTTTGGGTTTCCAAGCATGTCTTAGGAAAGTTTAAAATCTCTTAAGACGGTAAGTCCGCCTTTCCAAATTTCCCTGCACAGTTAGGCGTACTCGATATGCCATTCTATCCAATTTTGATCCTATCCTGGTCAACTTTAGTCAAAATGACAGTTCTACTCCTGGACACTCTAGCACAATACAAATCCCCATCAACCAAAAAAAAAAAAACAACCCTTGTAGGACCACCCCTAAACAGTCCAACACGCTTGACATGCCACTTAAACCTATTCTGACCTTTTTCAACCAATCTTAATCAAAATGATCGTTTTAGCCCTAGCGACTTAAGCGCGCCCCGAAACTACACAAGATCCAGATATCGAACGGTGGGTCTCATCGTACACCCCTATTTAACCCAAGATGAGCCCCACGATGCTAAAAATTCCCAACTCAATAAAAGTCTCCCTAGTGCGTCTCACAAATGCTTTGCCAGGGTTGTCTTTTCTCCCGATTCCATAGTTATAACGTACCGTCAAACGACTAGAGAAATGCGTAAACTAGGAAATTCAAGAAAGCTCATTGTAAGCACCCCATTTTTGCCCGTTCGGCAATCTCTAGTTCATCCAGACTTGCACTCAAGTCAATATGACTGTATTCCAATCTAAATCAACTTTTCAAGTCTAATCCAGTCAATCAAACCATTTCGTGGGCCCGCCGAGGCCAAATAGAGGCAAAATGGCAAAAATGCCCTTGGGGGTAATGTTCAGTCCAATTCCAACAGGTACGTCTTTTCGAAGATGGTAAGTTCTCTTTCTAATTCCATTGCCAATTCCAATTCTAATTCTATTTCTAATTAAATCCGGCACACCTTTCGGGAAAGTTGATTCCTTAAGGTGGTAAGACCCTCCAATCCGGCACATTTTCGAGTGAACCCTTCAGAACGATAAGTCCCTTCAAACCTGTCGATCGGGATGAGACCCCAAGTCCTCGAGATGGTAGAACGGTCCACCTTTGGCACCTGCTAGCTCGCCAATGCAGAAATGTCCATTTTGGCACGCCTTTTGAAAAATTTGATTTCTCAGGGGCTATATCTATTTAGCAGCTTCCCGAGATCAGGCAGTCTCGGGAATAATCGTGAACTGTCAAAGTAGCGAAAGTACTCGTAAACATCGCAACTGTTAGAGTAGCGAAAGTTCTCGTAAACTGGTCAATATAGGGAATTGCCAACAAACCCCTGTATCACGGGACTGCCATCAGAGTGGAAGAAACACTCAAAACCTAGGTCAACACTAGTGCTTGCTAGCCTACTCCGGTGAAAAATGACCAAACTGCCTATAGGGCCATTTTTCGACACGTTTCTCGAGAAAGTACCTAAGTCCTCAGAACGGTAACTTCACCCTTTGAAGATTGTCTTAGAGACGATTCGGCATGATTAGGTGCCTTCTAGTTAGTTTCGGGCCAATTCCGAGACTTTTCGATTAAGATTACCATTTTGCCCCTAGCCATCCAAACGTCCCGGGGACCACACTGGCTCTGGGTATCAAACTGGTAACCTCTTGAGAATGCTTCTTATTGTATTCTTAACCTTCCATTATCTTTCCGAATCATTCCGAGTCAATTCACGCAAACCCAGTGTAAAATGACCATTTTGCCCCTGGTGGGTTAGCCACCTTTTCCAACGACTGACCTGATTCCCCCAAAGGGATACGTAGGCAACCTTCAAAGGTGCGGTCACAACACTTTTCAAACTTTCAATTCCACCCTCATGGGTGCGGTCTCCACATTTTTCAAATCCCAAATTCCAATCTACTTTCAAAATTCTAATTTCAAAATTTCTATTTTCAAATTTCTACTCTCAATTTTCAAACTTTCCAATTTCAATTCCATCTCTTCAAATCTATTTTCAAATCAAATCAATCTCTTTTTAAATCTATTTTTCAATTCTCTTCTATTGCACTTGCATATCATGCATCATGTTAGTTTCTTTTTTTAAACATTGTTTTTCTAAAATGGATAGGATTGAACTATAGTTGGTTAAAGACTCTCATAGGTGAATCTAGGGTAGATTGACATGTAGGTACCGAAAGGGCGGGGTAGGGTGCTAGCTTAGTGCGTCTTCCCTACACGTAACCAACCTCCGAACCTAGAATCACTGATTTCAAAGACCAAAAGGAGTTATTTTTCAAAAAGGGCTAAATGTTTTCTAAAGGTTGCCAAACAACCTGTTTTCTTAAAAACCCTCTATTGAGGAGATATTTTCAAAACCTTTTTTTTTAAAAACCCTAAGTGTAGTCTTCGGATTGTGCTTAGTTTTTAGGTGACCTAACTCACCTTAATCAAGTTAGGTGGTGACTCCGAATCTTTTTCAACAGCCCTTTATTCAAATCAATTTTCAATTCAAACCTAGTCGCACTCATTCTTTTAGGAGGGTGAGTTCTAACAAGAGAGTACATCATTTTTCCCGCTTGTGTGAGTATTCCTCGAGTGCGAAAAATATGGGCGCGACAATACAAAACCTCTTCTAGCGTGAAAGAGGTCCGCAAACTCAGTCTAAAAGCCCTACTCTTCGATATACAGAGCTCGTAGCCTCTCTAAACCCTAGTCTTCTTTAGGTTTTCCAAATCCTAGCCTCCATACACAAAACCTAGCCTCCTATATACTCACATACACTCTTATACACTTATACACTAGCCTCAAAGCATCCATTGAAGACTTGAAGTGATGTAACTTTGAAACTCCCGAAGATTGAAGGCAAGTTCTCAAAGACTGAAGCGAAGCAAGGACCGAAGCAAGAAAAGCAAGTAAGGAAAACAAAGCGCGCAAAGCAAAGGAAGATAAAGAAGATACAAGGTAGGCTCTCTATTTAAGTTTATGCATCTTCCCCCTCTCTTTTCTCCCACCGAACCCACTTGGGTTTTCTCTTATTTTAATCCCTCATCTTCTTCCTCCCCTTTCTTGCATGCTTGAAACAAAGGACTTTCCGATCCATGTGTAGGATTAGGCTATTGGAGGTCATCGTGTCGGGGGCTTTCTTTTAGTCTAACCAGAGACCATGTGGGTTCGGCCCCTTTGATTATGTGGTGAAGCTTTAACCATGTATGTTCACAACCCCAACTTGCATTCTGCATATCTTGATCTTGCATTCCTCCAAAGTTTATACTTGTTTTCAAAAGCTTGCATCAAAAGTATTTTCAAAACTTGCATCAAAATCTTCTTTTTCAAAACTTATTTTTGAAATTGCAATCTTAGGGTGATTCTAGCCTTTTCATGGTTAGAGTTGCTTTAGGAAAGTGTTACATTTAAAGCAACCAATACGGTCCATATTTTCAAATCCTCGTTGTTTTCAAAACCATTATTTTAGAGTGGTTCTAATCTTCTTATGATTATAATCGTCTTAGGAAAGTAAGGTATTTTATATACTTTCCAAAAACTTTCTTTTCAAAAATCTCTCTTTCCAAAAATCTCTTTTCTAACATACTTTCTAAAAACTCTCTCCAATCTTCTTTCCAAAATTATTTTCAAAAACTCCCTCCAAAAATCTATTTTGCAAAAACTCTTTTCAAACTCCTTTCGAAAACTCTCTCTTCAAAATTCATTTTCTAAAAACTCCTTTTTAGGATCTTCTTTCCAAAAATCTCCCTTTCTAAAAACTCACTTTCCGAAAAACTCTTTCCAAAAGCTCTCTCTTCAAAATACATTTTCTAAAACCTCCTTTTTAAGATCTCTTTCCAAAAATCTCCCTTTCTAAAAACTCACTTCCCAAAAATCTCTTTCTTTAAAGTCCAAGTCAAGCCCTAGAACCCACGATTAGGAAACCCTAATTTTCTTGCCCAAAACATGATTTTTAATCTTGCCTTAAAACTTAGTTTTTCAAAATCTCCCTTTTTACATCAAAATCATAAGTTTCCAAAATATATTTTTTATGTCAAAACTATAGTCTTCCAATCTAGGGTTTCTAAAACTTTCCCTTCCAAATCCATATCAAATCTAATATTCCCATTTAGGAAACTAGATCCTATCCTCTATTTTTGGAAACAAAAGCAAAATACCTCTTTAGAAACAAAATCCAACCCCTTGTTTTAGGAAAAGAGAATCTCAATCCTTCATAGTGTAAACCTTTCCTAATTTAAATCTTTCCTAATCTCATACCTTCCTGTAAGCACCCCATTTTTGACCGCTTGGCAGTCTCCACTCCGTCCAGACTTGTGTTCAGGTCATTATGGGCATATTTAAATCCAAATTAACTTTCTAAGTCTAATACTGTCAATTCGTTGCTTCGCGGGCCCCGCTAGGCTCAAATAGAGGCAAAATGACCAAAATGCCGTTAGGGGCATTGTCTGGTCTAATTCCAAAATTAGGCACGTCTTTCCGAAGACGGTAAGTCCCCTTTTCAATTCCAAATTAGGCACGTCTTTCTAAAGACGGTAAGTACCCTTTCCAATTCCAAATCAGGCACGTCTTTCTGAAGACGGTAAGTCCCCTTTCCAATTCTAAATCAGGCACATCTTTTCGAAGACGGTAAGTCCCCTTTCCAATTCCAAATCAGGCACGTCTTTCCGAAGACGGTAAGTCCCCTTTTCAAGTCCAACTCCAATTCCAATCCCTCTCTCGAGACAGTTGATTCCTCAGGACGGTCCGGCACGTTTTTCAAAGAAAATCTCTTCAAAACTGTAAGTCCCTTTAAACCTATCGACCGGGACGAGACCCCAAGTCCCCTAGATGGTAGAATGGTCCTCCTTTGGCCCCTGCTAGCCCGCCAATGCATAAATGTCCATTTAGGCACGCCTTTCGAGAAAGTTAATTCTCAGGCGCTAAGTCCCGTTAGCAGCTTCCCGAGATCAGGCAGTCTCGGGAATGATTGCAAACCGTCAGAGTAGCGAAAATATTCGCAAACATCGCAACCGTCAGAGTAGCGAAAATACTCGCAAATAGGTCGATGTAGGGAATTGCCAACAAACCCCTGTATCACGCGACCGCCGTTAGAGTGGTGGAAACACTCAAAACCCAGGTCAACACCAGTGCCTACTAGCCCACTTCGATGAAAAATGACCAAACTGCCCTTAGGGCCATTTTTCAGCACGTTTCTCAAGAACACATTTGAATCCTCAGAACAGTAAGTCTAACCTTCTAAGATTGTCTTAAAGCAATCCGGCATGATTAGTGTAAGCACCCCATTTTTGACCGCTCGGCAGTCTAGACTCCGTCCAGACTTGTACTCAAGTCAATATGGACGTATCCCTTTCTTCAAATCAACTCTCTAAGTCTAATCCCGTCAATTCATAGCTTCACGGGCCCCATCGGGCCCAAAGGGAAGCAAAATGACCAAAGTGCCCTTAGGGGCATTATCCTTTCCATATTCTGAATCAGGCACGTCTTTCTGAATACGATAAGTCCCCTTTCCAATTCCAAATTAGGCTCGTCTTTTCAAAGACGGTAAATCCCCTTTCCAATTCCAAATCAGGCACGTCTTTCCAAAGACGATAAGATCCCTTTCCAATTCCAATCCCTCTCTCGAGATAGTTGATTCCTCGAGACGATATATCTACTCCAATTAGGCACATCTTTCTGAAGACAATAAGACCCCTTTTCAATTTCAATCCCTCTCTCGAGACAGTTGATTCCTCGAGACGGTAAATCTACTCCAATCACGTACGTCTTTTTGAAGACGATAAGACCCCTTTTCAATTCCAATCCTTCTCTCGAGACAGTTGATTCCTCGAGACGGTAAATCTACTCCAATCAGACACGTCTTTCTGAAGACGATAAGACCTCTTTCCAATTCCAATCCCTCTCTCGAGACAGTTTATTCCTCGAGAAGGTAAATCTACTCCAATCAGGCACGTCTTTCTGAAGACGACAAGACCCCTTTCAAATTCCAATCCCTCTCTCGAGATAGTTTATTCCTCGAGATGGTCCAGAATTGTTTTTGAAAAAAATCCCTTCGAGATGGTAAGTCGCTTTAAACCTGTCGACCGGGACGAAACACCAAGTCCCCTAGATGGTAGAACGGTCCACCTTTGGCGCCTGCTAGCCCGCCAGTACAGAAATTTTCGTTTAGGCATGCCTTTCGAGAAAGTTGACTTCTCAGGCGCTAAGTCCCTTTAGCAGCTTCCCAAGATCAGGTAGTCTAAGGAATGATCAAGAACCGTTAGAGTAGCGAAAATACTCGCAAGCAGGTCGATATAGGAAATTGCCAACAAACCCCTATATCACATGACCACCGTCAGAGTGGCGGAAACACTCAAAACCCAAGTCAACACCAGTGCCTGCTAGCTCACTTCAGTGAAAAATGACCAAACTGCTCCTATGGCCATTTTTCGGCACCTTTCTCGAGAACACACCTGAGCCTTCAGAACGGTAAGTCCAACCTTCTAGGATTGTTTTAAAAGCAATCTGGCATGATTAGGTGCTTTCTAGTAAGTTTCGGGCCAATTTTGAGACTTTCCGGTCAAGATGATCATTTTGCCCCTAGGTATTCGAATGCCCCGGGAACCACATCGGCTCTAGGTATCAAACCGGTAACCTCCCAAGAATACTTCTTATAGTATTCTTAACCTTCCTCTATCTTTCCGGATCATTTCGAGTCAATTCCGGCAAACCTGGTACAAAATGACCGTTTTGCCCCTGGAGGGCCGGTTGCCTTTTCCGACCATACCGGCTCTGGGTATCAAACCGGTAACATTTGGGAATGTTCTAAATAATGTCCCCTAGTCTCGAGTCTTTTTTCGGGACATTCCAAGGCCGTCCCGGTAGCTTTCTAACTCGATTGACCGTTTTACCCCTAATGGCTCGGTCAATCCTTCCGAAGCATACTATCCTCATTTCTCAAGTCAAATACCTCTTGGACACTGTTTTAAGTGTTTCTGCCCTTGTTCCGACCTTTCAGACCATTCCCGGTCCCTTAAATCATTCCCGGACTTTCCAAAGTCACTCCTAGTAAAGCCAGGCTAAAATTTGCATGATAGTCACTAGTACAGGTGCCCAAATCTAGTCAAAGATACGTTGCTTGCCGACTTACAAAGTTTCCTAACTAGTTGGCGCCACTAGCAGTGGAGCCAAGCCAAGAAATGGCCTGGCGCCACTCCTAGTGGCGCCAAGAGGTAATTTGCCCTGGCACCACTGCAACAGGCGCTAGGTCTATCTCATGTCTATAAATACAGAGCCGCTTCCAGCGTGAAAGGGGTCCGCAAACTCAATCTAAAAATACCAATGTTCGATATACAGAGCTCGTACACTCCCAAAACCCTAGCTTCCTTAGGTTTTCCAAATCCTAGCCAATATACGCTAAACCCTAGCCTTATATACACTCATACACACCCCTACACACTTATACACTAGCCTCCAACCCTCTATTAAAGACTTCAATTGCTGCAACTACAAAGATTTGAAGACCGAAGACGAGCCCTCGAAGATCAAGACTGAGGTGAAGCAAAGACCGAAGAAAAGCGAGGCGCGCAAAATAAACAAGACATAAGGTAGGCTTTCTATTTAAATTTTTGCACTTCCCCCCTCTCTCTTCTCTCTCCTAATCCACTTGGGTTTTCTATATTTTAATCCCCATCTCTTCCCCCCCCCCCCCTCTTTGCATGCTTGAAACAAAGGGACTCCTGGTCCATGTGTAGGATTAGACTATTGGAGGGTCATCATGTCGGGGGCTTTCCTTTAGGCTAATCGGAGACCATGTGGGTTCGGCCCCCTTGATTATGTGGTGAAGCTTTAACCTTGTATGTGCATGACCCCAAACTTGTATTGTGCATATCATGATCTTGCATCTCTTCAAAATCGTTTTCAAAACTTGCATTAAAACTTGTTTTCAAAATTGCATCAAAATCTCATTTTTCAAAACTTGTTTTCAAAATCACAATCCTAAGGTGATTCTAGCCTTTTCATGGCTATAGTCTCTTTAGGAAAGTGTTACATTTAAAGTGACCAATATGGTCTATATTTTCAAAATCTTTGTTGTTTTCAAAACTACTTTCTTAAAGTGGTTCTAGCCTTCTTATGGTTAGAATCGCTTTAGGAAAGTGAGACATTTTTATACTTCCCAAAAACTCTCTTTTCAAAAATCTTTTCCTAAAAATCTCTTTTTCAACATACTTTCCTAAAACTCTCCTTTCCAAAGTTGTTTTTCAAAAACTCCCTCTAAAAATCTATTTTTTAAAACTCCCTTTTTAAACTCCTTTCCAAAATACTCTTCCCAAAATACACTTTCTAAAAACGTTCCCTAAAAAATCTTTCCAAAAACTCTCTCCAACAATCTTTTACCAAAAATCTTTGTAAAAACTCTCTTCCCAAAATTTTCCTTCTAGAACTCCTCTTTAGGATTTCCTTCCAAAAACTTGTTTCCAAAAACATACCTTCCAAAAACTCTTTCATTATAGTCCAAGTTAAGCCCTAGAACTCACGATTAGGAAACCCTAATTTTCTTTCCAAAAACATAGTTTTCAAACTTGCCTTAAAACCTAGGTTTCCAAAACCCCCTGTTTTCTACATCAAAATTACATGTTTTCAAAAACCTATTTTCTACATCAAAACTATAGCATTCCAAATCTAGGGTTTCTAAAACCTCCCTTTTCAAATCCTTGTCAAATCAAATCTTCCCTTTAGGAAACCAAATAAAGTCTTCCTATTTAGGAAACTAGATCCTATCCTCCGTTTTTGGAAGCAAAATTAAACCTTCCCTTTTAGGAACAAAATCCAATTCCTTCCTAATCCAAATCTTTCCTAATTCAACCCTTTTCTAACTCTATCCCTTTCCCAAATCTTAACTTTTCAAATCTAAATTTTTAAATCTTTCTTAAACTCAAACCTTCCTAATTGTAAGCACTCCATTTTTGACCGCTCGGCAGTCTACGCTCCGTCTAGACTTGTAATCAAGTCCATATGAACGTATTCTAATCGAAACCAACTCTTTAGGTTCAAATCATGTCTGTCCATTGCCTCGCAAGCCCACCAGGGCCAAATAGAGACAAAATAACCAAAATGCCCTTAGGGGATTATCTTTTCCAATTCCAACTCCAACCCCTCTCTCGATGCAGTTGATTCCTCGAGACACTAAATCTATTCCAAATTAGGCACGTCTTTCCGAAGACAGGAAGTCCCTTTTCCAATCCCTCTCTCGAGACAGTTTATTCCTCGAGACGGTTCCAAATCAGGCACGTCTTTCTGAAGATGGTAAGTCCCCTTTCCAATCCCTCTCTCGAGACAGTTTATTCCTCGAGACGGTTCCAAATCAAGCACATCTTTCTGAAGACGATAAGACCCCTTCCCAACCCCTCTCTCGAGACAGTTTATTCCTCGAGACGGTTCCAAATCAGGCACGTCTTTCCGAAGACAGTAAGTCCCCTTTTCAATCCCTCTCTCGAGACAGTTTATTCCTCGAGACGGTTCCAAATCAGGCACGTCTTTCTGAAGACGGTAAGTCCCCTTTCCAATCCCTCTCTCGAGACAGTTTATTCCTCGAGACGGTTCCAAATCAGGCATGTCTTTCCAAAGATGATAAGACCCCTTTCCAATCCGTCTCTCGAGACAGTTTATCCCTTGAGACGGTTCAAATCAGGCACGTCTTTCCGAAGACGATAAGACCCCTTTCTAATTCCAATCCCTCTCTCGAGACAGTTTATTCCTCGAGACGGTTCAGCACGTTTTTCAAAGAAAATCTCTTCGAAACGATAAGTTCCTTTAAACCTATTGACCGGGATGAGACCCCAAGTCCCTTAGATGGTAGAACGGTCCACCTTTGGTGCCTGCTAACCCGTCAATGCAGAAATGTTCGTTTAGGCACGCCTTCCGAGAAAATTGACTTCTCAGGCGCTAACTCCCATTTAGCAGCTTCCCAAGATCAGGCAGTCCCGGGAATGATCGCGAACCATCAAAGTAGCGAAAGTACTCGCAAATATCACAACCGTTTGAGTAGCGAAAATACTCGCAAATAGGTTGATATAGGGAATTGGCAACAAACCCCTGTGTCACGACGACCACCGTCAGAGTGGCGGAAACACTCAAAATCCAGGTCAAGATTGGTGCCTAATAGCCCACTTCGGTGAAAAATGACCAAACTGCCCCTTGGGCCAATTTTGAGATTTTTCGGTCAAGATGACCATTTTGCCCCTAGGCACCCGAATGCCCCGGGAACCACACCAGCTCTGGGTATCAAACCGGTAACTTCCCGAGAATGCTTCTTATAGTATTCTTAACCTTTCTCTATCTTTCTGGATCATTCCGAGTCAGTTTCGGCAAACCCGGTACAAAATAACCATTTTGCCCCTGGTGGGCCGGTCTCCTTTTCCGACCACACCGGCTCTGGGAATCAAACCGGCAACCTTTGGGAATATTCTGAATAATGTTTCCAAATCTCGAGTCTTCTTCCGAGACAATCCGAGTCCGTCTCGGTAGCTTTCTGGCTCGATTGACCGTTTTGCCCCTAAAGGCTCGGTCAACCCTTCCAACACATACTATCCTCATTTCTCAAGTCAAATACCTCCAGGACACTATTTTAAGTGTTCATGCTCTTTTCCAACCTTCCGGGTCATTCCCGGCCTCTTTAAATCATTCCTGGACTTTCCAGAGTCACTCCTAGTGAAGGTAGGCTAAAAATTGCATGGTAGTCACTAGTACAGGCGCTCAAATCTAGTCAAAGATACGTTGCTTGCCGACTTACAAACTTTCCTAACTGGCCGGCGCCACTAGTAATGATGCCACGAGCATTTTTGCCCTGGCGCCACTGCAATAGGCGCTAGGTTTGTCATACATCTATAAATATAGAGCCTCTTCCAGCGTGAAACAGGTCTGCAAACTCGGTCTAAAAACACTAATATTCGATATACAGAGCTCAAACACTCCCTAAACCCTAGCTTCTTTAGGTTTTCCAAACCCTAGCCACCATACACTAAGCCCTAGCCTTCTACACACTCATACACACCCCCATACACTTATACATTAGCCTCCAACCCTCCTTTGAAGACTTGAAGAGCTGCAATATGAAGTTTGAAGATTGAAGACGACTCTTAAAGATTGAAGACGAAGATCGAAGACAAGCAAGGCGCGCAAAATAAACAAGACATACGGTAGGCTTTCTATTTAAATTTCCATACTTCCCTCTCTCTCTTCTCTCTCAAGCCACTTGGGTTTTCTCTATTTTAATCCCTTATCTCTTTCCCCCCCTTTCTTTGCATGCTTGAAACAAGGGGACTCCCGGTCCATGTGTAGGATTAAACTATTGGAGGGTCACTGTGTCGGGGGCTTTCCTTTAGGCTAACCGGAGACCACGTGGGTTCAGCCCCCTTGATTATGTGGTGAAGCCTTAACCTTGTATGTTCACGACCCCAAACTTGCATTGTGCATATCATGATCTTGCATCTTCTAAAAATCATTTTCAAACTCGTTTTCAAAGTTGTTTTCAAAATCATTTTTAAACTTGTTTTCAAAGTTGCATCAAAATCTCCTTTTTCAAAACATGTTTTCAAAATCACAATCTTAGGGTAATTCTAGCCTTTCCATGGCTAGGGTTGCTTTAGGAAAGTGTTACATTCAAAGTAACCAATATGGTCCATATTCTCAACCCTTGTTGTTTTCAAAACCACTTTTCTTAAAGTGTTTCTAGCCTTCTTATGGTTAGAATCGCTTTAGGAAGGTGCGACATTTTTATACCTTCTAAAAAACTCTATTTTCAAAAATCTCTTTTCCTAAAAACTCCTCTTTCAACTTGCTTTCTAAAAATTCTTCTTTCCAAAGTTGTTTTCAAAAACTCCCTCCAAAAATCTATTTTTCAAAACTCCCCATTTCAAATCTATCTCAAAACGCTCTCTTCAAAATCGACTTTCCTAAAACAACATTCCCTAGGTTTCCTTCCTAGAAAAACTCTTTCCAAAAACTCTCTCAAAATTTTACTTTCCAAAAACTTCCTTCCTAAAATTCTTTTCTAAATACACTTTCTAAAAAATTCCTCCTTAGAGTCTCCCTCCAAAATTTTCGTTTCTAAAGACACACTTTTCAAAAACGTTTTCCTTAGAGCCCAAGTCAAGCCCTAGAACCCACAATTAGGAAACCCTAATTTTCTTTCCAAAAACATGGTTTTCAGACTTGCTTCAAAACCTTGGTTTCCAAAACTATATCAAAACTATACATATTTCAAAAACCTATTTTCTACGTCAAAACTATAGCCTTCCAAATCTAAGGTGTCTAAAACTTCTCCTTTCCAAATTCTTGTCAAATCAAATCTTTCGTTTAGGAAATCAAATCAAATCTTCCCGTTTAGGAAACTAGATCCTATCCTCCGTTTTTAGAAACAAAGTCAAGCCTTCCCTTTTAGAAACAAAATCCAATCCCTTCCTAATCCAAATCTTTCCTAATTCAAATCCTTCATAATCCTCCACTCTCATAAATCTTAAGTTTCCAAAACTTGAACATAAAAATCTTTCCTAAATTTTAAAACTCAACTTTCAAATCTTTTCTAATTCAACCATTTCCTAATTCTACCTCTTTTCCAAATCTTAACTCTCCAAATCTATGCTTTCTAATCTTTTCCTAAACTCAAACCTTTTCTAATCTTAAGATTTTCTAAAACTCAAACTTTAAAACTTTCTAAATCTTAAACTCTTTAAATTTCAAATCTTGTCAAGTTCAAAACTTTCTTAAGTTAACACTTTCTAAATCTAAAACTTTCTAAGTTCTAAAATTTCTTAAAACTTTAAATCTTTCCAAATCTAAAACTTTCTAAACTTAAAACTTTCTTATTTTCAAAACTTCCTTATTTTCAGAACCTTTCATCTTTCAAAACTATTCCTAAGTTGAAACTTTCTTAATTCAAAACTTTCCTAAGTTGAAACTTTCTAAATTCAAAACTTTCCAATTTCAAAACTTTCTTAAAATGAAATGTTTCCTATTTCAAAACTTTCTTAATCCAACATTTTCCTTAATTCAAAACTTTCTTAATTCAAAACTTTTCCAAGTTTAAACATTCCAAATTCAAAACTTTCTTAAGTTGAAACTTTCTTAATTCACAACTTTCCTAATTCCAAAACTTTCCTAAAATGATAATTTCCTAATTTGAACCTTTCCTAATTCAAACTTTTCCTAAATTCCATCCAATCTTTTTCCAATCTTCAACGTCCAACATTCGAGTCCAATTTATCTCAAGTCCTTTCTAAATCTAGGTTTCCTAAAACCAAGTTTTTCAAAGTCAAATCTTTTCAAATCTTCCAATCTAAGTCCAAATTTCCTACTCTTCGAATTCCAATTCAAATTCCAACTCCAACTCTTTTTCAAATCAACTCTTCTATTTTCAATCGGACTCTTGTCCAAACTACGATTGACCTGATTCCTCTAAAAGGATACGTAGGCAACCCTCATGGGTGCGGTCACAACTTCTTTCAAATTTCAAATTCCTCCACGTTTTCCAAATCTCAAATTCCACAATCTTTTCAAATCTCCAATCTATTTTCAAACTTTCAATTTCAAATTTCTATTTCCAAATCTCTATTTCTAATTTCTCAAACTTTCCAATTTCAATTCTATTTTTTTTAAATCTCTTCTAAAATCAAATAAAATTCTTCTTTTCAAATTTCTTTCCAAATCTATTTTCCAACTTCTCTTATCTTGCACTTGTATATCATGCATCATATATTTTCAAATATTCTTTTTCAAACTGGATGGGATTGAACATTAGTTAGTTAAAGACTCTCATAGGTGAATCTAGGGTAGATTAACATGTAGGTACCGAAAGGGTGGGGTAGAGTGATGGCTTAGTGCGTCTTCCCTACACGTAACCAACCTCCGAACCTAGATCACTGATTTCAAAGACCAAAACGGAGTTATTTTCAAAAAAGGGCTAAATATTTTCCAAAGGTTGCCAAACAACCTGTTTTTCTTAAAAACCCTCTCTTGAGAAGATATTTTTAAAATTATTTTCCAAAACCCTAAGTGTAGTCTTCGGATTATTCTTAGTTTTTAGGTGACCTAACTCACCTTAATCGAGTTAGGTGGCGACTCCAAATATTTTCTAAAAGCCCTTTATTCAAATCAATTTTCGATTCAAAACTAGTTGCACTCATTCTTCTAGGAGGGTGAGTTCGAACGAGAGAGTACAGTATTTTTCCCACTTGTATGAGTATTCCTCGAGTGCGAAAAATATAGGCGCGACACTAATCTCAAGATTTTTTAAAATTCAAACTCTAAAACTTTCTAAATCTTAAACTTTCTAAATTTCAAATCTTTCCAAATTTCAAAACTTCCTAAACTTAAAATTTTCTTATTTTCAAAACTTCCTTATTTTCTAACCATTCCAAATTCAAAACTTTCCTAAGTTGAAACTTTCTAAATTCAAAATTTTCCAATTTCAAAACCTTCAAAACATTCTTAATCCAACACTTTCCTAATTGAAAACTTTTCTAAGATGACACTTTCCTAATTTGAACCTTTCCTAATTCAAACATTTCCTAAATCCAATCTTTCCTAATTTCCTAAACCTTCCAAGTCGAGTTGAATCTTTCCTAAGTCTCTTTCCTAAGTCTAGGTTTCTTAAACCTCCATCTTTCCAAAATAAGTCTAAATCTTTCTTCCAAGTTCTATCTTTTCAAATCAAAATCCAATCTCTTTAATTCCAAAATTCTAAATTCCAATTTTTAATCCTCTATTCTAAGTTCAAATCAAATCCATCTTCCAATCAAAATCTCTTTCTTCCAATCCGATCTTCGATTTTCAATCGGACTCTTGTCCAAACTACGACTATCCTGATTTTTTCAAAAGGATACGTAGGCAACCCTCATGGATGCGGTCTCCACATTTTTCAAATCTCAAATTTTACAACATTTTTCAAATTTCCAATTCCACAACCTCTTTCAAATCTCCAATTCTACAATCTTCTTCAATCTCCAATTCCATATCTATTTCAAGTTTCCAATTCCAAAAATCTATTTTCAAATATCTATTTTCAATTTCTAAAACTTTTCAATTTCAAATCTATCCTTTCAAATCTTTCTTCTAAAATCAAATCAAATTCTTCTTTTCAAATCTATTTCCAAATCAAGTCTCATTTTCTTGCATTTGCATGTCATGCATCATGTTAATTTGTTTTCAAAAATTCCTTTTTCAAAGTGGATAGGATTGAACATTAGTTAGTTAAAGACTCTCATAGGTGAATCTAGGGTAGATTGACATGTAGGTACCAAAAGGGCGGGGTAGGGTGATGGCTTAGTGCGTCTTCCCTACACGTAACCAACCTCTGAACCTAGGATCACTGTTTTCGAAAGACCAAAAGGAGTTATTTTTAAAAAAGGGCTAAATATTTTCCAAAGGTTGTCAAACAACCTGTTTTCCTAAAAACCCTCTCTTAAGGAATTATTTTCAAAATCGTTTTCCAAAACCCTAAGTGTAATTTTCGGATTATGCTTAGTTTTTAGGTGACCTAACTCACCTTAATCAAGTTAGGTGGCGACTCCAAATCTTTCCTAAAACCCCTTTATTCAAACCAATTTTGAATTCAAATATAGTCACACTCATTCTTCTAGGAAGGTGAGTTCTAACGAGAGAGTACAACATTTTTTCCGCTTGTGTGTGTATTCCTCGAGTGCGAAAAATCTGGGCGCGACAAGTAGGTGTCTTCTAGTTAGTTTTGGGCCAATTCCAAGACCATCCGGTTAAGATGACCATTTTGCCCCTAGGCATTCGAATGCCCCGGGAACCACACCGGCCCTGGGTATCAAACCGGTAGCCTCCCGAGAATGCTTCTTATAGTGTTCTCAACCTTTCTTTATCTTTCTGGATCATTCCGAGTCAGTTCCGGCAAACCCGGTGCAAAATGATCGTTTTGCCCCTGGAGGGCCGATCACCTTTTCCAACCACACCGGCTTTGGGTATCAAATCGGCAACCTTTAGGAATATTCTAAATAATGTTTTCAAATCTCGAGTCTTTTTTCGGGACATTCTGGGTCCGTCCCGGTAGCTTTCCGGCCCAGTTGACTGTTTTGCCCCTAACGGCCCGGTCAATCCTTCCGACACATCCTATCCTCATTTTTCAAGTCAAATACCTCTCGGACGCTATTCTAAGTGTTCCTGCCCTTTTTCGGCTCTCCGGGTCATTCCTAGCTCCTTCAATTCATCCCCGGACTTTCCGGAGTCAGTCTTAGTGAAGCCAAGCTAAAAATTGCATGGTAGTCACTAGTACAGACGCCCAAATCTTCAAAAGATACGTTGCTTGTTGACTTTAAAACTTTCCTAACTGGCTGGCACCACTAATAGTGGCGCCAAGCTAAGAAATGGCTTAGAGTGGCGCCAAGAGGAAATTTGGTCTGGCGCCACTGCAATAGACGCAAGGTCTATCCTATTTCTATAAATACAGAGCCTCTTCCACCGTGAAAGAGGTCGGCAAACTCAATCTAAAAACCCTAATTCACAATATACAGAGCTCGTATACTTCCAAAACCCTAGCTTCCCTAGGTCTTCCAAACCTTAGCCACCATACTCCACACCTTAGCCTCTTATACACTCCTATACACTCTCATACACTTATACACTAGCCTCCAACCCTCCTTTGAAGGCTTGAAGGGCTGCAATTTGAAGGTTCGAAGATTGAAGACGAACTCTTGAAGATTGAAGTGAAGATTGAAGCAAGACAAGCAAAGTAAAGCGCGCAAAGCTAAGCAAAATAAAGAAGATACAAGGTAGGCTTCTTATTTAAATTTTCGTACTTCTCCCCTCTCTCTTCTCTCTCCTAACCCACTTGGATTTTCTGTATTTTAATCCCCCATTTTTTCCCCCTTTCTTTGCATGCTTGAAACAAGGGGACTCCTGGTCTATGTGTAGGATTAGACTATTGGAGGGTCACCGTGTTGGGGGCTTTCTTTTAGTCTAATCGGAGACCACGTGGGTTCGGCCCCCTTGATTATGTGGTGAAGCCTTAACCTTGTATGTTCACGACCCCAAATTTGCATTGTGCATATCATGATTCTTGCATTCTTCCAAAAGTCATTTTCAAAGTGGTTTTCAAAATCGTTTTCAAATTTGTTTTCAAAATTGTATCAAAATCTCCTTTTTCAAAACTTGTTTTCAAAATCACATTCTTAGGGTGATTCTAGCCTTTCCATGGCTAGAATTGTTTTAGGAAAGTGTTATATTTAAAGTGACCGACATGGTCTATATTTTCAACTCAACCACTTTCTTAAAGTGGTTCTAACCTCTTTATGGTTAGAATCGCTTTAGGAAAGTGAGACATTTTCATACATTCCAAAAACCTCTATTTTCAAAAATTTCTCTTTTAATATGCTTTCCAAAAACTCTTCCACCCAAAATTGTTTTCAAAAACTCTCTTCAAAAATCTATTTTTAAACTCCTTTCCAAAACACTCTCCTCAAAATTTCTTTTCTAAAAAAACACTCCCTAGGTTTCTTTTCTAGAAAACGCCTTTCTCAAAATTCACTTTCCTAAAAATTCTTTCCAAAAAGCTTCTTCCAAAGATCCCCTTCCAAAAATTCTCTCTTTTCAAATTCACTTTCTAAAAACTCTCTCTCTTCAAAATTCACTTTCTAGAAACTCCTTTCTAGGATTTCCTTTCAAAAATCTCTCTTTCTAAAAACTCTTTCCTTAGAGTCCAAGTCAAGCCCTAGAACCCACAATTAGGAAATCCTAATTTTCTTTCCAAAAACGTGATTTTCAACCTTGCCCCAAACCTAGGTTTCCAAAACCCCCCTTTCTACATCAAAATCATAATTTTCCAAAAAACTGTTTCTCTACGCCAAAACTATAGTCTTCCAAATCTAGGGTTTCTAAAACTTCCCTTCCCTTTAGGAAACCAAATCTTATCTTCCCTTTAGGTCACCAAATCCAATCTCTCGTTTAGGAAACTAGATCCAATCCTCAGTTTTTGAAAACAAAATCTAATCCCTTGTTTTAGGAAATAGGAATCTTAATCCTTCCAAATCCAAATCTTTTCTAATTCAACTCCTTCCTAATCTTCCACTTTCCTAAATCTTAAGTTTCCAAAACTTGAACATAAAAATCTTTCCTAAATTTTTAAATTCAACTTTCAAATTTTTCCTAATTTAACTCTTTTCTAATTCAACTCCTTCTTAATCTTTTACTTTCCTAAACCTTAAGTTTCCTAAACTTAAACTTTTAAATCTTTCCTTAAACTTTAAGCTTTCAACCCTTTCCTAATTCTATCCCTTTCCAAATCTAAGTTTTCAAATTTTTCTTAAACTCAAACCTTTCCTATTCTCAAAATTTTCTAAAACTCAAATTAAAAAACTTTCTAAATCTTAAAACTTTCTAAATTTCAAATTTTTCCAAATTCAAAGCTTTCCAAATTCAAAACCTTCCTAAGTTAAATCTTTCTAAACCCCAAATCTTTCTAAAATTCTAAACTTTCCTAAACTTCAAATCTTTCCAAATCTAAACCTTTTTAAACTCAAAACTTTTTTACTTTCAAAACTTCTCTATTTCAAAACATTCCAAATTCAAAATTTTCCTATTCCAAAACCTTTCTTAAAATGAAACTTTCTTAATTCAAAACTTTCCTAAGTAAAAACTTCCCTAAGTTGGAACTTTCCTAAACCAAGACTTTCTCAAAATGACACCTTCCTAAGATGACACTTTCCTAAAACGAAACTTTCCTAATTCAAACCCTTCCTAAATCCAACCTTCCCTAATCTTCCAAGTCCAATATTCAAGTCAATTCTTTTCTAAAATCTTTTCAAGTCAAGTCCAATCCTTCTTTTCTAAGTTCCTAAGTCTAGGTTTCCTAAAACCAAGTCTTTCAAAACCAATCTTTTCAAATCTTCCAATCAAAGTCCAAATTTCCCTACTCTTCCAATTCCAATCCAAATTCCAATTTCAACTCTTTTCCAAATCAACTCTTCTATATTCAATTGGACTCTTGTCCGAACTATGACTGATCTGATTCCTTCAAAAGGATACGTAGGCAACCCTCATGGGTGCGGTCTCCACGTTTTTCAAATTTCAAGTTCCACAACATTTTTTAAGTTTCTATTTCCACAGTATCTTTCAAAATCTCCAATCTATTTTCAAACTTTCAATTTCAAATTTTTATTTCCAAATCTCTATTTTCAATTTCCAAAACCTTCTTTCCAAATTCAAACTTATATCTCTTCCTTTTCAAATCAAATCAATTTCTTTCCAAATCTATTTTTCAATTCTCTTTTCTTGCGCTTGCATATCATACATCATGTTAGTTTCTTTTCAAAAATTCTTTTCCAAAGTGGATAGGTTTGAACAATAGTTCGTTGAAGACTCTCATAGGTGAATCTAGGGTAGATTGACATGTAAGTACCGAAAGGGCGGGGTAGGGTGATGGCTTAGTGCGTCTTCCCTACACGTAACCAACCTCCGAACCTGGATTAGTGATTTTAAAGACCTAAATGAAGTTATTTTTCAGAAGAGGGCTTACGTGTCGCGCCCAGATTTTTCGCACTCGAGGAATACTCACCCAAGCGGGAAAAATGCTGTACTCTCTCGTTAGAACTCACCCTCCTAAAAGAATGAGTGCGACTAGGTTTGAATTGAAAAATTGGTTTGAATAAAGGGCTTTTGAAAAATATTCGGAGTCGCCACCTAACTTGATTAAGGTGAGTTAGGTCACCTAAAACTAAGAGTAATCCGAAGACTACACTTAGGGTTTTTGGAAAACAATTTGAAAATACCTGCTCGAGAGAGGGTTTTTAAGAAAACAGGTTGTTTGGCAACCTTTGGAAAACATTTAGCCCTTTTTTAGAAAAATAACTCCTTTTGGTCTTTGAAATCAGTGATCCTAGGTTCGGAGGTTGGTTACGTGTAGGGAAGACGCACTAAGCTATCACCCTACCCCGCCCTTTCGGTACCTACATGTCAATCTACCCTAGATTCACCTATGAGAGTCTTTAATTAACCCATGTCCAATCCTATTCACTTTGAAAAGCAATGTTTGAAAAATGTGATGCATGATATGCAAGTGCAAAATAAGAAAGAATTGAAAAATAGATTTGAAAAAAAGATTGATTTGATTTGAAAATAGATTTGAAGAAATAGAATTGAAATTGAAAAGTTTGAAAATTTGGAAATAGAAATTTGAAAATAGAAATTTTGAAATTGAAATTTTGAAAATAGATTGGAATTTGAGATTGGGAAAGGTTTTGGAAACCGCACCCATGAGGGTGGAATTGAAAGTTTGAAAAGTATTGTGACCGCACCTATGAAGGTTGCCTACGTATCCCTTTGGGGGAAATCAGGTCAGTCGTAGTTCGGACAAGAGTCCGATTGAAAATAGAAGAGTGGATTGAAGAAGGAACTCGAATCGGACATTGAATTTGATTTGAAATTAGAAAAGGAGATTTGAAATTGGAATTGAGAGGATTGGACTTGCTTTGGAAAGATTGATTTTGGAAAGACTTGGTTTTGGGAAGAAGGAGGTTTAGGAAATCTAGACTTGAGATTAAGAAAGATTGGATTGGAATGTTGGATTTGGAAGATTTGGAAAGATTTGGAAACTTGGAATTTAGGAAAGATTTGGATTAGAAAAGTTTCGAATTAGGAAAATGTTATCTTTGGAAAGTTTCATTTTTGGAAAGTTTTAGGTTTAGGAAAGTTTCAACTTAGGAAAGTTTTGAATTAGGAAAGTTTTCAAATTAGGAGAGTTTCGAATTTAGAAATGTTTGAAAAAAGGAAGTTTTGAAAATAAGAAAGTTTTGTTTTGGGAAAGGTTTGAAAGAGAAAAGTTTTCAATTTAGGAAATGTTTGAATTAAGAAAGTTTTGAGTTTAGAAAAAGCCTTAGATTTGGAAAGATTTGAAGTTTAAGAAAGTTTAGAATTTAGAAAGATTTGGGTTTAAAAAGATTTAACTGAAGAAAGTTTTGAATTTAGGAAGCTTAGAATTTTAGAAAGATTTGAAATTTGGAAAGTTTAGGATTTAGAAAGTTTTAGAGTTTGAATTTTAGAAAGTCTTGAAATTAGGAAAGGCTTGAGTTTAGGAAAGGTTTGAAAACTTAGGTTTAAGAAGTTAAGATTTGAAAAGAGGGTAGAATTAGGAAAGATTTAAAAGTTGAGTTTTAAAATTTAGGAAAGATTTTTATGTTCAAGTTTTGGAAACTTAAGATTTAGGAAAGGAGAAGATTAGGAAATATTTGAATTAAGAAAGAGTTGGATTTCGAAATTTAAGGAAAGATTTAGAGTTTAGGTTTAGGAAACTTATGGTTTAGGAAGGAACTGAATTAAGAAAGGTTTGGATTAGGAAGGGATTGGATTTTGTTTCTAAAAGAAAAGATTTGATTTTGTTTCCAAAAACGGAGGACGGGATCTAGATTCCTAAACGAGGAGATTTGATTCGGTTTCCTAAAGGGAAGATAGGATTTGGCAAGGATTTGGAAAGGGAGACTCTAAAAACCCTAGGTTTGGAAAACTATAGTTTGGGCGTAGAAAATAGGTTTTGGAAACATGTATAGTTTGGATGTGAAAACAAGAGGTTTTGGAAACCTAGGTTTGGGGCAAAGTTTGAAAATCATATTTTTGGAAAGAAAATTTAGGGTTTCCTAATGGTTAGCTCTAGGGCTTGACTTGGGCTCTAAGAAAAGAGTTTTTGGAAAGCGCGTTTTTGGAAACGAAGGTTTTCTAGAAAGGAATCCTAAGGAGGAATTTTTGGAAAGTGAATTTGAAGAGGGAGTTTTGGAAAGTGTGTTTTTAGAAACGAAGATTTTAGAACGAAAATCCTAGAGGGGAATTTATAGAAGGGAGATTTTGGAAAGAGAGTTTTTGGAAAGATTTTTAAGGAGTGTTTTTAGAAATTGAATTTTGAGGAAAAAAAGTTTTGGAAAGGAGTTGAAAAAGAGAGTTTTGAAAAAGAGATTTTGGAAGGGAGTTTTTAGAAAACAATTTTGAAGAGGAGAGTTTTAGGAAAGTATGTTGAAAAAGAGATTTTTAGGAAGGGATTTTTGAAAAGAGAGTTTTAGAAGGTGTAAAAACATCTCACTTTCCTAAAGCGATTCTAGCCATAAGAGAGCTAGAACCACTTTAAGAAAGCGGTTTTGAAAACAAATTTTTTGAAAAAGAGATTTTGATGCAATTTTGAAAAACAAATTTGAAAACGATTTTTGAAAACAACTTTTTGAAAACGAATTTTGGAAGATGCAAGACTATGATATGCACAATGCAATTTGGGGTCGTGAACATACAAGGCTAAGGCTTCACCACATAATCAAGGGGACCGGACCCGCGTGGTCTTTGGTTAGACTAGAAGAAAGCCCCCGACACGGTGACTCTCCCATAGTCCAATCCTACACATGGACCGGGAATCCCCTTGTTTCAAGCATGCAAAGAAAGGGCGGGAAAGAGATGGGGGATTAAAATAGAGAAAACCCAAGTGGGTTGGAGAGAGAAGAGAGAGGGGGGAAGTGCAGAAAATTAAAGAGAAAGCCTACATTGTTTCTTGTTTATTTTGCGCGCCGTGCAGTCTTCGGCCTTCGGTCTTTGTCTTGATCTTCACCTTCAGTCTTCAAGGGTTGTCTTCAAGCTTTGGATGGCCGCTCTTCAAGTCTTCCAAGGATGGTTGAAGGTTAGGGTATGAGTGTATGGCAGTGTATATGAGTGTATAGGAGGCTAGGGTTTGTGTAGGGTGGCTAGGGTTTGGGAAACCTAGGGAGGCTAGGGTTTTGAGGTGCTCAAGCTTTGTATATCGAATTGTGTGATTTCTAGGTTAAGTTTGCAGACCCTCTTCACGTTGAACGAGGCTCTTTATTTATAGAGGGAGGACAAGCCTGGCGCCTGTTGTAGTGGCGCCAGGGCAAAATTTATACTGGCGCCACTAGGAGTGGCGCCAGGCCATTTTTTGGCTTGGCGCCACTGCTAGTGGCGCCAGCCATTTAGGAAACAATTAAGGTCGGCAAGCAACATATCTTTGACTAGATTTGGGCGCCTGTACTAGTGACTACCATGTAAACTTTAGCCTAGCTTCACTAGGAGTGACTCCGAAAAGTCCGGGAATGATTTGAAGGAGCCGGGAGTGACCCGGAAGGCCGGAAAGGAGCAGGAACACTTAAAATAGTGTCCTGGAGGTATTTGACTTGAAAAGTGAGGATTGGATGTGTCGGAAAGGTTGACCGAGCCTTTAGGGGCAAAACGGTCAATCGGACCGAAAAACTGCCGGGACAGACTCAAACTGTCCCGGAAGAAGACTTGGCATCTGGAAACATTATTTAGAATGTTCCTAGAGGTTGCCGGTTTGATTCCCAGGGCCAGCGTGGTCGGAAATGGAGACCGGCCCACCAGGGGCAAAACGGTCATTTTGTATCGGGTTTGCCGGAACCGACTCGAAATGGTCCGGAAAGGTAAAGGAAGGTCGAGAACACTATAAAAAGTATTCTCGGGACATTACCGGTTTGATACCCAGAGCCGGTGTGGTCGAAGAAGGAGACTAGCCCTCTAGGGGCAAAACGGTCATTTTGTACCGGGTTGGCCGGAACTGACTCGGAATGATTCGAAAAGAGAAGGGAAGGTTGAGAATACTATAAAAAGTATTCTCAGAAGGTTACCGGTTTGATACCCAGAGCCGGTGTGGTTCCCGGGGCGTTCGGATGCCTAGGGGCAAAATGGTCATCTTGACCGAAAAGTCTCAGAAAAGGTCCTAAGGGTAGTCTGGTCCTTTTCCAGCGAAGTGAGCTGACAAACACGGGTATTAACCTAGGTTTTGAGTGTTTCTGCCACTCAAACGGTGTGAGTATTTTCGCTACTCGGACGGGGTTGAGTATTTCCGCTACTCGGACGGGGTTGATGATTTGTGAGTATTTCCGCTACTCGGATGGGGTTGATGATTTGTGAGTATTTCCGCTACTCGGATGGGGTCGATGATTTGTGAGTATTTCCGCTACTCGGACGGGATTGAGTATTTCTACTACTCAGACGGGATTGAGTATTTCCGCTACTCAGACGGGATTGATGATTTGGGAGTATTTTCGCTACTCTAACGGTTGAGTATTTCCGCTACTCTAACGGCTATGTGAGCATTTCCGCTACTCTAACGGTTCTGTGAGTATTTCCGCTACTCTAATGGTTTTATGAGTAGTTTTGCTACTCAGACCGTCTCGAGGAATAAACTGTCTCGAGAGAGGGATTGGAAAGGGGTCTTATCGTCTCCGAAGAGACGTGCTAGGATTGGAACCGTCTCGAGGAATAAACTATCTCGAGAGTGGGATTGGAAAGGGGTCTTACCGTCTCCAAAGAGACGTGCCTGGGTTTTGAGTGTTTCCGCCACTCTGACGGTTTGTGAGTGTTTCCACCACCCTGACGGTTTTGTGAGTGTTTCCGCCACTCTGACGGTTTTGTGAGTGTTTCCGCCATTCTAACGGTTTTGTGAGTGTTTCCGCCACTCTGACGGTTTTGTGAGTAGTTTTGCTACTCGGACCGTCTCGAGGAATAAACTGTCTCGAGAGGGAGATTGGAATTGGAATAAGAAAGGATAATGCCCCTAAGGGCATTTTGGTTATTTTGCCTCTATTTGGGCCTGACAGGCCCGCGAAGCAATGGAAAGACGAAATTTGGACTAGAGGATTGGATTCAATTGGAATATGTCCATAATGACTTGAAAACAAGTCTGGACGAAGTGTAGACTGCCGAGCGGTAAAAAATGGGGTGCTTACATTACGTATTTTCTAAAGGTTGCCAAACAACCTGTTTTCTTAAAAACCCTCTCTTGAGGAGATATTTTCAAAATTATTTTCTAAAACCCTAAGTGTAATTTTTGGATTACGCTTAATTTTTAGGTGACCTAATTCACCTTAATCAAATTAGGTGGTGTCTCCAAATCTTTTCTAAAAGCCCTTTATTCAAATCTATTTTCAATTCAAACCTAGTCGCACTCATTTTTCTAGGAGGGTGAGTTCTAATGAGGGAGTACAGTGTTTTTCCCACTTGTGTGTGTATTCCTTGAGCGCGAAAAATCTGGGCGCAACAGCTGTCGACTCCACTGGGGACACTTAGAGGGTTAGGCCGTAGTCATGTCTCTTTACCCTTCACCCATGTAGATTCTTCAATTAACTTGTTCAATCCTATTCACTTTAAATTTTCAAAATTGTTTAAAAAAAAAGAACGTGCATTTATTCATATTATCTTGTATTAAGTTTGTCATCCACATACTAACTCTTGCATCTTTGTTTTGTAGGTGCACTTGTTGTTTAAATTTTATTAACTGTCATGCATGAATGTGATGAACAGGATGAATGGGAGTTGTTGGGCTCTTTTCTCCGCTTTTAAAAATCACACACACACTGCATGTACACCTGCATTCTACATACTTACATTATTACCCTTATGTGACCTTTCTAGTTAGAAAGGGAGAACGGTATATTGGTTGTGGGTAAGATGCTGTGTCAGTTTCTTCGCCTACGGGCTCTTGATGGTTCCCCCGCTCGGATCACCAACCGATCATGGCACCACCTCGGGGAGTGGGCCTAGGTTTGAAGATCCAGAGACCGAGTCTTTTTAGGACACACTAGTCAACCCTCAACCTCATGCTCATATAGATACCATGCATAGCTGAACCTCTGTCGGATTTAAGACATGCGCACTGTTTTCCAAAACCATGGAGGAAAGGGCGACTGCTCTTATTTTCATTTATACCTGTCTATTCCTGTTGTTGTAATACCTGTATTCTTACTGTTATAATGACTGTCTAACTGCTCATGTAAGAACGTTTACCTTGCTATTGCATTCTCTCTCCTTATACTCTTTGCATATCCATGTTCATGCATTCAATATCCTATGTCAAGACAAGAGTTCCAAGCAACTCAAGTCACTACATTCTCATGCATATGCCTAAGGACTCATTGCATGCATCTCAATTCATTCCACAAGAGGGGCCCTAATCCCTCTATGCTCACTGTCGCGCCCAGATTTTTCGCACTCGAGGAATACACACACAAGCGGAAACAATGATGTACTCTCTCGTTAGAACTCACCCTCCTAGAAGAATGAGTGTGACTAAGTTTGAATTGAAAATTGATTTGAATAAAGGGCTTTTGAAAAAGATTTGGAGTTGCCACCTAACTTGACTAAGGTGAGTTAAGTCACCTAAAAACTAAGCATCATCTGAAAACTACACTTAGGGTTTTTGAAAACGATTTTGAAAATATCTCCTCAAGAGAGGGTTTTTAAGAAAATAGGTTGATTGGCAACCTTTAGAAAATATTTAGCCCTTTTTGAAAAATAACTCCATTTTTGGTCTTTGAAATCAGTGATCTAGGTTCGGAGGTTGGTTACGTGTAGGGAAGATGCACTAAGCCATTACCCTACCCCGCCCTTTCAGTACCTACATATCAATCTACCCTAGATTCATCTATGAGAGTCTTTAACTAACTATAGTTCAATCCTATTCACTTTGAAAAATAATGTTTTAAAAAAAAAACTAACATGATTTATGATATACAAGTGCAAGAAAAGAGAATTGAAAAATAGAATTGGAAAGAAATTGATTTGATTTTAGAAGAGAGATTTGAAAGGATAGATTTGAAATTAAAAAAATGGAAACATTAGAAATAGAGATTTGAAAATAGAAATTTGAAATTGGAAGTTTGAAAATAGATTGAAGATTTGAAAAGATTGTGAAATTTGAGATTTAGAAAATGTGGAAAAAGAAACTTCAAAAATGTTGTGATCGCACCCATGAGGGTTGCCTACGTATCCTTTTGGAGGAATCAGGTTAGTCGTAGTTCGGACAAGAGTCCGATTGAAAATAAAAGGTTGGATTGGAAAAAAGAGATTTTGATTGGAAAAAGAATTTGATTTGAACTTAGAATAGAGGATTGAAAATTGGAATTTAGAATTTTGGAATTGAAGAGATTGGATTTTGGTTTGAAAAGATAGAACTTGGAAGAAAGATTTAGATTGTTTTGAAAAGATTGAGATTTAGGAAACCTAGACTTAGGAAAGATTTGACTTGACTTGGAGGGTTTAGGAGATTAGGAAAGATTAAATTTAGGAAATGTTTGAATTAAGAAAGGTTCAAATTAGGAAAGTGTCATCTTAGGAAAGTTTCGATTTGGAAAGTTCCGCTTTAGGAAAGTTTTCGAAATAGGAAAGTTTTGGAATTAGAAAATTTCAACTTAGGAAAGTTTTGAATTAAGAAAGTTTCATTTTAAGAAAGGTTTCAAAAGAGGAAAGGTTTTGAAAATAAGCAAGTTTTGAAAATAAGAAAGTTTAAGTTTAGAAAGTTTTAGAATTGGAAAGATTTGAAGTTTTAAGAAAGTTTAGAATTTATAAAGTTTTAGATTTAGAAAGTCTTAACTTAAGAAAATTTTGAACTTGGAAAGCTTTGGATTTGGAAAGATTTGCAATTTAGAAAGTTTTAGAGTTTGAGTTTTAGAAAATCTTGAGATTAGGAAAGGTTTAAGTTTAAGAAAGATTTAAAAACTTAGATTTGGAAAGTTAAGACTTGGAAAGGGATAGAGTTAGGAGAGATTTGAGTTAAGAAAGATTAGGAAGCTTAATGTTTAAGGAAGGATTTGAAAGTTTTAGAAAACTTATGGTTTAGGAAGGTAGGAAATTAGGAGAGATTTGAATTAGGAAATATTTAAATTTTGAGTCTAAAAGGGAAGGTTTGATTTTGTTTCCAAAAACGGAGGATAGGATCTAGTTTCCTAAAGGGAAGATTGGATTTGGTTTCCTAAATGGGAAGATTGGATTTGGTTTCCTAAAGAGAATATTTGATTTGATAAGGATTTGGAAGAGGAAGTTTTAGAAACCCTAGATTTGGAAGTGTATAGTTTTGATGTAGAAAATAGATTTTGGAAATGTGTATACTTTGGATGTGAAAACAAGAGGTTTTGGAAACTTAGGTTTTGGGAAAGGTTGAAAATCACGTTTTTGGAAAGAAAATTAGGATTTTCTAATTGTGGGTTATAGGGCTTGACTTGGGCTCTAAGGAAAGGGATTTTTGGAAAGTGTAGTTTTGGAAACAAGTTTTTGGAAGGAAAATCCTAGAGGGGAGTTTCTAGAAGGAAGATTATAGGAAGAAAGTATTTAGAAAGATTTTTGGTAGAAGATTGTTGAAGAGAGCTTTTGGAAAGATTTTTTAGGGAGTGTTTTTAGAAAGGGAATTTTGGGGAGAGGATTTTGGAAAGGAGTTGAAAAAGGGAGTTTTGAAAAATAGGTTTTTTGGAGGGAGTTTTTGAAAACAACTTTGGAAATGAGAGTTTTAGGAAAGTATGTTGAAAAAGAGAATTTTAGGAAGAGATTTTTGAAAAGAGAGTTTTTGGGAAGTATAAAAATGTCTCACTTTCCTAAAGCGATTCTAACCATAAGAAGGTTAGAACCACTTTAAGAAAGTGGTTTTGAAAACAACAAAGATTTTAAAAATATGGGCCATATTGGTCACTTTGAATGTAACACTTTCCTAAAGCAATCCTAGCCATGGAAAAGCTAGAATCACCCTAGAATTGTGATTTTGAAAACAAGTTTTGAAAAAGGAGATTTTGATGCAATTTTGAAAACAAGTTTTAATGCAAGTTTTGAAAAACGAGTTTGAAAACGATTTTTAGAAGATGCAAGATCATGATATGCACAATGCAAGTTTGGGGTCGTGAACATACAAGGTTAAGGCTTCACCATATAATCAAGGGTGCCGAACCCACGTGGTCTCCGGTTAGCCTAAAGGAAAGCCCCCGACACAGTGACCCTCCAATAGTTTAATCCTACACATGGACCGGGAGTCCCCTTGTTTCAAGCATGCAAAGAAAGGGGGGAAAGAGATGGGGGATTAAAAATAGAGAAAACCTAAGTGGGTTAGGAGAGAGAAGAGAGAGGGGGGAAGTGCGAAAATTTAAATAGAAAGCCTACCGTATGTCTTGTTTATTTTGCGCACCTTGCTTGTCTTTGGTCTTCATCTTGATCTTCGTCTTCAATCCTCAAGAGTTGTCTTCAATCTTCAAACTTCAGATTGCAGCTCTTCAAGTCTTCAAAGGAGGGTTGGAGGCTAGTATATAAGTGTATGGGGGCGTGTATGAGTGTATAGGAGGCTAAGGTTTAGTGTATGGTGGCTAGGGTTTGGAAAACCTAAGGAAGCTAGGGTTTAGGGAGTGTTCGAGCTCTGTATATTGAATAGTGGTGTTTTTTGACTGAGTTTGCGGACCTCTTTCACGCTGGAAGAGGCTCTATATTTATAGAGGTAGGACAAACCTAGCGCCTGTTGCAGTGGTGCCAGGTCAATTCTTGGCTTGGCGCCACTATTAGTGGTGCCAGACAGTTAGGAAAGTTTGTAAGTTGGCAAGCAATGTATTTTTGACTAGATTTGGGCGCCTGTACTTGTGACTACCATGCAATTTTTAGCTTGGCTTCACTAGGAGTGACTTCGGAAAGTTCGGGAAGGAGTTTGGGAGACGGGAAATGATCCGGAAGGCTGGAAAAGAGCAGGAACACTTAAAATAGTGTCTCAGAGGTATTTGACTTGAAAAATGAGGATAGGATGTGTAGGAAAGGTTGACCGGGCCTTTAGGGGCAAAACGATCAATCGGATCGGGAAGCTGCCGGGACGGACTTGGATTGTCCCGGAAGAAGACTTAAGATTTGGAAATATTATTCAAAATGTTCCTAAAGGTTTCCAGTTTAATACCTAGAGCCGGTGTGGTCGGAAAAGGCGACCGGCCCTCTAGGGGCAAAACGATCATTTTGCACCAGGTTTGCTGGAATTGACCCGGAATGATCCGGGAAGGATAAAGAAAGGTTAAGGACACTATAAAAAGCATTATTGGGAGGTTACCGGTTTGATACCCAGAACTGGTGTGGTCAGAAAAGGAGACCGCCCACCAGGGGCAAAACAGTCATTTTGTGCCTGGTTTGCCGGAATTGACTTGGAATGATCCGGGAAGGTAGAGGAAGGTCGAGAATACTATAAGAAGCAATCTCAGGAGATTACTAGTTTGATAGCCAAAGCCGGTGTGGTAAAAAAAGGAGACCGGCCCATTAGGGGCAAAACAGTCATTTTGTACTGGGTTTGCCGGAATTGACTCGGAATGATCCGGAAAGATAGAGGAAGGTTGAGAATACTATAAGAAGCATTCTCGAGAAGTTACCGATTTGATACCCAGAGCCGGTGTGGTTCCCGGGGTGTTCGGATGCCTAGGGGCGAAATGGTCATCTTGACCGAAAAGTCTCGGAATTGGCCCAAGGGGTAGTTTGGTCATTTTTCACCAAAGTGGGCTAGTAGGCACCGCTATTGACCTGGGTTTTGAGTGTTTCCACCACTCTGACGGCGGTCGTCGTGGCACATGGGTTTGTTGGCAATTCCCTATATCGACCTGTTTGCGAGTATTTCCGCTACTCTGACGGTTGCGATGTTTGTGAGTATTTTCGCTACTCTGACGGTTCGCAATCATTCCTGAGACTGTCTGATCTCGGGAAGCTACTAAAGGGGACTTAGTGCATGAGAAGTCAATTTTCTCAGAAGGCGTGCCTAAACGGACATTTTTGTATTGGCAGGCTAGCAGGCACCAAAGGTGGACCATTCTACCATCTAAGGGACCTGGGGTCTCGTCCGGGTCGACATTTTTAGAGGGACTTACCATTTCGAAGAGATTTTCTTTGAAAAACGTGTCGAACCGTCTCGAGGAATAAACTGCATCGAGAGAGGGATTGGAATTGGAAAGGGGTCTTATCATCTTCGGAAAGACGTACCTGATTTAGAATCGTCTCAAGGGATAAACTGTCTCGAGAGAGGGATTGGAAAGGGGTCTTATCGTCTTGGAAAAGACGTGCCTGATTTGGAACCGTCTCGAGGAATAAACTGTCTCGAGAGAGGGATTGGAAAGGGGACTTACCGTCTTCGGAAAGACATGCCTGATTTGGAACCGTCTCGAGGAATAAACTGTCTCGAGAGAGGGATTGGAAAGGGGACTTACCGTCTTCGGAAAGACGTGCCTAATTTGGAATAGATTTACCGTCTCGAGGAATAAACTGTCTCGAGGGAGAGATTGGAAAGGGGACTTATCGTCTTCGGAAAGACGTGCCTGATTTGGAATAGATTTACCGTCTCGAGGAATCAACTGTCTCGAGAGAGGGGTTGGAGTTGGAATTGGAAAAGATAATGCCCCTAAGGGCATTTTGGTTATTTTGCCTCTATTTGGGCCTGGTGGGCCGGCGAGGCAATGGATAGACGAGATTTGGACTTAAAGAGTTGGTTTCGATTAGAATATGTTCATATTGACTTGAGTACAAGTCTAGACAGAGCGTAGGCTGCCGAGCGGTCAAAAATGGGGTGCTTACACTCATGAAGATTGGATTGCCAAGAAGACAAGGGGCAATTGATCGACAAGGTCTCTCAGCGACCTCCTCGACATCAAATCCAACGAAGGCGAATCCAAAGACTCAAGAGTGGTTTAGGTTTTTCCTTTGTAAAGCTAGATAGGTGGAAGTCCAAAGGAAAATGTTCCCCCTCCCCTATTAAAATGTATTTCAATTCTTTTGTATCTTAAACCTAAAATTCAATGTACTTTTGTACTTTTGCGAATGAGTGCATGAATGGTTAAAGGTTCCCACTTAATGGTAAGGTATCTACATACAGGGGTAAATCTCCTATCTCCAAAGGTGGGCCAATACATCATGATTAGTTTCCCTCCTAAAGAAGGGCACCTTAGGACATGTATTGCATAAAGCTCTCTAAAAGCCAAAAACTGACTTGTAGTTTGTGTTTTTGTCTTTTTCTTCCTTCTATTTACAGAGATCACCTTGCACTGAGTCAACATTGCTCCTAAAAAGGGGCAACATCCACCTAGGGATCCCATTATCACCCGGCAAAGAGCATCACTGTGGCTGCTAACCCTAAAGAATCATCTCAAGTCTCTCGAGAAGATGTCAATGAAATGAGAACCAAGATGGATGAGATGCTCAAACTCATTTAAACTATGGCTATGAAAGATACTGCTGTAGTTCCATCGTCATCCATGACTTCGTCAAAGGACCCCGAACTCGCTAATCCAAGGACCGTGCTTCAGTCTGACAATGCGAAGAAGAATAAGGAAGATGCCAAAGGGATCAGTGCTAAAGAGGATGAGACCATATTACTTTCACCTATTGTAAAGAAGGCCCCTCTAGACCCTCTTAGTTTAAAAATCCAAGGGCTAGAGGATTCACTGCAAAGTCTCCATAGCCACGACAATTACGGGTTCACTGCCTATGACGAGTTATGTTTCTTTCTTGACCACCCGAGACCCGCTAGGTTAAAAATGCCTGATTTCCAGAAGTATGATGGCACTGGTAACCCTGTCACTCATCTTCGTCTCTATGCTAGAGCCCTAAGTGGTCATGGTAACAATCTGAAACTCGTCATGCAGCTATTCCAACACAGTCTCACAGGGTCTGCTCTACAATGGTTTGCTCGTCTGGACTTAAGGAAGATCATAACCTGGATTGAGTTGGTCAATGCATTCAAAGCCTAATACCGTCACAACATTGACCTCACTTCCGATCGATGGTCCTTGATGACGATGAGCAAGGGTAGAAGGAAAGCTTTAAAGGATATGCCCTAAGATGGAGGGAGGCCGCTGCATAAGTTAATCCCCCGCTGAAAGAGAAGGAGTATGTACAACCGTTCGTATATACTTTTCAAGGTATATTCTACGAGAAGCTCTGCACAAGTGTGGGAAAAAGCTTATTTGAACTAATCATGCAAGAGGAGATGATAGAAAACGGTCTCAAGCCAAGGAGGATTGCAGACCCCTATACCAAGACTGGAGAAAATACCGCCAACATAGCCAAGAAGGTGGCTACTACAAGGGGCACGATCAAGAAGGAAAGTGAGGTGTCTGCCATCCTGCCTAGCCAATCGCCCTATTACCGTCCCTCACTACAATCACCCCCAGTCTTGCCCTTACCCACCTTGACCATGCACGTTCCACCCCCTAACTATGGTCCCGCTGGGGCATGACCCAACTTTAATAGACCTGCCCGACGCATTCGTACCTTCGACGCCTTAGCCTGTACCCAAACCGAGGCCTACCATAACATGCTGAGGAACAATAACCTGAAGCCCACACCTACTCACTTGCTGCCAAGCCCTCTAACCCCGACCTTTAATGCCGCCCTTACATGCGAGTACCATTCGGGTGGCCAGGGGCACAATACCGAAAGCTGCTTCACTCTCAAACACAAAATTCAAGACTTGATCGACAATAAAACCATTGATCTGCAGCCTGTAAAACCTGCTCCGACCCCCAATGTGACCACTAACCCTCGACCGGATCACACCGTCAATATGATACTAGTAGAGATGGAAGGCGAGGGAGATTTCAACGAGCTCAGAGCCGAAGGTTGTGAGGATAATTGGGAGACCAATGAAAAAGATGACTGGGAGGAGGATCTCCCATTGTGCCCGATTTATCTCTATAACCCTGATGAGATACCGGATGCTTCTGACTGGCCCATTGAGGAGCCAATGTTCCTAGAAGATGAGATGGCTGAGAACATGGCTGTTGATGGATGGGGTGCTAAATTTCTGCGTCCAAAGTATGCCGCGGCAGAACGTCACTTACTAGAAAACCCTTGGCCCACAACTGAGTACAACTATGAAGACATGGGCTGGGGGCTAGAGGAGTCAAGAGAGAGGACAAAACCATTTGAGTTCGAAGGGGTGAACTAGTCACCCTGTTTACAAAAGAACCCACTGCAAAGAACCAGAAGGAGGCCGATAACCATGCCAGGAGCGTCAACATCTTCAGAGCTCTAGGAGAAGCCTTTTGCTTGTCTCGCCTTGGCTGAAGACTCGGGTCGCAAATGGAGCATCGAAGATGTGGGCATTATCCCAAAGCCTTGCTAAAAGGGAACCCCTTCAGAAGCGTACAAGAGAAGGGTGCTTTCATCCACTTTCTTTCTATCCCTTTACCTTTTGCTCTTAAATTAAAATATGCATTTCTTTTTCTGTCAATCAAGGACTATATGCTTTTCACTAATATTATAAAATGATTAAGTCTTTTTATTCACTGCTACTATTTTATATGTCTTTTGGGAATGATAGCTACTTCTTATGCAAAGGGGCATGACTTGTCTCATGGAATGATTTGACTTGAGAGGATGATAGCATGAGCTAACTACTCACCAAATGATCAGCTTTCCAGAGAAAGAGAGGATAAGGATGAGTGAGGATACTACCCAAAGACGACACTTACAAGACACTGAAGCTAAGCGATGTGTGGTCAGTCTATCAAAATGAAGAGGAGCCATCTTTCACTTTTCCACATATAAATAAAAGAATAAATAACTAAATAAATAAACAAATGTACTTATATTCCCTTTGCTTAACCCCTAGTGCCTCGGGGAAAGAAAAAGTTTTCCTTGTCAATCCTAATCCAAGACTGTCCTCCCCACACTGAGGCAGACAATAGTTGAGAACTCTAGGATTGGTATCCTTCTTCTATCGTCTTAGGGTAGCGCAGAAAGCTTTATAGATCAAGAAATCTAGTTCAAAGTAAAGAGAGGCTTTCATTTCATTTCCCATATAGTCAAAAGCAACCCTTTGCCAAACTCGTTGAGCCATTTACCTTCTTTGACAAAACCTCAACCTAAGGATCACTACCCTATTGGGTAGATTGAATTGCCAAGAAAAAGATCTTAGGAAAAAGGGTTGAAGAATTATTCATTTTATGAAGGAAAAGAAAGGAGAAAGTGTAGGAAAAGAGTTGCCAAGGGGCAAGAGACCGAAAAAAAAAAAAAACCTTTAAGGAAAGGCCTGAAGAAAACTATGATTGTGCCATAATAAAAAGAAAAGAAAGTCATGTTTATCTCAAAAAGCATATAGAAAGGGTGAAAGAGAAGAGTCATTTTCACCTTGAAAAGTATATAGCCAAAGCAAGAAGGAAATTTAAAGGTGATCCTAGGCTACAAAGAAACCCAGTAGAAACAATAGGTTTGAGCTTTTATCCTTTCTTGCAAAACCCCAAAACCATGGCCTATTACAACCATACTAAAGTCCACTCTGATTGAAAATGGATTGCTTGATCTAAATGAGCTGAACACGCTGCCAAAGCCAAGAAGGATGCTAACCCTATGGAGAAAATAGTCAAGGACGGTATGGATCTAAACCCTACTAAAAATAACATTCGAATTTGGGCCTATATATCCTGTTGTTTCGAAAACCCCATAACCTGGCCTACATTATGGTCCTAAACAAAGTCTCCTCAGATTGAAAGGACTGGCCACTTATCACTTTGCAAAAGGCCAGGTAAGATGTTGCTAAAATCCCGAGAGTCAAGAGTTTCAGCCCAGTAACCCCATACACTAACCCTGAAATAGAGAATCGGAGAGGGTCAAAAGGTTGAGAAAGATTCGAAGTGCTATCATCCAATCAAGGTAGGGTTGAGCCAGAGGAGAGGCTAGACCCTCGAAAAGGAAGAAGTTACCATTCCAAAGACCACAAGTTTAACATCACCCTTTGTCATTCTATTAGTTAATGTATTTCTAATATGTGCATATAAAAATGAAAAAAAAAAACAATTAGCATGAGTTTTGCACACATAGGGTATAACTCCATGTAAAAAACAGAAGTCACCAACATCAACTCATACAATAGATGCCTAACATCATCATCCATCACATGCATCTGATCATATGCCTAGCTGTAAAGATCATAAATGCATCTGTCTCTCCATGCATCTAGAATACCATAAATATCCATCTTTGTACATAGATTACAAAATAAAATTGTCTAACATAAATACATCTCAGGAATAGGGGCAAAAGAAGATCGAAGCCCCCACAAGGGGCATCTGTCATAGGTCGAAGTCAATGTCATCTGGATCGAAATCCTCGAAACCCAGCATCGGAGGAGGTGGATAACTACTCGAAGCACCGCCATCTTGCAGGGAAGATAGAACCGAAATTAGCTGTACGAAAGAAGAACTAAACAACAGCAGAGTGAATAGAAGAAGCATAGAAAGAATAACATACCCCCCCACCACCCAGCTGAGATAACCGAGTTGTCAAGGAAGCTACCTCGGCCTGGTACTTATCCTGCTCCATCTGGTACTGATCTCTCTAGTTTCTCACAGCAGTAAACTCCGCCTGGGGCACATATCCTCCGTCACGGCACCACAAGTCAACCACCTCCTAGCCAACAGCGTACCCGCCGACTATTACCTCAAACCGGGCGAAGGCAGTGACCGAATAAGGCCCAAAGTTTGCAGCGTAATCTGTATCTGGGGGAAGCAGGAACTCAGCACCTGGCTGACACTCTTGATAGGGGATAGGCACTCCCGCCACCAAGGCTCCAAACATATACTCTGGCGGAGCTCCTGCTGATCGGAACTCCTTATGAAACTACCGCCAGTGTCGCTCTTCGAGATAGGACTCCCAAGTGTCATCACTGAGAAAAGCAGCTCTCGACAGGGACAACGGGACCAAGTACCAGACTGTCTCATAATGAACTGATCCAATGAAGGGTCGCCAAGTCATATCCCTCGCCTCAATTAGCTCCAAGTTAGCCCGGAGTGTCACAAAATTGGTAATCTCCGATCGCTGGGCTACCCGGTCACGAGCCCACCTCAAAGCACGAGGATAGAGGTCATCCTTAACAACTGTAGGGCGACGAATAGGAAGGTACTCGTAGCTCCACCAGACGAGAAAAGGCCAGAAACCAGTCATGCTACCCCAACGGGAAGAAGTTCGGAACCACATCGACCGAAGGAAGCAGCCAAAGGAGAAGGACCCCCAGTCCAGCTTAGATAAAGCGTCAAGATCAGCCACTATACTCACCAACCGACATGGCACGAGCAACTTGTTGTTGTTGCAAAAGCAGCTAAAGATGATGTACAAAATAAGTCGCCGTCTCATATTGTCCCGCCTGGCAAGCGATGGCTCAGCAGCAAAGGTGCAATCATCCTGACTGATCCAAGAGACTGGGAAGGCAGAACGCTCAGGAGGAGGCAAGTCCAATAGCAAACAGGCCTTGTCCCTACCGATTGACTACAGGGTGATTCACCAGCCAACGAAGGAAAGCCCTGTGATGATCACCCACTCCAAGGGAGTGGGACCTAACTTGAAGCCGACAAAATGGAAGGTCCTGGTCTCTCCAAACCACCGCTCAACCAGTGCCAGTACCAAATGTCGGTTCAGGTGGTTGGCCTATAACCCCATGAAGGCTCCGAATCTGATCTCAGCCAAGAAGGCACGATGATGGGGCAGCTCGCTGCATGGTCACGAAGACTTGATGAACAGCCCCTCTAAAAGCTGTGTGTCTCGAGGAGGGGGCAAATGCTGTCTAGAGTATACGTTGGGGTGATAAGCCAAATCCCCGAGTGGGGGAATATCCGGTACTTGTAGATCTCCCAAGTCAACGTCTGTCTGCCTATGCCTGGAAGAGGCTCTTCCATAACCGGTCACTTGATCCCTAAGGCCCGATACCTCCTCCTCTGCGCCAATCTCCTCTACGAAAGCCTGCTCAATTGGGGGAAAGGGGTCGACAAGTGGCCCACTCCCCCAACCACTCTGACTAGACGCTGCCTGCCCAGTAGACCGTCTACTAGCCCTAGACCGACTAGAGCCGCAATGTGGAATCTGTCCGAGCCACCTTCCCCGAGCAGCGTCTCCTCTCAAAGCCATCATCACCCGCATTTGCCATCCTGAAAAGGTAAGCTAAGGTAAGAGGTGATAATACACCATACAGGCAGTTCAAATAATAATAAAATAAAATAAACAACTAACGCAAAAAAAAATAATAAAAAAAAAGAGATTTCAAATGATAAGTCAAAAGAAATTTCCTACCCCTTTCGATTTTCCAACTTCAAAGTCAAATCTCAAGGGTTTTCTGTCTTTTTCCTTCAACAAGATTTTATTTCTGAACCTTTTCTAACTCTTTCTCTAATTTCTAAAAATTTCGACAAAGTCCCGTTGAAAAATGGCCCCTACAACACCCATGACATTAACACAAAATACAAAATGTGCACTTTTTAATGTTATAATCACTTAACATCAGCACCCGCGCACACTTTTCAATTTTTTGAAATTTTCAAAACATATGTTTTACTTTTCCAATAAATCAATGGTTTTCCAAGTTGACCTAAAATTCCTCAAAATTATTTCAAATGTTTTCTGAAAATATCCCTACATTTTTCAAAGTTCCAAACTCTAAAAAATCCATCAATTTCTTGAATTTTTCAATTTTTCTAAGTATTTTCTTATTTTTCAAAAAAAATAAAAAATTCACCGAGTTTTTAAAAATCACGAAACTTTACACGGTTGTTAAACACATTTTTCTAAGGCACATCGTACAAAAATCTAGCCAGAAAACCCAATGCCCAAGCCTGTAGGAACAAACCCCCAATTCCTACAAAAAATCCTCTTCACATAATCACATAAAATCACATAAATTCAATCAAACAAGTACCAAAATGCAAAAATAATATCACCATAATGTTCAAAATATATTAAAATATCAATTTTCACTATTCACACAACTCAAACGGAATTCTACACATCAAAATCAATAAAAATTTGAAAATTCACTTTTTTTAAGTTTTCCAGCGAAATATTCTCTTCTGGCGACATTTCCGGCGGCGTGGTCTCCTTCCAACAACCACCCATGGTCTCCAAGAGGTGCTCCTTCAATGTCCAAGTCGGTCTCCTCGTAACTTCTCTCTGATTTGCGAAAACTCTCCCAAATAACGCAAATATTCGAACCATAATTTTTCTGGTTTTAACTCCAAGCTTGGTGCCACTAGCAGAGGCGCCAAGCTCTTTTTGTCAAAGGTGCCACTCCTAGTGGCGCCAATTTCCAAATTTTGGGCAGTTCTACCCTTTTTCCCACCAAAACTTGTTTTCGAAGGCCTTTTGGGGCCCAACATCCATTTTTGACTCCCGTTTTAAAATTTTTTTAAAGTCTGTCCCTCCGACTGCCTCACGGTCAACATGGGGCCCTTACTTTATCGTTTTCTATCTTTGACAAGCAAAGACAGAAAAAGAGAGGCAGTTGTAAGCACCCCATTTTTGACCGCTCGGCGGTTTCCATTCCGTCCAGACTTGTGTTTAGGTCATTATGGGCATATTTCAATCCAAAATAACTTTCTAAGTCTAATCCTGTCAATTCATCACTTCGCGGGTCTCGCCGAGCCAACTAGAGGCAAAATGATCAAAATGCCCTTGGGGGCATTCTTTGGTCTAATTCCAAAATTAGGCACGCCTTTCCAAAGACGGTAAGTCCCCTTTCCAATTCCAAATTAGGCACGTCTTTTCGAAGACGGTAAGTCCCCTTTCCAATTCCAAATCAGGCACGTCTTTCCAAAGACGGTAAGTCTTCTTTCCAAGTCCAAAACCAATTCCAATCCCTCTCTCGAGACAGTTGATTCCTAAAGATAGTCTGACACGTTTTTAAAAAAAAATCTCTTCAAAATGGTAAGTCCCTTTAAACCTGTCGATCGGGACAAGACCCCAAGTCCTCTAGATGGTAGAACGATCCACCTTTGGTGCTTGCTAGCCCGCCAATGTAGAAATGTCTGTTTAGGCATGCCTTTTAAGAAAGTTGATTCTCAGGCGCTAAGTCCCTTTAGCAGCTTCCCGAGATCAGGCAGTCTCGGGAACGATCGCGAACCGTCAGAGTAGCGAAAATACTCGCAAGCATTGCAATCGTTAGAGTAGCGAAAATACTCGCAAACAGGTCGATGTAGGGAATTGCCAACAAACCCCTGTGTCACGCGACCGCCGTCAGAGTAGCCGAAACACTCAAAACCCAGGTCAACACCAGTGCCTGCTAGCCCACTTCGGTGAAAAATAACCAAACTGCCCTTAGGGCCATTTTTCGGCACGTTTCTCGAGAACACATTTGAATCCTCAGAATGGTAAGTCCAACCTTCCAAGATTGTCTTAAAGGCAATCCGGCATGATTAGGTTCCTTCTAGTTAGTTTCGAGCCAATTCCAAGACCTTCCGGTTAGGATGATCAATTTGCCCCAAGGCATTCGAATGCCCCAGAAACCACACCGGCCCAGGGTATCAAATCGGTAGCCTCCCGAGAATGCTTCTTATAGTGTTCTCAACCTTTCTTTATCTTTTCAGATCATTCTGAGTCAGTTTCAGCAAACCCGGTGCAAAATGACCGTTTTGCCCTTGGAGGGCCGGTCCCCTTTTCCAACCATACCGGCTCTAGGAATCAAACCGGAAACCTTTGGGAACATTCTAAATAATCTTTTCAAATCTCGAGTCTTTTTCCGGGACATTCCAGGTCCGTCCCGGTAGCTTTCCAGCCTAGTTGACCGTTTTGCCCCTAACGGCCCAATCAATCCTTCCGACACATCCTATCCTCATTTTTCAAGTCAAATACCTCTGGGACGCTATTCTAAGTGTTCCTGCCCTTTTTCGGCTCTCAGAGTCATTCCTGGCACGTTCATTTCATTCTCGGACTTTCCGGAGTCACTCATAGTGAAGCCAGGCTAAAAATTGCATGGTAGTCACTAGTACAGGTGCCCAAATCTTCCAAAGATATGTTGCTTGTTGACCTTAAAACTTTCCTAATTGGATGGCGCCATTACTAGTGGTGCCAAGCCAAGAAATAGCCTGGTGCCACTCCTAGTGGCGCTAAGAGGAAATTTAGCCTAGCACCACTACAATAGGCGCCAGGTCTATCCTATCTCTATAAATACAGAGCCTCTTCCAGCGTGAAAGAGGTTGGCAAAATCGATCTAAAAACCCTAATTCTTAATATACAGAGCTCGTACACTCCCAAAACCCTAGCTTCTCTAGGTCTTCCAAACCCTAGCCACCATACACCACACCCTAGCCTCCTATACACTCCTATACACTCTCATACACTAGCCTCTAACCCTCCTTTGAAGGCTTGAAGGGCTGCAATTTGAAGGTTCAAAGATTGAAGACGAACTCTTGAAGATTGAAGTGAAGATTGAAACAAAACAAGCAAAGCAAAGCGCGCAAAGCTAAGCAAAATAAAGAAGATACAAGGTAGGCTTCTTATTTAAATTTTCGTACTTCCTCCCTCTCTCTTCTCTCTCCTAACCCACTTGGGTCTTCTCTATTTTAATCCCTCATCTCTTTCCCCCCTTTCTTTGCAAACTTAAAACAAGGGGACTCCTGGTCTATGTGTAGGATTAGACTACTGGAGGGTCACCGTGTCGGGGGCTTTCTTTTAGTCTAACCGGAGACCACGTGGGTTCGGCCCCCTTGATTATGTGGTGAAGCCTTAACCTTGTATGTTCACGACCCCAAATTTGCATTGTGCATATCATGATTGTTGCATTCTTCCCAAAGTCGTTTTCAAAGTGGTTTTCAAAATCGTTTTCAAATTTGTTTTCAAAATTGCATCAAAATCTCTTTTTTCAAAACTTGTTTTCAAAATCACAATCCTAGGGTGATTCTAGCCTTTCTATGGCTAGGATTACTTTAGGAAAGTGTTACATTTAAAGTGACCAATATGGTCTATATTTTCAACTCCTAGTTGTTTTCAAAACCACTTTCTTAAAGTGGTTCTAACCTCCTTATGGTTAGAATCGCTTTAGGAAAGTGAGATGTTTTCATACTTTCCAAAAACTCTATTTTCAAAAATTTCTCTTTTAATATGCTTTCCAAAAACTCTTCCTCCAAAAATTGTTTTCGAAAACTCTCTTCAAAAATCTATTTTTAAACTCCTGTCCAAAACACTCTCCTCAAAATTCCTTTCCTAAAAAAACACTCCCTAGGTTTCCTTCCTAGAAAACGCCTGTAAGCACCCCGTTTTTGAACGCTCGGTAGTCTACACTCCGTCCAGACTTGTGTTCAAGTAATTGTGGGCATATTCCAACCGAAACCAACTTTTTAAGTCCAAATCCTGTCTGTCCATCGCTTCGAAGGCCCACCAGGGCCAAATGGAGGCAAAATGACTGAAATGCCCTTAGGGGCATTGTTCTTTCCAATTCCAACTCCAACCCTTCTCTCGAGACAGTTTATTCCTCGAGACAGTTCCAAATCAGGCGCGACTTTTCGGAGACGATAAGTCCCCTTTCCAATCCTTCTCTTGAGACAGTTTATTCCTCGAGACAGTTCCAAATTAGGCACGTCTTTTCAAAAACAGTAAGTTCCCTTTCCAACCCCTCTCTCGAGACAGTTTATTCCTCGAGACGGTTCCAAATCAGGCACGTCTTTTCGAAGACGGTAAGTCCCCTTTCCAATCCCTCTCTCGAGACAGTTTATTCCTCGCGACAGTTCCAAATCAGACGCGTGTTTTTGGAGACGATAAGTCCCCTTTCCAATCCCTCTCTCGAGACAGTTTATTCCTTGAGACGGTTTCAAATCAGGCACGTCTTTTCAAAGACGGTAAGTCTCCTTTCCAATCCCTCTCTCGAGACAGTTTATTCCTCAAGACGGTCCGAGTAGCAGAAATACTCGTAAACATCACAACCGTTCGAGTAGCGGAAATACTCGTAAATAGGTCGATATAGGGAATTGCCAACAAACCCCTGTGTCACGACGACCGTCGTCAGAGTGGAGGAAACACTCAAAACCCAGGTCAACGCCAGTGCCTGCAAGCCCACTTCGGTGAAAAATGACCAAACTGCCCATTGGGCCTTTTCCGTGACTTTTCGGTTAAGATGACCATTGTGCCCCTAGGCATCTAAACGCCCTGGGAACCACACCGGCTCTAGCTATCAAACCAGTAATCCTCTAAGACTACTTTTTATAGTGTTCTCAACCTCTTTTTACCTTTCCGGATTATTCCAAGTCAGTTCCGGCAAACCCGGTGCAAAATGACCGTTTGGGCCGGTCTTCTTTTCCGATCACACCGGCTCTGGGAATCAAACCGGTAACCTGTGGGAACATTCTAAATAATGTTTCCAAATCCCAAATCTTCTTCCGGGGTAGTCGAAGTCTGTCCTAGCAGCTTCCCGATTCGGTTAACCATTTTGCCCCGAAATGCCCGGTCAACCCTTCCGACACATCTTATCCTCATTTTTCGAGTCAAATACCTCCGGGACACTATTCTAAGTGTTCCTGCTCTTTTTCGATCTTCCGGGTCATTCCCGGCTTCTTCAAATCATTCCCAGACTTTTCGGAGTCACTCCTAGTGAAGCCAGACTAAAAATTACATGGTAGTCACTAGTACGGGCGGCCAAATCTAGTCAAAGATACATTGCTTGCCGACCTTAATCATTTCCTAAATGGCTGGTGCCACTAGTAGTGGCCCCAAGCCAAAATATGGCCTGGCGCCACTCCTAGTGGCACCAGTGTAAAGTTTGGCCTGGCGCTACTGCAACAGGCGCTAGGTTTGTCCAACCTCTATAAATACAGAGCCTCTTCCAGAGTGAATAGGGTCTGTAAACTCAATCTAAAAATCCTATATTTCGATATACAGAGCTCGAGCACCTCCTAAATCCTAGCTTCCCTAGGTTTTCCAAACCCTAGCCACCACACACTAAACCCTAGCCCCCTATATACTCTTACACTAACTTTCAACCCTCCTTCGAAGACTTGAAGAGTTGCAATTTGAAGTTTGAAGATTGAAGGCGGCTCTTGAATATTGAAGACGAAGATCAAGACAAAGACCGAAGAAAGAAAGGCACGCAAAATAAACAAGATACAAGGTAGGTTCTCCATTTAAATTTCCGCACTTCCCCCTCTCTCTTCTCTCTCCTAACCCACTTGGGTTTTTTCTATTTTAATCCCCTATCTCTTTCCCCCCCTTTTCTTTGCATGCTTAAAACAAGGGGACTCTCGGTCCATGTGTAGGATTAGACTATTGGAGAGTCACCGTGTCAGGGGCTTTCATCTAGTTTAACCAGAGACCACGTGGGTTCGGCCCCCTTGATTATGTGGTGAAGCCTTAGCCTTGTATGTTCACGACCCCAAATTTGCATTGTGCATATCATGATCTTGCATCTTCTAAAAATCGTTTTTAAAGTTGTTTTCAAAATCGTTTTTAAACTCGTTTTCAAAATTGCATCAAAATCCTCTTTTTCAAAAACATGTTTTCAAAATCACAATCCTAGGGTGATTCTAGCCTTTCCATGGCTAGGATTGCTTTAGGAAAGTGTTACATTAAAAGCGACCAATATGGTCCATATTTTCAAATCTTGTTGTTTTCAAAACCGCTTTCTCAAAGTGGTTCTAGCCTTTTTATGGTTAGAATCGTTTTAGGAAAGTGAGATGTTTTTACACCTTCCAAAAACTCTCTCTTCAAAAATCTCTTCCTGAAAATCTTCTTTTTCAACATACTTCCCAAAAACTCTTCTTTCCAAATTTATTTTCAAAGACTCCCTCCAAAAGTCTATTTCCCCAAACTCCCTTTTTCAACTCTTTTCCAAAACGCTCTCTTCAAAGTCCACTTTCCAAAAACGTTCCCTAGGTCTCTTTACTAGAAAAACTCTCTCCAAAAATCTTTCCAAAAACTCTTTCCCAAAATCTCCCTTCTAAAAATTCCCCTCTAGGATTTTCCTTCCAAAACCTTCGTTTCCAAAAACACACTTTTCAAAACCTCCTTCTCTTTAAAATATTTTTTCAAAAACTCTATCTTCAAATTCACTTTCCCAAAACTCCTCCCTAGGATTCCTTTCTAGAAAACTTTCGTTTCTAAAAATGCACTTTCCAAAAGTCCTCTTTCCTTAGAGCCCAAGTTAAGCCCTAGAACTCACAATTAAGAAAGCCTAATTTTCTTTCCAAAAACATGGTTTTCAAACTTTGCCCCAAACCTAGGTTTCCAAAATCTCTCGTTTTCTACACCCAAACTACACATTTCCAAAACCTTTTTTCTACATTAAAATTCTACACTTTCGAATCTAGGGTTTTTAGAATTTCCCTTTCCAAATCCTATCTTCCCTTTACGAATCTAAATCTAATTTACCCGTTTAGGAAACCAAATCCAATCCTCCGTTTTTGGAAACAAAATCAAACTTTCTCTTTTAAAAAAACAAAATCCAATCTCTTCCTAATCCAAATCTTTCCTAATTCAAATCCTTCCTAACCCTCCACTTTCCTAAACCTTAAGTTTCCAAAACTTGAACATAAAAATCTTTCCTAAAATTCTAAAATTCAACCCTTTCCTAATTCTACCCTCTTTTCAAATCTTAACTTTTCAAACCTAAGTTTTCAAACCTTTCCTAAATTCAAACCTTTCTTAATTTCAAGATTTTCTAAAATTCAAACTCTTAAACTTTCTAAATCTTAAACTTTTCAAATTTCAAATCCTTCCAAATTTCAAAACTTTCTTTCTTATTTTCAAAGCTTCCTTGTTTTCTAAACTTTCCAAATTCAAAACTTTCTTAACTTGAAACTTTCCAAATTCTAAACCTTTCTTAATCTAAACTTTTCCTAATTCAAAACATTTCTAAATTCAACACTTTCTTATTTCAAAACCTTTCCTAAAACAACACTTTCCTAAGTTGAAACTTTCCTAATTCAAAACTTTCCTAAGTTGAAACTTTCTTAATTCAAAACTTTCCTAATTTCGAAACTTTCTTAATTTGAAAACTTCCCTAATTCAAAACTTCCCTAATTCAAAAATTTCCAAATTCGAAACTTTCCAAATTCGAACCTTTCCTAATTCCAATTTTTCTCCAATCTTCCAAGTCTAATATTCAAGTCAATTCTCTTTCAAAATCTTTCCAAGTCAAATCCAATTCTTCTTTTTGAAGTTCTTAAGTCTAGGTTTCCTAAAACCAAGTCTTTCAAAACCAATCTTTTCAAATCTTCCAATCAAAGTTCAATCTCTCAATCTTCCAATTCAATTTCCAATTCAATCTCTTTTCCAAATCAACTCTTCTATTTTCAATCGAACTCTTGTCCGAACTACGACTGACCTGATTCCTCCAAAAGGATACGTAGGCAACCCTCATGGGTGCGGTCACAACTTCTTTCAAATTTCAAATTCCAAAATCTTTCCAAATCTTCAATCTATTTTCAAATTTCCAATTTCAAATTTCTATTTTCAAATCTCTACTTTCAATTTCTAAAACTTTTCAATTTCAAATCTATCTAATTTCAAATCTCTTTCAAATCAAATCAATTTATTTTCAAATTTATTTCCAAATCTATTCTCCAACTCCCTCTTATTTTGCACTTGCATCCCATGCATCATTTCTTTTCAAACATTGTTTTTCAAACTGGATAGGATTGGTCAATAGTTAGTTGAAGACTCTCGTAGGTAAATCTAGGGTAGATTGACATGTAGATACCGAAAGGGCGGGGTAGGGTGATGGCTTAGTGCGTTTTCCCTACACGTAACCAACCTCCGAACCTAGATCACTGATTTCAAAGACCAAAATGGAGTTATTTTTCAAAAAAGGGCTAAATGTTTTCTAAAGGTTGCCAAACAACCTGTTTTTCTTAAAAACTCTCTCTTGAGGACATATTTTCAAAATCGTTTTCCAAAAACCCTAAGTGTAGTCTCCGAATTATTCATAGCTTTTAGGTAACCTAACTCACCTTAATCAAGTTAGGTGGCGACTCCGAACTGTTTTCTAAAAGCCCTTTATTCAAATCTATTTTCAATTCAAACTTAGTCGCACTCATTCTTCTAGGAGGGTGAGTTCTAATGAGAGAGTACAACATTTTTTCCACTTGTGTGAGTATTTCCTCAAGTGCAAAAAATCTGGGCGCGATAACGCCTTTCTCAAAATTCACTTTCTTAAAAATTCTTTCCAAAAAGCTTCTTCCAAAAATCCCCTTCCAAAAACTCTCTCTTTTCAAATTCACTTTCTAAAAACTCCTCACTAGGATTTCTTTCCAAAAACTCTCTCTCTTCAAAATTCACTTTCTAGAAACTCCTCTCTAGGATTTCTTTCCAAAAATCTCTCTTTCCAAAAACTCTTTCCTTAGAGTCCAAGTCAAGCCCTAGAACTCACAATTAGGAAACCCTAATTTTCTTTCCAAAAATGTGATTTTCAACCTTGCCCCAAACCTAGGTTTCCAAAACCTCCCTTTCTACATCAAAATCATAATTTTCCAAAAAACCTCTTCTTTACGCCAAAATTATAGTATTCCAAATCTAGGGTTTTTAAAACTTCCCTTCCCTTTAGGAAACCAAATCCTATCTTCCCTTTAGGTCACCAAATCCAATCTCTCGTTTAGGAAACTAGATCCAATCATCTGTTTTTGGAAACAAAATCAAACCTTTTCTTTTAGAAACAAAATCTAATCCCTTGTATTAGGAAATAGGAATCTTAATCCTTCCAAATACAAATTTTTTCTAATTCAACTCCTTCCTAGTCTTCCACTTTCCTAAATCTTAAGTTTCCAAAACTTAAACATAAAAATCTTTCCTAAATTTTTAAATTCAACTTTCAAATCTTTCCTAATTCAACCGTTTCCTAATTCAACTCCTTCCTAATCTTCTACTTTCCTAAACCTTAAGTTTTCTAAACTTAAACTTTTAAATCTTTCCTTAAACTTTAAGCATTCAACCCTTTCCTAATTTTATCCCTTTCCAAATCTAAGTTTTCAAATCTTTCTTAAACTCAAACCTTTCCTAATCTCAAAATTTTCTAAAACTCAAATTCTAAAACATTCTAAATCTTAAGACTTTCTAAATTTCAAATTTTTTCAAATCCAAAGTTTTCCAAATTCAAAACCTTCCTAAGTTAAATCTTTCTAAACCCCAAATCTTTCTAAAATTCTAAACTTCCCTAAACTTCAAATCTTTCCAAATCTAAAACTTTTTAAACTCAAAACTTTCTTACTTTCAAAACTTCCCTATTTCAAAACATTCCAAATTCAAAATTTTCCTATTTCAAAACCTTTCTTAAAATGAAACTTTCTTAATTCAAAACTTTCCTAAGTCAAAACTTCCCTAAGTTAGAACTTTCCTAAACCAAGACTTTCCCAAAATGACACCTTCCTAAGATGAGATTTTTCTAAAACGAAACTTTCCTAATTCGAACCATTCCTAAATCCAACCTTCCCTAATCTTCCAAGTCCAATATTCAAGTCAATTTTTTTCTAAAATCTTTTCAAGTCAAGTCCAATCCTTCTTTTCTAAGTTCCTAAGTCTAGGTTTCCTAAAACCAAGTCTTTCAAAACCAATCTTTTCAAATCTTCCAATCAAAGTCCAAATTTTCCTACTCTTCCAATTCCAATCCAAATTCCAATTTCAACTCTTTTCCAAATCAACTCTTCTAATTCAATCGGACTCTTGTCCGAACTATGACTGACCTGATTCCTCCAAAAGGATACGTAGGCAACCCTCATGGGTGCGGTCTCCACGTTTTTCAAATTTCAAGTTCCACAACATTTTTTAAGTTTCTATTTCCACAATATATTTCCAAATCTCCAATCTATTTTCAAACTTTCAATTTCAAATTTCTATTTCCAAATCTCTATTTTCAATTTCCAAAACCTTCTTTCCAAATTCAAACTTATATCTCTTCTTTTTCAAATCAAATCAATTTCTTTCCAAATCTATTTTTCAATTCTCTTTTCTTGCACTTGCATATCATACATCATGTTAGTTCCTTTTCAAAAATTCTTTTCTAAAGTGGATAGGTTTGAACAATAGTTAGTTGAAGACTCTTATAGGTGAATCTAGGGTAGATTGACACGTAGGTACCGAAAGGGCAGGGTAGGGTGATGGCTTAGTGTGTCTTCCCTACACGTAACCAACCTCTGAACCTGGATTATTGATTTCAAAGACCAAAACGGAGTTACTTTTCAAAAAAGGGCTTACATATTTTCTAAAGGTTGTCAAACAACCTGTTTTCTTTAAAACCCTTTCTTGAGGCGATATTTTCAAAATCGTTTTCTAAAATCCTAAGTGTAGTTTTCGGATTACGCTTAGTTTTTAGGTGACCTAACTCACCTTAATCAAGTTAGGTGGCAACTCCAAATCTTTTCTAAAAGCCCTTTATTCAAATCTATTTTCAATTCAAACCTAGTCGCACTCATTCTTCTAGGAGGGTGAGTTCTAACAAGAGAGTACAGTGTTTTTCCTGCTTGTGTGTGTATTCCTTGAGCGCAAAAAATATGGGTGTGACGCTTCCTAAACCTTAGGTTTCCAAAACTTAAACATTTAAATCTTTTCTTAAACTTTAAACTTCCAAATCCTTCCCAATCCGACCCTTTCCTAATTCCACACCTTTCCAAATTTAAACTTTCCAAATCTAAGCTTCCAAATCTTTCTTAAACTTAAACCTTTCCTAATCTCATGAATTTCTAAAACTTAAACTTTGAAACTTCCTAAATTTTAAACTTTCCTAAACTTCAAATCTTTCCAAATCTAAGACTTTCTAAACTCAAATCTTTCCTATTTCAAAACTTCCCTAGTTCAAAACTTTCCAATTTCAAAACTTTCTTAAAATGAAACTTTCCTAAATTGAAACTTTCCTAAAATGAAATCTTTCCTAAATCGAATTTTTCTTAAAACGGAACTTTCCTATTTTGAACCTTTCCTAATTCGAACCTTTCGTAAATTCCAACTTCCCTAATCTTCCAAGTCCAACATTCGAGTCAAATCTTTCTTAATCTTAAGTCCTTTCTAAATCCTCTCTTTCCTATGTATAGGTTTCCTAAACCTCAATCTTTCCAAAACAAGTCCATGTCCTTCTTCTAAGTTCTATCTTTCCAAATCAAAGTCCAATCTTTTCAATTCCAAATTCCAAATTCCAATCTTCTATTCTAAGTTCAAATCAAACCTTCCTTCAAATCAAAGTCTCTTTTTCCAATCAAACCTTCTATTTTCTATCGGACTCTTGTTCAAACTATGACTGACCTGATTCTTCAAAAAGGATGCGTAGGCAACCCTCGTGGGTGCGGTCATAACCTTTTTCAAATTTTCAATTCCACAACTTTTTCCAACATCCAAATTCCATAATCTATTTTCAATTTTCCAATTCCAAAAATTTATTTTCAAATCTCTATTTCCAATTTCTAAAACTTTCAAATTTCAATTCTATCTTTTCAAATAAGATAAAGTTCTTTTCATATCTATTTCTAAACCTATTTTCAGACTATCTTTTCTTGCACTTACATATCATGTATCATGTCTTTTTAAACATTCTTTTTCTAAAGTAGATAGGATTGGACATTTGTTAGTTGAAGACTCTCATAGGTGAATCTAGGGTAAATAGACATGTAGGTATCGCAAGGGCGGAGTAGGGCGATGGCTTAGTGCGTCTTCCCTACACGTAACCAACCTCTGCACCTAGGATCACTGTTTTCAAAGACCAAAATGGAGTTTATTTTCAAAAAAGGGCTTAAATGTTTTCTAAAGGTTGCCAAATAGCCTGTTTTCTTAAAAATCCTCTCTTGAGGTAGTATTTTCAAAGTCGTTTTCAGAAGCCTTAAGTGTGATCCTCTAATTGTGCTTAGTTTTTAGGTGACCTAACTCACCTTAATCAAGTTAGGTGGTGACTCCAAACTTTTTCCAAAAGCCCTTTATTCAAATTAAGTTTTCAATTCAAACCTAGTCACACTCATTCTTCTAGGAGGATGAGTTCTAACGAGAGAGTAAAGTATTTTTACCGCTTGTGTGTATATTCCTCGAGTGCAAAAAATCTGGGCGCAACACTCATCCATTGGTCTTTCCATCGACACAACTCGATCGGATAGATCACTTCCTAAAGACCCTCATCGCGTAGCTCGAAAACTGCCACTTTTAGTAACCCCTAGAGCGTCTCACAAACGCTCCGCCAAGGTTGACTTTTTCTCCAATTCCCTGATTGTAATGCATCACCAAATGACTTTAGAAATGGGCAAATTAAGAAATTCCTGAAAGTATTTTAAGAGAACATTACATCGGTATGGTCTGCTCGGACAGATCGCTTCCCGAAGGTCCTGATCACATACCCCACAAATGGCTTATTTTGAATACCTGCGGAGCATTTCACAAATGCTCTGCAAAAGTGTGTTTTTATGCACACTTCCCTAAATGATTTCTCACTCTTCAGAACACCTTTCCAGCTTCTCGAAAATTCAAAGTTCATGAGAAGCACTAGGGGAACATCGTGAGCATAACCGATTTTCTCAAATCTTTCTCGATTTGCATAATTATCGAGACAAAGTTTAAACTATCATTCCCGGTAGTGGAGCATATGCTACATTGCTCCCATATTTTGATTAGATCGATCAAACTTTGCTTAGTCCTTAAGATTTAGCCAATACAATGTGTGCCACGTGGCATTCTACTAGTGGAGCAATACTGGTGCATGTAGCACATGCGCTAGGGCAAATTTTGTGTAGGCGCATGTACTACATGCGCCAGTCCTCTCCAACTTTGCCTATAAATACAAGCCTCCCCCTTTGTATATTCCAGAATCGAAATTGGTAGCGAAGCTCTGTAAAAACTACTCCAAAACCTTGAATTCCCACATACACTTCAGATTTCAAACACTTAGGGTAGATTCCATCTCCCTCTAATCTATACACTAAACCTATATAGCCTTCAATGCTATAGAAGACCTCATTCCAACCCCTTTAAGCCTCTTCAAGGCTATTCAAGCTCAAATCAAAGCATTCATGGAGGTTTGAAAGTGTTTGAAGGCAAAAGGTGGAATTTCTCTTTACATTTTTTTGCAATCCCCTCTCTTCTCTTCTCCCTCCTAGCCTATTTATGTTATTTTCTAATTGAACCCCCATCTTCTACTCCCCTTTCTTGCATGCTTGAAACAAGGAAGCTCTTAGTTCATACCTAGAGGAAAGCTTATAAGAGCCACCGGGTAGGGAACTTCTCACAAACCTACTTTAAGATAGTATGGCTCTAGAGCACCTTGCTATGTGGTGAAGCCTCTAGCCTTGTATGATTTCATGTCCCCTTTGCATATTGTTATCTTGTTTATATTTTGCATACTTGGCTTTGTTTTCATGTTTCCAAAATCCATACTATTTCTTTTTTATATCTCCATATTCAAAAAACTCCCTAGAAATGGTGCTAGAGTTGGTTCCTTAAAGCCTAGGTTAAACCCTTAATTTCTATACCTTAGAAAACTCTCTTCAAGTTCCTTTACTTTATTTTGCAACCCGACATCTCATTATTTTTCAAAGTTGTACTAAAATGGCTTTCAAATCCTCTTCTTCTATGTTGATTTTTAATGGTTTTACTGTCTTGAACTTTGTTGTTAAAATGGTCCCTTGGAACCCTTTCTTGGGTGGTTTTCCCATTATCTTGATCACACGAATCCTAGTTTATTAGACTCTGCTCTGTTCTCTTCAAAAATGGCTTTCAAAATGCTTCCCTTCAAAAAAGGGTTCTCAAGTGGCACTCTGTTTAATATGCATAAAAATGATTTCCCTAAACTATTATTTTCACCTTGATTTTTTGAAGCTTTAATTCCTTGAATATTGTGGTTGGAATGGTCTCATGGAGTCCTTTTTGGAGTGATTGCCTTCAAATCAACCATATGAACCGTTATTTTTTAGAGTGGTCTTCATCCTCTTAAAAGTGATTTTGTTTTTCAAAACCTCCTTTCCAAAACTAATTTTCAAAGGATCGTTCTCTTTAATTTTCAAGTCTTCATAGCTATCTATTCAATGATGATTTTCACAAGTTTTGCTCTATTGAGTTAGCGGGTGAAATGGTTTCAAGGCAACTCTCTCTTGAGTGGTTTCCAAATATCAACCATAGGACCCTAACACTCAATTGAGTGGCTTTCATAAAATGGTTTTGAAAACATATTTTCAAGTTTCATGCATAAAACCACCTTTCCCAGACCACTAGATCAAAATCCCAGTTCGAAACCACCCTAGGTCAACTAAACCCTAGGTTAACCTAACTTTAGTTAGTTAACCCTAGGTCATCTTAATCCTTGGTTAACCTTACCCAAGTTAGTTAACCATTGGTCATCTTAATCCTAGGTTAAACTAACCTTAGTTAGTTAACTCTAGGTTAACCTAACCTTAGTTAGTTAATCTTAGGTCACCTTAACCCTAGGTTAACCTAACCGTAGTTAGTTAACCTTAGGTCATCTTAATCCTAGGTCTACCCAACCTAGGTTAGTAAGTTTCAAGGCTCCAATTCAAGCACTCCTTTACAAATGGTCCTTCAAGCCAAAAACCATCCTACTCTCTTGAGATTCAAAAAATGAACTCCCAAACCTTTTCAAACATTCTCATACTTTATCTTCGGAAATCTCTCCAAGAAGTTCTCTTAAGTTTGTCCCAACTAAAATGGCTGGACACTTAACATTTTTTCAAAAACTATTTTCAAAATGTTTTCAAGGACTCACAACCCTAAGGAGTCTCTACCTTTTTATGGCTAGGGATTCCAAGGGAATGTGACACATTAAATACATCCTCTAAGGTTGTCCATATTAGGGTTTCAAAACCCAAAATGTTTTCAAAAGCTCTTTTCAAGAATGATTTTCAAACATCAAGTTTTTGAAGCAACCCTAATCCTCCCACAGCTAGGGTCGGTCCAGTATAAGTAAGATATGCAAGAAGGGTTATATAACCCTAAAGTTTCAAAAACCAAAGGGAAAGTCTCTACCCCTTTTCCAAAAATGTTTCCAAAACTTAGCCCAAAAACTATTTAGTCCTTCAATGGCTAACCTCTTAAAGGTGATGAAACATTAATCATACTTTTCATAAGGTATTTAAAAACTACTTTCAAAAGTTTTGGAAGACAAGTTTATTAAAGCACTTCTAATCCAAACCCTACCTCTAAGGTTTTCAAAATAAGACTTTAAAACATTTTCAATACTCTCTTGAGTTATTACAAAAATTTTCCAAAACTCCCTTGAGTTGATTTAAAAACACTTTAAAACCCTCTTGAGTCAATTTTGAAAAGATTCATAATCGTCTTCAAATCCAGTTTCAAAAATCCTGAGTCCTATTTCAAAAACATTTTTCTAGGCTCTCAAGTTCACATTTTTCAAAGACCACAAAGTGTCTTCCAACTTTTTCAAAGACCTCAAAGTGTCTTCAAACATTTCAAGGGCCCTAGTGCGCCTAATTTCTATCGGGCTCTTGCCCGAACTACAAATTACCTGATTCTCGCTAAATGAGATACGTAGGCAACCTAAAATGGTACGGTCATAATTTTAATTTCAAATCAAATTACCTTTTCAAAAGTTTCTATCAATTCAAAATTTCTTTCTAAAATCCTTTCAAAACTCCCATATTTTCAAATGTCTTTTCAATAACATGCATCATGCATTATTCATCCAAAAAGTGATGACCAAACTCCATTTTCAAAACTCTAAAAGTAGATATTAAGTGGATTATAGTAACTGGTTATTCTAGTGTGCGAACTAAAGGTGAGTAGATATGTAGGTACTGAAAGGGAAGGGTATGATAATGATCTTAGGATATCTTCCTTGCATGTAACCAACCCCTGAACCATAGATTTCTATTTCGAAGACCAAAATCGGAGTCACATTTTCAAAAGGGCTTTAAAACATTTCAAAAGGTTGCTAAAAACCTCATGTCTAAAAACCTTCTTAGGAAAGACATTTTCAAAATGATTTCAAAAGACCTAAGTTTAGTCTTCGGATTACACTTAGTTCTAGGTAACCTAGCATATCTTAAATTCTGTTAGGTGGCGACTCCTATTTTTTCAGAAAAGCCCTTAAATCAAATCAATTTTTTAAGTTCAAACCAAGTCGCACTCGTTCTTTTAGGAGGATGAGTTCTAACGAGAGAGCACCGTGCTTTGTTCCGAACCGAAAGGACTATGTCCAATTATCGAGGCCCAACAACTGGCGACTCCACTGGGGAGCCTTAGAGGCTTAGGCCACTATCATGTCTCTTCACCCTTCACTCACCCAGAATCTCCGGTTACTTTGTTAAGTTTTATCCACTTTTCAAAATTCTTCAAAGTTTCCAAGACAAACATTAATTTTTAAAACGGTTTTCAAATAACTGTCATCACTTGCATTCTTTGGTTACATTCATACTCTTGCATTGATCATCTAATTTATCTTGCATTGAGTTTCTATAAAAGTTACTAACTCCTTACCTTGTCATACAAATGCATTGCCGAAATTTTAACCTTCCACCCATCTTTAACCTTGTTGAACTCAAAGAACCAAGCACACTTACAAGCCCACCCAAACAGATCTTCCCTAGAAAATCTAAGAAAATCAATTTTGGTGTATCGACCCTTCATATTTCCTCAAGAATTATCAAGATTAAAAGAACGAGAAGAATCACCTTGCTCGAGTTCTACATGAGTGTAAGCACCCCATTTTTACCCGCTTGGCAATCTTTGAGTTGACCGAACTTCCTTTCAAAACTCCGTAAGCACATTCAAGCCCAAATAAACTTCTAGACCCTAATCCAATCAATCAACCACTTTTCAGGCCCGTTGGGCCCAAGAGAGGCTCTATGACCAAACCTGCCCCTTGGGCCTCCAAGCATGTCTTGGGAAAGTTTAAAATCTCTCAACACTGTAAGTTCGCCTTTCCAAAATTTCCCTGGTCAGTTAGGCGTACTTGATACACCATCCTATCCAATTCCTGGCCCATCCTGGTCAACTTTGGTCAAAATAACCGTTTTACCCCAAGATATTCTAGCATAATACAAATCCCCATCAAAAAAAAAGAAAAGCCCTTCCAGGACCACCCCGAACAGTCCGACACGCTTAACATGCCACTCTAACCCATTCTGACCTTTTTCAACTAATCTTGATCAAAAAGATTATTTCACCCCTAGCAACCTGAACGTGGCCCGAAACTACACCGAATTCGAATATCGAACGGCAGGTCTCATCGTACACCCCTATTTAATCCTAGGTGAGCCCCACGATGCTAAACATTCCCAACTTAATGAAAGTCCCCCATGGGACGCTTTGCCAGGGTTGTCTTTTCTCTCGATTCCTTGGTTATAACGCACTATCAAACGACTTGAGAAATGCGTAAACTAAGAAATTCAAGAAAGCTCGTCCATAGGTCTTTCCATCGATACAGCTCGATCGGATAGATTGCTTCCCAAAGACCCTCATTGCATGGCTCAAAAACTGCCACTTTTTGTAACCCCTGGATCGTCTCACAAACGCTCCTCTAAGGTTGAGCTTTTCTCTAATTTCCTGGTTATAACGCACCGTCAAATGACTTGAGAAATTGGTAAATAATGAAATTTTTGAAAGTATTTCAAGAGCACATTCCATCGGTATGGTCCACACGAAGAGATCGCTTCCCAAAGGTCCCGATCACATAGCCCACAAACAACTATTTTTGAACACCCGCGGAGTATATCACAGATGCTCTGCAAAAGTATGTTTTTATCTACATTTCCCGAGATAATATCTCACTCTTCTGAACCCCTTTCCAACTTCCCAAAAATTCAAAGTTCATGAGAAGCACTAGGGAAACATCGTGAGCATAACCAATTTTTCCGAATCTTTCCCGGTTTGCATAATTATCGGGGCAAAGTTTAAACGAACAATCCCACAGTGGAGCGCTTGCTACATTGCGCCCAGATTTTGATCAGATTGATCAAACATTGCTTAGCCCTTAAGATTTAGCTATTACAATTTGTGCCATGTGGCATTCTGCCAATGGAACAGTACTGGAGCATGTTGCATATGCGCTAGGGCAAATTTGGCCTAGATGCTTGTACTACATGCGCCAGTCCTCTCCAACTATTCCTATAAATACAGGCCTCCCCCTATGCATATTCCAGAATTGAAATTGGTAGTGAATCTTTGTAAAAAAAACTCCAAAACCTCGAATTCCCATATACACTTCATACTTCAAACACTTAGGGTAAATTCCATCTCCCTCTAACCCATACACTATACCTATATAGCCTTCAATGCTATAGAAGACCTCATTCCAAATGCTTTAAACCTCTTTAAGGCTATTCAAGCTCAAGTCAAAGCATTCATGGAGGTTTGAAGGTGTTTGAGGGTAAAAGGTAGAATTTCTCTTTAAATTTTTTTGCCATCCCCACTTCTCTCTTCTCCCTCCTAGCTTATTTAGGCTATTCTCTATTTTAACCCCCATCCTCTTACCCCTCTTTCTTGGATGTTTGAAACAAGGAAGCTCTTAGTTTATGCCTAGAGGAAAGCTTGTAAGAGGCACCATGTAGGGAACTTCTCACAAACTTACTTTAAGATGGTATAGCCCTAGAGCACCTTGCTATGCAGCGAAACCTCTAGCCTTGTATGATTTCATGACCCCTTTGCTTATAGTTATCTTGTTTATATTTTGCATGCTTGGCTTTGTTTTCATGCCGCCAAAATCCTCACTATTTCTTTTCTATATTTCCATATTCAAAAGACTGCCTAAAAATGATGCTAGAGTTGGTTCCTTGAAGCCTAGGTTAAACCCTCAATTTCTACACCTTAGAAAACCCTCTTCAAGTTCCTTGACTTTATTTTGCAAACCTACATCTCATTATTTTTCAAAGTTGTACTAAAATGGCTTTCAAGACGTCCTCCTCGATGTTGATTTTTAAGAGTTTTACTCTCTTGAACTTTGTAGTTGAAATGGTTTTTTGGAACCCTATCTTGAGTGGTTTTCCCATTACCTTGACCATATGAACCATATTTCATTAGACTTGGCTCTATTCTCTTCAAAAATGTCTTTCAATATGTTTCCCTTAAAAAAGGGTTCTCAATTGGCACTCCCTTTAATTTGCATAAAAACAATTTTCCTAAACTATTATTTTCACCTTGATTTTTAAAAGCTTTACTCTCTTGAATATTATGGTTGGAATGGTCTCATCGAGTCCTCTTAGGAGTGATTTTCTTCAAATCAACCATATGAACCGTTATTCTTTAGAGTGGTCTTTGACCTCTTAAAAGTGATTTTGTTTTCCAAAGCCAATTTTCAAAGGATCGTTCTCTTTAATTTTCAAATCTTCAAAGCTATCTATTCAATGATGATTTTCACAAGTTTTGCTCTCTTGAGTTAGTAGGTGAAATGGTTCCAAGGTAACCCTCTGTTGAGTGGTTTCTAAATATCAACCATAGGACCCTAACACTCAATTGAGTGGCTTTCATAAAATGGTTTTCAAAACATACTTTCAAGTTTCATGCATAAAACCACATTTCCAAGACCACTAGGTCAAAATCCTAGTTCAAAACCACCCTAGGTCAACAAAACCCTAGGTTAACCTAACCTTAGTTAGTCAACCCTAGGTCATCTTAACCCTTGGTTAACCTTACCTAAGTTAGTTAACCATTGGTCATCTTAACCCTAGGTTAACCTAACCTTAGTTAGTTAACCCTAGGTTAACCTTACCTTAGTTAGTTAACCTTAGGTCACCTTAACCCTAGGTTAACCTAACCCAACTTCGTTAACCTTAGGTCACCTTAAGCCTAGGTCTACCTAACCTAGGTTAGTAAGCTTCAAGGTTCCAATTCAAGGACCCCTTTTCAAGCAGTCCTTTAACTCAAAAACCATCTTACTCTATTGAGATTTCAAAAATCAACTCCCAAACCTTTTCAAATATTCTCATACTTTATCTTTGGAAATGTCTCCAAGAAGTTCTCCTAAGCTTGTGCCAACTAAAATGGCTAGACACTTTAACATTTTTTAAACAACTATTTTGAAAATGTTTCAAGTACTTGCAACCCTAAGGAGTCCCAACCCCTTTATGGCGAGGGATTCCAAAGGAAAATGACACATTAAATACAACCTCTAAGGTTGTCCATTTCAGGGTTCCAAAACCCAAAATGTTTTCAAAAGCTCTTTTCAAGAATGATTTTCAAACATCACGTTCTTGAAGCAACCCTAATGCTCTATGTTTTCAAACATCAAGTATAAGTGAGATATTCAAGAAGGGTTCTATAACCCTAAAATTTTAAAAACCATAGGGAAAGTCTCTACCCCCCTTTTCCAAACATGTTTTCAAAACTCATAGCCCTAAAATAGTTTAGTCCTTTAATGACTAACTTCTTAAAGGTGATGAAACATTAAACATACTTTTCATAATGTTCAAAAACGACTTTTAAAAGCTTTTGAAGACAAGTTTAATAAAGCACTTCTAATCCAAACCCTACCTCCAAGGTTTTTCAAAAGAAGACTTCAAAACATTTTCAATACTTTCTTGAGTTATTACAAAGCTTTTCCAAAGCTCCCTTGTGTTGTTTCAAAAGCACTTGAAAACTCTCTTGAGTCAATTTTGAAAAGATTCAAAATTGTCTTCAAATCTAGTTTCAAAAACACTTCCAAAAATTCTGAGTCTTATTTCAAAGGCATTTTTCTAAACACTAAAATTCTCTTTTTTCAAATACCACAAAGTGTCTTCTAACCTTTTCAAAGACCTCAAAGTATCTTCAAACATTCCAAAGACCCTAATGTGCCTATTTTCTATCGGGCTCTTGCCCAAACTACAAATGACCTAATTCTCACCAAATGAGATACGTAGGCAACCTAAAATGGTGCGGTTTGTAACTTTTATTTCAACTCAAATTCCCTTTTCAAAATTTTCTATCAATTCAAGATTTCTATCTCAAATCCTTTCAAAACTCCCATATTTTCAAACGTCATTTTAATAACATGCATCATGCATCATTCATCCAAAACCTGATGACCAAACCCCATTTTCAAAACTCTAAAAGTAGATATTAAGTGGATAATAGTAACCGGTTATTCTACTAATGAACTAAAGGTGAGTAGACATGTAGGTACTGAAAGGGCGCGGTAGGATGATGATCTTAGGATATCTTTCCTACACGTAACCAACCCCCAGACTATAGATTTCTATTTCGAAGACCAAAATCAGAGTCACGCTTTCAAAAAGGCTTAAAACATTTCAAAAGGCTGCTAAAAACCTCTTGTCTAAAAACCTTCTTAGGAAGGACATTTTCAAAATTATTTCAAAAAACCTAAGTTTAGTCTTTAGATTACACTTAGTTTTAGGTGACCTAGCACATCTTTAACTATGTTAGATGGCGACTCCCATTTTTTCCAAAAAGCCCTTAAATCAAATTAAGTTTTTAAGTTCAAACCTAGTCGCACTCATCCTTTTAAAATGATGTGTTCTAACGAGAGAGCACCGTGCTTTGTTTCGAGCTGATAGGACTTGGTGCAAAAATTGGGGCACGACAGTTGGCGACTTTACTAGGGCTGCTTAGAGGGTTAAGCCATTATCATGTATCTTCACCCTTCACTCACCCAGAATCTCCAGTTACTTTGTCCAATTTTATCCACTTTTGAAAATTCTTCGAAGTTTCCAAAACAAACATTATTTTTCAAAACGGTTTTCAAATAAGTATCATCACTTGCATTCATTGCTTACATTCATGCTCTTGCATTGATCATCCATTTTATCTTATATTGAATTTCTATAAAAGTTACTAACTCCTCGCATTTTCTTTTGTAGGTGGACCTTTGTTTACGTTTTATTTTTTTATGTCATAATTAACTGCCACATATGTGATGAATAAATAGGATGAGATGTGTATTGTTGGGCCCTTTTCTGCATTTTTAAAAATTTATACACACTTGGTGTGCTCAATTGCATTTGTATTTTGCGTAAATTACTTAGTTACTACCCTTTTAGATAGAAAGGGGAACAATACATTAACCATGGGCCAATGTTGTGTCAGTTTCTCAGCCTACAGTCTCTTGATAGTTCCCCTGCTCGAACCACAAATCAAAGATGGAGTTTACCCTTTCGAGGGTGGACGCCAGAGGTTTGAAGGTTTGGGAATTGAGGTTTTTAGGAAGCATTAGTAAACCTTCAATCTCATGCTCAAATAGCACCATATGTATAGCTGAACCTCTGCCAAATTTAAGACACACACACTAATTTTAAATTTAAGGGGGAAAGGGCAACCGCTTTATTTTCCCTAACATTTTGTTCAATCCATGCTGTATGCTGCTTGGTTTTTTGTTATTATGCTATTTATACATCCTTTCATATTATAGCTGCTCATGCATTTGTTTTCATTTCAAAACAAGAGTTCCCAAAGTAACTCAAGTCATTGCATCTCCATAAATATGATCAACCTCCAAAGAATGGTCCAAAGGCCTTTTCGCTCAAATCAAGCCAACCAAAACTCCTAAGGGTACCATATGATCCTAAGGACTCATGGCATGCATCAAAGCCATCTCATAAAGAGGGGCCCTAATCCCTCTTCGATCACGAAGATAGGGCTGCTAAGAAGACAAGGGGTAATCTAGAATCAAGGTCTCTCATAGACCTCTTTTAAAGAAAGCGAATCTAAAAACTCAAGAGTAGTTTATGATCTCAAATGTAAGGATAGAATAGGTAAATTCCTAAGGAAAATGTTACCTCTCCCAATTTCAATGTATTTTTGAAAATTTCATGTACAAAAGAAATTTATCTCAATAAAATTATTATTTCTGTTGAATGAATGAGTGTATGAATGAATGACAATAGGAATAGGTACAATATTGCATAACAGGGGCAAGGCCCTATCTCTAAATGTGAGCCAACTGTAAGCACCCCATTTTTGACCGCTCGACAGTCTACACTCCGTCCAGACTTATTTTCAAGTCATTGTGGGCATATTCCTATCAAAACCAATTCTTTAGGTCCAAATTCCATCTTTCCATCGCTTCGCGGGCCTGCCAGGCCCAAATAGAGGCAAAATAACCAAAATGCCCTTAGGGGCATTGTCCTTTCCTTTCCGATTCCAATCCCTCTCTCGAGACAGTTTATTCCTCGAGACGGTTCCACTCCAGGCACATCTCTTCGGAGACGGTAAGACCCCTTTCCATTCCCACTCTCGAGACAGCTTATTCCTTGAGACGGTTCCAATCCAGGTACGTCTCTTCGGAGATGGTAAGACCCCTTTCCAATCCTACTCTCGAGACAGTTTATTCTTCGAGACGGTTCCAATCTAGGCACGTCTCTTCGGAGACGATAAGTCCCCTTTCTAATCCCACTCTCAAGACAGTTTATTCCTTGAGACGGTTCCAATCCAGGCACGTCTCCTCGGAGACGGTAAGACCCCTTTCCAATCCCACTCTCGAGATAATTTAATCTTCGAGACGGTTCCAATCGAGGCATGTCTCTTCGGAGATGATAAGTCCCCTTTCCAATCCCTCTCTCGAGACATTTTATTCCTCGAGACGGTCCGAGTAGCGAAACTACTCACAAAATCGTTAAAGTAGTGGAAATACTCACAAATTGGTCGATGTAGGGAATTGGCAACAAACCCCTGTATCACGACGACCACCGTTAGAGTGGCGGAAACACTCAAAACCCAGGTCTACACCAGTGTTTGTTAACCCACTTTGGTAAAAAATGACCAAACTGTCCTTTGGACCTTTTCCGAGACTTTTCGGTCAAGATGACCATTTCGCACCTAGGTATCCGAAGGCCCTAGGAACCACACCGGCTTTGGGTATCAAACCGGTAATGTCCCGAGAATACTTTTTATAGTATTCTCAACCTTCCTTTACCTTTCCGGATCATTCCGAGTCAGTTCCGGCCAACTCGGTACAAAATGACCGTTTTGTCCCTAGAGGGTCGGTCTCCTTCTTCAACCACACCGGCTCTGGGTATCAAACCAGTAATACCCCAAGAATACTTTTTATAGTGTTCTTAACCTTCCTTTACCTTTTCGGACCATTCCGAGTCAGTTCTGGCAAACCCGGTGCAAAATGACCGTTTTGCCCCTGGTGGGCCAGTCTCCCTTTTCGACCACGCCGGCTCTAGGAATCAAACCGGCAACCTCCGGGAACATTCTGAATAATGTTTCCAGATCCCAAGTCTTCTTCTGGGACAATTCGAGTTCACCCCGGCAGCTTCCCAGTCCGATTGACCGTTTTGCCCCTAAGGGCCCGGTCAACCTTTCCGACACATTTTGTCCTCGCTTTTCAAGTCAAATACCTCCAGGGCACTATCTTAAGTGTTCCTGCTCCTTTCTGGCCTTCCGGGTCATTGCCGGCTCCTCCAAATCATTTTCAGACTTTCCGGAGTCATTCCTAGTGAAGCCAAGCTAAAAGTTGCATGGTAGTCACTAGTACAGGCGCCCAAATCTAGTCAAAGATACGTTGCTTGCCGACTTATAAAGTTTCCTAAGTGGCTGACGCCACTAGTAGTGGCGCCAAGCCAAGAATTGGCCTAGCGCCACTCCTAGTGGCGCCAAGAGCAATTTTGCCCTGGCGCCACTGTAACAGGCACCAGGTTTGTCCAACTTCTATAAATACAGAATCTCATTCAACGTGGAATGGATCCGAAAACTCAACCTAAAAATCATATAATACGATATACAGAGCTCGAGCACCTCCAAAAACCCTAGCTTCCCTAGGCTTTCCAAACCCTAGCCACCCTATGCAAACCCTAGTCTCCTATACACTTATACACTCCCCCATACACTCGTACACTAGCCTTCAACCATCCTTTGAAGACTTGAAGAGCTGCCATCTAAAGCTTGAAGAAAATCCTTGAAGGTTGAAGAAGAAGATCAAGACGAACCCCGAAGATTGAAGACAAGCAAGGCGCGCAAAATAAAGAAGACATACGATAGGCTTTCTATTTAAATTTTTGCATTTCCCCCCTCTCTCTTCTCTCTCCTAACCCACTTGGGTTTTCTTTATTTTAATCCCCCATCTCTTTCCCCCCCCCCCCTTCTTTGCATGCTTGAAACAAGGGGATTCTCGGTCCATGTGTAGGATTGGGCTATTGGAGAGTCACTGTGTCGGGGGCTTTCTTCTACTCTAACCAAAGACCACGTGGGTCCGGCCCCCTTGATTATGTGGTGAAGCCTTAGCCTTGTATGTTCACGACCCCAAATTGTATTGTGCATATCATAGTCTTGCATCTTCCAAAATTCGTTTTCAAACTCGTTTTCAGAATCGTTTTCAAACTTGTTTTCAAAATTGCATCAAAATCTCTTTTTCAAAAACTTGTTTTCAAAACCACAATTCTAGAGTGATTCTAGCATTTCCATGGCTAGGGTTGCTTTACGAAAAGTGTTACATTAAAAGTGACCTTTTTGGTTTATATTTTCAAATCTTATTGTTTTCCAAAACCACTTTCTTAAAGTGGTTCTAGCCCTCTTATGGCTAGAATCGCTTTAGGAAAGTGAGACGTTTTCATACTTTCCAAAAAACTCTCTCTTCAAAACTCTCTTCCTAAAAATCTCTTTTTCAACATACTTTTCTAAAACTCCTTTCTTCAAAATTGTTTTCAAAAACTCCCTTCCAAAATCTATTTTTCAAAACTCTCTTTTTCAACTCCTCTCCAAAATCTTTTCCTCAAAATTCACTTTCTAAAAACACTCCCTAGATTCACCTTCCTAAAACCTTTCTCCAAAAACCTTTCTAAAAAACTCTCTCCAAAAATCTTCCTTCTAGTAAACTCCCCTCTAGGATTTTTCCTCCCAAAATCTATGTTTCCAAAAACACACTTTTCAAAAACTCCTTCGTTTTCAAAAACGCACTTTCCAAAAACTCTTTCCTTGGAGCCCAAGTCAAGCCCTAGAGCTAACCATTAGGAAACCCTAATTTTCTTTCCAAAAACATGATTTTCAAACTTTGCCTCAAACCTAGGTTTCCAAAATCTCTTGTTTTCACATCCAAACTATACATGTTTCCAAAACCTATTTTCTACGTCAAAACTATAATTTTCCAAACCTAGGGCTTCTGGAATCTCCCTTTCCAAATCCTTGCCAAATCCTATCTTCCCTTTAGGAAACCAAATCCAATCCTCCGTTTTTGGAAACAAAATCAAACCTTTGCTTTTAGAAACCAAATCCAATCCCTTCCTAATCCAAACCTTTCTTAATTCAAATCCTTCCTAAACTTTCACTTTCCTAAACCTTAAGTTTCCAAAACTTGAAGATAAAAATCTTTCCTAAAATTCTAGAATTCAACCATTTCCTAATTTAACCCCCTTTCTAAATCTTAACTTTCCAAATTCAAGTTTTCAAAACCTTTCCTAAATTCAAGCCTTTCCTAATTTCAAGACTTTCTAAAATTCAAACTCTAAAACTTTCTAAATCCTAAACTTTCTAAATTTCAAATCTTTCTAAAATCAAAACTTTCTAAGTTTGAAACTTTCTTAAGTTAAATCTTTCTAAACTTCCAAACTTTTTAAATTCTAAACTTTCCAAAACTTCAAAATCTTTCTAAATCTAAGGCTTTTCTAAACTCAAAACTTTCCAAATTCAAAACTTCCCTTTTTCAAACATTCCAAAGTTCAAAACTTTCTTAACTTGAAACTTTCCAAATTCTAAGCCTTTCTCAAACTCAACTTTTCCTAATTCAAAACATTTCTAAATTCAATACTTTCCTATTTCAAAACTTTCCTAAAGTGAAAACTTTCCTAAACCTAAAACTTTCCTAATTCAAAACCTTATTAATTTCAAAACTTTACAAAAATGACACTTTCCTAATCTAAATCTTTCCTAAATTCCAAGTTTCCAAATCTTTCCAAATCTTCCAAATCCAACATTTCAATCCAATATTTCTTAATCTCAAGTCTTTCCTAGGTCTCCTATCTTTCCTAAGTCTAGGTTTCCTAAACCTCCATCTTTCCAAAACCAAGTCTTTCCAAAATCAATCTTTCCAAAGCAAGTCCAATCTTCTCAATTCCAATTTCCAATCTTCTCTTCTAATCTCAAATCAAATCCAATTTTCAATTCAATCTCTTTCTTCCAATTCAATCTCTTTTCAAATCAAACTTTCTGTTTTCAATCGGACTCCGGTCCGAACCACGACTGACTTGATTCCCTCAAAGGGATACGTAGGCAACCTTCATAGGTGCGGTCACAATACTTTTCAAACTTTTAATTCCACCCTCATGGGTGTGCTTTTCAAAATCTTTTCAAATCTCAAATTCCCATCTACTTTCAAACTTTCTATTTCCAAATTTCTACTTCCAAATTTTCAAACTTTTCAGTTTCAATTCTATCTCTTCAAATCTCTTTTCAAATCTATTTTTCAAGTCTCTTTCCTTACACTTGCATACCATGCATCATGTTAGTTTCTATTCAAACATTATTTTTCTAAAGTGGGTAGGATTGAACCATTAGTTAGTTAAAGACTTTCATAGGTGAATCTAGGGTAGATTGACATGTAGGTATCGAAAGGGCGGGGCAGAGTGATAGCTTAGTGCGTCTTCCCTACACGTAACCAACCTCTGAACCTAGATCACTGATTTCAAAGACCAAACAGAGTTATTTTTCTAAAAAGGGCTAAATGTTTTTCCAAAGGTTGCCAAACAACCTGTTTTCCTAAAAACCCTCTCTTGAGGTGATATTTTCAAAATTGATTTCCAAAAACCCTAAGTGTAGTCTTCGGATTATTCTTAGTTTTTAGGTGACCTAACTCACCTTAATCAAGTTAGGTGGCGACTCCGAATCTTTTTCAAAAGCCCTTCATTCAAATCAATTTTCAATTCAAACCTAGTCGCACTCATTCTTCTAGGAGGGTGAGTTGTAACGAGAGAGTACAACATTTTTCCCGCTTGGGTGAGTATTCCTCGAGTGCGAAAAATCTGGGCGCGACAGCTGGCGACTCCACTAGGGACTACTTAGAGGGTTAGGCCATTAGTCATGTCTCTTTACCCTTTACCCATGTAGAGTCTTCAATTAACTTGGTTCAATCCTATTCACTTTAAATTTTGAAAACTAAATTTTCAAAGTTGTTTTCAAAAAAAAAAAAAAAAAACAAAAAACATGCATTTATTCATATTATCTTGTATTATATTTGTCATCTACATACTGACACTTGCATCTTTGTTTTGTAGTTGCGCTTTATGTTTAAATTTTATTAACTGCTTTGCATGAATGTGATGTACAGGATGAACGGGAGTTGTTGGGCTCTTTGCTCCACTTTTAAAAATCACACACACACTGCATGTGCACTTGCATTCTGCATACTTGCATACCCTGATATGTCCTTTCTTGTTAGAAAGGGGGAACGGTATATTGGTTGTGGGCAAGATGCTGTGTTAGTTTCTTCGCCTACAGCCTCTTGATGGTTCCCCCGCTCGGATCACCAACCAATCATGGCACCACCTCGGGGAGTGGGCCTAGGTTTGAAGATATGGGGACCGAGCCTTTTTAGGACGCATTAGTCAACCCTCAACCTCATATTCATATAGACACCATGCATAGCCGAACCTCTGCCAGATTTAGGACACGAGCACCGTTTTCAAAATCACGAAGGAAAGGGCGATTGCTCTGACTTTCCTGCTGTTATAATGCTTGTATTTATATTGTTATAATGCCTGTCTAACTGTTCATGCATGTTTGTTTACTTCAATTGTACCTTCTCTCCTTATACTCTTTGCATATTCATGTTCATGCATTCAATATCCCATGGCAAGACAAGAGTTCCAAGTAACTCAAGTCACTACATTCTCATGCATATGATCAACCCATTGAGAGTGACACCAACGTTACTCTCCCTTGCATTAAACCTACCCAAACCCTAAGGGTTCCCGCGTAACCCTAAGGACTCATTGCATGCATCTCAATTCATTCCATAAGAGGGGCCCCAATCCCTCTATGCTCACGGAGATAGGGTTGCCAAGAAGACAAGGGGCAATCAGTCAACAAGGTCTCTCAGCGACCTCCTCGACATCAAACCCAAGGAAGACGAATCCGAAGACTCAAGAGTAGTTTAGGGTTTCCCTTTGTAAAAGTAGATAGGTGGAAGTCCAAAGGAAAATGTTCTCCCTCCCCCTATTAAAATGTTTTTCAATTCTTTTGTATTTTAAATGCAAAGTTCAATGTACTTCTTTATTTTTTTTTTCTATGAATGAATGAATGGATGATTGTATGAATGGATGAAGGTTCCCGCTCGACGGTGAGGTATCTGCATACAGGGGCAAACCCCCTATCTCCAAAAGTGAGCAAACACATCATGTTTAATTTCCCTCTCAAGTAGGGGCACCCCTAGGACATGCATTGCATAAGAATTTTCAAATCAAGGCACTAACTTCCTTTTTCTTCTTTTGTTTCTCGTCTTCTACCCTCCCCCTCCTCATCTCCAAGTACTAAGAGAACCGAAAACAAAAGCAAGACAAGAAACGGGGGTTTTCTCGATCATTCACTTATTATCATCATATTGCTTACATGTTCACTTCTTTTATTGCTCATGCATCCACATCGATTCCAAGACAAGAGTTCTAAGAAACTCAAGTCATTTCATTCTCACGCATCTAATCAACTATAGAGAGAAAGGAGCAATCCAATCTCATCTTAATCAACCTACCAAAATTCCTAAGGGTTCCTCAACCCTATGGATTCATGGTACGCATAGAATTATATCTCAAGAGAGGCACAAATCTCTCTCAGTCCATAGAGGTGAGATTGCCCAAATAAGGAAACATCAACCGGCCCACGCCGAAGAGGCATTGTATTACATAATAGGGGCAAAACCCCACCTCCAAAATGGACTTGTCATCATTCCTGGACTCCCTTAAAGAAGGGACCTCCATAGGACATGCATTGCATAGAACCCCCAACTCCACATGCTAACTACATTTTGTTTTTCTTTTCTTTTTCAGGTCAAAGAGTACAACCGAACTCATAGAAACCCCTCTAGTATCATGCCCAATTCAAAATCATGCAAGGATAAGCCCGGCTATTGAAGGAGGCTGAACTTACATGAAGGAATAATTAACCATCCATCCGCAAGACATTACCTCTATGCAACTACCCTTGCGCCATGCCAAGACAATCATTATCCATGCAGAAGAGGACCTCACCATTTGCAAAGTCTTGTCAGACCTGTGCATTGCAACAACGCATCCTCTAACTTCCAAATGCATGACAAATATCGTGAACTCGCCCTCCATTGATACACCTGATGAATGAAGCACCAAGAGGTTGATGTAGTCCCAGAACCTTATTAAGGGTTAAGGGTTCTTACCAAAAGGTCCACTATAAAAGGGAGGTTTTCATGAAATTCGTCTATTTTCTTTTTCCTTTCTAGCTCTCATATATTTTCTTTAAATAAATATTGCATGCCATATAATCATGTTTTTAAAAAAAAAAGGAAAAAAATGAAAATGGATAGTTTCTAGTTTATCCCATTTGTCTCATACTCTTGTGGATGAATATTTCTTTTAAGGATTCTTTCCCATTCAGTACTGACTCGACTTAAAGGATGGGATAGCATAGGCAACCCATTTAAAAGGGGGTCAAAACCTTTGAGAGACAAAGAGAGAGTGAGAGATAAGAAGGAGATAGTCTCATAAAAAAGGTATAGAGTTCATTGAAAAGGCGACTCTTGCGTGATGTCCTGGCTAGGTGATAGGCAGCCAAGTCCTTGAAATGATGAGAAGCCATTATTCTATTTATCCTAAATAAACACTATCCCTTGCTCAGCCCACTAGAGCCGTAACTGATTTTTATTCAGATGTTCCCAAACCAAAAATCATCCCCGACATTGAGGTAAGCACAGAGTAGTTGATTCGGCAGAAACACACCATTTTTAGAAACATTGTCTAAATTTTGTATAAAGGCTTTATGGGCTAAGCAATTTATTTTGAAGTGATGAAAGGCCCTCATTTCTTCTACCATATACAAAAATAATCCCTTTGCTTAACCCATTAGTGCCTCGCAGAAAGTGGAAGTTTTCTTTTTGTCAACCCTGATCCGAAACCATCCCCCCACACTGGGGCAGTCAGGCAGCAGAAGATCTGGCAGAGAACGTCATCGACCATCAAGCTGAAGTAACGTGAAGGCTCTATGGATCAAGCAATCTTATTCAAAATGAAGAGAGGCCATCATTTCATTTCCCATACAGTCAAAAGAAACCCCTTGCCAAACCTGTTGAGCCATCTATCTTTTTCCCGAAAAAAACCCAACCTAGGGATCACCGCCCACATTGGGTAGATTGAACCGCCAAGGAAAAGGTCTAAAGAAAAAGGATCGAAGAATTAGTCGTTCCATAAAAGAAAAGAAACGATAAGGTAAAGAAAGGGAGTTGCCAAGGGGCAAGAGGCCAAAAAAAAAAAAAAAGAGAAAAATCTAACTAAAGAAAGGCCTGAAAAAAACCACGATTGAGTCATCTTCAAAAGCATAATAAGAAGATCAAATGAGAAGGGAGTCATGTTTCCCTCAAAAAGCACATGGAAAGGGTGAAAGAAAAGAGTCGTTTTCACTGTGAGAAGTATATGGTCAAAAGCAAGAAGGAAATCTAAAGGTGATCCTAGGTTACAAAGAAACCCAGTAGAAGAAATAGGTTTGAGCCTTTACCCTTTCTTGTTAAACCCTAACCCATGGCCTGCATTACAACCCTACTAAAGTCCACTCTGATTGAGAAAGATTGCTTGATCTAAATGAGCCAGATATGTTTCTGAAGCTATAGGAGGATATTAGGGGATGAAACCCCACTAGAAGACCAACCAAGGATGGTGCGGATCTAAACCCTACTAGAAGCAACGTCAAATTTGAGCCTACATATCCCGTTCATTCATAAACCCTTCAACCTAGCCTATGTTACGGTCCAAATTAAAGTCCTCTCTGATCAAAGAAAATTGCTTAGTCCAAATAAGCCTGAACAATACCAAGACGACTAGGATGAGAAAGGAGAATTGAAAGGGAATGCAAGGGGCAATCTCATGTTCCAAGGTGTGCTTAGATGGTTTTGGTTTAAACAACCCACTAAAAAAGGATCTTTGAGCCTAAATATCCCTTTGTTTCTTACAACCCCTAAACCCAGCCTACATTACGGTCCTAAAGGAAGTCTTCTCGGATTGAGGGTTTAGCCGTTTATCGCTCTACAAAGGGCATGCGAGTTGTCGCTCTAGCCATGGTGGTACTTTGGAAATCAGAGAGAGAAAACCAAGTGAGATCAGAAAAATCCCAAAAAGTAGGGGTAGGATAGCAAATCAAAAGGTTGAGATCCATAAAGAATGGTGCAAATGCTATCACACCCTGATAAGAATGGGGCAAAACTGAATGGTACAGAATTCTGGAAAGGAAACAAAATCCTAAGAGTATGGGCCCTGGGGCAATCCTGGGACATTCTTTGTAAATGGTTTATATTCGTGTAGTATAATGCATCCATGACATGTACATCCATTTAAATTCCTGTGCAATTTGTATATATTCATGCATTCATCCAAAGCACGACATTCCACTCCCGTATGTACATTCATCCAAAAAGTATAACATGCATTAAATTTCATTTTCTGTATAAACCTGTGCATTCATAAAATATATATATATATATATATATAAAAAGTAGGATATGCATTCAATTTAATTCCTATATAAATATGTGCACTCATAAAAAATAGATCATGCATTTAATCCCATGGGCAATCATCATAAAAAATGATGACACCCCTTATCGGGGCATTTTTAAACTGTTTTTGCACAAAAACTCACTCTTTGTCTTTTTGTCTCTCCCAAATAAGAGACAATGAACAAGGCGAAACATAAAAAGGAGCTAAAGCCACCCCTCAGATATCTCCAGTACCGGCTCACACCTCGAAAAGCTCAGATTTTCATGACCAACAAGAAACAGAGAATGGGGCAATGACCCACCCTCGACCTCCCCAATCAAACAACTTCGAAAGAGGGGTATTGAATAAGTGTCCAATCACCCAAAGCTAGAATAATGAAGCACATTCCTAACAATGAGCATCGCACCCCCTGCCAAAGTCTAGTAAGGCTCATGAAGGTCTGTCCCACAACCATAAGAGCATATGAGTGTCCTTCACGAATCCTAGCGAGCAACGCATGCAATCAACGGCCAGCCGAGTCGCCCCCTCGTGGAAACATCAACAAGTTCAAGAGAAACAGAGCTAGGGCTATCATGGAAAAATGGACCAATCTTAAGAAGTATGTCAACCCCCTAGATGAGCTCTCCTATGCGTTGCAAACTCAGAATGTGAGAACAAGAACTTCATTGGGACATAAGGAAACTGGGGCCGTAGATCAGAAGAAAAAGGTTGCAAAATGTAGCCCAAGCTGAAAAGCGACAATCGTGATGCAGCCATTAGGAAAAGTAGGTCCCATAATGTCAGCTGAACCATCCCGAAGACCCAAAAGGAAGCCATAGTTATGGGGAGTAGGGGCAGGCTCACATCCCCCCAAAAAGAAAGAAAGACAAGTCATGGCAGCCAAAAGGTAACCACTGCCAAAAATGAGTTGTACCGATAGGAAAGAAGCCGTACAATCAAAGAACCAACAAAAGATGCCCCGCTCATATGGAGGATATCCATCATACCAAATCCACAGTCGACTCAAAACAGCATCGACCATCCTAAAGGTCAAAAGGTGGGAAACTTCAACATTCATTTTCTCTTCAAAGGCTGGCTTGACTAAAAGGAAGGGGTCGACGGGAGATCTACTCCCCCCTCCCACTCTGGCTAGAAGATGCTCGATTGGCAGAGTGTTAACTACCTCTAGAGCTACTGGAGTTGCCGTCAGAATCTGCTTAGTCCACCTTCCCAAAGCAGTGTATCCCATCGGAACCGACATCACCCGCGTCTGCCATCCTGAAAAGGTAAGTCAAGGTAAGAGACGTTAACATGCCATACATGCAATTCAAATAATAGTAAAATAAAATAAACAACTAACACAAACAAAACAAATAAAAGATTTCGAATAACAAATCAAAAACAAAATTTTTGCACATCTTGGTTTTCTAATTTTCAAATCACATCTCAAGGGTTCTTTGCCTTTTTCCTTCAAAAAAGATTTTATTTCTAAAACTTTAACCAACTCTTTTCCTAATTTCTAAAAAATTTCGGCAGAGTCACGTTTAAGAATGGCCCTTACAATGCCCATGACATCAACACAAAATGCGAAATATACACTTTCCAACGCAACAATCACATGACAATGGCACCAGTGCACATTTTTTTAATTTTTCAAAATTTTCAAAACACATGTTTTATTTTTCAAATAAATCAATGGTTTTCAAACATCTTCCGAACATTTTCAAAATCACCTCAAATGTTTTAAAAAATATTCCAATCTTTTTCCAAATTTCAAAGTTTAAAACTTTCATCAATTTCTTGAATTTTCTAATTTTTTCTAATTTTCTAAATATTTTTCTATTTTTTTAAAAAATAAAAAATTCACTGAGTTTTCAAAAAATCACGAAACTTCATACGTTTGTTGAATACATTTTTCTAAGGCACACTGCACAAAAACATAGGCAGAAAACCCAATACCCATGCTTGTAGGAACAAATTTCCTATTCCTGCAGAAAACCCTCTTCGCATAATCATGAAAAATCATTCAAATTCAATCAAACAACCATCAAAATGCAAAAACAACATCACCAAAGTGTTCAAAACATATCAAAACAATAATTTTCACTATTCACATGATTCAAACGAAATTCTACACATCAAAATTAACAAAATTTGAAAACTCACCTTTTGGAAATTCTCCGGCGAAATCTTCTCTTTCCGGCGACTTTTCCGGCGACGGGGACTCCTTCCAGCAATCACCCGTGGTTCCCAAGGAGTGCTCCTTCAATTTTCAAGATGGATTCCTCGCAATGCCTCACGAATTTGCGAAATTTCTTCAAAGTGTCGCGGCTGTTTGAAGTAGAAATTTTCTGGTTTTAACTTTAAGCCTGGCGCTAGTTCCTTTTTGCCAAAGGTGCCACTGCTAGTGGCGCTAGTTATAAATTATGGGCAGTTTTGCCCTTTTTCCCGCCAAAACTCATTTTCGAAGGCCTTTTTGGCCCATTATCCATTTTCGACCCCCGTTGTCGAAAGATTTCCAGTGTCTATCCCTTCGACTGCCTCGCGGTCAACATGGGACTCTTACTCTTATCGTTTTCTGTCTTTGACAAGCAAAGACAGAAAAAGAGGGGCAGCTGTAAGCACCCCATTTTTGACCGCTCGGCAGCCTACACTCCGTCCAGACTTGTTTTCAAGTCATTGTGGGCATAATCCTATCAAAACCAATTCTCTAGGTCCAAATTCCGTCTTTCCATCGCTTCACGGGCCTGCTAGGCTCAAATAGAGGCAAAATACCCAAAATGCTCTTGGGGGCATTGTCCTTTCCTTTCCGATTCCAATCCCTCTCTCGAGACAGTTTATTGCTCGAGACGGTTCCACTCCAGGCACGTCTCTTCGGAGACGGTAAGACCCCTTTCCATTCCCACTCTCGAGACAATTTATTCCTCGAGATGGTTCCAATCCAGGCACGTCTCTTCGGAGACAGTAAGACCCCTTTCCAATCCCACTCTCGAGACAGTTTATTCCTCGAGACGGTTCCAATCCAGGTACATCACTTCGGAGACAATAAGTCCCCTTTCCATTCCCACTCTCGAGACAGTTTATTCCTCGAGACGGTTCCAATCCAAGCACGTCTCCTCGGAGACGGTAAGACCCCTTTCCAATCCCATTCTCGAGATAGTTTATTCCTCGAGACGGTTCCAATCCAGGCACGTCTCTTCGGAGACGATAAGTCCCCTTTCCAATCCCTCTCTCGAGACAGTTTATTCCTCGAGACGGTCCGAGTAGCGAAACTACTCACAAAACCGTTAGAGTAGCGGAAATACTCACAAATAGGTCGATATAGGGAATTGGCAACAAACCCTTGTATCACGACGACCGCCGTTAGAGTGGCGGAAACACTCAAAACCCAGGTCAACACCAGTGTTTGTTAACCCACTTTGGTGAAAAATGACCAAACTGTCCTTTGGACCTTTTCCGAGACTTTCTAGTCAAGATGACCATTTTGCCTCTAGGCATCCGAAGGCCCCGGGAACCACACCGGCTCTGGGTATCAAACTGGTAATGTCCCGAGAATACTTTTTATAGTATTCTCAACCTTCCTTTACCTTTTCGGATCATTCCGAGTCAGTTCCGGCCAACCCGGTACAAAATGACTATTTTGCCCCTGGAGGGCCGGTCTCCTTCTTCAACCACACCGGCTCTGGCTATCAAACTGGTAATGTCCCGAGAATACTTTTTATAGTGTTCTCAACCTTCCTTTACCTTTCCGGACCATTCCGAGTCAGTTCCGGCAGACCCGGTACAAAATGACCGTTTTGCCCCTGGTGGGCCGGTCTCCTTTTCCGACCACACCGGCTCTGGGAATCAAACCGGAAACCTCCGGGAACATTCTGAATAATGTTTCCAGATCCCAAGTCTTCTTCCGGGACAATCCGAGTTTGCCCCGGCCACTTCCTAGTCCGATTGACCGTTTTGCCCCTAAGGGCCCGGTTAACCTTTCCGACACTTTTTGTCCTCGTTTTTCAAGTCAAATACCTCCAGGATACTATCTTAAGTGTTCCTGCTCCTTTCTAGCCTTCCGGGTCATTCCCGACTCCTCCAAATCATTCCCGGACTTTCCGGAGTCACTCCTAGTGAAGCCATGCTAAAAGTTGCATAGTAGTCACTAGTACAGGCGCCCAAATCTAGTCAAAGATACGTTGCTTGCCGGCTTATAAAGTTTCCTAAGTGGCTAGCGCCACTACTAGTGGCTCCAAGCCAAGAATTGGCCTAGCGCCACTCCTAGTGGCGCTAAGAGCAATTTTGCCCTGGCGCCACTGCAACAGGCGCAAGGTTTGTCCAACTTCTATAAATACAAAGCCTCATTCAACGTGGAATGGATCCGAAAACTCAACCTAAAAATCATATAATTCGATATACAGAGCTCGAGCACCTCCAAAAACCCTAGCTTTCCTAGGCTTTCCAAACCCTAGCCACCCTATACAAACCCTAGTCTCCTATACACTTATACACTCCCCCATACACTCGTACACTAGCCTTCAACCATCCTTTGAAGACTTGAAGAGCTGCCATCTAAAGCTTGAAGACAATCCTTGAAGGTTGAAGAAGAAGATCAAGATGAACCCCGAAGATTGAAGACAAGCAAGGCGCGCAAAATAAAGAAGACATACGGTAGGCTTTCTATGTAAATTTTCGCACTTCCCCCCTCTCTCTTCTCTCTCCTAACCCACTTGGGCTTTCTCTATTTTAATCCCCCATCTCTTTCCCCCCCTTTCTTTGCATGCTTGAAACAAGGGGATTCCCGGTCCATTTGTAGGATTGGGCTATTGGAGAGTCACCGTGTCGGGGGCTTTCTTCTAGTCTAACCAAAGACCACGTGGGTCCGGCCCCCTTGATTGTGTGGTGAAGCCTTAGCCTTGTATGTTCACGACCCCAAATTGTATTGTGCGTATCATAGTCTTGCATCTTCCAAAATTTGTTTTCAAACTCGTTTTCAAAATCGTTTTCAAACTTATTTTCAAAATTGCATCAAAATCTCTTTTTCAAAAACTTGTTTTCAAAACCACAATTCTAGAGTGATTCTAGCCTTTCCATGGCTAGGGTTGCTTTACGAAAAGTTTTACATTAAAAGTGACCTTTTTGGTCTATATTTTCAAATCTTATTGTTTTCCAAAACCACTTTCGTAAAGTGGTTCTAGCCCTCTTATGGCTAGAATCGCTTTAGGAAAGTGAGACGTTTTCATACTTTCCAAAAAACTCTCTCTTCAAAAATCTGTTCCTAAAAATCTCTTTTTCAACATACTTTTCTAAAACTCTCCTCTTCAAAATTATTTTCAAAAACTCCCTTCCAAAATCTATTTTTCAAAACTCTCTTTTTCAACTCCTCTCCAAAATCTTTTCCTCAAAATTCACTTTCTAAAAACACTCCCTAGATTCACCTTCCTAAAACCTTTCTCCAAAAACCTTTCTAAAAAACTCTCTCTCCAAAAATCTTCCTTTTTAGGAAACTCACCTCTACGATTTTTTCTCCCAAAATCTATGTTTCCAAAAACACACTTTCCAAAAACTCCTTCGTTTCCAAAAATGCACTTTCCAAAAACTCTTTCCTTAGAGCCCAAGTCAAGCCCTAGAGCTAACCATTAGGAAACCCTAATTTTCTTTCCAAAAACATGATTTTTAAACTTTGCCCTAAACCTAGGTTTCCAAAATCTCTTGTTTTCACATCCAAACTATACATGTTTCCAAAACCTATTTTCTACGTCGAAACTATAATTTTCCAAACCTAGGGTTTCTAGAATCTCCCTTTCCAAATCCTTGCCAAATCCTATCTTCCCTTTAGGAAACCAAATCCAATCCTCCATTTTTGGAAACAAAATCAAACCTTTGCTTTTAGAAACCAAATCCAATCCCTTCCTAATCCAAACCTTTCTTAATTCAAATCCTTCCTAAACTTTCACTTTCCTAAACCTTAAGTTTCCAAAACTTGAACATAAAAATCTTTTCTAAAATTCTAGAATTCAACCCTTTCCTAATTTAACTCCCTTTCTAAATCTTAACTTTCCAAATTCAAGTTTTCAAAACCTTTCCTAAATTCAAGCCTTTCCTAATTTCAAGACTTTCTAAAATTCAAACTCTAAAACTTTCTAAATCCTAAACTTTCTAAATTTCAAATCTTTCTAAAATCAAAACTTTCTAAGTTTGAAACTTTCTTAAGTTAAATCTTTCTAAACTTCCAAACTTTTTAAATTCTAAACTTTCCAAAACTTCAAAATCTTTCTAAATCTAAGGCTTTTCTAAACTCAAAACTTTCCAAATTCAAAACTTCCCTTTTTCAAACATTCCAAAGTTCAAAACTTTCTTAACTTGAAACTTTCCAAATTCTAAGCCTTTCTCAAACTCAACTTTTCCTAATTCAAAACATTTCTAAATTCAATACTTTCCCATTTCAAAACTTTCCTAAAGTGAAAACTTTCCTAAACCTAAAACTTTCCTAATTCAAAACCTTCTTAATTTCAAAACTTTCCAAAAATGACACTTTCCTAATCTAAATCTTTCCTAAATTCCAAGTTTCCGAATCTTTCCAAATCTTCCAAATCCAACATTCCAATCCAATCTTTCTTAATCTCAAGTCTTTCCTAGGTCTCCTATCTTTCCTAAGTCTAGGTTTCCTAAACCTCCATCTTTTCAAAACCAAGTCTTTCCAAAATCAATCTTTCCAAAGCAAGTCCAATCTTCTCAATTCCAATTTCTAATCTTCTCTTCTAATCTCAAATCAAATCCAATTTTCAATTCAATCTCTTTCTTCCAATTCAATCTCTTTTCAAATCAAACCTTCTGTTTTCAATCAGACTCCGGACCGAACCACGACTGACCTGATTCCTCCAAAGGGATACGTAGGCAACCTTCATAGGTGCGGTCACAATACTTTTCAAACTTTCAATTCTACCCTCATGGGTGCGGTTTTCAAAATCTTTTCAAATCTCAAATTCCCATCTACTTTCAAACTTTCTATTTCCAAATTTCTACTTCCAAATTTTCAAACTTTTCAGTTTCAATTCTATCTCTTCAAATCTCTTTTCAAATCTATTTTTCAAGTCTCTTTCCTTACACTTGCATACCATGCATCATGTTAGTTTCTATTCAAACATTGTTTTTCTAAAGTGGGTAGGATTGAACCATTAGTTAGTTAAAGACTTTCATAGGTAAATCTAGGATAAATTGACATGTAGGTACCGAAAGGGCGGGGTAGGGTGATAGCTTAGTGCGTCTTCCCTACACGTAACCAACCTCCGAACCTAGATCACTAATTTCAAAGACCAAACGGAGTTATTTTTCTAAAAAGGGCTAAATGTTTTTCCAAAGGTTGCCAAACAACCTGTTTTCCTAAAAACCCTCTCTTGAGGTGATATTTTCAAAATTGTTTTCCAAAAACCCTAAGTGTAGTCTTTGGATTATTCTTAGTTTTTAGGTGACCTAACTCACCTTAATCAAGTTAGGTGGCGACTCCGAATCTTTTTCAAAAGCCCTTCATTCAAATCAATTTTCAATTCAAACCTAGTCGCACTCATTCTTCTAGGAGTGTGAGTTCTAACGAGAGAGTACAACATTTTTCCCGCTTGGGTGAGTATTCCTCGAGTGCGAAAAATCTGGGCGCGACACCAACACATCATGCTTAGTCCCCCTCTCAAAGTAGGGAAACCCTAGAGCATGCATTGCATAAAAAATTTCAATCCAAAGGCACTAACTTCTCCTTTTTATTTTTCTTTTTACATTCTCATTGTCTTCTCCCTTACCTAAAAAAGTCAAGAAAATAAAAGGATGAAGTAACAATAAAAAAGGAGATCTTCTAAATTGCCTATTCATTGCCATTATGCTGCCCATGTATTTATTATTCTGTTCATGTGTCATATCCATTCCAAGTCAAAAGTATCAAAAAACTCAAGTTATTGCATTTTCATGCATTCAATTAACTGTAGAGAGAAAAAGGACCAAATCCAATCTCCTGCTAAAAGAAGCCTATCTAAACTCTACAGGGTTCACATAACCCTAAGGATTCATGGCATGCATAAAACCATATCTGAAGAGAGGCCTAAATCTCTCTCCATCCATGGAGGCGGGATTGCTAAAATAAAGACGCATCAACCAGCCCATGCTGAAGAGGTATTGTATTGCACACAAGGGCAAAACTCCACATCCAAATGGACTCAATATCATGCTAACTGCAACTCCATAGGATATGCATGGCATAAAATCTTCAACTCCGCATGCTAACTGCATTTTATTTTTCTTTTTCTAAGTCTAAGAGCACAGTCAAACCAATAGAATCCCTCCATCACCCCACCCAATTCGTAATTCATGCAAAGGCATAACTCCGACACCATGTTACCACTCTACCAGACCTCAAACTCCTGAAGCCATCCCTGTTCAATCAGATGACACACATGGAAAATGGAGTGTGAAGGATGCCAGTATAATTCCAAAACCAGTCGGAGGGGTTTATTCCAGAAAATGAGGATTTCTTTCAAACTTGTCTTTCAATTTTCAATTCGAATTTAAGCAGGAAAATAACATCATATAAATGAAAAGGATCCAAAATTTTCATATTTATATTGTTGTCTCATGGCATGTCATAAATGATGTCTTCTTCTTCTAGAATTTTCCCTTCAAAATGTTTTACCCTGACTTGGAGGATGGGATAGCGCAAAGCACCGCTTTCAGCAGAAACAATGTCTGACTTCAAAAAGAGGGGAGAGAGAAATATAAAGTACAGAGAGAGGGGAAATACTGAGGGGTGAGAGCTGACACTCAGCTATGTAGCTCGTTGAAATCCGAGTAACCCCTGAAGGATGTCCTAGCAAAGCAGCAAGTAGCTAAACTCTCAAAATGAAGGGGAGCCATCATTTCATTTTCCCAAACAGAATGTAATCTTTTGGTGAGTCCAATAGCATCGCAAATAGTTTTCATTCAGAAACCTAAATTGGGAGCCACCTCCACACTAGGGTAAATGCATGCAAGGAATGAATCTGTGAAACTAACATTTACCATTTTTAAGGTGTTGCTAAAATTTTGAAAGAGCTTTATAGCCTAAGTAATTCCACTTAAAATGAAAAGAGACCCCCTTTTCCTTTACTATACAGCTAAATATAACCCTTGCAAGGCCCACTTGAGCCGGTCACATTCCCATCATTTAGTCAACCTAATGATCACCGCCTACACTAAGTAAAGGCAAAGTCGTGAATACGTGACGATCTCTAAAAACGCGTGTAGCGAATAGTACTCTACAAGAGAACATGTAGTGAACAAATGGTGATTTCCAATTAAGCGTGTGATGAATGAATGGTGATTTCCAAGAAAGCGCATAATAAATGAATGATGATTTCCAAGAGGATGCAGTATTGACGACATATCTAGGAGTCTGCATAAGAGCAAGATTTTCAAAAAACAAAAAAAAAACAAAAACAAAAAAAAGAATGATGATTTCCAAAAACAGTGACAATTTCCAAACACAATGATGACTTTCAAAGAGAATACAGAATCATACAAGATGACAAAAGAAGGACAAAATAGAAACGGACTTCCCGACAAAGAGAAAAGTCCAGGGGAATGACAAGGGTAAGAGCCACTTGTCAAAGGTGATCATGGGTCTTTAGGAGCCTAACAAATATAATAGGTTTTGAGACTTTATCCTCCCTTTCAAATACCCTATCACCTAGCCCACATTACAGTCCAAATTAAAGTCCTCTCAGATCAAGAAAAATTGCTTAGTTTAAATAGCTTGAACAAAGAAACAACATCTAAGAAAAAAATGGTAAATATAGGGGCAAAATTCATTTGTTGCAAACGGTGGTTCTGGTTCATGCAACCCCCGTTGAATTTAAAGATTTGGGCCTATGTATCCCTTCATTTCTTACAACCCTTAAACTCGGCCTATATTACGGTCTTAAGTCAAGTCTTCTCTGATTGAGGAAAAAAGCTACAGGTTGTTTTGAAAAAGGCAAAATTGGCTCTCACTCGAGAGTTCCACTTAGAGAAGTTTTCCTTTCCAACAAAAGAGAGAGGGGGAAAATGGGCCAATGGATCGAATCTCCGAGAATGGTGCAAGTGCTATCACATCCTGACAAGGAAAGGGTTACAACCCAAAAAAGGGAATCCTAAAAGAAGAATAGAAGTTCAAAATACTACCTAATCTTGAGATATAATGCTCGTAATTGAACCTGAATCCTGGGGCAACCTTGGAGCATGCATTCATTTTCATCCATTATAAAACATGTGCATTCATCAAAAAGTATGACATGCATTTAATTCCATTCATGTATAAACTTGTGCATTCATAAAAAAGTATTACATGCATTAAAATCTATTCCATGTATTAAACCTGTGCACTCATTTCCATATCGGTATCAACCTGCGTGATATGCATCCATTTCAATTCCTGCACAAACTATATTTGTTCATGCATTTATCAAAAAGTATGACATGCATCCAAAATCCCATCTCTATGCATTTATAAAAGGTTATGACATGCATTCAATTCTATTCCTACATAAGCCTGTGCATTCATCAAAAAGTATGACATGCATTCATTTAAATCCCTATATAAGCCCACACATTCATATTCTTGCCTAATCTGTGTATCCATCCATGGGTACAACATACATCGTTCTAACTTCTTATGAAAACTTTTAACAGTTTAATCCGACCTTTTTTAAACAATGAAGACTGGGGTAACATCCCACCCTCGACCTTTCCAATCAACTTTGGGAAGCCTGATTCAACCTTCTCAAATCATCAAAATTGGGGTAATGGCCCATCCTACATCTTTCATTCGATTTCAAACCAGTTGATCCATTCAAAAAAGAACCCACCAAAGATGTTCGACCTTCTAGATCCCTCAAACCTTTCAAAAGAAACCTCACCCCCTCCATAAACAAACTTAAGACAATCAATTTCAGAAAAACACAACCCCTCAGAAGATATGTTAACAAGAATCCCATTGTGCCTAGCAAAAGGAGAACTTGACAATCAAGCAAACACTAAGTATTCCAATCTCAAGAAATCTCAATCCAAGAGGCCGCAAATGTCTCCCCTTCAAGCTCTGAGATAGAAGAATTACAAGCATAGAGCAGTCTTTGATGATTCCCCAAAATCAACTTCAAAAGTGAAAGCTCTTGTCAAAATCATTTTCAAGTTCAGAAAATTTTCAAAGACCTTTCTTACAAAAAGTGTCAACTCTAGTCTCAACATCCATTCTAAAAGATAAAAGCCCTTGCTTTCTTTTAAATCTAAAATTCAGTTTTTAAAAGTCCAAAAACTTTCAAGGCTTCAATTGGTTTCCACATTTCTAGGTTTTCTAACTTTTTCCCTTAAAGTTTTTATTTCAAAATCAACCTCTAGGTTTCTCGAACCTTTCCTTCTCAAAAAGTTCCATTCGAAAGGTTTCCAAAGCTGTTTCCTTCAAAAGGTTCCGTTTTCAAAACATCTTCGCCGGTTTCTTAAGCTTTTTCCTTCAAAAGCTTCGTTTTTCAAAGATCTCGAGTATTTTAGCTTTCGCCTTAAAAGCCTAGCTTTCTAAAAATCTTTGGATTTCCCAAGCCTTTTCCTTCAAAAGCTCTATTCTTAAAACATCTTCTCGGGTTTCTTGAGTTTTTTTCTTCAAAAACTTCGATTTTTAAAATTTCGAGTTTTCTAGCTTTTGCCTAAAAAAGCCTAGCTTTCTAAAAATTTTTGGGTTTTCCAAGCTTTCTCCTTCAAAAGCTTCATTTTCAAAACATCTTCTTGGGTTTCTAGAGCTTTTTCCTTCAAAAGCTTCAATTTTAAAAATTATGAGTTTTCAAGCTTTCGCCTCAAAAAGCTTAACTTTCAAAATTTCTGCTTTCAAGCTTTTGCCTCAAAGCCTAACTTTCAAAATTCTAGGTTGTCAATCTTTTGCCTCAAAAAGCCAAACTTTCAAAATTTTGGGTTTTCAAGCTTTGCCCTAAAAAAGTCTAACTTATAAAAAAGCCTAACTTTCAAAATTCTGAGTTTTCAAGCTTTCGCATCAAAAAGCCTAACTTTTAAAATTCTGGGTTTTCAAGCTTTTACCGCAAAAAGCCTTATTTTAAAAACTCTTGGGTTTTCAAGCTTCCTCCAAAGAAACAAATTGGGTTTTAGAGCTTCTTTCGAAGAAGCAGATTGGGTTTTCAAGCTTCCTTTGAAAAAGCAGATTGGGTTTGAGAGCTCCCTTCGAAAAAGCAGATTAGATTTTCAAGTTTCCTCCAAAAAAACAAATTGGGGTTCAGAGTTACTTCCAAAAAAGCAGATTAGGTTTCAAAGCTTCCTCCAAAAAAGCAAATTGGGTTTTTGAGCTTTCTCTGAAAAAGTAGATTGGGCTTTAGAGCTTCCTCTGAAAAAGCATATTGGGTTTTCGAGCTTCCTCCAAAAAAGCAAATTCAGTCTCCGAGCTTCCTTAGAAAAAGCATATTGGATTTCCAAGTTTCCTCTTAAAAGGTAGATTGGGTTTCTGAGCTTTTTCCTTCAAAAGTAGATATCAAGCTTGAACCTCCTCAGAGGAGCATCATTCTACCAAACGGAGCGTCAGTTCAAGAAGAATCAGTTTCTAGACATCAGCTATGAACCTCCCCAGAGGAGCAGCATTTTACTAGACAGAGCATCAGTTCAAGAAGAATCAATTTCCAAACATCAGCCTTGAACCTCCCTAGAGGAGCAACATTTCGCCAAACGGAACGTCAGTTCAAGAAGAATCAGTTTCCAGACATCAATCTTGAACTTCCCAGAGGAGTATCATTCCACCAGATGGAATGTCGATTCGAGGTAACTTACTCTCCAAAAATCTTCAACTTTGGTCCTTCCGATTGCCCCGCGGTCAAAATGGGATCCTTCCTTTTTTATTTTTCTGCCTTCGACGAGTAAAGACAGAAAAAGAGGGGCAGCTGTAAGCACTCCATTTTTGTCTGCTCGATAATCTCTGACTTGACCGAACTCCCTTTCATAACTCCGTAGGCACATTCAAGGCCAAATCAACTTTCAAACCCCTATCTAATCAGTCAATCACTTCTTGGGCCCTCTAGGCCAAACAGAGACCTGATGACCAAACCTGCCCCTTGGGCCTCTAGGCGCGTCTTAGGAAAGTTCAAAATCCCTCAAGATGGTAAGTCCGCCTTTCCAAAATGTCCCTAGATAGTTAGGCGTACTCGATACGCCATGCTATCCAATTTTGGTCCCATCCCGGCCAACTTTGGTCAAAATGACCGTTTTACCCCTGGACACTCTAGCATAATACAAATCCCACCAAACCAAAAAAAAAAAAAAAAAACCCTTCCAAGACCACCCCCGAACAGTCCGACATGCTTAACGTGCAACTCCAATCCATTCTGACCTTTTTCAACCAATCCCAATCAAAATGACCGTTTTACCCCCAGCGACCCGAACGCGCTTTGAAACTACACTAGATCTAGATATCGACCGGTGGGTCTCATCGTACACCCCTATTTAACCCATGGTGAGCCCCATGACGCTAAACATTCTTGACTCACTGAAAGTCCTCCTAGAGTGTCTTACAAACACTCTGTAAGGGTTGTCTTTTCTTCTAATTCCCTGGTTATAATACATCGTCAAATGAATTCCCAGAAGCTCATCCAAAAGTCTTTCCATTAATACGGCTCGATCGGATAGATTGCTTCCTGAAGATCCTCATCGCATGGCTCGAAAACTACCACTTTCAATAAACCATAGAGTATCTCACCGACGCTCCATTCTCCAATTCCCTGATTATAACGCATCGTCAAATGACTTGAGAAATGCGAAAAATGAAAAATTCTTGAAAGTACTTCCAAAGCACTTTCCATCGGTTCGGTACGATCTGGTCGAAGAGATCGCTTCCCGAAGGTCCCGATCACATGACCCACAAACGGCTATTTTTGAACACTTGCAGAGCGTATCACAGATGCTCCACAAAAGTATGTTTTTGTGCACACTTTTCGAGGTAATATCTCACTCTTTGGAACACCTTTCCAGCTTTCCAAAAATTCAACGTTCATGAGAAGCACTAGGGGAACACCGTGAGCAAAACCAATTTTCCCGAATCTTTTCTAGTTTGCACAATTATTGAGACAAAGTTTAAATGAACATTCTCAGTGGTGGAGCGTATGCTACATTGCGCCCATATTTTAATCAGATTGATCAAATTTCGCTTAGCCCATAAGATTTAGCCAGTACAATGTGTGCCACGTGGTATTCTGCTAATGGAACAGTACTGGCTCATATAGCACATGCACCAGGATAAATTTTTCCTAAGTGCATATACTACATGTGCCAGTCCTCTCTAACTTTGTCTATAAATACAGGCCTCCCCCTTTGCATATTCTAGAATCGAAATTGGCAGCAAAGCTCTACAAAACTGCTCCAGAACCTCAAATTCTCATATACACTTCACACTTCAATTACTTAGGCTAGATTCCATCTCCCTCTAACCATACACTACACCTATATAGCCTTCATTGCTATAAAAGACCTCATTCCAGCCCCTTCAAGCCTCTTCAAGGCTATTCAAGCTCAAGTCAAAGCATTCATGGAGGTTTGAAAGTGTTTGATGGCAAAAGGTAGTATTTCTCTTTACATTTTTTCGCAATCCCCACTCCTCTCTTCTCCCTCCTAGCCTATTTAGGCTATTTTTTATTTTAACTCCCATCTTCTACCCTCCCTTTCTTACATGCTTGAAATAAGAAAGCTCTTAATTCATGCCTAGAGGAAAGCTTGTGAGATCCACTAAGTAGGGAACTTCTCACAAACCTACTTTAAGATAGTATGGCCCTAGAGCACTTTGCTATGTGATGAAGTCTCTACCCTTGTATGATTTTATGACCCCTTTACATATAGTTATCTTGTTTATGTTTTGCATGCTTGGCTTTGTTTTCATGTTTCCAAAACCCTCACTATTTCTTTTCTAGATCTCCATATTCAAAAGATTCCCTAAAAATGCTGCTAGAGTTGGTTCATTAAAGCCTAAATTAAACCCTCAATTTCTACACCTTAGAAAACCCTCTTCAAGTCCCTTGACTTTATTTTGCAACCCTATATCTCATTATTTTTCAAAGTTGTACTAAAACAGCTTTCAAATCGTTTTCTTCTATATTGATTTTTAAGGGTTTTACTCTCTTGAACTTTGTGGTTGAAATGGTCCCTTGGAACCCTTTCTTGAGTGGTTTCCCCATTATCTTAACCATATAAACCCTAGTTCATTAGAGTTAGCTCTATTCTCTTCAAAAATGGCTTTCAAAAAGGGTTCTCAAGTGGCACTCCCTTAAATTTGCATAAAAACGATTTCCCTAAACCATTATTTTTACCTTGCTTTTTAGAAGATTTGCTCTCTTGAATATTGAAATTGGAATGGTCCTATAGAATCCTCTTTGGAGTGATTTCTTTCAAATCAACCATATGAACTGTTATTCTTTAGAGTGGTCTTCAACCTCTTAAAAGTGATTTTTTTTCACAACCTCCTTTCCAAAACAAATTTTCAAAGGATCGTTCTCTTTAATTTCCAAGTCTTTGAAGCTATCTATTCAATGGTGATTTTCACAAGTTTTGCTCTCTTGAGTTAGTGGGTGAAATGATTCCAAGGAAACCCTCTCTTGAGTGGTTTCCAAATATCAACCATAGGACCTTAATACTCACTTGAGTGGCTTTTATAAAATGGTTTTCAAAACATACTTTCAAGTTTCATGTATAAAATCACCTTTCCAAAACCACTAGGTCAAAACCCTAGTTCAAAACCACCTTTCAAAATCACCTTTCAACCCTAGGTTAACTTGACCCTACGTCAACCAAATCCTAGGTTAACCTAACCGAAGTTAGTTAACCCTATGTCATCTTAACCACAGAATAACCTAACCTTAGTTAGTTAACCCTATGTTATGTTAACTCTACGTTAACCTAACCTTAGTTAGTTAATCTTAGGTCACCTTAGTGTCGCGCCCAGATTTTTCGCACTCGAGGAATACTCACCCAAGTGGGAAAAATGCTGTACTCTCTCGTTAGAACTCACCCTCCTAGAAGAATGAGTGCGACTAGGTTTGAATTGAAAAATGATTTGAATAAAGGGCTTTTGAAAAAGATTCGGAGTCTCCACCTAACTTGATTAACGTGAGTTAGGTCACCTAAAAACGAAGAATAATCTGAAGACTACACTTAGGGTTTTGGAAAACGATTTGAAAAATATCTCCTCGAGAGAGGGTTTTTTAAGAAAACAGGTTGTTTGACAACCTTTGAAAAACATTTAGCCCTTTTTAGAAAAATAACTCCTTTTTGGTCTTTGAAAACAGTGATCCTAGGTTCGGAGGTTGGTTACGTGTAGGGAAGACGCACTAAGCTATCACCCTACCCCGCCCTTTCGGTACCTACATGTCAATCTACCCTAGATTCACCTATGAGAGTCTCCAATTAACAAATGGTCGATCCTATTCACTTTAGAAAAACAATGTTTGAAAAATATGATGCATGATATGCAAGTGCAAGATGAGAGAATGGGAAAATAGAAATTGATTTGAAAAGAAATTGATTTGATTTGAAAATAGATTTGAAGAAATAGAATTGAAATTGAAAAGTTTGAAAATTGAAAGTAGAAGTTTGAAAATAGAAATTTTGGAATTTTGAAAATAGATTGGAATTTGAGATTTGAAAAGATTTTGGAAACCGCACCCATGAGGGTGGAATTGAAAGTTTGAAAAGTATTGTGACCGCACCTATGGAGGTTGCCTACGTATCCCTTTGGGGGAATCAGGTCAGTCGTAGTTCGAACCGGAGTCCGATTGAAAAGACATTGATTTGGAAGAAAGAGATTGAATTGGAAATTGAATTTGATTTGAAATTAGAAGAGGAGACTGGAAATTGGAATTGAGAGGATTGGACTTGCTTTGGAAAGATTGATTTTGGAAAGATTTGGTTTTAGGAAAAATGAAGGTTTAGGAAACTTAAACTTAGGAAAGATGAGACTTAGGAAAGACTCAAGAGTTTAAGAAAGATTGGACTTAGGAAATGTTTGAATTAAGAAAGGTACGATTTAGGAAAGTGTCATTTTTGGAAGGTTTTGAAATTAGGAAATGTTAGAATTAGGAAAGTTTCATTTTTGGAAAGTTTTGGAGTTAGGAAAGTTTTGAATTAAGAAAGTTTGGAAATTGGAAAGTTTCGTTTTAGGAAAGGCTTAAAAAAGGAAAGTTTTCAATTTATGAAATGTTTGAATTAAGAAAGTTTCAACTTAAGAAAGTCTTAAATTAAGAAAGTTTTGAGTTTAGAAAAGTCTTAGATTTAGAAAGATTTCGAAGTTTTGGAAAGTTTAGAATTTAGAAAGATTTGAAATTTAGAAAGTTTAAGATTTAGAAAGTTTTAGAGTTTTAGAAAGATTTGAGATTTTAGAAAGTTTTAGAGTTTTAGAAAATCTTGAAATTAAGAAAGGTTTGAATTTAGGAAAGGTTTAAAAGCTTGAATTTAGAAAGTTAAGATTTGGAAAGGAGGTTGAATTAGGAAAGATTCTTATGTTCAAGTTTTTGGAAACTTAGTGTTTAGGAAAGTGGAAGTTTAGGAAGGATTTGAATTAGGAAAGAGTTGGATTTGGAAGGGATCGGATTTGGTTTCTAAAAGAAAAGATTTGATTTTGTTTTCAAAAACGGAGGACGGGATCTAGTTTCCTAAACGGGGAGATTTGAGTTGGTTTCCTAAAGGGAAGATACGATTTGGCAAGGATTTGGAAAGGGAGATTCTAGAAACCCTAGTTTTGAAAGTGTAGAATTCTAACGTAGAAAATAGGTTTTGGAAACATGTATAGTTTTGATGTAGAAAACAAGAGGTTTTAAAAACCTAGGTTTGGCGCAAAGTTTGAAAATCATATTTTTGGAAAGAAAATTAGGGTTTCCTAATTGTGGGTTCTAGGGCTTGACTTGGGCTCTAAGGAAAGAGTTTTTGGAAAGTGCGTTTTTGGAAACGAAGGTTTTCTAGAAGGGAAATCCTAGGGAGGAGTTTTTGGAAAGTGAATTTGGAAAGAGAGTTTTTGAAAATATTTTTGAAGAGAAGGAGTTTTGGAAAGTGTGTTTTTAGAAACGTAGATTTTAGAAGGAAAATCCTAAAGAGGAAATTTGTAGAAGGAAGATTTTGAAAAAGAAAGTTTTTGGAAAGATTTTTAGGGAGCGTTTTTAGAAAGTGAATTTTGAAGAGAGCGTTTTGGAAAGGAGTTGAAAAATGAGGTTTTGAAAAATAGATTTTGGAAGGGAGTTTTTGAAAACAATTTTGGAAAGAAGAGCTTTAGGAAAGTATGCTGAAAAAGAGATTTTTAGGAAGAGATTTCTGAAGAGAAAGTTTTTGGAAAGTATGAAAACGTCTCACTTTCTTAAAGTGATTCTAACCATAAGAGGGCTAGAACCACTTTAGGAAAGCGGTTTTGAAAATATAGACCAAAAGGTCACTTTTAATATGACGCTTTCCTAAAGCAACCCTAGCCATGGAAAGGCTAGAATCACCCTAGAATTGTGGTTTTGAAAACAAGTTTTGAAAAAGAGATTTTGATGCAATTTTGAAAAACAAGTTTGAAAACAGTTTTGAAAACAACTTTGAAAACGAATTTTGGAAGATGCAAGATTATGATATGCACAATACAATTTGGGGTCGTGAACATACAAGGTTAAGGCTTCGCCACATAATCAAGGGGGCCGGACCCACATGGTCTTTGGTTAGACTAGAAGAAAGCCCCCGACACGGTGACTCTCCAATAGTCCAATCCTACACATGGACCGGGAATCCCTTTGTTTCAAGCATGCAAAGAAAGGGCGGGAAAGAGATGGGGGATTAAAATAGAGAAAACCCAAGTGGGTTGGAGAGAGAAGAGAGAGGGGGGAAGTGCAGAAAATTAAAGAGAAAGCCTACCTTGTTTCTTGTTTATTTTGCGCGCCGTGCCGTCTTCGATCTTCGGTCTTCGGTCTTGATCTTCACCTTCAGTCTTCAAGGATTGTTTTCAAGCTCTGGATGGCTGCTCTTCAAGTCTTCAGAGAGTGGTTGAAAGCTAGTGTATGAGTGTATGGGGGAGTGTATGAGTGTATAGGAGGCTAGGGTTTGTGTATAGTGGCTAGGGTTTGAGGAAAACCTAGGGAGGCTAGGGTTTTGGAGGTGCTCGAGCTCTGTGTATCGAAATATAGGATTTTTAAGCTAAGTTTGCAGACCCTTTTTACGTTGAACGAGGCTCTATATTTATAGAGAGAAGACAAACCTGGCGCCTGTTACAGTGGCGCCAGGCCAAATTATACACTGGCGCCACTAGGAGTGGCGCCAGCCATTTAGGAAACAATTAAGGTCGGCAAGCAACGTATCTTTGACTAGATTTGGGCGCCTGTACTAGTGACTACCATGCAATCTTTAGCCTGGCTTCACTAGGAGTGACTTCGAAAGTCCGAGAATGATTTGAAAGAGCCGGGAATGACCCGGAAGGCCGGAAAGGAGCAGGAACACTTAAAATAGTGTCCTCGAGATATTTGACTTGAAAAATGAAGATAAGGTGGGTCGGAAAGGTTGACCGGGCCTTTAGGGGCAAAACGGTCAATCGGACTAGGAAACTGCCGGGACAGACTCAGACTGTCCCGGAAGAAGAATTGGGATCTGGAAACATTATTGAGGATGTTCCCAGAGGTTGCTGGTTTGATTCCCAGGGCTGGCGTGATCGAAAATGGAGACCGGCCCACTAGGGGCAAAACGGTCATTTTGTACCAGGTTTGCCGGAACTGACTCGGAATGATCCAAAAAAGTAAAGGAAGATTGAGAATATTATAAAAAGTATTCTCGGGAGGTTACCGATTTGATACCCAGAGCCAGTGTGCTTCCCGGGGCATTCGGATGCCTAGGAGCAAAATGGTCATCTTGACTGGAAAGTCTCGAAAAAAGGTCGTAAGGGTAATTTGGTCATTTTTCACCGAAGTGGGCTAACAGCCACTGGTGTTGACCTAGGTTTTGAGTGTTTCCGCCACTCTAACAGTGTGAGTATTTCCACTACTCGGACGGGGTTGATGATTTGTGAGTATTTCTGCTACTCGGACGGGGTTGATGATTTGTGAGTATTTCCGCTACTCGGACGGGGTTGATGATTTGTGAGTATTTTCGCTACTCGGACGGTTGAGTATTTCCGCTACTCTAACGGCTCTGCGAGTATTTCCGCTACTCTAACGGTTCTGTGAGTATTTTCGCTACTCTAACGGTTGAGTATTTCCGTTACTCTGACGGTTCTGTGAGTATTTCCGCTACTCTAACGGTTCTGCGAGTATTTCCGCTACTCTAATGGCTCTGCGAGTATTTCCGCTACTCTAACGATTTTGTGAGTATTTCCGCTACTCTAACGGTTGAGTATTTCCACTACTCTAACGGTTCTGTGAGTATTTCCGCTACTCTAACGGTTCTGAGTATTTCCGCTACTCTAACGGCTCTGCGAGTATTTCCGCTACTCTAACGGTTCTGTGAGTAATTCCGCTACTCTAAGGGTTCTGCGAGTATTTCCGCTACTCTAACGGTTCTGTGAGTATTTCCGCTACTCTAACAGTTCTATGAGTATTTCCGTCACTCTAAAGGTTTTGTGAGTGTTTCTGCCACTCTAACGGTTTTGTGAGTAATTTCGCTACTTGGACCGTCTCGAGGAATAAACTGTCTCGAGAGAGGGATTGGAATTGGAATAAGAAAGGACAATGCCCCTAAGGGCATTTTGGTCATTTTGCCTCTATTTGGGCCTGACAGGCCCGCGAAGCGATGGAAAGACGAAATTTGGACCTAGAGAATTGGTTTGGATTGGAATATGCCCAAAATGACTTGAAAACAAGTCTGGACGGAGTGTAAACTGCCGAGCGGTCAAAAATAGGGTGCTTACAGTGCCCCTCTTTTTCTGTCTTTGCTTGTCAAAGACAGAAAACGATAAGAGTAAGAGTCCCATGTTGACCATGAGGCAGTCGGAGGGATGGACACTGGAAATCTTCCGACAACGGGGGTCGAAAACGAATAACGGGCCAAAAAGGCCTTCAAAAACTAGTTTTGGCGGAAAAAGGGCAGAGCTGCCTAGAATTTGGAGGGAATTCATTTTGACCTAAGACTTGAGTTTTGAAATCCTGTTGGACAGAAAACTTAGAAAGATTTTGGAAAATAGCATTTTAGGAGACATTTTGGAGGTAAGAATTTAAGAACTCTTTCGGATTTGAAAATTTTTGAGATTGACAAGGATTTCGGATAGAAAACTTCGGAACTTGATAGAAATTTTGGAAGGAAGAATTTTTTGAGTGAAACCTTGAAAATTTTTAAGGATTTATTTTGTCTAAGACTCTTTTGAAAGAAAAGTTTGGGGGGGCCAGGATTTGGAAAAGGGATTTTCTTGAAGAACTAAATCAGAAAAACTTGGAGATGGATTGAAAAAATTTTAGACATGATTTTGAAAATGATTTTTGACCCTGATTTTCGAAGTAGAATTTGATTTTAAGAAGTGATTTTGAAAAAGAACTTTTGGAAAACAGAATCAAAAAACCTTTTGAAAACTAACTTTGGAAAGGAAATTTTAGGAGAAAGAATTTTTGAAAACTTTTGAAGGATAATAATAAGAAACCATTGGGAAACTGATTTTTGAAAAAGAACTTTTTGAAGAGAAAAAGTCAAAAAACTTTTCGAAAAATTTTTAAGGAACCTTTGATAGTTGATTTTAGAAAAGAAACCTTGAATGAAAAGTTTAAGAAACTTTTAGGTTGGTCTGAATAGGATGTATATGGAAGTTGGGTCCTTCACTTTTATTTTATGTTTCATCTTTGGTTATTATCATTATTATTTCTTTGTTGCTTTTATTTTCTTTATCTTTTGAACTGCATATATCGAAGTCTAATACCTCTTACCTTAACTTACCTTTCAGGATGGCGGGTGCAGGCCATGAGGGTTCTGAGAAGAGTCACTGCTTCGGGAAGATGGCCCGAACAAATTCCTGTCGGCAGCTTCAGCCGCTCTAGGGGTGGTCAGCACTCTGCCAATCGGGCACCTTCTAGCCAGGGTGGGAGGGGGGAGTAGGCCTCCAGTCGACCCCTTCCCTCCGTTGAGCCAACCCTCGAGGATGAGATGGACATTGAGGTTTTCCACTTTTGACTTTTCGAATGGCCGACGCTATTTTGAGCTGACTACGGGTTTGGTATGACGGGCATCCTTCAGATGAGCAAGACATTTTTGCTGGTCTTTTGGTTGCATGTCTTCTCTCCTGTTAGTGTAGCTTGCTTTCTGGTAGTGGTTCCCACCTGACCTGTCTTTCTTCCATTTTGGGGAATGTGAGCTTGCCCCTACTCCCATGAGTATGGCTTCCTCCTAGGTCTTCGGGATGGTTCAACTGACATTATGGGACCCACTTTTCCTAATGGCTGCATCACGATTGTCGCTCTTCAGCTTGGGCTCCATTTTGAGGCTTTTTCTTCTGATCTACGACCCCAGTTTCTTTATGTCCCAATGAAGTTCTTGTTTCTCTCATTTTGAGTTTGCGACGGATAGGGGATTGGCATACTTCTCAAGATTGGTCAATTTCTCACATGGTGGCCTCAACTTCGCTCTTCTTAAGATTCTGGATGTTTCTCCTCGAGGGAATGACGTGGTTGACTGCCAATTACTTGTACTGCTTGCCAGGATTCATGAGGGGCACCCATATGCTCCTATGGTTGTGGGACAGACCTTAGGGGGGGCGATGCTCATTGTTGGGGATGTGCTTCATTATTCCAACTTTGGGTGATCGGATACTTATTCACTACCCCTCTTTCAAAGTCGTTTGATTGGGGAGGTCGAGGGTGGGTCATTGCCCCATTCTCTATTTCTTGTTGGTCCCAGAAATCTGAGCTTTCTGATGTGTGAGCTGGTACTGGAGATATCTGAGGGGTGGCTTTAGCTCCTTTTTATGTTTTGCTTTGTTCCCTATTTCCGATTTGAGAGAAAGAGAAAGACATAGAGTGAGTTTTATACAAAAACAGTTTAAGAATGCCCCGGTACGGGGTGAATGCGTGTCATACTTTTTTTTTATGAATTGAATGTGTGTCCTACTTTTTATGAATACACAGGTTCACACAGAATTGGAATTGAATGCATGTTAAAATTTTGGATAGTACGCATACATAAATAGAATTAAATGCAATGTTCCCCATTTTTTTCTGATAAATGCATAGATTTATGTAAGAATTGATTTAAATGCATAACCTACTTCCTTACAAATGAACAAGTTCATACAGGAACGCAGTTGAATGTATACATAGATATAAACTACACATGAATCTAAATGGATGTACAGGTTATACATGTCATGGATGCATCAGTACTACATGTATATAAGCTATTTACAAAGAAAATCCCAGGATTGCCCCTTGGGCCCATACTCTCAGGATTCTGTTCCTTTCTAGGATTCTACCCCATTTAGTTTTGCCCCATTCTCATCAGGGTGTGATAGCATTTGCCCCATTCTCTGGGGATTTCGACCTTTTGGTTTGCTATCCTATCCCTACTTTCTACAGGGTTGCTGTTTGGGATTTTTCAGATCTCACTTGGTTTTTTCTCTCTGATTTCCAAAATGCCACCGTGGCTCGAGCGACAACTCGCATGCCCTTTGCAGAGCGGTAAATAGCTAAGCCCTCAATCCGAGAAGACTTCTTTTAGGACTGTAATGTAGGCTGGGTTTAGAGGTTGTAAGAAACGAAGGGATATTTAGGCTCAAAGATCTTCTTTTAGTGGGTTGTTTAAACCAAAACTATCTGAGCACACCTTGGAGCGTGAGATTGCCCCTTGCATTGCCTTTCACTTCTCCTTTCTCACCCTACTTGTCTAGGTATTGTTTAGGCTTATTTGGACTAAGCAATTTTCTTTGATCAGAGAGGACTTTAATTTGGACCGTAACGTAGGCTAGGTTAAGGGGTTTATGAATGAAAAGGATGCGCAGGCTCAAATTTGATATTGTTTATAATAGGGTTTAGATCCACACCATCCTTAGTCGGTCTTCCAGCGGGGTTTCGTCCCCTGATATCTTCCTCTAGTTTCAGCAACACGTCTGGCTTATTTAGATCAAGCAATCCTTTTCAATCGGAGAGGACTTTAGTAGGGTTGTAATGTAGGCCATGGTTTTGGGTTTTTACAAGAAAGGGTAAAGGCTCAAACCTATTACTTCTACTAGGTTTCTTTATAACTTAGGATCACCTTTAGATTTCCTTTTTGCTTTTGACCATATACTTCTCACGATGAAAACGACTCTTTTTTTTCACCCTTTCCATGTGCTTTTTGAGGGAAACATGACTCCCTTCTCATTTGATCTTCTTATTATGCTTTTGAAGATGACTCAATCATGATTTTCTTCAGGCCTTTCTTTAGATAGATTTTTCTTTCTCTTTTTTTTTTTTGCCCTTTTGCCCCTTGGCAAGTCCCTTTCTTTACCTTGTCTTTTCTTTTCTTTTATGGAATGACTAATTCTTCGATCCTTTTTCTTTAGAACTTTTCCTTGGCGGTTCAATCTACCCAATGTGGGTGGTGATCCCTAGGTTGGGTTTTTTTCGGGAAAATGATAGATAGCTCAACAGGTTTGGCAAAGGGTTTCTTTTGACTGTATGGAAAATGAAATGAGAGCCTCTCTTCATTTTGAACAAGATTGCTTGATCCATAGAGCCTTCACGTTACTTTAGCTTAATAGCCAATGATATTATCTGCCAGATCTTTTGCTGCCTGTCTGCCCCAGTGTGGGAGGATGGTTTCGGATCGGGGTTGACAAAAAGGAAACTTTCGCTTCTTGCGAGGCACTAGTGGGTTAAGCAAAGGGAATATTTTTGTGTATAGTAATAGAATTGAGGGCCTCTATTCATTTCAAATTGAATTGCTTAGTCCATAAAGCCTTTGTACAAAATTTAGACATTACTCCTAGTGATGATGTGTTTCTGTCAATGAAACCCTAATTTTCTATCAAATCAACTATTCTGTGCTCACCCCAATGTGGGGGATGGTTATAGGTTTGGGGATATCTGAAAAGAAATTATGTACGGCTCTAGTGGGCTGAGCAAAGGATAGTATTTATTTGGGATAAGTAGAACAATGGCTTCTCATCATTTTAGGGACTCGGCTGCCCATCACTTAGCTAGGATATCACACAAGTGTCGCCTTTTCAATAAACTCTGCACTTCTCTATTGAGACTGTCTTCCTCCTATCTCTCATTCTCTCTTTGTCTCTCGAAGGTTTTAACCCCTTTTAAATAGGTGGTCTATGCTATCCCATCCTTCAAGTCAAGTCATCACTAAATGGGAAAGAATCCTTAAACGCAACAATCCTCCACAAGAGTATGAGACAAAGGGAATAAACCGGAAACTTCGTCTTTTTCATTTCAAATCATGAATGCACGGCATGTGTGTTTATTTAGATAAGATATGCAAGAAAATAGACATACAAAAAGGAAACATATGAATTTTATGAAAACCTCCCTTTTCTTGTGGGCCTTTTGGTGAGAATCCTTAATAGGGTTTTGGGACTACATCAACCTCTTGGTGCTTCATTCAACAGGCATATCAATGGAGGGCGAGTTCATGATATTTGTCATGCATTTGGAAGTTAGAGGATGTGTTGTTGCGATGCACAAGTTTGACAAGACTTCGCATCTAGTGAAGTCCTCTTCTGCTTGAAGTCCTCCTCTGCTTGGATTGTGATTGTTGCGACATGTCATGGAGGTAATGTCTTATAGGTGGACGGTCAGTTCTTCTTGCTCTTTGATGTAGGTTTGGCCTTTTCTAACAACTAGGTTTATCCTTCCATTAGTTTGAATCTGGTGAGGTGCTAAAGGGATTCCATAAATTCAATCGTGCTCTCTGACCTACAAAAAGAAAAAGAAAAACAGAATGCAGTCAGTATGTGAAGTTGGAAGTTCTATACAATGCATGTCCTATGGAGGTCCCTTTTTTGAGGGAATCTAGGCATGATGACAAGTCCATTTGGGAGGTGGGGTTTTGCCCCTATTATGCAATACAATACCTCTTCGGCGTGGGCCAGTTGATGTTTCTTTATTTGGGCAATCCCACCTCCATGGACTGAGAGAGATTTGGGCCTCTCTCGAGATATGGTTCTATGCATGCCATGAATCCTTAGGGTTTAAGAACCCTTAGGAGTTTTGGTAGGTTTGAATAACATGAGATTGGATTTGCTCCTTTCTCTCTAAGGTTGATTAAATGTATGAAAATGAAATGACTTGAGTTTCTTGGAACTCTTGTCTTGGAATGGATATGGGTGTATGAGCATATTAAAAGTGAACATGTGAGCAATATGATAACAATAAATGAATGGTTTAGAAAAACCCCCCTTCTTGTCTTGCTTCTGTCTTCGATTCTCTTGGTACTTGGAAATGAGGAGGGGGAGGATAGAAGACAAAAACAAAAGAGAAGTTAGTGCCTTGATCTAAAAAAAATTTTATGCAATGCATGTCCTAGGGGTGCCCCTGCTTAAGAGGGAGACTAAACATGATGTATTGGCTCACTTTTGGAGATAAGAGGGTTTGCCCCTGTATGCAGGTACCTTACTATTGAGTGGGAACCTTCATCCATTTATACAATCATTTATCCATTCATTCACAAAAATAAAGAAGTACATTGAACTTTACATTGAAATACATTTTAATAGGGGGAGGGGGAACATTTTCCTTTAGACTTCCACCTATCTACTTTTACAAAGAGAAACCCTAAACTACTCTTGAGTCTTCGGATTTGCCTTCCTTGGATTTGATGTCGAGGAAGACGCTGAGAAACCTTGATGATTGATTGCCCCTTGTCTTCTTGGCAACCCTATCTCCGTGAGCATAGAGGGATTGGGGCCCCTCTTATGAAATGGATTGGTGTGCATGCCATGAGTCCTTAGGGTTACATGGGAACCCTTAGGGTTTGGGTAGGTTTAATGCAAGGGAGAGTGACGTTGGTGTCACTCTCAATGGGTTGATCATATGCATGAGAACGCAGTGACTTGAGTTACTTGGAACTCTTGTCTGGACATGAGATATTGAATGCATGAACATGAATATGCAAAAAGTATAAAGAGAGAAGGTACAATTGAAGTAAACATGCATGCATGAACAGTTAGACAGGCATTATAACAGTATAAATACAGGCATTATAATAGTAGGTATAAATGAAAGTAAAAGCAGTCGCCATTTCCTCCGTGATTTTGAAAACGGAGCTCGTGTCTTAAATTCAGCAGAGGTTCGGCTGTGCATGGTGTCTATATGAGTATGAGTTTGAGGGTTGACTAATGTGTCCTAAAAAGGCTCGGCCCCCAGATCTTCAAACCTAAGCCCACTCCCCGAGGTGGTGCCATGATCGGTTGGTGATCCGAGCGGGGGAACCATCAAGAGGCCGTAGGCGAAGAAACTGACACAGCATCTTGCCCACAACCAATATACCGTTCCCCCTTTCTAACTAGAAAGGACATATCAAGGTATGAAAGTATGCAGAATGCAAGTGCACATGCAGTGTGTGTGTGATTTTTTAAAAGTGGAGGAAAGGGCCCAACAACTCCCATTCATCCTGTACATCACATTCATGCAAAGCAATTAACAAAATTTAAACAAAATGTGTACCTACAAAACAAAGATGCAAATGTTAGTATGTGAATGGCACACATGATACAAGATAATATGAATAAATGCATGTTTTTTTTTTTTTAAAACAATTTTAAAAATTTAGTTTGGAAAATTTAAAGTGAATAGGATTGAACCAAGTTAATTGAAGACTCCACGTGGGTGAAGGGTAAAGAGACATGACTAACGGCCTAACCCTCTAAGTATCCCCAGTGGAGTCGCCAGCTGTCGCGCCTAGATTTTTCGCACTCGAGGAATACTCACCCAAGCGGGAAAAATGCTGTACTCTCTCGTTAGAACTCACCCTCCTAGAAGAATGAGTGCGACTAGGTTTGAATTGAAAATTGATTTGAATAAAGGGCTTTTGAAAAAGATTCAGAGTCTCCACCTAACTTGATTAACGTGAGTTAGGTCACCTAAAAACTAAGAATAATCCGAAGACTACACTTAGGGTTTTGGAAAACGATTTGAAAAATATCTCCTCGAGAGAGGGTTTTTTAAGAAAACAGGTTGTTTGGTAACCTTTGGAAAACATTTAGCCCTTTTTAGAAAAATAACTCCTTTTTGGTCTTTGAAAACAGTGATCCTAGGTTCGGAGGTTGGTTACGTGTAGGAAAGACGCACTAAGCTATCACCCTACCCCGCCCTTTCGGTACCTACATGTCAATCTATCGTAGATTCACCTATGAGAGTCTCCAATTAACAAATGGTCGATCCTATTCACTTTAGAAAAACAATGTTTGAAAAATATGATGCATGATATGCAAGTGCAAGATGAGAGAATGGGAAAATAGAAATTGATTTGAAAAGAAATTGATTTGATTTGAAAATAGATTTGAAGAAATAGAATTGAAATTGAAAAGTTTGAAAATTGAAAGTAGAAGTTTGAAAATAGAAATTTTAGAATTTTGAAAATAGATTGGAATTTGAGATTTGAAAAGATTTTGGAAACCGCACCCATGAGGGTGGAATTGAAAGTTTAAAAAGTATTTTGACCGCACCTATGGAGGTTGCCTACGTATCCCTTTGGGGGAATTAGGTCAGTCGTAGTTCGGACCAGAGTCCGATTGAAAAGAGATTGATTTGGAAGAAAGAGATTGAATTGGAAATTGAATTTGATTTGAAATTAGAAGAGGAGACTGGAAATTGGAATTGAGAGGATTGGACTTGCTTTGGAAAGATTGATTTTGGAAAGATTTGGTTTTAGGAAAAATGAAGGTTTAGGAAACCTAGACTTAGGAAAGATGAGACTTAGGAAAGACTCAAGAGTTTAAGAAAGATTGGACTTAGGAAATGTTTGAATTAAGAAAGGTTCGATTTAGGAAAGTGTCATTTTTGGAAGGTTTTGAAATTAGGAAAGGTTAGAATTAGGAAAGTTTCATTTTTGGAAAGTTTTGGAGTTAGGAAAGTTTTGAATTAAGAAAGTTTGGAAATTGGAAAGTTTCGTTTTAGGAAAGGCTTAAAAAAGGAAAGTTTTCAATTTAGGAAATGTTTGAATTAAGAAAGTTTCAACTTAAGAAAGTCTTAAATTAAGAAAGTTTTGAGTTTAGAAAAGTCTTAGATTTAGAAAGATTTCGAAGTTTTGAAAAGTTTAGAATTTAGAAAGATTTGAAATTTAGAAAGTTTAAGATTTAGAAAGTTTTAGAGTTTTAGAAAGATTTGAGATTTTAGAAAGTTTTAGAGTTTTAGAAAATCTTGAAATTAAGAAAGGTTTGAATTTAGGAAAGGTTTAAAAGCTTGAATTTAGAAAGTTAAGATTTGGAAAGGAGGTTGAATTAGGAAAGATTCTTATGTTCAAGTTTTTGGAAACTTAGGGTTTAGGAAAGTGGAAGTTTAGGAAGGATTTGAATTAGGAAAGAGTTAGATTTGGAAGGGATCGGATTTGATTTCTAAAAGAAAAGATTTGATTTTGTTTTCAAAAACGGAGGACGGGATCTAGTTTCCTAAACGGGGAGATTTGAGTTGGTTTCCTAAAGGGAAGATACAATTTGGCAAGGATTTGGAAAGGGAGATTCTAGAAACCCTAGTTTTGAAAGTGTAGAATTCTAACGTAGAAAATAGGTTTTGGAAACATGTATAGTTTTGATGTAGAAAACAAGAGGTTTTAGAAACCTAGGTTTGGGGCAAAGTTTGAAAATCATATTTTTGGAAAGAAAATTAGGGTTTCCTAATTGTGGATTCTAGGGCTTGACTTGGGCTCTAAGGAAAGAGTTTTTGGAAAGTGCGTTTTTGGAAACGAAGGTTTTCTAGAAGGGAAATCCTAGGGAGGAGTTTTTGGAAAGTGAATTTGGAAAGAGAGTTTTTGAAAATATTTTTGAAGAGAAGGAGTTTTGGAAAGTGTGTTTTTAGAAACGTAGATTTTAGAAGGAAAATCCTAAAGAGGAAATTTCTAGAAGGAAGATTTTGAAAAAGAAAATTTTTGGAAAGATTTTTAGGGAGCGTTTTTAGAAAGTGAATTTTGAAGAGAGCATTTTGGAAAGGAGTTGAAAAATGAGGTTTTGAAAAATAGATTTTGGAAGGGAGTTTTTGAAAACAATTTTGGAAAGAAGAGCTTTAGGAAAGTATGCTGAAAAAGAGATTTTTAGGAAGAGATTTCTGAAGAGAGAGTTTTTGGAAAGTATGAAAACGTCTCACTTTCTTAAAGCGATTCTAACCATAAGAGGGCTAGAACCACTTTAGGAAAGCGGTTTTGAAAATAAGGTTTGAAAATATAGACCAAAAAGTCACTTTTAATATGACACTTTCCTAAAGCAACCCTAGCCATGGAAAGGCTAGAATCACCCTAGAATTGTGGTTTTGAAAACAAGTTTTGAAAAAGAGATTTTGATGCAATTTCGAAAAACAAGTTTGAAAACAGTTTTGAAAACAACTTTGAAAACGAATTTTGGAAGATGCAAGATTATGATATGCACAATGCAATTTGGGGTCGTGAACATACAAGGTTAAGGCTTCTCCACATAATCAAAGGGGCCTGGACCCACGTGGTCTTTGGTTAGACTGGAAGAAAGCCTCCGACACGGTGACTCTCCAATAGTCCAATCCTACACATGGATCGGGAATCCCCTTGTTTCAAGCATGCAAAGAAAGGGCGGGAAAGAGATGGGGGATTAAAATAGAGAAAATCCAAGTGGGTTGGAGAGAGAAGAGAGAGGGGGGAAGTGCAGCAAATTAAAGAGAAAGCCTACCTCGTTTCTTATTTATTTTGCGTGCCGTGCAGTCTTCAATCTTCGGTCTTCGGTCTTGATCTTCACCTTCAGTCTTCAAGGATTGTCTTCAAGCTCTGGATGGCTGCTCTTCAAGTCTTCAGAGAGTGGTTGAAGGCTAGTGTATGAGTGTATGGGGGAGTGTATGAGTGTATAGGAGGCTAGGGTTTGTGTATAGTGGCTAGGGTTTGAGGAAAACCTAGGGAGGCTAGGGTTTTGGAGGTGCTCGAGCTTTGTGTATCGAAATATAGGATTTTTAGGTTAAGTTTGCAGACCCTTTTTACGTTGAATGAGGCTCTGTATTTATAGAGGGAAGACAAACCTAGCGCCTGTTGCAGTGGCGCCAGGCCAAATTATACACTAGCGCCACTAGGAGTGGCGCCAGCCATTTAGGAAACAATTAAGGTCGGCAAGCAATGTATCTTTGACTAGATTTGGGCGCCTGTACTAGTGACTACCATGCAATCTTTAGCCTAGGGGTGACTCCGGAAAGTCCGGGAATGATTTGAAAGAGCCGGGAATGACCCGGAAGGCCGGAAAGGAGCAAGAACACTTAAAATAGTGTCCTCGAGATATTTGACTTGAAAAATGAAGATAAGGTGGGTCAGAAAGGTTGACCGAGCCTTTAGGGGCAAAACCATCAATTGGACTAGGAAACTGCCTGGACAGACTCAGACTGTCCCGGAAGAAGACTTGGGATCTAGAAACATTATTCAAGATGTTCCCAGAGGTTGCCGGTTTGATTCCCAGGGTTGGTGTGGTCGGAAATGGAGACCGGCCCACCAGGGGCAAAACAGTCATTTTGTACCGGGTTTGCCGGAACTGACTCGAAATGATCTGGAAAGGTAAAGGAAGGTCGAGAACACTATAAAAAGTATTCTCGGGACATTATCGGTTTGATACCTAGAGCCGGTGTGGTCGAAGAAGGAGACCGGCCCTCCAAGGGCAAAACGGTCATTTTGTACCGGGTTGGCCGGAACTAACTCGGAATGATCCGAAAAAGTAAAGGAAGATTGAGAATACTATAAAAAGTATTCTCGGTAGGTTACCGGTTTGATACCTAGAGCCGGTGTGGTTCCCGGGGCATTTGGATGCCTAGGGGCAAAATGGTCATATTGACCGGAAAGTCTCGAAAAAAGGTCCTAAGGGTAATTTGGTCATTTTTCACCGAAGTGGGCTAACAACCACTGGTGTTGACCTAGGTTTTGAGTGTTTCCGCCACTCTAACGGTGTGAGTATTTTCGCTACTCGGACGGGGTTGATGATTTGTGAGTATTTCCGCTACTCGGACGGGTTTGATGATTTGTGAGTATTTCCGCTACTCGGACGGGTTTGATGATTTGTGAGTATTTCCGCTACTCGGACGGTTGAGTATTTCCGCTACTCTAACGGTTCTGTGAGTATTTCCGCTACTCTAACGGTTCTGTGAGTATTTCCGCTACTCTAACGGCTCTGCGAGTATTTCTGCTACTCTAACGGTTCTGGGAGTATTTTCGCTACTCTAACGGTTGAGTATTTCCGCTACTCTAACGATTCTGTGAGTATTTCCGCTACTCTAACGGCTCTGCGAGTATTTCTGCTACTCTAACGGTTCTATAGGTATTTCCGCTACTCTAACGGTTCTGCGAGTATTTCCGCTACTCTAACAGTTCTGTGAGTATTTCCGCTACTCTAATGGTTCTTTGAGTATTTCCGTCACTCTAACAGTTTGTGAGTGTTTCCGCCACTCTAACGGTTTTGTGAGTAGTTTCGCTACTCGGACCGTCTCGAGGAATAAACTGTCTCGAGAGAGGGATTGGAATTGGAATAAGAAAGGACAATGCCCCTAAAGGCATTTTGGTCATTTTGCCTCTGTTTGGGCCTGACAGGCCCGCGAAGCGATGGAAAGACGGAATTTGGACCTAGAGGATTGGTTTGGATTGGAATATGCCCACAATGACTTGAAAACAAGTCTGGACAGAGTGTAGACTGCCGAGCGGTCAAAAATGGGGTGCTTACACTTAGCCCTAGGTTAACCTAACCCAAATTAGTTAATCGTAGGTCACCTTAATCCTAGGTTTACCCAACCTAGGTCAGTAAGCTTCAAAGTTCTAATTCAAGGACCCCTTTTTAAATGGTCCTTTAACTTAAAAACCATCCTACTCTCTTGGGATTTCAAAAATCATCTCCAAAACCTTTTCAAATATTCTCATACTCTACATTCGAAAATGTCTCCAAGAAGTTCTTTTAAGCTTGTCCCAACTAAAATGGCTGGACAGTTAACATTTTTCCACAAATTCTTTTCAAAATGTTTCAAGAACTCACAACCCTAAGGAGTTCCTACCCCTTTATGGCTAGGGATTCCAAGGGAAGGTGACACATTAAATACAACCTCTAAGGTTGTCCATATTAGGGTTCCAAATTCTCAAGTGTTTTCAAAAGCTCTTTTCAAGAATGATTTTCAAACATCACGTTCTTGAAGCAACCCTAATCCTCCCATGGTTATGATTGGTCAAGTATAAGTGAGATATTGAAGAATGGTTCTATGACCCTAAAGTTTTAAAAACCAAAGGGAAAGTCTCTACCCCCCCCCCCTCTTCCAAATATGTTTTCAAAACTCATAGCCCTAAAAACGTTTAGTCTTTCAATAACTAACCTCTTAAAGGTGATGAAACATTAAACATAAGGTATTCAAAAACTACTTTCAAAAGCTTTCGAAGACAAGTTTATTAAAGCATTTCCAATCCAAACCCTACCTCTAAGGTTTTTGCAAGCACTCCATTTTTTCCCACTCGGCAATCTCTAGCTCGACCGGGCTAAGTTTTCCAAATATCACAACGCATGCAGGTTCAAAATGAGCCTTTCAATCTCCAATCCAACCAATTGGTTATTTCTCGGGCCCAGAAGGACCCGTTGGAGCCGTAAGCACCATTATTCCAGGCAGCTTTCCGGACCAGGCGGTCTCGAAAACTAACGCCATCCAGGTAGCTTCCCGGGATCGAGCGATCTCAGGGACTAACACCTCATCAAATTCCAGACGGTTCATTTCTGGCGCCTGCTAGCCTGCCAATGTAAAACGCCCGTTATTTGGTAGTTCTCCGAGACCAGGCGTTCTCAAAGACCAACACCACCCTTCCTAGTAGTTTTCTAGGACCAGGCGTTCTCAGGAACCAACGCCACCCCTACAGGTAGCTCTCTAAGACCAGGCGTTCTTAGAGATCAACACTGCACAGGTAGTTTTCCGAGACCGGGCGGTCTCGGGAACCAACACATAGGTAAAAAATGACCAAACCTGCCCCTGGGGCCTCCAGGCTCGTTTTGAGAATGTTCAAAATCCCTCAAAATGATAAGTCCATCCTTCCAAAGTGTTGTTAAAAAATTAGGCGTTTCCCACACGCCATTTGGTCTAGTTTCGGTCCTATTCCGGCTCACTCCGATCACAATGACCGTTTTGCCCCTAAACACCTCAACACTGCACAAACCCCGTCGAACGGTAAAAGATTCTCCTAAAACCATCCTTGAACAACCCTACACGCTTAACACAACACACCAAACCATTCCTAACCATTTCCAGCCAATCCTGGCCAAAATGACCATTTTACCTCTAGCAACCCAAACATTCCCCGAAACAGCACCAGTCTTGGGATTTCGAGCAAAGCGTTTCGCCATATACCCTTGTTTAACCCGAGGAGGACCCTACAATATTAAACGCACACGACTCGATAAAATTTCTTTGGAGCGTCTCACAGACGCTCTACCTAAATCATCTTTTCTCCCAATTCCCTGTTTATAACACACCATCGACTGACTTGAGAAATGCATAAATCAGGAAATTCTCGAAAAACTCGTTCATAGATCTTTCCATTGATACGGCTTGATCGGATAGATCTCTTCCCGAAGCCCTTCATCGTATGGCTCAAACCCTGTTACTTTTGACAACTCCTGGAGTGTCTCGCAGGTCCTCTGCCAAGGTTGACTTGTTCCCCAATTCCCTTATTAAAACGCACCGCCAAATGACTGAGAAATACATAAATCTAGAAATTTCAGAAAATATTTTCGGAGTAACTTCCATCGGTACGGTCCGATCGAAGAGGTTGCTTCCCAAAGGTCTCGATCACATGACACGAAAAAAGCCACTCTCGAACACGCTTGGAGCGTATCATAGATGCTCCACAAAAATGTCCTTTTATGCATGTTTCCCAAGACGATATCTCACACTTCCAAACATAATTCAAACTTTTCAAAAACATGAAAGTTCACTGGAAGCCCTAGGAGAACATCCTGGGCGCGGCCGATTTCCCCGAAGCTTTCCTGGTTGGCTCAATTATCGAGACAAAGTTTAAATGAACCTTCCCGGTGATGGAGCGTATGCTACATGCACTCAAATTTTGATCAGATCGACCAAATTTTGATCAACGGTCGAGATTTAACCAGTACACAGGGTGCCACGTGGCATTCTCCCAATGAAATAGTACCAACCCATGTAGGACATGCGCTTGTGTAAAATTTACACAGGCGCATGTACTACATACGCCAGTGTTAAAAAATTTTGCCTATAAATACCAGACCCCCTCTTGCATATTCAGGCACCGAAAATAGATGTGAAGCTCTACTAAAATTACTCCAGAACTGTGAAGCCGAAAAGCATTGTATGTGATCATAACCCCTTGCATATTACTATTTTGCTCATATCTTGTGTGCTTGGTTTCATTTTTATGCCTATCACCATGTTCTACAATGCTTACATTATCCTTAGCTCTATGACAATTTCCAAGCTCCATATTTCTTTCAAAAATTGTTTCAAGAGTTGGCTCCTTGAAGCTTAGGATGAAACCCTAGGAATCATGCCTTAGAAAATCCCCTACTAACCCCTTAACTCTTACCTTGGCATCATGACATTTTAACTTCCATAAGGGTTGCTTTCCAATTTCCATTCTTTTAAGTGTAGTGGTTGGAATGGCCCCATGGAACCCTTTCTTGAGTGGTCTCCCTTTTGTTTGGCCATATGAACTCTCTCTTAATGGAAGGTTTCCCTTGAAAAATTGTTTTCAAAATCCTTCTCAAAAGATGATTTTCAAAAATGCATTCTCTCCATCTTTGCATCAAAAATGATTTTTCAAAAGTTGCCATCATTATGTTGATTTTGGAAATCCCCACCCTTGTCAAGATAAAGGTTATAATGGCCATGAGGAAACCTTCCTTGGAATGGTCTTCAATCATCAACCATATAAACCATACTCTTGGCTAAAGTCAATATTTTCATGGAAATGATCTTCAAAAGGGTTGTCCACCAAAGTCCATTGCATAACATGTTTTGTTTTTCAAAACTCTTTCCAAAAGTGCATTAAACCAACTTCCAAAACCATATTTCCAATCTAACCCTAAGCTAACTTGACCCTAGTTATCCAACCTTAGGTTAACTTGACCCTAGTTGATCAACCATAGGTTAACTTAACCCTGGTTGTCCAACCCTAGGTTAACTTGACCCTGGTTGACCAACCTTAGGTTAACTTAACCATAGTTGTCCAACCCTAGGTTAACTTGACCTTAGTTTATTCATCTTAGGTTAACCTAACCCTAGTTAGTTAACCCTAGGTCACCTTTACCCTAGGTTAACCAAACCCTAGTTAGTTAACCTTAAGTCATCTTACCTCTAGGACAACCTAACCCAAGTTAATTAACCCTAGGCCAACTCAACTTAGGTTAACATGCTTCAAGGTTCCAACTCATGGACCCCCTTTATTTTAAAATCATCTTTCTATATAAGATTATCCTCCTCATCCATTTTTCCAAAAACCTTCAACCCTCTTGAGATTTCAAAAACCAATTCCAAGATGTTTCCAAAAATGGCTTCAAAGAATCACAAACCTATGGTATCCCTAACCCTCCTATGGTTAAGGACCCTAGAGGAAGGTGACACATCAAGAACAGCCCCAACGTTGTCCATATTAGGATTCCAAACCTTTAGCCATTTCCAAAAACCACTTTCAAAAACAAATTTATCAAAACATTCTAAAATCATGCCTCCAAGGTTTTGAAAATAAGACTTCAAAAACACTTTCAACTTCTCTTGAGTCATGCCAAAGCATTTTTTCAAAACTCCCTTAAGTTGATCCAAAAACATTTTCAAAACACTCCACCATCCAATTTCAAGTCAAAACTTCTAAGACCACAAAGAGTCTTCAACTTCTAAGACCACAAAGGGTTTTCAACTTCCAAAGACCTTAAAGTGTCTTAAACTTTTCCGAAGATCTCCAAGTGTCTTAAATTTTTTCAAAAACCCCAAAGTGTCTTCAAACCTTGCAAAGGCCCTAATGTGCCTATTCTCCATTGGGCTCTTGCCCGAACTACGAATGACCTGATTCTCGCCAAATGAGATATGTAGGCAACCTAAAAATGGTGCGGTCATAACTTTTATTTCAACCCCAATCCCTTTTTCAAAAATCCAATCAATTCAAAGTTTTTATTCTAAATTCTTTCAAAACCCCCATTATTTTTAAAATTCTTCCAAAAACTTACATCATGCATCATCCGTCCGAAAAGTGTTGACTAAACCCCGTTTTCAAAATTCTAAAGTGGATATTAAGTGGACAATGGTAACCGATTTTTCTAGTGAGTGAACAAAGGGTGATTAGACATATAGGTACCGAATGGGCGAGGTAGGCTGATGATCTTAGGATATCTTCCTTACACGTAATCAACCCTCGAACCATAGGTTTTTGTTTTCAAAAGACCTAAGTGGAGTTATTTTCCAAAAGGGCTTAAATCTTTCCAAATGTTGCCAAACAACCAATTTTCTCAAAAACCCTCTCTTGAGGGAGTTTTCAAAACCTTTTCCAAAAAGTCCTAAATTCAATCTTCGGATTAACACTTAGTTTTAGGTGCTCTAACTCGCCTTAATCAAGTTAGGTGGCGACTCCTATCTTTCTGAAAAGCCCTTAGTCAAACCAATTTTCAAACCTAGTCGCACTTGTCCTTTTAGGAGGATGAGTTCTAGTGACAGAGTTTCGTGATTTTTGTCTTCATGCCGAAAGGATCTTGGACACCCAAAAACCGGGGCACGACAGCTGTCAACTCCACTGGGGACTACTTAGAGGGTTAGGCCATTAACATGTCTCTTCACCCTTCACTCACCCAGAATCTCCGGTTACTTTGCCCAAGTTTTATCTACCCATCAAATTTTTCCAAGTTTCCAAACATAAATCCTATTTTCCAAAATGATTTTCAAATAAGTGTCAACACTTGTATTCATTGCTTACATTCATGCTCTTGGATTAAACATCCATTGTACCTTGCATCGAGTTTTTTGAAAATATATTAACTCTTTGCATTTGTCTTTTTGTAGGCGGACCTTTTTTCACATTTTTGTTTCATACCTTATTTATTGCCATGTATGTGAATGAATGGACAGGATGTGATGTGCGTTGTTGGGTCCTTTCTCTATTTTTGAAAATTCCACACACACTTGATGCACTCAATTGCATTTGCATCTTGCATATATTACCCGGTTACTACCCTTCTAAATAGAAGGGGGAACAGTATATTAACTGTGGGTGGATACTGTGTCAGTTTCTTAGCCTACGGTCTCTTGATAGTTCCCTCGCTCGAACCACCAACCAAAGATGGGGTTCACCCTCTCGGGGGTGGACGCCGAAGATTTGAAGGTTCGGGAACCGAGCTTTCTTAGGAAGCATTAGTAAACCCCCAACCTCATGTTCATATAACACCCCATGCATAGTCGAACCTCTACCAGATTTAGGACACACGCGTCAATTTCAAAACCAAGGAGGAAAGGGCGACCGCTTTATTTTCCCTTATATATTCTGTTTAATCCATACTGTTATGCTATTTAGTCCTTGCCATTTGCCATGTACATGCATCATAACTGCTCATGCATCAGTATTCATTCCAAGACAAAAGTTCCCAAAGTAACTTAAGTCATCGCATCTTCATGCATCCAATCAACCCCAAGAGAAAGGCCCAAAGACCTTCTCGCTCACATCAAGCCAACCCAAAGCTCCTAAGGGAACCAAGAGACCCTAAGGATTCATGGCATGCATCAAAGTCATCTCATAAAGAGGGGCCCTAATTCCTCTTCGCTCATGGAGATAGGGCTACCAAGAAGACGAGGGGGCAATTCAAATCAAGGTCTTCTACCAATTTCCATTCAAGAAGGCGAATTCGAAGACTCAAGAGTAGGTTAGGATCCCATAATGTAAAAATAAGAATAGGCAAAAGTCCCAAGGAAAATGTTTCCATTCCCTTTCAAATGTACTTTCAATTCCATGTAAAAAGAAATTAAATGCAATAAAACTATCCTTTCTACTTTCATCGAATGAATGTATGAATGTATGAATAAACGAATGAACATGTTCGTACAGGTACAGTATTGCATGCAGGGGCAACCCCCTATCTCCAAAAGTGAGCCAACACATCATGCTTAGTACCCCTCTCAAAGTAGGGGCACCCCTAGGGCATGCATTACATAAAAATCTTCAATCTAAAGGCACTAACTTCTCTTTTTCATTTTTCTTTTTGACATTCTCATTGTCTTCTCCCTAGCCTACAAAGGCCCAGAGAGTCAAAGGGTGAACCAAGAATGAAAAGGGGGTCTTCTAAACTGCTTATTCATTGACATTATGTTGTCTATATATTTACTATTAGGCTCATGCATTAATATCCATTCCAAGAAAAGAGTTCCAAGAAACTTGAGTTATTACATTCTCATGCATTCAATCAACTGTAGAGAGAAAGGAGCAAATCCAATCTCGTGCCAAAAAGAAGCCTACCTAAGCTCCTAAGGGTTTCTCCAACCCTAAGGATTCATGGCATGCATAGAACCATATCTTAAGAGAGGCCCAAATCTCTCTTCGTCCATAGAGGCAGGACTGCGCACATAAAGAAGTATAAACCGGCCCATGCCGAAGAGGTACTGTAATGCGCACATGGGTAAACCCCACCTCCAAAATGGACTCAACATCATGCCTAAATTCCCTCAAAGAAGGACCTCCATAGGACATACATTGCATAAAACCTTTAACTCCACATGCTAATTGCATTTTGTTTTCTTTCTTTCAGGTCCAAGAGCACAGTCAAACTGATAAAATCCCTCAAGTATCCTGCCTAATTAATAATTCATGCAAAGCCATGACCCTAACACATTGTTGCCACTCCACCATAACTCAAACTCTTAAAGTCGTTCTTGTGTAATCAGATGGCACACACATCAAATGGAGTTTGAAGGACGCCAACGTGATTCCAAAACCAGTCTGAAAGGTTTATTCCAAAAAAAAGGGGATTTCTTTGAAACTTGTCTTTTAATTTTCAATTCAAATTTGAGCATGAAAATAACATCATCTAAATAAAAATGATCAAGAGTTTTCATATTTATATCATTGTCTCATGGCACTTCATGAATGATGTCTTCTTCTTTAGGAATTTTTCCTTTGAAATGTTTTACCCTGACTTGGAGGATGGGATAGCGCAAGCACAGCTTTTTGCAGAAACAATGCCTGACTCCAAAAAGAGGGGAGAGGAAAAGAAGAAGTGAAGAAAGAGGGGAAATACAGAAGGGTAAGAGATGAGGATCAATCACATATCTCATTGAAGTCCAAAGAGTGACCCCCAAAGGAAGCCCTGGCAAAGCAGCAAGTAGCTGGACCCTCAAAATAAAGGGGAGCCATCATTTCATTCTCCCAAACAGAATGCAATCTGTTGGTCAGCCCACTAGTGCAGTGTGTGATTTCCATTCAAAAGCCCAAACTAGGAGCCACCCCCCATACTGGGGCAAATGCGTGCAAGGAATGAATCCACAAACTAACATTTACCATTTTTAAGACGTTGCTAAAATTTTGAAAGAGCTTTATAGACTAAGTAATTCAACTTGAAATGAAAAGAGGCCCTCTTTTCTTCTACCATATAGTTAAATATAACCCTTGCAAAATCCACTTGAGCCAGTCGCATTCCCATCATTTAGCTGACCTAATGATCACCACCCACACTAGGTCAAGGCAAAACTATCAATGCGTGATGATTTCTAAGAACACCTGCAGCGAACAGTACCCTCCAAGAGAACGAATAATGAACAAATGGTGATCTCCAATAAAGCGCGCGATAAATGAATGGCGATTTTCCAGAAAGCGCGCAATAAATGAAAGATGATCTCTAAGATGATGCAATATTTATGACATCTGTAGGAACCAACATAATAGCAAGTTTTTCAAAAAAAAAAAAAGAAAAAGAAAAAGAAGAGAAAAGAGAAAATTTTCTATAAGAAAAAAATGAATGATGATGATTTCCAAATATAATGATGATTTTCAAATGCAATGATGACTTCCAAGAGGAGATAGAGTCATCCAAGACGACAATAGAAGAACAAAACAGAAGCGAGCTTCCCAACAAAGAGAAAAGTCCAGAAGAATGACAAAGGTAGGAGCCACTTGCCAAAGGTGATCATGGGTCTTCAGGAGCTTAGCAAATATAATAGGTTTTGCGCCTTTATCCTTCCTTTCAAATACCCCATCACCTGGCCCACATTACGCTCCAAATTAAAATCCTCTTAGATCAAGAAAAATTGTATATCTAAATGAGCTTGAACAAATAAACAACAATATCTAAAAAGAATGGTACATACAGGGGCAAAATTCATTTCTTGTAGGAGGTGGTTTTGGCTCATACAACCCCTGCTGAATTTAAAGATTTGGGGCTATGTATCCTTTCATTTCTTACAACCCTTAAACCTGGGCTACATTATGGTCCCAAGTAAAGTCTTCTCTGATTAAGGAAGGAAGCTACAAGTTGCTTTGCCAAAGGGCGATATCGGCTGTCACTCGATGGGTCCACTTAGAGAAGTTTTCATTTTCAATAAAAGAGAGAGGGGGAAAAACGAGTCAATGGATCGAATCTCTGAAAGTGATGCGAATGTTATCACATCATGGTAAGAAAAAGGCAGAACCCAAAAGGGGAATCCCAAGAGGAGGACAGAAGTTCAAAGATTGCCTGATCCTGAGATATAATAAGTAAACATGAACCCTAGGGCAACCCTCAAGACATACATCCATTTCCATCTATATATGCATTCATAAAAAAGCATGACATGCATTCAATTTCATTCCTGTATAAATTGTTCATTCATCCAAAAGTATCACATGCATCCATTTCAATTCCCATATAAACCATACATGTTCATGCGTTTATCAAAAAATATGATATGCATAAATTTCATTCCACGTATTAAACATATGCATTCATTTCCATACTTGTATCAACCTGCATAACAAGCATTCATTTCAATCCATCAAAAAGTATGACATATATTCAATTCTATTCATGTATATGCATTCATCAAAAAGCATGATATACATTCAAAATCCATCTCTATACATTCATCAAAAACTATGACATGCATTCAAAACCTATCTCTGTGCATTCATCAAAACGTATAAAATGCTTCCAATTCCATTCATGAAAGTGCATTCATCAAAAAATATGATATGTAATCAAAATCCATCTCTATGCGTTCATAAAAAAGCATGACATGCATTCAATCCCATCCCTGCATGAGCATCTATCAAAAAAACATGACATACGTTTAAGTCTATCTTTATGCATTCATTAAAAAGTATGACATGTATCAACCTGTGCATTCATCCAAAAGTATGGTGTGCATTCATTTTAACTTATAGTGGACTCATGCAGTATATACCAAACAACATGTCTAACAGAATACATTGACAAGCGTTCAGGTGATTACAAAAGAAAAGGTGTCCCGAAGTAGAAGCACAACATCTCGAAAGGTTTGTGGGCCAGAATCCAAGCGCTCTGCAAAAGAAATGGCGTACACCCCAGAAAACCCGAATTGTCATCCATAGACAACAAGAAACAGAGAATGGGGCACTGAATCACCCTTAACCTCCCCAATCAACCATGAACAACCTAATCCAACCTTTTTCAAAACTACAGAGAATAGAATAACGACCCACCCTCGACCACCCTAATTAATTTCAACTTGACTCGACCTCTTCAAATTGTAAAAACTGGGGCAACGACCCACCCTACACCTCCCATTCAATTGCAAACCAGTTGATCCACTCAAGGAAAACTAACCTATAGATGTTCGACCTTCTAAATACCTCAAACCTTTCAAAAGGAGACCTTACCCCCTCCAAAACAAAATTCAAGAACCCGAGGAAGCACCTCATGCAGAATTCTGCCATGTCAGTCGGAGCAAAAGTCAACAAATCAACACATTGAAGCAACTTTACTCTCCAAAAATCTCAATCCAAGAAGCAGCCAATGTCATCTTCTCCAACATTCAATACAAAAGAACTACAAGCAGATCCCTTATATCAGCAAAGATTGGGTTTTAGAGCTTCCCCCGAAAAAGCAGATTAGGTTTCAGAGATTCCCTCGAAAAAGTAGATTGGGTTTCAGAGCTTCCCTGGAAAAAGCAGATTGGGTTTCAGAGATTCCTTCGAAAAAGCAGATTGGGTTTCAGAGCTTCCTTGGAAAAAGCAGATTGGGTTTCAAAGCTTCTTTCGAAAAAGCAGATTGGGTTTCAGAGCTTTCTCCAAAAATGCAGATTGGGTTTCAAAGCTTACCGTAAAAAAACGAATTGGGTTTTAGAGCTTCCCTCGAAAAAGCAAATTGGGTTTTCGAGCTTCCTCCGAAAAAGCAGATCGGGTTTTAGAGCTTCCCCAGAAAAAGCAAATTGGGTTTCCGATCTTCCTCCAATAAAGCAGATTAGGTTTTAGAGCTTCCCTCGAAAAACAGTTTGGGTTTCAGAGCTTCCCTCAAAAAAGCAGATTGGGTTTCAAAGCTTTCCCTAAAAAAGCAGATTGGGTTTTGAGCTTCCTCCAAAAAAGCAAATTGGGTTTTAGAGCTTCCCCAGAAAAAGAAGATTGGGTTTTAGAGCTTCCTCAGAAAAAGGAGATTGGGTTTTGAGCTTCCTCCGAAAAAGCAGATTAGGTTTCAGAGCTTCCCCCGAAAAAGCATATTAGGTTTTCGAGCTTTCTCTGAAAAAGCAAGTTGGGTTTCATAGCTTCCCCCAAAAAAGTAGATGGGATTTTCGAGCTTCCTCTGAAAAAGAAGATAGGGTTTCGAGCTTCCTTCAAAAAAGCAGATTGAGTTTTAGAGCTTTCTCCAAAAAAACAAATTGGGTTTCAGAGCTTCTTCCAAAAAAACAGATTACGTTTTCGAGCTTTCCTCTTTAAAGACAGATATCAACCCTAAACCTCCCCAGAGAAGCAGTATTCCGTCAAACGGAGCGTCTGTTCAAGAACACTCAGTTTCAGGATATCAACCTTGAACCACCTCTCAAAAGCTACGCCTGCAAAAATCCTATTTTGCCCACAAAAGCAAAACTCGACAGTCAAGCAAACACCGATTATTCCAATCTCAAGAAATCTCAATCCAGGAGGGCACAAATGTCCCCCTTTCAAGCTCCGAGACATAAGAATTACAAGCATGGAACAGTCTCTGATGATTCCACAGGCTCAACCATCTCCAAATCTTCGAGGTAAAGCCCAAGTATGATTCTAACTTAATTGTCTCAAAATCAATTTTAAAAAAAACAAAAGCCCTTGATTTCTTTCAAATCCAAAAATCCAGTTTTCAAATATCCAAAAATTTGCAAGGTTTCATCTACAAAAACTTTCAAATTTCAAAGTCAGTTTCAGAAGCTTTCAAAACTATTTTTACAAAAAGTTTCAAACTCAAAAGATCAAAGCTCTTGCTTACTTTCGAAAGTCAAAATCAATTTTCATATCCAAAAAAAAAAAAAAAATTTTGCTAAAAGTTTCAAATTTCAACTCAATTTCAAAGAGGAAAAGTCATTATGTCTTTCAAAAATACCATCAAGTTTAAAAACTTTCAAAGGTTCAAGCTTCAAGTCAAGATGAATTTCCTAAACATTTTGTCTTAAAAAAAAAATTCAGATTTCAAGTCAAAACTAATTTCCTATACGAAAGTGTCGAGTCAAAATGAATTTTCTATACATTTTGACTTTAAGAGTTCTCAAGTTTCGAGTCAAAACAAGTTTTCTAACCCCCATAACAAAAAAACAGAATATAGTAGTTTCTGAATTTCAAGTTCAAATGAATCCCCTTCAAATGGCTTCCACCTTTCTAGGTTGTCTAACTTTTTTTCCCTTCAAAGAAGTGTGATTTCAAAAATACCTTCTAGGTTTCTTCAACTTTTTCCTTTAAAAAGTTTGACTTCAAATCATTTCTCGGGTTTTCCAAAAACTTTTTCCTTCAAAAAGCTCTGTTTTCAAAAAAAATTTCAAGTTTTCAAGCTTTCGCCTCAAAAAGCTTAACTTTCAAAATTTCGGGTATTCTAGCTTTTGCCTCAAAAAGCTCAACTTTCAAAATCTTGGGTTTTCAAGCTTTCACCTCAAAAAGCGTACTATCAAAAACGTTTTCGGGTTTTCAAAACTTTCTCCACATAAAGTTTAATTCCAAAATCAAATTCAAGGTTTTCAAATCTTTTTCCTTAAAAGTTTCATTCCAAGTTTTAAAAGTTTTCCAAACCCTTCCAATTCAAATCCAAATCCCTCCATTACAGAAGGCCATTTCAAAATCATTTGAAAAAAAAAAAATCCTTTTCAAAATTCAAAATTCCTGAATCTCCCTAAAGGAGTGTCATTCTATCAGTCGGAATGTTGGTTCAGGAAAAATGTCAAAATCATTTCAAAATTCTAAAATTCAAACAATCCAGTTTTCAAAACTTAAAATTCTAAATTCCAACTACTCCGGTCCCTTCGATTGCCTCACAGTCAACATGGGATCCTTCCTTATTATTTTTCTGTCTTCGACAAGCAAAGACAGAAAAAGAGAGGCAGTTATAAGCACCCCATTTTTGCCGGCTCGACAATCTCTGGCCCGATCGAGCTAAGTTTTCCAAACATCACAACACATGCAGGTTCAAGATGAGCCTTTCAATCTCCAATCCAACCAATTGGTCGCTTCTCGAGCCCACAAGGACTAGTTGGAGCTATAAGCACCATTATTCTAGGTAGCTTTCTGAACCAGCCGGTCTCGGAAACTCGAGCCCATCCAGGTAGCTTCCCGGGATCGAGCGATCTCAGGGACCAACACCTCATCAAATTCCAGACGGTTCACTTCTGGTGCCCTCTAGCCCACCCATGTAGAATGTTCATCATTTGGTAGTTCTTCGAGACCAGGCGTTCTTAGATACTAAAACCACCCTTCCAAGTAGCTTTCTAGGACCAGGCGTTCTCAGGAACCAACACCACCATTACAGGTAGCTCTCTAAGACCGAGCGTTCTTGGAGACCAACACTGCACAGGTAGTTTTTCGAGGCCGGGCGGTCTCGAGAACCAACACCTAGGTCAACATCGGCACCTGCTAGCCCGACTCTGTGAAAAATGACCAAACCTACCCCTGGGGCCTCCAGGCACATTTTGAGAAAGTTCAAAATCCCTCAAAATGATAAGTCCATCCTTCTAAAGTGTTGTTAAACCATTAGGCGTCCCCCGCACGCCATTTTGTCCAATTCCGGTCCTATTCTAGCTCACTCTGGTCAAAATGACCGTTTTGCCCTTAAACACCTCAACACTGCACAAACCCCGTCGAACGGTAAATGATTCTCCCAAAACCATCCTTGAACAACCCTACACACTTAACATAACACACCAAACCATTTCCAGCCAATCCTGGCCAAAATGACCATTTTGCCCCTGGCAACCCAAACATACCCCGAAACAGCACCAATCTTGGGATTTCGAGCAAAGCATTTCGCCATACACCCTTGTTTAACCCGAGGAGGACCCTACGATATTAAACGCACACGACTCGATAAAATTTCTTTGGAGCGTCTCACAGACGCTCCGCTTAAATCATCTTTTCTCCCAATTCCCTGTTTATAACTCATCGTCGACTGACTTGAGAAAAGCGTAAATTAAGAAATTCTCGAAAGCTCGTTCATAAATCTTTCCATTGATATGGCTTGATCGGATAGATCGCTTCCCAAAGCCCTTCATCGTATGGCTCAAACCCTGTTACTTTTGATAACCCCTTGAGCGTCTCGCAGGTCCTCTGCCAAGGTTGACTTGTTCCCTAATTCCCTTATTAAAACGCACCGCCAAACGACTTGAGAAATACATAAATCTGAAAATTTCAGAAAATATTTTCGAAGTAACTTCCATCGGTACGGTCCGATCGAAGAGGTCGCTTCCCGAAGGTCTCGATCACACGACACGAAAAAAGCCACTTTTAAACACCCTCAGAGCGTATCATAGACGCTCCACAAAAATATCCTTTTATGCATGTTTCCCAAGACGATATCTCACACTTCCAAACATAATTCAAACTTTCCAAAAACATGAAAGTTCACTAGAAGCCTTAGGAGAACATCCCGGATGCGGCCGATTTCCTCGAAACTTTTTCGGTTGACTCAATTATTGAGACAAAGTTTAAATGAACCTTCCCAGTGATGGAGTGTATGCTACATGCGCTCAAATTTTGATCAGAACGATCAAATTTTGATCAACGGTCGAGATTTAACCAGTACACTGGGTGCCACGTGGCATTCTCCTAATGGAATAGTACCCGCGCGTATAGGACATGTGCCTGTGTAAAATTTACACAGGCACATGTACTACATGCGCTAGTGTCAAAAAATTTTGCCTATAAATACTAGACCCCCCCTTGCATATTCAGGCACCGAAAATTGATGTGAAGCTCTATTGAAATCATTCCAGAACTGCGAATCTCTATACACACTTCATCTCTCCAACACTTAGGCTAGATTCCACCATCCTCAAGCCTATACACTTCACTTATAAAGCCTCTTCACCATCAAACACTCACTTCCAGCCCTTTAAGCTCTCTTGAAGCCCCTCAAGCTCTAATCAAGACAACCATTGAAGACTACAAGCGTGTTGAAGGCAAAATGTGGTATCTCTTTTACATTTGTGTCTTCCCCCACTCTTCTCTTCTCCCTCCTAGCCTACTTAGGCTATTCTCTATTTTAATCCCCATCTACAACCCCCCATTCTTGCATGCTAGAGCCAAGAGGGCTCTTAGATCATGCCTAGAGGAAAGCAAGTGAGAGCCACCGTGTAGGGGGACCTCTCACTAGCCTACTTTAAGATGGTACGGCCTAGGAGCCCCTTGTTTATGTGGTGAAGCCTAAAAGCCTTGTATGTGATCATGATCCCTTGCATATTACTATTTTGCTCGTGTCTTGTGTGCTTGCTTTCATTTTTATGCCTATCACCATGTTCTACAATGCTTACATTATCCTTAGCTCTATGACAATTTCCAAGCTCCATATTTCTTTCAAAAATTGTTCCAAGAGTTGGCTCCTTGAAGCTTAGGATAAAACCCTAGGAATCATGCCTTAGAAAATCCCTTACTAACCCCTTAACTCTTACCTTGGCAACATAACATTTTAACTTGCATACGGGTTGCTTTCTAATTATCTAATTTTCAAGATTTTCATTATTTTAAGTGTAGTGGTTGGAATAGCCCCATGGAACCATCTCTTGAGTGGTCTCCCTTTTGTTTGGCCATATGAGCCCTCTCTTGATGGAATGTTTCCCTTGAAAAATTGTTTTCAAAATCCTTCTCAAAAGATGATTTTCAAAAATGCATTCTCTCTATCTTTGCATCAAAAATGATTTTCCAAAAGTTGGCATCATTATGTTGATTTTGAAAATTTCCACCCTTGTCAAGATAAAGGTTATAATGGCCATGAGAAAACCTTCCTTGGAATGGTCTCCAATCATCAACCATATAAACCATACTCTGGGCTAGAGTCAATATTTTCATGGAAATGATATTCAAAAGGGTTGTCCACCAAAGTCCATTGCATAAAATGTTTTGTTTTTCAAAACTCTTTCCAAAAGTGCATTAAACCAACTTCCAAAACCATTTTTCCAATCCAACCCTAGATTAACTTGACCCTAGTTATCCAACCCTAGGTTAACTTGACCCTAGTTGACCAACCCTAGGTTAACTTAACCTTGGTTGTCCAACCCTAGGTGAACTTGACCCTAGTTGACCAACCCTAGATTAACTTAACCCTAGTTGTCCAACCCTAGGTTAACTTGACCCTAATTTATTCACCTTAGGTTAAACTAACCCTAGTTAGTTAGGTCACCTTTACCCTAGGTTAACCAAACCCTAGTTACTTAACCTTAGGTCACTTTAACCTTAGGTCACCTTACCTCTAGGACAACCTAACCCAAGTTAATTAACCCTAGGAAAACTCAACTTAGGTTAACATGCTTCAAGGTTCCAACTCATGGACCCCCTTTCTTTTAAAATCATCTTTCTATATAAGATTATCCTCATCATCCATTTTTCCAAAAACCTTCAACCCTCTTGAGATTTCAAAAACCAATTCCAAGATGTTTCCAAAAATGCCTTTGAAGAATCACAAGCCTAAGGTATCCCTAACCCTCCTATGGTTAAGGACCCTAGAGGAAGGTATCACATCAAAAACAACCCCAAGGTTGTCCATACTAGGATTCCAAACCCTTAGCCATTTCCAAAAACCACTTTCAAAAACTAATTCATCAAAGCATTCTAAAATCATGCCTCCAAGGTTTTGAAAACAAGACTTCAAAAACACTTTCAACTTCTCTTGAGTCATGCCAAAGCATTTTTCCAAAACTCCCTTAAGTTGATCCAAAAACATTCTCAAAACACTCCATCATCTAATTTCAAGTCAAAACTTTCAAGACAACAAAGAGTTTTAAACTTCTAAGACCACAAAGGGTCTTCAACTTCCAAAGACCTCAAAGTGTCTTAAACTTTTCTGAAGACCTCGAAGTGTCTTAAATTTTTCCAAAAACCCTAAAGTGTCTTCAAACTTTCCAAATGCCCTAATGCGTCTATTCTCCATCGGGCTCTTGCCCGAACTACGAATGACTTGATTCTCACCAAATGAGATACGTAGGCAACCTAAAAATGGTGTGGTCATAACTTTTATTTCAACCCCAATCTCTTTTTAAAAAATTCCAATCAATTCAAAGTTTATATTCCAAACTCTTTCAAAACCCCCATTATTTTCGAACATCTTCCAAAAACTTACATCATCCATCATCCATCCGAAAAGTGATGACTAAACCCCGTTTTCAAAATTCTAAAGTGGATATTAAGTGGACAATGGTAACTGGTTATTCTAGTGAGTGAACAAAGAGTGATTAGACATGTAGGTACCGAAAGGGCGGGGTAGGGTAATGATCTTCAGATATCTTCCCTACATGTAACCAACCCCCGAACCATAGGTTTCTATTTTCAAAAGACCAAAATGGAGTTATTTTCCAAACGGGCTTAAATCTTTCCAAATGTTGCCAAACAACCAATTTTCTCAAAAACCCTCTCTTGAGGGAGTTTTCAAAACCTTTTCCAAAAAATCCTAAGTTTAATATTCAGATTAACACTTAGTTTTAGGTATCCTAACTCAACTAAACAAGTTAGGTGGTGACTCCTATGTTTCTGAAAAGCCTTTAGTCAAATCAATTTTCAAACTTAGTCGCACTTGTCCTTTTAGGAGGATGAGTTCTAGTGACAGAGTTCCGTGCTTTTTGTCTCCAAACCGAAAGGACCTTAGACACCCAAAAACTAGGGCGTGACAGTTTTCAAAACAAGACTTCAAAACATTTTCAATACTCTCTTGAGTTATTACAAAGCTTTTCCAAAGTTCCCTTGAGTTGTTTCAAAAATACTTCAAAACTCTCCTATGTCAATTTCGAAAAGATTCAAAATCGCCTTCAAATCCAATTTCAAAAACCCTTCCAAAAATCCCAAGTCCTATTTCAAAGGCATTTTTCTAAACTCTGAAGTTCTCTTTTTTCAAAGACCATAAAGTGTCTTCCAACCTTACGTGTTCAAATATTTCAAAGACCCTAATGCGCCTATTTTCTATTGGGCTCTTGCCCGAAGTACGAATAACCTAATTCTCGCCAAATGAGATATGTAGCTAACCTAAAATGATGCGGTCATAACTTTTATTTTAACTCAAATTCCCTTTTCAAAAGTTTCTATCAATTCAAGATTTCTATCTCAAATTCTTTCAAAACTCCTATATTTTTAAACGTTTTTTTAATAACATGCATCATGCATCATTCATCTAAAAAGTGATGACCAAACCCCGTTTTCAAAACTCTAAAAGTAGATATTAAGTGGATAATAGTAACAGATTATTCTACTGAGCGAACTAAGGGTGAGTAGACATATAGGTACCGAAAGAGCGAGGTAGGATGATGATATTAGGATATCTTCCCTACACGTAACTACCCTCCAAACCATAGATTTCTATTTCGAAGACCAAAATCGGAGTCACGTTTTCAAAAGGGCTTTAAAACATTTCAAAAGGTTGCTAAAAACCTTCTCAGGAATGACATTTTCAAAATGATTTCTAAAAACCTAAGTTTAATCTTCGGATTACACTTAATTTTAGGTGACCTAGCACATCTTTAACTATGTTAAGCAGCGACTCCCATTTTTTTTTTCCAAAAAGCCCTTAAATCAAAACAATTTTTTAAGTTCAAACTTAGTTGTACTCGTTTTTTTTAGGAGAATGAGTTCTAACGAGAGGGCACCATGCTTTTTCTTGAGCTGAAAGGACTTGATCCAAAAATCGGGGCACGACAATGAGGAAAGGCCATCTTGGTCATCAATTGATCGTATTTGGCATCCATAACCATCATCATCTTCTTCAATTCTTGAATTGCTTCACTCCGTTCTTGTCGAAGCTCTCTGACAGCTTCAACCTGCTTCTCTAAGCTTTCTAAAAAGGCCTGAATATCTTTGGCCCTAGTCCCATCTACCATTCCCACCTTCGATATCTTCGCTGGTGAAAAGGATTGCCACTCTGATACCAAATGTTATTGTTCTTGCTAACAAGAAAAGTTGCTAATGAAAGAAATGATTGAGTTCTGATTAATTCTTCAATGCCTTCACTTCTCAATAATTATAGCTTTATAGAATGAATTACAACAACCCATTTGTTGCTAATTCTAACCGATTAACAACTCATACGCTCCTAACTAACTAACTACTTCACATGCTTTGTTTGGCCCTTTTCAGGGTAAGTTATACAGTTGTATAGCTTCTTTTCTCCTCTTTCAATCACTGAATGCCAACTCATTTATTTAAGCCAGCCTGGCATTTCTATTTATCACTTCTTTTCTTCTATTATCAACTAATGACCGTTGCTCTTGACCATTGCTAGGATTTCAAATCATCCTCTGCTTTGCTTTGTAATATACTTTCTCAAGCCATAATAGTTGTAAGCTATGTTACACGGACTCTTTAATATGTATGAAATATTAGTGTTGGTTATTTGATACTTGGATAAAAATATTAGTTAGATATGTGTTTGACATGTATTATTACATATTCACTTTCCAAAAGTATTTGTAATTCAAGTTTACTCTATAAATATGTATAAAAATCTCATATCATGCATTAAATGCATTATAACACCTTATAAATGAAATTTTATTTTAAATAACAAAATAAGTAGATTAAGAAATATGAATATTTTGAGATGTTCCTTTGCACTTGAACGAATTAAATAAATACGACACTTAGAGACATGCTTACACCTGCCACATATATCCAAATATATGTAACATAGATTAAAAGTACTTTCCCTTTATTTTTCTTCGCAGTTTACACATTCTCATTTGAACCGAATACACTAAAACTCAACCAATGCAAACCCAAGGGCCGTGAATCATGGCCTGCAGACGCAAATATTTAGGCTATCAATGGAGAAGGCAGCGCTAACGGGAACCATGAAAACAGAATTAAAAGCGAAAACAAAATCAAATTCTTATGATCGAATTGAGGATGGTACACCACAGTAGCACCATAAAAGTGCCTCTTTAATTTAGAAGGGGTGGGCTTGCTTTAACAAACAAGAAATAGTGTAAATTAAGCGAGTGGGGGGGTTTTTGGGGCGGTTTGTGGGACTGCAGAGGTTGCGCTGCCTCCCCCACACACCATATATATGTACTAAACAAAATTTTCAACCCTCCTCATCATATCCATCTATATCTGTATCTATAATTATTTAATCAACGACAATGCACTTTGAGTGATACAGAGAGAAAGAGAGACTAACTAAGGTTGATAATGACTTAAATAAACCTTCTAGAGAAGTGGTGGTGGAGGGAGGGGCCTTAACTAGGGTTTGATTATGACATGTCTCCTCACACAACCCAAGTTGTTCCCCTTTCCATTTTCCTCAGATTTTTATCAGACACAGAGGGTTTGATGATTAGTTTGTAGGGTTTATTCCTTTTGTCTGTTCTTCTTCAATTATTTAATTTACTTAGGACAATCTTTATCTTTAAAAGGTTGTGATAGGGTACCAGACCACAGTATGGATGCACCATGTTTCCGCTAATATATTTAATGACAACACGAGGATGGGTATTATAAATATATATGTTTTCAAAAGTAAACCATGTCTGAGCATTTTATCAAAGTTCTTTAGATTGTTTCTATTTCTTTTTCTTGTTGTTAGTATATGTTTTGCCTTTTCTATTGGTAACTAAACAAAAGAAACTGGTTGTCTTAACTAATGCCTTTTTTTTTTTTTTTGTTATTTATTTAACCAATTCTTTAGTAGGTCTTTCTTATTCCCACCTCAAGTCTTCTATATGGTATTGTCGAACCACATATTTCATGTTAGTACTCTTTGTATTATATTTAGATCTTGAATTTTTTAAAGAAAAAGCAAAATACAACTGAAATAAAATTATTTGTATGTATTATATTTTTTTCTAGGTAGACAACCAAAAAATGAGATTTTTCTTTTTTTTTTTATTATTTTTATTTTCGTATTTTGATATAATTATTTCTCACTTCTGACCTCCTTCTGGAAACTAAGCAAGATTTAAGAAACGTAAAATGTTTCAAGCTAGAAGTTCTTCTTCCTGGCAGCCAAGTAGCACTGAATAGGCGAAAAAAAAAACATCTAATTATCTCATGTTTTGGGCAAGTTTTATTTTTATGCTAATATTATCTCATATACATTTATATGCTAATATTAAAAAGTCAACAAGTCTTATGGAATATATACATACAAAGTTTTGGAGATTAAACTAGAAGATTAAGGAGAAAATAAGAGAAAATGGAATGATACCTTCTGTAATTATAGGGTGCAAAATTACCACCAGTAGATGTTCAGCTGCCCTAGCCCTTATGCTGATCAACATATCTTGCAAGATTTTTTTTTTTTTTTTTTTTTTGAGGATTGCATCTTGGAAGGAGGTCTTTAACTCTTTAGATGTAGGCTATGTGTGAGCTTGTACAAGCCCATTAAGTTCTAAATGGCCTGATCTGGGCCCAAGTCGATCTAAATCCATGCTGCTCCTATTGAAAATGACAAATCAAGGATCTAGTAGCGAAGGGCATTAGTGCCCCATATTTGAGCCTGGAAAACAAATGCAAGAACAATTATGTAAGACGTCAAACGTAGTCCTAAAAAATGGTTGATCAAGCAGTCATTGGTCCGTTTCGTTGTCCCAAAAATATAAATTAGGCAATTTTAGGATTAGCTCATTTACGAATTAGATAAATAGTTGTGGAATTGTAAAATGGAACAACTAGAAAATCTCCAAAGTTCGTGCTTTTTCAAGAAAATCTGTTTAACTAGGTAATTTCTTTTGAGACATGAGATAATCTAAAATTGACAGCTTCTTACAATTCCACAACTAGAAAATCTCCAAAGTTTGTGCTTTTTCTAGAAAATATGTTTAGGGAATTTATAATTTGTAAATGAGCTAATTCGAAAATTGACAGCTTCAAAACATGTTCTGTTTATCGCCTAATAGACACTTGAATTGGTTCATTTATAATATTAAGAATATTGGATTGAAATGATTTCATTAATTGGCAAAATCAAATAATCCAGCAATATGGTGATCACATGCATTATCAGGGACACAGCCAGGATTTCAGCTTTGGGGTATCAAGGTATATTTAATATGCATGTGTACAAAGTAAATTTAATATATGAAAATAAAAAATAACACTTAATTAAAATATACTAGCAAAATATCACCAAAAAGTTATTTTTTTAATATGTATATGTTAATTGTTATATCAATCAAAGTATCATTAGGCAACACTTCATGTCATGCAATCCTAATATTGTTAATCCAGGCGAAATGAAGAGCATCTTATATTTTTTTTCTCTAAATTTTACTCTAAATTTCAATTAATTAAGCATAGGTAATTATGGATCTTGAGCCACATAAGGCCACATAGAAAATAAAAACGGGTGAGAACATGGATTGCACAAGTAAAGAAGTTATTTTATTATGTAGACTTCTTTGGGCCTAAATATATAGTAAATATAATGAGTTTGTTTTTTAGCATCGGGATATTTCACTATTTAATATTTTTTGGACCTTGATCCATACCATATATAATGGAGTTTCTTTGACATTAGGGGGGCCATGGAATAATGCAATGAAATTCTAGCAAAAAATTCAGCTAATCCACCTAACACTCTAAATTTTAGCTTTGCATTAGCATGATTTGTAACCAACCGGTAGAACTTGAAGGTTGATTTCCAAGATTGGAATAGAAGGGAACTCGTATGGATAGAGATAGCAGAAGTAAATTGAATCCAACAGCAGACATGGTAAGTAGAATATTGTTTAACGTATGGCAAAAGCTTTTACAAATATTAACACTAGCTTCGAACCAAGAAAAAGAAGAAAAAAAAAAAAAAGCGAACGAAAAATGCCATCTAAAATATTTACTTGATTAGAGTTTTCTACCATGGCTTCACAGCCTTCCCTATTTATATTGTTTTGTTCTATTTTTGCTATTATACATATGTTCCAATATTGCTATTTAGTTTTTTTGCCCCAAATTTTCTTTTAATATTTCTTTAAATCTTCTGATATATGTTTATAAGTATTTACTCAACTTGTTATATTAGTTTTTAATTATTCTGTTGTCCAATATATCTGTCTTTTTTCTTTTTCTTTTTCAGTAAAAGATTGTTAATTTGCTCTTATAGCCTTATTATCCTTTCTTCTTGTTTAGTTTTTATTTAAAACAAATTATTTTAATTTCTAGTAATATCAGTAGTATAGTTACTTTGTCCTATGATATTAAATTAATTTGTCATGAACATGTCAATGACTATGGTGAGCAAAAATTTTCCTCTATTACTAATATACACGCACAACTTAAGAAAATCTCAAGCTCCAATGCCATATAAATTTTGGAGTTAAATTTTGATGCACTGACAGTGTAGAATTTTTTTACACAAGCGAGTACTAGAATACAACATGTATCCACGAGTCTTGCTTTTTTATATTGTACTTAAATTTTAAAGGACACGTGTCGCACTATGTGCTCTGTTTGTGTAAAAATATTCTATATTATCAGTGCATCAAAACTAAATTCTGTATTTTGTTTTTGATTTTCTTTCAATTGAATTTGCATGGGATTACTACAAATTTTTTGCAAGTTTGAGAGCTACATTATCCTATATACTGTAGAGGCTTTTCAATAATTCATAAAAATAGAGGAATTGATGTCAAAGGTTGTGTATAATTCTTTAACAAAACTGAGGGAAAAAAAGTAGTCTCACAGTACTAACTCTTTCATATTCATCCTTAACAAATTCAAAGATGGTTGAGTGTGGAAACAAGTAAGCCCAAAGGCTGCTCCCGTCTCCGGCCAGGGAGATCCCAACCATCTCTCATTTCGATAACACTTACTCTCTTGCTGCCATTTCGTCTAAGTTTATATCTGTTTTGAGAAGGGTTCAACTAGAGGTATAATTAGCAAGGAGGAAAGAGTTAGTAGGGGTTAAGGAGTTAGCATGTTAATAGACTAAATCATATAGAGACGAAATAGCAGAAGGATCAAATATTATCTGTTTCAAGCATTATGCTCACGCCGCGACTTGAACCGTTGATCTTGTCTAAGTCGAGGTAGGGTTACGACTATTGGACCAAAGGTCCTGGTCAGATCTCTTTTGATAATAAGAGTGAAATATAAAAATGTGGTTTTGTTATTGTTTTGTTTTCGTTTTTATTTTTTGTGTATTCTGAAATAAATAAAAAAATTATTATTATTATTATTTCGGGATATCAAAAACTGAAAATAGGACCATTGTGAATATTCCTAATTTCTGGATTTGTTCACTAGAGAATGTGCTTTGGTCAATATGAACTCGAAATCTAGGTCTTCTTACTTACACATTCATTTGTGCATTTTTTAATTCGTAAGTATGAAATATAAAAAGAAACCACAATACACGAAGACAATAGGCATTCCCCAGCAGAAAAAATAAAATCACAGCCGAAGATGAGACAAAAAAACTAGAATGTTACTTATCTACGTCCATACAATACAGAGGTTTGTCATAAACTGTAGGTAGAATTCAAAGACTTCATTCATGCATTCATCACAACAGATAACGTAAAGGCAAGATGCAAGAGATACAAGGATTTAGCGTAGAAACCTAAAGCAGAAAAATATTCAAAGATGATGTCAAGTATTGTTAAAAATAATTTACACAAGACTGATTTACAATCAAACTCCGAAATTTCAAAGATGATGTCCGAATCGCATAAACTCTGGTTATAGCTCTCTTGCTCGACTTCTCGACTTTCTGTTCTTCCAATTCTTGACTCTAATACTGAATTATCATGATACTTTTTGTCGTCTAGGAAATTCACTGAAGTGATCTCATAGGTTTGTTCTTCCATCAATAAGACAATGGCGGATGAATTGCATGCTGGTAAGGAAAGAGAATAAATATTAGGCATGCTTTCTTCAAAAATGGGATTCAATTACATCGCTTTTGAAAAAAAAAATGAGAAAAAGGATTCAATCATCCTCACTTTTGTGGGAAAATGGGATTCGATTAATTGGTGGGTATATGTTGTTCAAGTGTTATAAACGTTTTAGTTTATGTGTGCATTATGTTTTTGCCAAGATTCTAGTATATCGTACCCTTAATACAAATTAACTACCTAATAATACATTTCGATACGTGACTAACACTTCTCGTAGCATGACTGAATCCCATTTTTTTCCCCCACACAAGTGAGCATGACTAAATCCTAGTTTTTCTATAGAAAAAAAAAAAGACCCTTTAACTTCTACTTTCTATTAGAACAATATTGTTATGGATGAAAGAAAACCAGGAACAAAGTTGCAACTTTAAGGCACATCAATAGACACTATCTTTAAAGTGATATTTGCCCTACTAGTATTGTTGTAGGGTTACTAGCGCATCATTTTCAGGATACAATAAGTCACTCCCAAATACTTTAGATAGTAATTTTGAAGAATTCGCTATAGAACTCTCCTAAGAAAGTTGTATTATAGACAAAGAACTTGAGAAAAAGAGAGAGGTTGAATCACAAAGGGTTTGCATTTCTATACCCGATATACCTTGCACTGTTAAGTAGGTTGATAAACATGAGTGTAAGCATTCCATTTTTGACTGCTCGGCAATTTTAGGTCCAAATCGGTCCTCCAGTAAAACGTCACAATGCTATTAAGCCCCAGCCAGTTTTTCAAAGCTCAATTTAATCCTTAAATGGTTTACTTCCAGCGTTTGCTAGGCTATTGACGTAAAATGTCAATTTTGCCCTTTGTGATTAGGCAGCTTCCCCAGATTGGGTGATCTCCTGAACCAATTGTCGAACCTGCCAGAGTGGCTAAAGCACACATAAATTATCAAATCGCCGGAGTGGCAAAAGTACTCATAAACAGGTCAATGCAGGCATACCGTAAGTAACCTTGTGTCAAAAGGCCAACTACACCTCTTGGCCGCAACACGTTTACCAAATGACGTAATGTCTTTGGAAACCAACTTATCACAACCGTTGGAGTGACGGAAACACTCGTAAATCCAGGTCAACCTTGGCGTCTGCTAGCCGAACACAGTGAAAAATAACTATTTTGCCCCTGGGCACCCCAACACGCCTTTTGAGAAAGTACCAATTCCTAAAAAATGATAAGACCACTCTCAACACTATCATTAGGCAGCCTAACATGTTTCAAATTCCATTCAAACCAACTCCGGTCTCAATTCGGAGAGACTCGGTTAAAATAACCATTTTGCCCCTGAGCATTCTGGCACGCTCCCCAGGAAGCACAAGTTCCCCGAAGTAGTAAGATCATCCCAAACTACCTCTGGGTAGTCAAGCAGACCCTTGCATCCAAATAAAATCAATTCAAGTCTAATTCTGGCCAGCTCCGATCAAAATGACTGTATTACCCCTGTTTGCCCGAGTGCATTTTCAAACCACATCGGCTTTGGAAACTAAACCAGCGCCTACCAAGACACTCCGAAAAGGGTCCTTATCATATCTGGTTGAGTCTCTTGACTCGAAATGCACATTAATCAATAAGAGCTTCAAGGAGCGTGTCACAGACGCTCCTCCAAAAATGACTTTTCCTTCACTTCCCTTACTAAAACGCATCATCAAACAAGTGACGAAATACGCAAATTAGAGAATTTCAAGAAGCCTAAGTGATAGGCTTTCCATCGGTGTAGTTCGATTGTTAGTAATATCACTTGAAGGTCGTGATCGAATGGCTCAAAGAAGGGTACTTTTCGACACTTGAGAAAAAATAAAAGTACACCTATTGTTTCACGTGTCGAATCTCGATTCCTTGGTTAAAACACACCATGAAATGGTTTGCAAAATGCATAAATCAAGAAATTCATTAAAGTCTTTCTGGAGGACTTTCAATTGATACGATTTGATCAAGATGATCGCTTCCCGAAGGCCACAATCGCATAGACCAAAAACGGCCATTTTAGAAAATTGACCGAGCGTCTTTTAGACTCTCCCATAAAGCTTATTTTGAAGCTCGCTTCCCGAGGTGATATCCTTATCATCCGGAGTCATCCAAGCCTCCCCGAGGGTACTAAGTTCAAGAAAAACTGTAGGGGAACGTCATGAACGCGTCCAATTTTCCAGAATCATCCCCGAATGGCACAAATACTGAGGGAAAGCAAGCATAAAAGTTCTTGGCAAGGGAGTATAACCTACATGCACCCATTTTTTGATCAGATTGAGACAAAACTTGTCTTATAGCCCAAGTTTGGAAGATATAAGGGTGCCACGTGGCACTCTTTCAGTGGTTGGGTCCCGGCACGTGTATTACATGCACTTGGACCAATTTTGGCCAGGGGCATGTAATACATGCACTAGTTGTAAGCACTCCATTTTTGTCCGCTTAGCAATCTTCGGTCCAAATCAATCGCTTACAGGCCTCAAGGGTCCCCATCGAAGTCAAAATTACCAAAATGCCCCTAGCCATTCTAGGCAGCTTTCCGAGGCCAAATACTTTTCGAAACTAATCACAACATATCGAAGTTACATAAACACTCATAAATCTTAAGCAGTTTATTTCCAGCATCTACTAGCCCGCTGATGTAGAATGTTTGTTATGCTTCTTAGTATTAGGCAGCTTCTCAAAATCAGGTAATCTCCGGAACCAATTAAAAAAACCGCCGAAGTGGCAAAAACACTCATAAATTATTAAACCATCGGAGTGGTGAGAAAATACTCACAAACAGGTCAACACATGCACCCCACAAGTAACGCTGTGCCAAAGGACCATAAGCGCCCTTTGGCCATGGCACGTTTTTTAAAGAAAAGGATACCTTCGGAAATCAACTCGTCACAACCGTTAGAGTGACACAAACACTTATAAACCCAGGTTAAGACCGGTGCCTGCTAGCTCGATATGGTGAAAAATGACCATTATGCCCTAGGCAAACCATTACGTCTTTCAAGAAAGTACCAATTCCTCAATATAGTAAGTCCACAATTTTAAAACTATCCCTAAATAGTCTGACATGTTCAATATGCCATTCAAGCTAACTTTGGTCCCATTCCAGTCAGCTTTGGTTAAAATAACCATTTTGCCCGTAGGCACTCCATCACCCTCACCGGGTAGTACAAGTCCCTCGAAGTGGTAAGAGCATACCAAACTACCTTCGCGCCAGCCTTGTGTGCAAATAAGGTCCATTCTGACATCATTTCAGCAAGTTCCGACCAAAATGACCGTTTTGCTTTTATCAGACCAAGTGTCCTTTTAGATTGCGCCAGCCTCGGGAATCAAACCAGCATCTACCGGGATACTCCAAAAAAGATCCTTACGTAATTCCAAGCGAGTCCCTTGACTCAAAACATGCTTTAGTCAGTAAAAACTTCACGGAGCATATCACAGACGCTCTGCCAAAGTTGATGCTCTGCCAAAGTTAACTTTTTCTTCACTTCCCTAACAAAAATGCACTATTAAACGATGGATGAAATGCACAAATTTGGGAATTCCAAGAAGCCGGAATGATAAGCTTTCCATCAGTATGGTCTGATGGTTAATAACATCACCTGAAGTCCTGATCGAACGATTCAAAGAAAGGTACTTTTCTAACAGTTAGGAAAAATAAAAGTCCACCTCCTAACAATGGTTTAAATCCTAATTCCCTTATTAAAATGCATCGTCAAACGATTTGAGAAATGTGTAAATCAGGGAATTCTCAAAAGTCTTTCCAGAGCATTTTTCGTCGGTACAGTTCGATTAAGGTGAGCACTTCCCGAGAGCCATGATCATGTGGCGCAGAAACTACTACTTTGTGAAATCAACAGAGCAACTCACAGATGCTCCCGAAAACTTATTTTAAAGCTCGCTTCCCAAGGTGATATCTTTGTCATCCAAAAACATCCCATAGCTCCCGAAGTGCACCTAGTTCAAGAGAAATTGTAAGGGAATGTCGTGAATGCGATCGATTTCCCCAGAGCTTTCCTAGACAGCACGAACATCAAAATGAAGTCGGCAGAATAGTTTTTGGCAGCAGAGCATATGTTACATGCACTCAAATTTTGATCAGATCTAAAAAAACTTGTCTTGCATCCTAAGATAGGGTAGTACAAGGATGCCACATGGCATCCTATGAGAGGATGGCACTTGGCACATGTACTACATGCACTTGACCAATTTTTAGCCAAGCGCATATAGCACATACGCCCCAGACGATTTGTTTTGTTTGCTTCTAAATACCAAGCCACCCCCAGCTCAATTTAGAGATGAAAATAGTGAGGATACTTTGCCAAAATAGCTCAAGAACCTTCAAAATTCAAAAAATGTCAAGTCTCTCAAGAATTCAAGACAAGCTTCAAGCCTCTTCAAGTTCAAGCCCTTCAACTATGGTGGATTGAAAATGTTCAATGGCTAAAGACAAACGTCTATGTAAGCTTATGCAATCTACACTCCTTCTATTCTCCCTCCTAGCTCACTTGAGCTAGGCTTACATTTTAAACCCCATCTTCTACCCCCTCTTCTTTTATGCTTGGAATAAGTGTGCTCCATGGCCATGCTTAGATGAAAGTTTGTGAGGAGCACTAATGGGGGGACCTCTTTGTAAGCACCCCATTTTTGCCCGCTTGGCAGTCTACAGTCCGTCCAGACTTGTATTCAAGTCAATATGGATATATACTGAGTCAACTCAATTGTCCAAGTCTAATCCCCTCAATCAATCGCTTCGCGGCCCCTTTTAGGCCCAAATAGAGGCAAAATTACCAAAATGCCATTTAGGGGCATTGTTCTGTCCAATTCCTATGGGCATATCTTCTCGAAGATGATAAGTCTCCTTTTCTAATCCAATTTCAAGTCTAATTCCAAGTCCAATTAAATCTGGCACGTCTTTCAAGAAAGTTAATTCCTCAAGGAGGTAAGTCCATCCTGTCCGGCACGTTTCCAAAGAAACTCTTCACGAATAGTAGTCCCTTCAAACTCGTCAACTGTGACGTGACCCCAAGTCCCCGAGATGGTAGAACAGTCCACCTTTGGCGCCTGCTAGCCCACCAATACAGAAATGTCCGTTTCGGCATGGCTTCTGAGAAAGTTGATTTCTCAGGCGCTAAGTCCACCTAGCAGCTTCCCGAGATCAGACAATCTCTGGAATGATCACGACCTGTTAGAGTAAAGGAAATACTTGCAAACTTCACAACTACCAGAGTGGCAGAAACACTCACAAACAAGTCAATATAGGGAATTGCCAGCAAACCCCTATATCACGGGACCGCCGTTAGAGTGATGAAAACACTAAAAACCCAGGTCAACACTAGTGCCTGCAAGCCCACCTCGGTGAAAAAATGACCAAACTGCCCCTAGGGCCATTTCTGGCACGTTTCTTGAGACAATACCTAAGTCCTCAGAACGATAAATCCACATTTCCAAGATTATCTTAAAGACAATCTGGTATAATTAGATGCCTTTTAGTCAGTTTTGAGCCAATTTCAAGACATTCTGGTCAAGATGACCATTTTGCCCCTAGGCATCCGAACGCCCCGGGAACCACACCGGCTCTGGGTATCAAACCGGTAACCTCTCGAGAATGCTTTTTATAGTATTCCTGACCTTCCATTATCTTTCTGGATCATTCTGAGTCGGTTCCGGCAAACCTGGTGCAAATGACCGTTTTACCCCTAGTGGGCTGGTCTCCTTTTCCGACCACACCAGCTCTGGGTATCAAATAGGTAACCTCCTGAGACATTCTAAGTAATGTTTCCAAACCTCGTGTCTGCTTTCGGGACATTCTGAGTCTATACCGGTAGCTTTCTAATCTGATTGACCGTTTTGCCCCTAATAGCTCGATCAACCTCTCCGACATATCTTGACATCATTCTTCAAGTCTACTACCCTCGAAACACTATTGTAAAGGTTCTTATCCCTTTTCGGCCTTCCGGGCCATTCCCGGCCCCTTTAAATCATTCCCAGACCTTCAGGAGTCACTTTTAGTGAAGCTAGGCTAAAAATTACATGGTACTCACTAGTACAGGCGCCCAAATCTTTTGAAGATACATTGCTTGCCGACCTTAAACATTTTCTAATTTGCCAAAAAATGGCCTGGCACCACTAGGAGTGGCGCCAATGTAAACTTTTGTCTGGCGCCACTGCAGCAGGCGCTAGGTCAATCCTCTCTCTATAAATACAGAGCCTCCTCCAACGTGAAAAAGTTCCGCAAACTCAGTTTGAAAACCCTACTCTTCGATATACAAAGCTCGTAACCTCTCCAAACCCTAGCCTTCTTTAGGTTCTCCAAACCTTAGCCCCCTTATATAAACCCTAGCTCTTATATACTCCCATACACTCATATACACTAGCCTCCAAAGCCTCTATTGAAGACTTGAAGTGCTGCAACCCGAAGCTCCCAAAGCTCAAGACAAGCCCTTGAAGATTGACGCAAAGCGAAGCAAGGACCGAAGTAAAGCAAGAAAGACAAAGCGAATAAAAGCAAGCAAAATAAGAAGATACAAGGTAGGCTCTCTATTTACGTTTATGCATCTTTCCCCCTCTCTTTTCTCTCTTCGAAACCACTTGGGTTTTCTTCTATTTTAATCCCCCATCTTCTTCCCCCCATTTCTTGCACACTTAAAACAAGGGACTTCCCAGTTCATGTGTAAGATTAGGCTATCGAAGGTCACCGTGTGGAGGGCTTTCTATGAGTCTAACCAGAGAGCACGTGGGTTCGGTCCCCTTAATTATGTAGTGAAGCCTTTAACCTTGTATGCTCACGACCCCAACTTATATTGTGCATATCGTGATCTTGCATTCTTCCAAAATTCGTTTTCTAACTTGTTTCAAAAACTTGCATTAAAATTTTCTTCTTCAAAACTTGTTTTCATAATCACAATCCTAAGATGATTCTAGCCTTCCATGATTAGGGTTGCTTTAAGAAAGTGTTATATTTAAAGTGACCAATATGGTCCATATTTTCAAATCATTGTTGTTTTCAAAACCACTAGCTTAGAGTGGTTTTAACCTTCTTATGGTTAGAATCGCTTTAGAAAAATGAGATATTTTTATGAACTTTCCAAAACTCTCTTTTCAAAAATCTCTCTTTCTAAAAATCCCTTTTCCAATACACTTTTGAAAATTCTCTCCAATCTCATTTCAAAAATTGCTTTCTAAAAACTCCCTTCAAAAAATCTATTTTTCAAAACTTCTTTTTGATCTCCTTTCCAAAACTGTTTTATAAAATCTCTCTTCAAAATATTTATTTTCCAAAAGTTCTTTTAAACTCCTTTCCAAAAATGCTCTCTTCAAAATTCACTTTCTAAAAACACTCCCTAGATTTCCTTCCTAAAAACTCTTTCCAACAATCTCTTTTCAAGAACTCTTTTTTCAAAATTACTTTCTAAAAACTCCTTTATAAGATCTCTTTCAAAAAACCTTCTTTTCTAAAGATTCTACTTTCCAAAAATCTCTTATCTTAGAGCCCAAGTCAAGTCCTAGAACCAACGATTGGTAAACCCTAATTTTCTTTCCCAAAACATAATTTTTAATCTCGCCTCCAACTTTAGGTTTCCAAATTGTATTTTCTACATCAAAACTATATATTTTCAAAACCTATTTTCTATCCCAAAATTTAAGATTTCCAAAACTTCATCTTTTCATTTCCATGTCAAATCCAATCTTCCCTTTAGGAAACCAAATCCAATCTCCCCATTTAGAAAACTAAATTTAATCCTCCATTTTTGGAAACAAAATCTAATATTTTATTTTAGGAAATAGGAATCCAAACTCTTCCTAATCTAAATCTTTCCTTATCCAATCCTTCCTAATCTCATATTTTCCTAAACCTTAAGTTTCCAAAACTTGAACTTTTAAATCTTTTCTTAAACTTTAAGCTTCTTAATCTTCCTAATTCAACCATTTCTTAATTTTATACCTTTCCAAATTTCAACTTTCCAAATCTGAATTTTTAAATCTTTCTTAAACTCAAACCTTTCCTAATTTCAAGTACTTCTAAAACTCAAACTTTGAATCTTCCTAAAATCCTAAACTTTCTAAATTTGAAACTTTCCTAAGTTAAAACTTTCTAAATTCAAAATTTTCTTAAGTTAAAACTTTCTTAAAAAGGAGACTTTCCAATTTCAAATCTTCCTATTCCGAAACATTCCAATTTCAAAACTTTATAATTTTGATTCTTTCTTATTTCAAAACTTTCCTAACTCGAAACTTTCTTAAAACGAACCTTTTTTATTTCAAAATTTTTCTAAATCAAAACTTTCCTAAAATGAAACTTTCCTAAAATAGAACTCTCATATTTTGAAAATTTTCTAATTTGAATCTTTCCTAAATTCCAACTTCCCTAATCTTCCAAGTTCAACATTCGAGTCAAATCTTTCTTAAATTTCAAGTCCTCCCTAAATCCTATCTTTCTTAAGTCTAGGTTTCCTAAAACCAAGCTTTCCAAAACCAATCCTTTCAAATCTTCTAAGTTAATTCCAAATCAAAGTCCAATCTTTTCAATTCCAAATTCCAATCTTCTATTCTAAGTTCAAATCAAACTCTTTTTAAAATCAAAATCTTTTATTTTCTATCGGACTCTTATCCGAACTACGACTGACCTGATTCCTCAAAAAGGATACGTAGATAACCCTCATGGGTGCGGTCACGACTTTTTTCAAGGTTCAATTTCCACAATCTTTTTCAAATTTCTAATTCTAAAAATCTATTTTCAAATCTCTATTTCCAATCTCTAAAACTTTCTTTTAAAAATCAAATCAATCTTTTCAAATCTCTCTTCTAAAATCAAATCAAATTCTTCTTTTCAAATCTATTTCCAAATTAAATCTTTTTCTTGCACTTGCATATCATGCATCATTCTTTTAAACATTCTTTTCTAAAGTGGATAGTTTTGGACATATATTAGTTGAAGACTTTAATGGGTGAATTTAGGGTGAATAGACATGTAGGTACCGTAAGGGCGGGGTAGGGTGATGGCTTAGTACGTCTTCCCTACACGTAACCAACCTCCGAACCTAGATCACTGTTTTCGAGAGACTAAAATGGAGTTATTTTCAAAAAAGGGCTTAAATATTTTTCAAATGTTGCTAAACAACCTGTTTTCTTAAAAATCCTCTCTTGAGGAAGTATTTTGAAAATCGTTTTCAAAAACCCTAAATATGATCTTTGGATTGTGCTTAGTTTTTAGGTGACCTAACTCACCTTAATCAAGTTAGGTGACGACTCTAAATTATTTTTCAAAAGCCATTTATTCAAATCAATTTTCAATTCAAATTTAGTCGCACTCATTATTCTAGGAGGATGAGTTCTAACGAGAGAGTACAATATTTTTTCCATTTGTGTGTGAAAAATCTGGGCCAAACACTCTCACATGCCTAATTTAAGATAGTATGACAATTGGAGTACCTCACAATGTGGTGTGGCCTAAACTTTGTATGTTCATGACTCTTGCATGCTAGTTGTTATAATGCTCACCTTATGCATGCAATGGCCTTATTTTATGTCTAAAACCCTTTTTCAAGTTATCATTGATTTCATCTTCAAAATCTTTTCGAAGTTCATGCCAAAATAATTTTCAAAATGTGCCTCTAAACGATCTTTAAATTGGAGTTTTTTGAAGTTTAAGCCAAGAACCCTAGGTTTCCATACCTTAGGTTGCCTCCCGAAAATCCCTAATCTCTACCTTGCATTATTGCATTTTACTCACTTAAATTTGCATAAAAATGGTTTTCAAAACTTTCAAAGTTTTCAAAATAACCCTCCATTGAAGAGGTTTTTAATGTTTTGCTCTCTTGAGTTTTGAGTTTGGAGTGGTCCTAATGAAACCCTCTCTTGAGTGGTTTTTACAAAATTAACCATATGAACCCTTGCTCACTTGAGTGGTTTTAATACCCTAAAAGTGGTTTTCTAAAAAAGAGAGGTTTCCAAAAACTCATTCTATTAAATTTGCATAAAAGTTATTTTCAAAACTACCTATTCTATAATGGTTTTCAAAATCTATACTCTCTTGAGTTGTTACAAAAAGTGATTTTCAAAACAATCCTCCCTAAAATGTTCAAATGATTTTCCAAGTAATTCTCTCTAGAGTGATTTTTAAAGTTTTCCTCTCTTAAGTTAATGGTTGGAATGGTCCCAATGACGCCTTCTCTTGAGAGGTTTCGAAAGATCAACCATATGAACCATATATTTATTTGAGTGGTTTTAATAAAATGGTTTTAAAAAACTCATAAACTCTCTTGAGTTGGTTTTCTTAAAGGTTTTACATGAAATGATAACATTTCTACATGAAATGATAGGATTTCTACATGAATTCATGGTTTTCAAAATACCTTTTCAAAGTTTCATGCATGAAACCTCCCTTCCAAAACCACTTGGTCCAAACTCTAAGTTCAAAACCACTTTTCAAAATCGGCTTTCAAAACCCTAGGTTCACCTAATTCTAGGTTCAACCAACCTTAGGTTCTACTTAATCCAAGTTTGTTAACCCCTAGGGGGGAACCTAACCCTAGGTTTACTTAACCCTAGTTAGTTAACCCTAGTTGTCCAACCCTAGGTTAACCAAATACTTGTTAGTTAACCTTAGGTCATCTTAACCCTAGGTTAACCTAACATTAGTTAGTTAACCCTAGGCCATCCTTATCCTAGTTGCCCTAACCATTAGCTTCAAGTCCCCAATTCCAATCCCATTTCAAACCACTCTTCAAAGTTTATGTGATCTTTCAAAACTTTATTTTCAAAAACATTCCAATATCCTGAGTTTCCAAAAAAAGCTTGATCCTAAGGTTTTTCAAATGCTTCCATACTTTTCTCAAATTTGTTTCAAAAGCTCTTTTAAACTTATCTGAATAAAAATGGGTAGACACTTAATAATTTCAAAATTTTTTTTCTAAAAATTCACAACCCTAAAAAGATCCTAACCCTCTCATTGTTAGAGTTTTCAAGGGAAAGTGATACATTAAATGAAACTTTTAAGGTTTATAACAGGGCTCCAATACTCAAAGTATTTTTCCAAAATTCCTTTTCGAGGTTGATTTCCAAGATTTACATTCTTGAAACAACCTTAGTCCTTTTATGGTTAAAGTTATTAAAGAAAAAGTGAGATATTCAATTAGGGTTTCTTAACCCTAATGTTTTCAAAACTCTTAAGGAAGTTTCTAGCACTTTTTCTAAAAATGTTTTCAAAATTCATAACCTTAAAGAAGTTTAGTTTTTCAATACCTAATCTCTTAAAGGTGATGAGATATTCAATATACCTTTTATATGGTATACAAAAAATGATTTAAAGATAAGTGTCGCGCCCCGATTTTTAACCAAGTCTTCTTGGCTCGGCAAAAAGTACGAAACTCTGTCATTAGAACGCATGCTCTTAGAAGGACGAATGCAACTAAGTTTAAACTTGAAATTAATTGGATTAAGGGTTTTTTTTAGAAAAATAGGAGTTGCTACCTAACTTGATTAAGGTGAGTTAGGTCACCTAAAACTAAGTATAATCCGAAGGCTAAACTTAGGGTTTTAGAAAAAGTTTTTGTATAACTTGCTCGAGAGAGCATTTTCAAGAAAATAGGCTGATTGGCAACCTTTGGAGAGTTTAAGTCCTTTTTTAAAATAACTCAATTTTGGTCTTTCGAAAACAGAAATCTATAGTCCGGGGGTTGGTTATGTGTAGGGAAGATATCTTAAGGTCATTACCCTACGCTGCCCTATTGGTATCTACATGTCTAATCACCCTTAATTCACTCACTTGAATAACCGGTTACTATTATCCACATAATATCCACTTTAAAATTTTAAAAAATGGATTTGATTATCACTTTTTGGATAAATGATGCATGATGCAAGTTTTGAGAAAAATGTTAGGAAAACATGGCAGTGTGATGGAATTTAGAATGAAAATCTTGAATGGATAGAAAGTTTTGGAAAGGGAACTTGGGTAGAAATAAAAGTTATGATCGCACCATTTTAGGTTGTCTATGTATCTCATTTGTCGAGAATTGGGTCATTCGTAGTTTAGGCAAAAGGCCGATAGAAAATAGGCACATTGAGGCCATTGGAAAGTTTTGAAGACACTTTGAGGTCTTTAGAAAAGTTTGAAGACACTTTAAGTTCTTTGAAAAAAGAGAACTTGAGAATTTGAATTTGAAATCGGATATTGGAGTGTTTTTGGATTAGAACTTGACGGTTTTTTAAAGTGCTCTTGAAATGACATTTTGAAGTATTTTGGAATGTTTTTGAACATAACTAAAGAGAATTTTGAAAGTTTTGAAAACTTGAGTATGGACTTGAAAATTTTGATTTGGACTCACAAGAGCCCTTATGAACTTGTCTGGAAATAATTTTAAAAGTAGTCTTTGAACACGTTATGAAATGCATGTTTGATGTTTCATCACTTTTACGAGGTTAATTATTGAAAAACTAAACTCCATTGGGACTATAAGTTTTGAAAACACATTTTGAAAAGGGGGCTAGAGACTTCTCTTTGGTTTGTAAAACTTTAGAATTATAGAACCCTTCTTGAATATCTGAATCAATCCTAATCATGGAAAGGTTAGAGTTGTTTCAAGAATGTGATGTTTGAAAGTCACTTTTTGAAAAGAGTTCTTGAAAACACTTGGGGATTTGGAACCCTAATGTGGACAACCTTTATGGTTGTATTTAATGTATCACATTCCCTTAGCATCCCTAACCATAAAAGGTTAGGGACACTTTAGAGTTGTGAGTTTTAGAGAACATTTTTAAAGTAGTTTTTGAAAAATGTTAAATTTATAGCCATTTTTGTTGAGACAAGTTTAAGAGAACTTCTTAGAGGCATTTTTTAAAGACATAATGTAAGGATATTTGAAAAAGTTTTGGAATTGATTTTTGAAATCTTAAGAGAGTAAGATGCCTTTGAAAATGTGTCATGGACATAGTTTTTGAAAGATTATTTGAAATAGGGTTTTCAAATTAGAACCTTGAAGTCTACTAAACTAGATTGGATTGACTTAGGGTTAGGGTGACCTAAGATTGACTAACTTTGGTTAGGTTAACCTAGGGTTAAGGTGGCCTAAGGCTAACTAACCAAGGTTAGTTTAACCTAGGGTTTAGGTGGACTAGGGTTAACTAACTTAGGTTGGGTTAACCTATGGTTGAGGTGAACTAGCGTAAAATAACTTAGATTAGGTTAACCTAGGGTTAAAATGAACTAGGGTTAACTAAGTAAGCTTTGGTTAACCTAAGGTTGGAAGGTGGTTTTGAAAGGAGGTTTCGAACTAGGGTTTTGGAAATGTAGTTTTATGCATGAAATTTGTAAGTATGTTATGAAAACTATTTTATGAAAACTACTCAAGTGAGTGTTGGGATCTTATGGTTGATATTTAGAAACCACACAAGAGAGGGTTGCTTTGGAACCATTTCACCCACAAACCCAAGAGAGCAAAACTTGTGAAAATCAACATTGAATAGATAGTTTTGAAGACTTGAAAATTAAAGAGAATGACCTTTTAAAAATTGACTTTAGAAAGGAGGTTTTGGAAAACCACTTTTAACAGGTTAAAGACTACTATAAAGAATAAGGGTTCATATGGTTGAGTTAAAGGAAATCACTCCAAAGAGGACTCCATGGGACCATTCCAACTACAATACTCAAGAGAGCAAAACTTTTAAAAATCAAGGTGAAAATGATGATTTAGAAAAATCATTTTATCCAAGATGAAGAGGGCGCAATTTTGAAAATCCTTTTTGAAGGGAATTGTTTTGAAAATCATTTTGAAAAGAATAGAGACAACTCCAATGAACTAGAGTTCATATAGTTAAGATAATGGAGAGAACACTCAAGAGAGGGTTCCAAAGGACCATTTCAATCACAAAATTCAAGAGAGTAAAGCCCTTGAAAATCAACATAGAAGAAGGGGGTTGAAAGCCATTTTAATGCAATTTTGAAAAGCAATGAAAAGTAAGGTTGCAAAATGAAGCCAAGGGACTTAAAGTGGGTTTTCTAAAGTGTAAAAATTGATGGTTTGACCTAGGTTTCAAGAAACCAACTCTAGGACCATTTTTAGGAAAACATTTGAATATGGAGTTTGAGAATGCCATAGAAATAGAGATAGTGAAAGCTTTGGAAAAATGAAAACAAAACCAAGCATACAAAACATGAACAAGATAATTATAGGCAGAAGGGTCTTGAAATCATACAAGGCTAGAGGCTTCACCACATAGCAAGGTGCTCTAAGATCATACCATCTTAAAGTAGGTTTGTGAGAAGTTCCCTACACAGTGGCTTTCACAAACTTTCTTCAAGGCATGAACTAAGAGCTTCCTTGTTTCAAGCATGCAAGAAAGGGGGGTAAAAAATGGGGATTAAAATTGAGAATAGCCTAAGTAGGTTAAGAGGGAAAAGAGAGGAGGGCGGATTGCAAAAATGTAAAAAGAATACTACCTTTTGCTTTCAAACACTTTTAAATCTCCACAGTTGCCTTGACTTGAGCTTGAATAGCCTTGAAGAGGCTTGAAGGGGCTAGAATGAGGTATTCTATGGCATTGAAGGCTATATAGGTGTAGTATATGGGTTAGAGGGAGATGGAATCTAGCCTAAGTGTTTGAAGTGTGGGATGTATATAAGAATTTGAGGTTTCGGAGCAATTTTAGCAGAACTTCGTATCCATTTCAATTTTGAAATATGCAAAGGGGGAGGCCTGTATTTATAGACAAAGCTGGAGAGGACTGGCGCATGTAGTACACGTGCCAGTACTGTTCCACTAGAAGAATGCTACTTGGCACACATTGTACTGGCTAAATCTTAAGGGTTAAGCAAAATTTGATCGATCTGATCAAAATCTAGGCACATGTAGCATACGCTTTGTCACCAGGAATGTTCATTTAAACTTTGCCTTCTTACTTGTGTAATCCAGATAAGATTTGGGAAAATCGATTGCGTGCACGATGTTCTCCTAGTGTTTCTCATGAAATTTGAATTTTCAGGAAGCTTGAAATGTTTTCGAAAGAGTGAAATATGATTGAAAAGTGTGCAGAAAAACAAATTTTTGTGAAGCATCTGTGATACGCTCTGCGGGTGTTAAAAAGTAGTCGTTTGTGGGCTATGTGTTTGGGACCTTCGGGAAGCGATCTCTCTGATCGGACCATATCAATGGAAAGTGCACTAGAAATACTTTTGAAAATTTCTAAATTTATACATTTCTCAAATCGTTTGACGGTACGTTATAATAAGGGAATTGGAGGAAAAACCAACTGTGGTGGAGCGTCTATGAGACGCTTTAGGGGTTATTGAAAGTGGCAGTTTTCGAGCCATGCGATGAGGGGCTTCGAGAAGCGATCCATCCAATCAAGCTATACTGATGGAAAGACCTATGGACGAGCTTTTGAGAATTCTCTAGTTTATGCATTTCTCAAGTTGTTTGATGGTGCGTTATAACTAGGGAATCGGGAGAAAAGACAACCCTAGCGGAGCGTTTGTGAGACGTTATAAGGGGACTTTGTCAAATCAAAAGGGTTTGGAGTCATGAGGTTCAACTTGGGTTAAACAAGAGTGTATGATACACCCCCAGTTCAATGCTTAGGGTCGGTGTAGTTTCGGGGCACGTTTGGGTCGTTAGGGGTAAAATGGTCATTTTGAACCGGGATTGGTTGAACAAGGTTAGAATGGGTTGAAGTGGCATGTTAAGCGTGCCAGACTATTCAAGGATGGTCCTGAAGATATTTTTGCTATTTGGTGGGGTTTGTATTGTGCTGGGATACCCATGGGCAAAGTGGTCATTTTGATCGGAGTTGATTAGAACGAGACCGAAATTGGTTAGGATGGCGTATTGAGCACGCCAAACTGTGTATGAACATTTGGAAAGGGTGGACTTGCCGTCTTGAGGGATTATAAACTTTCTCAATGACGTGCTTGGAGGCCCAAAGGGTAGGTTTTGTAATTAGGCCTCTATTGGGTCCAGCGGGCCCAAGAAGTAGTTGACTGATTGGATAAGGGTTTGAAAATTGATTTGTGGTTGAATGTGCTTAAAGAGTTTTGAAATGGAGTTCGTTCAGGCTGGAGATTGCCGAGCGGGCAAAAATGGGGTACTTACAGCTACTCCTCTTTTTCTATCTTTGTTTATCAAAGAAGAAAAATGAAAAAGGAAGGATCCCATGTTAAATACAAGGCAATCTGAGGGACTGGAGTTAAAGAATTTTGGAGAGTAAGTTATCTCGAACTGGCATTCCATCTGTGGGAATGGTACTCTTCTAGGAAGTTTTAGGGCTAATGTCTGGACACTAATTCTTCTTGAACTAACGCTCTATTTGGCAGAATGTTGCTCCTCTGGGGAGGTTCAAGGTTGATGTCTCGAAACTGATTCTTCTTGAACTGTCTCTCCATCTGGCCGAATGTTGCTCCTCTAGGGTGGTTTAAGGTTGATGTTTGGAAATTGATTCTTCTTGAATTGTCACTCCGTTTGGCCAAATGTTGCTCCTCTAGAGAGGTTCAAGGTTGATATTTGCTTTTAAAGGAGAAAGCCCAAAAATCTAATATGCTTTTGACAGAAAAAGCTCAAAAACCCAATCTACGTTTTTAGAGGAAGCTCAGAAATCCAATCTGGTTTTGACAGAGAAAGCTCGAAAACCCAATCTGCTTTTTTGGGGGAAGCTCAAAAACCCAATTTGCTTTTGACGAAGAAAGTTTAGAAACCCAATCTGCATTTTCGGAGGAAGCTCAAAAACACAATCTGCTTTTTTGGAGGAAGCTTTGAAACACAATATTCTTTTTTAGAGGAAGCTCAAAAACCTAATCTGGTTTTTCGGAGGAAGCTCGAAAACCCAATCTGCTTTTTAAGAGGAAGCTTTAAAACCAATATGTTTTTTCAAAGGAAGCTCTAAAGCCTAATATGCTTTTTTAGAGGATGCTCTGAAACCTAATTTGCTTTTACAGAGGAAGCTTAGAAACCAAATCTGCTTTTTCAGAGGAAGCTCAGAAATCTAAATTTTCTTTTTTAGAAGAATCTCAAAAACCTAATATGCTTTTTTGGAGAAAGCTCGAAAACCCAATTTGCTTTTTAATCAGGAAGCTCAAAAACCCAATATGCTCTTTCGGAAGAAGCTCAAAAACCCTATCTGCTTTTTCGGAAGAAGCTCTAAAACCTAATCTACTTTTCATGGAGAAAGCTCGAAAACCCAATCCGCTTTTTTGGAGAAAGCTTTAAAAACCAATCTGCTTTTTTAGAGAAAGCTCTGAAACCAAATATGCTTTTCTTGGAGGAAGCTTTGAAACTCAATCTGCTTTTTTCAAAGGATGCTCGAAATCCAATTTACTTTTTTGAAGAAAGCTCTGAAACTCAATTTACTTTTTCAGAAGAAGTTTGAATATCCAATCTGCTTTTTTAGAGGAAGCTTAAAAACCTAATCTGCTTTTTCGGAGGAAGCTCTAAAACCCAATTTGATTTTCGAAGGAAGCTTAAAAACCTAACTTGCTTTTTCGGATAAAGCACGGAAACCTAATTTGCATTTTTGGAGAAAGCTCTAAAACCCAATCTACTTTTTTGGAGGAAGCTCTAAAACCTGAGAAGTGGTTTTGAAAATGGAACCTTTTGAAAGAAGCAGCTTAGGAAACCTTTTGAATGGAACTTTCTAAGGGAAAAGTTTGGGAAACCCAGAGGTTGATTTGAAATAAAACTTTTTAAGGGAAAAAGTTAGAAAACCTCGAAAGGTGGGAACTATTTGAAGCCTTGAAAGTTTTTGAACTTTTGAAAACTGAATTTTGGATTCGAAAGAAAGCAAGGGCTTTTATCTTTTAGAATATATGTTGAGACTAGTGTTGAAACTTTTTGTAAGAAAAGTCTTTGAAAATTTTTTAACTTGAAAATGATTTCGAAAAGAGCTTTTGCTTTTGATGTTGATCCTAGGGAATCATTAGAGACTGCTTTGTGCTTGTAATTCTTCTGTCTCAAAGCTTAAAGGCGAGACATTTATGGCCTCTTGGATTAAGGTTTCTTGAGATCGGAATACTCAGTGTTTGCTTGATTGTAGAGTTCTTCTTTTTATAGGCGTAATAGGATTCTTGTTGACATATCCTTTGAGGGGTTGTTTTTTTCTGAAGTCGATTGTATTGAGTTTGTTTCTCGAGGGGGTGAGGTTTCTTTTGCAAGGTTTGAGGGATCTGGAAAGCCAAACATGATTGGTAGGTTCTTTTTTGAATGGATCGGCTGGTTTAAAATCGAATGGGAAGTGTAGGTTGGGCCATTGCCCCAGTTTTAATGATTTGAGAATGGTTGAATCAGGCTTTCCAAAGTTGATTGGGGAGGTCGAGGGTGGGGCGTTGGCCCAATCTTCATTGTTTGAATTAAGCTGTTTAAAGTTTTCACAGGAAGTTTGAATGATATACGTTATACCCACGGTTGGATACACAGTTAGGCAGGAATATGAATAAATGAATGTACGGGTTTACATAGGGATCGAAATGAATGCATGTTATACTTTTTAATAAATGCACAGGCTTATGCATGAATGAAATTGAATATTTTTCATAATTTTTGATGAATGCATAGAGATGAAATTTTGGATGTATGTTATACTTTTTGATGAATGTATGAATAGATATGGGTTGCACATGAATTTAAATGAATGAATGTCATGTAGGTTGATATAGGTATGGAAATGAGTGCACAGGTTTTATACATGGAATGAAATTTAATGCATGCCCTAGGGATGCCCCAGGGTTTGTGTTCAGTTATAGGAGTTATGTCTGAGAATTAGGCAATCTTTTTAATTTTTGTTCTTCTTTTGGGATTCCCCTTTCTAATTCCACCCTTTTCTTGTCAGGATGTGATAGCACCTGCACCATTCTCAGAGATTCGATCTGTTGACTAATTTTTTCTTTTCACTTTTGCTAAAAAGGAAAATTTCTCTCAGTGGACCTCTCGAGTAACAACTGTTATCATCCTTTGGCAAAACAACTCGTAGCTTCCTTTCTCAATCAAAGAAGACTTTACTTGGGACAGTAATGTAGGCCAAGTTTAAGGGTTATAAGAAATAAAGGGATACATAGGCCCAAATCCTTAAATTCAGTGGGGATTATATGAAGTAGAACCACCTTTTGCAAGAAATGAATTTTACCCCTATATTTACCATTCTTTTTAGACATTGTCGTTTCTTTGTTCAAGCTTATTTAGACTATGCAATTTTTCTTGATCTAAGAAAACTTTAATTTTGACCGTAATGTAGGCTAGGTGATGGGGCATTTGAAAGGAAGGATAAAGACTCAAAACATATTATATTTGCTAGGCTCTGAAGACCCATGATCACCTTTGGCAAGTGGCTCCTACCCTTGTCGTTCTTCTGGACTTTTCTCTTTATCGAGAACCTCGCTTCTGTTTTGTCCTTTTGTTGTCGTCTTGGATAACTCTATCTTCTCTTGGAAGTCCTCATTGTGTTTGGAAATCATCATTATTTTTTTTAAAAAAAATTTCTCATATTTTTTTTGGAAAACTTGCTCGCATGTTGGCTCCTACAGATGTCATCAATATTGCATCTTCTTGGAGGTCATCATTCATTTATTATGCACTTTCTTGAAAATTGCCATTCATTCATCGCGCGCTCAATTGGAGATCACCATTTGTTCACTGCGCATTCTCTTGGAGAGTATTGTTCGCTGCACGTGCTCTTGGAGATCGTCACGCATTCCCGGTTTTGCCTTTACCTAGTGTAGGCGATGATCATTAGGTTGGCTAAATGATGGGAATGCAACCAACTTAAGTGGGCTTTGCAATGATTATATTTAGCTGTATAGTAGAGGAAAAGAGGGCCTCTTTTCATTTCAAGTGAAATTGCTTATTCTATAAAGCTCTTTCAAAATTTTGGCAACACTTCAAAAAATAATAAATGTTAGTTTGCGGATTCATTCTTGCATGCGTTTGCCCTAGTGTGGGGGGTGGCTCCCAGTTTGGGTTTCTGAATGAAAATTATTTGCGGCGCTACTGGGCTCACCAATGGATTGCTTTCTGTTTGGGAGGATGAAATGATGGCTCCCCTTTATTTTGAGGGTTGATCTACTTGCCGCTTTGTCATGACGTCCTTCGGGGGTCACTCTTTGGACTTTAACAAGCTTATGTGATTGATCCTTATCTCTCACCCTTCTATATTTCCCTTCTCCCTATACTTTCTATTTCTCTTTCCCCTCTTTTTGGAGTTAAAGATTGTTTCTGTTGAAAGTGATACTTGTGTTATCCTATCCTTCAAGTCAGGGTAAAACATTTTGAAAGAAAAATTCCTGGAGAAGAAGACATCATTCATGAAGTGCCACGAGATAATGATATAAACATGAAAACTTCGGGTCCTTTTAATTCAGATAATGTTATTTTCATGCTCAAATTCGAATTGAAAATTGAAAGACGGGTTTGAAAGAAATCCCCCTTTTTTTGAATAAACCCCTTAGACTGGTTTTGGAATCACGCTGGTGTCCTTGACACTTCATTTTTCATGTGCGTCATCTGATTGCACAAGGGTGGCTTCAGGAGTTTGAGGTCTGGTGGAGTGGCAACATGGTGGCAACGTCATGGCTTTGCATGAATTATGAATTAGGCGGGATGCTGGAGGGATTCTATCGATTCGACTGTGCTTCTAGACTTGGAAAAATAAAAAACAAAATGCAGTTAGCATGTGGAGTTGAAGATTTTATGCAATGCATGTCCTATAGAGGTCCTTGGAACATGTATTTTGTCCGAATCTAGGTATGATGCTGAGTCCATTTTAGAGGTGGGGTTTTGCCCCTCTATGCAATACAATATCTCTTCGGCATGACCGGTTGATGCTTCTTTGTTTAGGCAATTCTGCCTCCATGGACGAAAAGAGATTTGAGCCTCTATTGAGATATGGCTCTATGCATGTCATGAATCTTTAGGGTTGGAGAAACCCTTAGGGTTTTAGGTAGGCTTGATTAGCATGAGATTGGATAATCCCTTCCTCTCTATGGTTGATTGAATGCATGAGAATGCAATAACTTGAGTTACTTAGAACTCTTGTCCTGAGATGAATATTAATGCAAGAGCCTAATAGTAAATACATGGGCAGCATAATGGCAATGAATAGGTAGTTTAGAAAACCCCCTTTTCATTATTGGTTCATCCGCTAGCTCTCTTGGCCTTTGGAGATGAGGGAGAAGATAAGAGAATGTAAAAAGAAAAACAAAAAAAAGTGAAGGTAGTGCTGTTGGATTGGAATTTTTTATGCAACACATGCCTTAGGGGTGCCCCTACTCTGAGAGGGGGACTAAGCATGATGTGTTGGCTCACTTTTGGAGATGGAGGATTGCCCCTGTATGCAATATTGTACCTTTGCGAGCATGTTCATTCATTCATTCACACATTCATGAATTTATTCGATGAAAGTAAGTAGGACAGTTTTATTGTATTTGATTTTTTTTTTTTTTTTTGCATATGGTATTGAAAGTACATTTGAAGGGGAAGGGGAACATTTTCCTTGGGACTTTTACCTTTGCTATTTTTACATTTGAAATCCTAAACTACCCTTGAGTCTTCGAATTTGCCTTGTTGGATGGAGGTTGGTGAGAGACCTTGATTCTGTATTGCCCCTTGTTTTCTTGGCAGCCCTATCTTCATGAGTGAAGAGAGATTAGGTCCCCTCTTTATGGGATGACTTTGTTGCATGCCATGAGCCCTTAGGGTCACTTGGTACCCTTTGCAGTTTTGGTTTACTTGATTTTAGTGAGAAGGTCTTTGGACCATTCTTTAGGGATGATCAAATGCATGAAAATGCAACGACTTGAGTTACTTTGAGTACTCTAGGCTTGAAATGAATATGGATGCATGAACAGTTACGATGTGAAAAGATGTACAAATATCATAATGACAAGAATCAAGCAGCATAACAGCAAGAATTGAACAGAATGTTAGGGAAAGTAAAGCGGTCGCCTTTTCCTCCTTGGTTTTGAAATTGATGTGCGTGTCTTAAATTCAACAGAGGTTGGGCTATGCATTAGGTGCTACATGAGCATGAGGTTGGGGGTTTACTAATACTTCCTAAAAAGCTCACTTCCCAAAACTCCAAACCTCCGACGTCCACCCTTGAAAGGGAGAGCTCCATCTTTGGTTGGTGGTTTGAGTGGGGGAACTATGAAAAGACTGTAGGCTCAGAGATTGACACAACATCCGCCCACAGTCAATATACTATTCCCCTTCTATCCAGAAGGGTAGTAACCAGGTAATTTCTACAAAATGCAAATGTAAGTGAGCGCGCCAAGTGTGTGTGAAATTTTCAAAAATGGAGGAAATGGCCCAACAACTTACATCACATCCTGTTCATTTATCACATACATGGTAGTTAATTATGACATGAAAAGAAATGTGAACAAAGGTCCACCTACAAAAGAAAATGCAAGGAGTTAGTAGTTTTTTGAAAAACTCAATGGAAGATAAAATAGATAGTTAATGCAAGAGCATAAATATGGAAAGCAACGTAAGAGCGTGCAAGTGGATGTCGATGCAAGAGCATGAATGTAAGCAATGAATGCAAGTGATGACACTTGTTTGAAAATTATGATTTTGAAAAATGTTTTGGAAACTTAGAAATATTTTAAAAAGTGGATAAAACTGGACAAAGTAACTGGAGATTCTGGGTGAGTGAAGGGTGAATAGACATGATAATGGCCTAACCCTCTAAGTGTCCCCAGTAGAGTCACCAACTGTTGTGCCTTGGTTTTTAACCAAGTTTTTTCGGCTCGGGAAAAAGCATGGAACTCTATCATTAGAACTCATTCTCATAGAAGGACGAGTACGACTAGGTTTGGACTTGAAATTGATTCGATTAAGGGTTTTTTCAGAAAAATAGGAGTCGCCACCTAACTTGATTAAGGTGAGTTAGGTCACCTAAAACTAAGTATAATCCGAAGACTAAACTTAAGGTTTTAGAAAACTTCCTCGAGAGAGGGTTTTTAAGAAAATAGGTTGTTTGGCAACCTTTGAAGAGTTTTAAGCCCTTTTTGAAAATAACTCAATTTTGGTCTTTCGAAAACAGAAATCTATGGGTTGGGGGTTGGTTACGTGTAGTGAAAATATCCAAAGGTCATTACCCTACCCCACCCTTTCGGTATCTACATGTCTAATCACCCTTAATTCACTCGCTTAAATAACCGGTTACTATTATCCACTTAATATCCACTTTAGAACTTTGAAAATAGAATTTGATCATCACTTTTTGGATGAATGATGCATGATACAAGTTTTTGAGAAAAATGTTGAGAAAACATAGAAGTGTGATGAAATTTGAAATGGAAATCTTGAATGGATAGAAATTTTTGGAAAAGGAAACTTAGGTAGAAATAAAAGTTATAACCACCCCTTATGAGGTTAGCTATTAAGGAACTAAACTCCTTTGGGACAATGAGTTTTGAAAACACATTTTGAAAAGGGGGCAAGACACTTCCCTTTGGTTTTTAAAACTTTAGGGTTATAGAACCCGTCTTGAATATCTCAATCAATTCTAACCATGGAAGGGTTAGGGTTGTTTCAAGAATGTGATGTTTGAAAGTCACTTTATGAAAGAGCTTTTGAAATCACTTGGGGATTTGGAACCCTAATGTGGACAACCTTGAGGGTTGTATTTAATGTAGCACCTTCCCTTGGCATTCCTAACCATAAAAAGTAAGGGATACGTTAGAGTTGTGAGTTTATGAGAACATTTTGAAAGTTGTTTTTGAAAAATGTTAAATGTCTAGCCATTTTTGTTGAGACAAGTTTAAAAGAACTTCTTAGAGACTTTTTGAAGACAAAATGTAGGGATATTTCAAAAGGTTTCGGAGTTGATTTTTGAAATCTCAAGAGAGTAAGATGCCTTTGAAAATGTGTCATGGACATAGTTTTTGAAAGATTATTTGAAGAGGGGACTTCGAATTAAAACCTTGAAGCCTACTAATCTAGGTTGGATTGACTTAGAATTAGGGTGACCTAAGGTTAACTAACTTGGGTTAAGTTAACCTAGGGTTAAGGTTGCCTAAGTTTAACTAACTAAGGTTGGGTTAACCTAGGGTTAAGGTTGCCCAAGGTTAACTAACTAAGGTTAAGTGAACTAGGGTTAATTAACTTAGGTTGGGTTAACCTAGGGTTTAGGTGAACTAGGATTAATTGACTTAGATTAGGTTAACCTAGGGTTAAAATGACCTAGGGTTAACTAACTAAGGTTAGCTTAACCTAGGGTTTGGACAACTAGGGTCAGGTTAACGAAAGGTTGGAAGGTGGTTTTGAAAGGTGATTTTGAACTAGAGTTTTGGAAAGGTGGTTTTAATCATGAAATTTGAAAATATGTTTTGAAAACTATTTTATAAAAGCTATTCAAATGAGTGTTGGGGTCCTACGGTTGATATTTGGAAACCACTCAAGAAAGGGCCACTTTGGAACCATTTTACCCACACATCCAAGAAAGCAAAACTTATGAAAATCAACATTAAATAGATAGTTTTGAAGACTTGAAAATTAAAGAGAATGACCTTTTAAAAATTGGTTTAGAAAGGAGGTTTTGGAAAACCACTTTTAACAAGTTAAAGACTACTCTGAAGAATAAGGGCTCATATGGTTGATTTAAAAGAAATGACTCCAAAGATGACTCCATGAGACCATTCTAACTACAATACTCAAGAGAGCAAAACTTCTAAAAATCAAAGTGAAAATGATGATTTAGGAAAATCATTTTATGCAAGATGAGGAAGGTGCCATTTTGAAAATCCTTTTTGAAGGGAATTGTTTTGAAAATCATTTTAAAGATAATAGAGACAACTCTAATAAATTAGGGTTCATATGGTCAAGATAATGGGAAGACCACTTAAAAGAGGGTTCGAAAAGACCATTTCAACCACAAAATTAAAGAGAGTAAAACCCTTGAAAATTAACAGAGAAGAAGGGGGTTTGAAAGCCATTTTAATGCAATTTTGAAAAGCAATGAAATATAGGGTTGCAAAATGAAGTCAAGGGACTTCAAGAGGGTTTTCTAAGATGTAGAAATTAAGAGTATGACCTAGGCTTCAAAAAACCAACTTGACGACCATTTTTAGGAAAACATTGAATATGAAGCTTGAAAATACCATAAAGATAGTGAAAGCTTTGGGAAAATTAAAACAAAGCCAAGCATACAAAACATGAACAAGATAATTATATATAGAAGGGTTATGAAATCATACAAGGCTAGAGGCTTCACCGCATAGCAAGGTGCTCTAAGTCCATACCATCTTAAAGTAGATTTGTGAGAAGTTCCTTACACGGTGGCTCTCACAAACTTTACTCTAGGCATGAACTAAGAGCTTCCTTATTTCAAGCATACAAGAAAGGGGGGTAGAAGGTAGGAATTAAAATGGAGAATAACCTAAGTAGGGTAGGAGGGAGAAGAGAGGAGTGGGGATTGTAAAAATATGAAAGGAATACTACATTTTGCTTTCAAACACTTCAAAATCTCTATGGATGCCTTGACTTGAGCTTTAATAACCTTGAAGAGGCTTGAAGGGGCTGGAATGATGTATTCTATGGCATTGAAGGCTATATAGGTGTAGTGTATGAGTTAGGGGGAGATGGAATCTATCCTAAGTGTTTGAAACGTGGGATGTATATAGGAATTCGAGATTCTGGAGCAGTTTTAGTACAGCTTCGCAATCAATTTTGATTCTGGAATATGCAAAGGAGGAGGCCTGTATTTATAGGTAAAGCTGGAGAGGATTGGCGTATGTACTACATGCACCTGGGTAAAATTTGCCCTAGCCCACGTGCTACATGTGCCAGTACTATTCCACTGGCAGAATGCCACGTAGCACACATTGTACTAGCTAAATCTTAAGGGTTAAGTGAAGTTTGATCGATCTGATCAAAATCTAGGCGTATGTAGTGTACGCTCCGCCATCGGGAATGTTCATTTAAACTTTGCCTCGATAATTGTGTAATTCGAAAAAGATTCAGGAAAATCGATTGCCACCACGATGTTCTCCTAGTGTTTCTTATGAATTTTGAATTTTTAGAAAGCTTGAAAGGTGTTCGAAATAGTGAAATATTGTCTTGAAAAGTGTGCACAAAAATATATTTTTGCGAAGTGTTTGTGATACGCTTCGCAGGTGTTCAAAAGTAGCCGTTTGTGGGCCTTGTGATTGGGACCTTCGGGAAACGATCTCTCTAATCGGGCCTTACTGATGGAAAGTGTTTTGAAAATACTTTTGAGAATTCCCTAACTCATGCATTTCTCAAATCATTTGACAATGCATTATAATCAGGAAATTGGAGAAAAAGCCAACCTTGGCGTAACGTCTGTGAGACGCTCCAGGGGTTACTGAAAATGGTAGTTTTCGAGCCATGTGACGAGAGGCTTCGAGAAGCGATCCTTCCGATCGAGCCATATCAATGGAAAGACCTATGGACGTGCTTTTGGGAATTTTCTAGTTTATGCATTTCTCAAGTCATTTGATAATGCGTTATAACTAGGGAATCGAGAGAAAAGACAACCCTGACAGAGTGTTAGTGAGATGCTCTAGGGGGACTTTCGTTGAGTCAGGAGTGTTTGGAGTTATGAGATTCATCTTAGGTTAAATAGGAGTGTATAATGAGACCCATCGTTCAATGCCCAGGTTCGGTGTAGTTTCGAGGCGCGTTTGGGTCGCGAGGGATAAAATTGTCATTTCAACCAGGATTGGTTGAAAAAGGTTAGAATGGGTTGGAGTGGCATGTTAAGCGTGCTGGACTGTTCAAGGATGGTCCTGAAGGTGTTTTCGTTGTTTGGTGAGATTTGTACTGTGCTGGGGTGCCTAAGGGTAAAACGATCATTTTGACCAAAGTTAACCAGAATAGGACCAAAATTGGTTAGGATGGCATATTGAACACACCAAACTTTCTGCGAACATTTTGGAAGGGTGGACTTGCCGTCTTGATGGATTTTGAACTTTCTCACGGACGTGCCTAGAGGCCCAAGGGGCAGGTTTGGTAATTAGGCCTCTATTGGACCTAGCGGGCCCAAGAAGCGGTTGACTGATTGGTTTGGGGTTTAAAAGTTGATTTGGGATTGAATGTGCTTACAGAGTTTTGAAAGGGATTTCGGTCAGGTCAGAGATTATCGAGCGAGCAAAAATGGAGTGCTTATAGCTGCCCCTCTTTTTTTGTCTTTGCTTGTTAAAGACGAAAAATGAAAAACGAAGGATCCCATGTTGACTGCGAGGCAGTCAGAGGGATCGGAGTTGAAGAATTTTGGAGAGTAAGTTATTTTGAACTGGCATTCCATCTGGAGGAATGGTACTCTTCTAGGAAGTTTTAGGGCTAATGTCTGGACATTAATTCTTCTTGAACTGATGCTCCGTTTGGCGGAATGCTGCTCCTCTAGAGAGGTTTAAGGTTGATATTTGGAAACTGATTCTTCTCGAACTATCTCTTCGTCTAGCAGAATGTTGCTCTTCTAAGGAGGTTCAAAGTTGAAGTCTAGAAACTGATTCTTCTTGAATTGTCTCTCTATCTGGCGGAATGTTGCTCCTCTCGGGAGGTTCAAGGTTGATATTTACTTTTGAAGGAGAAAGCTCAGAAACCTAATATGTTGTTGGCGTAGAAAGCTTGAAAACCCAACCTACTTTTTTGAAGGAACCTAAGAAACCCAATCTGGTTTTGACAGAGAAAGCTCAAAAACCCAATATATTTTTTTGGAGGAAGCTTTGAAACGCAATCTGCTTTTTGGGAGGAAGCTAGACAACCTAATCTGCTTTTTCAGAGGAAGCTCTGAAGCCTAATCTGCTTTTTTGGAGGATGCTTTGAAACTCAATCTGCTTTTTTGGAGGAAGCTCGGAAACCAAATTTGCTTTTTCAATGGAAGCTTGAAAACCCGAATCTGCTTTTTTGGAGAAAGCCAAGAAACCGAATCTACTTTTTTAGAGGAAGCTCGAAAACCCAATATGATTTTACAAAGGAAGTTCAAAATCTGCTTCTTTAGAAGAAGCTCAAAAACCCAATCTGCTTTTTGAGAAGAAGCTTTGAAACCTAATTTGCTTTTCATAGAGAAAGCTTAAAAACCCAATATGCTTTTTTGAAGGAAGCTTTGAAACCCAATCTGTTTTTTTGGAGGAAGTTCTGAAACCCAATTTACTTTTTTTAGAGGAAACTTTGAAACCCAATATGCTTTTTTTTGGAGAAAGCTCGAAAACCTAATCTACTTTCTCGGAGAAAGCTCTGAAACCCAATCTGCTTTTTTAGAGAAAGCTTGAAAAGCTAATCTGCTTTTCAGAGGAAGCTCTAAAACCCAATTTACTTTTTTGGAGGAAGCTCAAAAACCCAATCTGCTTTTTCGGAGGAAGCTCTCAAACTCAATCTGCTTTTTTGGAGGAAGCTCGAAAACCAAATTTACTTTTTCAGAGGAAGCTCGGAAACCCAAATTTGCATTTTTGGAGAAAGCTTAAAAATCCAATCTGCTTTTTTGGAGGAAGCTTGAAAATCAAATCTGCTTTTTACTAAGAAAGCTCAAAAACCCAATTTGTTTTTTTATAAGAAGCTTGAAAACCCAATCTGCTTTTTTAGAGGAAGTTTTGATTTTTCAGAGGAAGCTCTAAAACCTAATATGTTTTTCATGAAGAAAGCTTAGAAACCCAATTTTCTTTTTAAAAGGAAGCTTTGAAACCCAATCTGCTTTTTTGGAGGAAGTTCTGAAACTCAATCTACATTTTTTAAAGGAAGCTCTGAAACCCAATTTGTTTTTTTCGGAGGAAGCTCAAAAACCTAATCTACTTTTTTGGAGAAAGCTTTGAAACCCAATTTGCTTTTTCAGTGGAAATTTGAATACGCAATCTGCTTTTTCAGAGGAAGCTTGAAAAGCTAATCTGCTTTTTCGGAGGAAGCTCTTAAACCCAATTTGCTTTTTCGGAGGAAGCTCAAAAACCCAATCTGCTTTTTTGGAGGAAGCACAAAAACTCAATCTTCTTTTTCGAAAGAAGCTCTGAAATCCAATATGCTTTTTTAGAGGAAGCTCTAAAACTTGAGAAGTTGTTTTAAAAACAGAACCTTTTAAAGGAAACAACTTAGGATACATTGTGATTAGAACTTTTTGAGGGAAATGTTCAGGAAACCCAGAGGTTGATTTTGAAATAAAAATTTGTAAGAGAAAAAGTTAGAAAACCTAGATAGGTGGAAAATATTTGAAGCTTTGAAATTTTTGGACTTTTGAAAACTGAATTTTGGATTCGAAAGAAAGCAAGGGCTTTTATCTTTTAGAATGAATGTTAAGACTAGCGTTGAAACTTTTTGTAGGAAAAGTCTTTGAAAATTTTTGAACTTGTAAATGATTTCGACAAGAGCTTTCACTTTTGAAGTTGATCCTGGGAAATCAATAGAGCCTCCTCCGTACTTGTAATTCTTCTGTCTCTAAGCCTAAAGGGGAGACATTTGGGGCCTCTTGGATTGAGGTTTCTTAAGATCGAAATACTCAGTGTTTGCTTGATTGTCAAGTTTTGCTTTTGCTAGGCATAATAGGATTTTTGTTGACATATCTTTTGAGGGGTTGTGCTTTTCTTTGAGTTTGTTTCTGGAGGGGGTGAGGTTTCTTTTACAAAGTTCTTGGGATTTGGAGGGCCAAACATCTGAGGTGGGTTCTTTTTTGAATGGATCGACTGGTTTGAAATTGAATGGGAGGTGTAGGGTGGGCTATGGCCCTAGCTTTAATGATTTGAGAAAGGTTGAATCAGGTTTTTCAAAGTTGATTAGGGAGGTCGAGGGTGGGGCGTTGCCTCAATCTTCATTGTTTGAAAACGGTTAGATTTAGCTATTTAAAGTTTTCACAGGAAGTTAAAACAATGTATGTTATACCCACGGATGTGTAAGCACCCCATTTTTGACCGCTCGGTAGTCTACACTCCGTCCAGACTTGTGTTCAAGTCATTGTGGCCATACTCCAACCAAAACCAACTTTCTAAGTCCAAATCTCGTCTGTCCATCGCTTTGCGGGCTTGCTAGGCCCAAATAGAGGCAAAATGACCAAAATGCCCTTAGGGGCATTGTCTTTTCCAATTCCAACTCCAACCCCTCTCTCGAGACAGTTGATTCCTCGAGACGGTAAATCTACTCCAATCAGGCACGTCTTTTCGATGACGGTAAGTCCCTTTTCCATTCCCTTTCTCAAGACAGTTTATTCCTCGAGACGGTTTCAAATCAGGCACGTCTTTTCGAAGATGGTAAGTCCCCTTTCCAATCCCTCTCTCGAGACAGTTTATTCCTCGAGACGGTTCCAAATCAGGCACGTCTTTTCAAAGACGGTAAGTTCGTTTTCCAGTCCCTCTCTCGAGACAGTTTATTCCTCGAGACGATTTTAAATCAGGCACGTCTTTCTGAAGACGGTAAGTCCCCTTTCCAATCCCTCTCTCAAGACAGTTTATTCCTCTAGATGGTCTGAGTAGCGGAAATACTCGTAAACATCACAACCGTTTGAGTAGCGGAAATACTCGTAAACAGGTCGATATAGGGAATTGCCAACAAACCCCTGTGTCACGACGACCGCCGTCAGAGTGGCGGAAACACTCAAAACCCAGGTCAACACCAGTGCCAGCTAGCCCACTTCAGTGAAAAATGACCAAACTGCCCCTTGGGCCTTTTTCGAGACTTTCCGGCTAAGATGGCCATTTTGCCCCTAGGCATCTGAACTCCCCGGGAACCACACCGGCTCTGGGTATCAAACCGGTAACCTTCTGAGAATACGTTTTATAGTATTCTCAACCTTTATTTACCTTCCCGGATCATTCCAAGTCAGTTCCGGCCAACCCGGTACAAAATGATCGTTTTACCCCTAGTGGGCCGGTCGCCTTTTCCGATCGCACTGGCTCTGGGTATTAAACCGGTAACCTTCTGAGACTACTTTTTATAGTGTTCTCAACCTTTCTTTACCTTTCTGGATCATTCCGACTCAATTTCGGCAAACTCGGTACAAAATGACTGTTTTGCCCTTAGAGGGCCGGTTGCCTTTTTTTACCACACCGACTCTGGTTATCAAACCGGTAACTTCCTAAGAATGATTTTTATAGTGTCCTCAACTTTTCTGTATGCTTTCGGATCATTCTGAGTTTGTTTTGGTAAACCTGGTACGAAATGACCGTTTTGCCCCTAGTGGGCCGGTCACGTTTTTCAACCACACCGGCTCTGGGAATCAAACCAGCAACCTTTGGGAACATTCTAAATAATGTTTCCAAATCCCAAGTCTTCTTCCAGGACAGTTCGAGTCTGTCTCAGTAGCTTCTCGATCCGATTGACCGTTTTGCCCCTAAAGGCTCGGTCAACCCTTCCGACACATTCTATCCTCACTTTTCAAGTCAAATACGTCCAGGACACTGGTTTAAGTGTTCCTACTCTTTTTCGGCCTCCCGGGTCGATCCCGGTCCCTTAAAATCATTCCCGAACTTTTTGAAGTCACTCCTTGTGAAGCCAGGTTAAAAATTGTATGGTAGTCACTTGTACAGGTGCCCAAATCTAGCCAAAGATACGTTGTTTGCCGACTTACAAACTTTCCTAACTAGCTGGCGCCATTAGTAGTGGCGCCAAGCCAAGAATTGTCCTGGCGCCACTCCTAGTGGCGCCAAGAGCAATTTTGCCCTGGCACCACTACAACAGGCGCTAGGTTTGTCCAACCTCTATAAACACAGAGCCTCCTCCAACATGAAAGGTGTCCGCAAACTCAATCTAAAAATCATATATTTCGATATACAGAGCTCGTGCACTCCCTAAACCCTAGCTTCCCTAGGTTTTCCAAACCCTAGCCACCATACACTAAACCCTAGCTTCCTATACACTCATACACACCCCCATACACTCATACACTAGCCTTCAATCCTCCTTTGAAGACTTGAAAAGCTGCAATCTAAAGTTTGAAGACAACTCTTGAAGATTGAAGACAAAGATCAAGATGAAGACCGAAGACCGAAGACAAGCAAGGCGCGCAAAATAAACAAGACATACGGTAGGCTTTCTCTTTAAATTTCTGCACTTTCCCCCTCTCTCTTCTCTCTCCTAGCCTGCTTGGGTATTCTCTATTTTAATCCCCAATCTCTTTCCCCCCCTTTCTTTGCATGCTTGAAATAAGGGGACTCCCGATCTATGTGTAGGATTACACTATCGAAGGGTCACCATGTCAGGGGCTTTCCTTTAGGCTAACCGGAGACCACGTGGGTCCGGCCCCCTTGATTACGTGGTGAAGCCTTAACCTTGTATGTTCACAACCCCAAAATTGCATTGTGCATATCATGATCTTGCATCTTCGAAAAATCGTTTTCAAAAATCGTTTTCAAACTTGTTTTCAAAATTGCATCAAATTCCTCTTTTTCAAAACTTGTTTTCAAAATCACAATCCTAGGGTGATTCTAGCTTTTCCATGGCTATGATTGCTTTAGGAAAGTGTTACATTTAAAGTGACTTTCATGGTTTATATTTTCAACCCTTGTGGTTTTCAAAACCGCGCTCCTAAAGTGGTTCTAGCCCTCTTATGGTTAGAATTGCTTTAGGAAAGTGAGATGTTTTTACACCTTCTAAAAACTCTCTTTTCAAATCTCTTCCTAAAACTCTCTTGTTCGACATACTTTCCTAAAACTCTCCTTTCCAAAGTTGTTTTCAAAAACTCCCTCCCAAAATCCATCTTCCAAAACTTCTCTTTTCAAACTCCTTTCCAAAACGCTCTCTTCAAAGTCCACTTTCCAAAAGCATTCCCTAGGTCTCTTTCCTAGAAAAACTCTCTCCAAAAATCTTTCCAAAAACTCTCTTTCCAAAATTTTCCTTCTAGAAACTCCTCTCTAGGATTCCCTTCTAAAAATCTTCGTTTCCAAAAATCCTTTTTCTTGGAGCCCAAATCAAGCCCTAGAACTCACAATTAGGAAACCCTAATTTTCTTTCCAAAAACATGGTTTTCAAACTGGTCTTAAAACCTAGGTTTCCAAAACCTCTTGTTTTCTACATCAAAACTATACATGTTTCCAAAACCTATTTTCTATGTCAAAACTATAGTTTTCCAAATCTAGGGTTTCCAAAACCCCTCTTTCCAAATTTTTGTCAAATCCAATCTTTCCTTTTGGAAACCAAATCCCATCTTTCCTTTAGGAAACCAAATCCAATCTCCCCGTTTAGGAAACTAGATCCAATCCTCCGTTTTTGGAAACAAAATCAAACCTTTCCTTTTAGACTAAAAATCTACATCTTTCCTAATTCCATGTCTTTCCTAATTTCCTACCTTCCTAAACCATAAGTTTCCTAAAACTTTTAAATCTTTCCTTAAACATCGAGTTTCCAAATCTTTCCTAATTCAACCCTTTCCCAATTCTACCCCTTTTCAAATCTTAACTTTCCAAATCCAAGTTTTCAAATCTTTTCTAAACTCAACCTTTCTTAATCTCAAGGTTTTCTAAAACTCAAACTCTAAAAAAATTTCTAAATCTTAGACTTTCCTAAACATCAAATATTTCCAAATCTAAAACTTTCTCATTTTCAAAACTTTCTTGTTTTCAAAACTTTCTTATTTTCAAAATCCTCCCTATTTCAAAAACCTTTCTTATTTTCTAAACTTTTCAATTTTTAAAACTTTCCTAAGTTTAAACATTCCAAAAATGAAACTTTCCTAATTCCAAAACTTTCCTAAAATGATACTTTCCTAATGCGAAACTTTCCTAATCCGAATCTTTCCTAAATTCCAAGTTTCCAAATCTTCCAAGATCTTTCCAAATCCAACATTCAAGTCAAACCTTCCTTAAACCTCAAGTCTTTCCTAAATCCTATCTTTCTTAAGTCTAAGTTTCCTAAACCTTCATATTTCCAAAACAAGTCTAAATCTTTCTTCCAAGTTTTATCTTTTTAAAATCAAAATCCAATCTCTTCAATTTCAAAATTCTAAATTCCAATTTTCAATCTTCTATTCTAAGTTCAATATCTCAATCTTCCAATTCAATTTCCAATTCAATCTCTTTCTTCCAAATCAGCTCTTCTATTTTCAATCGGACTCTTGTCCGAACTACGACTGACCTGATTCCTCCAAAAGAATATGTAAGCAACCTTCATAGGTGCGGTCACCACATTTTTCAAATCTCAAATTTCACAACATTTTTCAAATTTCTATTTCTACAACTTCTTTCCAATTTCCAATCTTCTTCAATCTCCAAGTCCATATCTATTTCAAGTTTTCAATTCCAAAAATCTATTTTCAAATCTTTATTTTCAATTTCTAAAACTTTCCAATTTCAATTCTATCGCTTCAAATCTCTTTTCAAATCAAATCAATTTCTTTCCAAATCTATTTTTCAATATTCTTTTCTAGCACTTGCATATCATGCATCATGTCTTTTCAAACATTCTTTTTCAAAGTGGATAAGATTGAACATTAGTTAGTTAAAGACTCTCATAGGTGAATCTAGGGTAGATTGACATGTAGGTACCGAAAGGGCGGGGTAGGGTGATGGCTTAGTGCGTCTTTCCTACACGTAACCAACCTCCGAACCTAGATCACTGATTTCAAAGACCAAAAAGGAGTTATTTTTTCTAAAAAGGACTTAATATTTTCTAAAGGTTGCTAAACAACCTATTTTCTTAAAAACCCTCTCTTGAGGAGATGTTTTCAAAATCATTTTTCAAAAACCTTAAGTGTGGTCTTCGAATTATGCTTAGTTTTTAGGTGACCTAACTCACCTTAATCAAGTTAGGTGGCGACTCCAAACATTTTTCAAAAGCCCTTTATTCAAATCTATTTTCAATTCAAACCTAGTCGCACTCATTCTTCTAGAAGGGTGAGTTCTAACAAGAGAGTACATCATTTTTTCCGCTTGTGTGAGTATTCCTCGAGTGCGAAAAATCTGGGTACGACAGGATGGATACACAGATTATACAAAAATATGAATAAATAAATGTACAAGTTTACATAGGGATCGAAATGAATGCATTTCATACTTTTTGATGAATGCACAGACTTATGCATGAATGGAATTGAATGTATGTCATACTTTTTAATGAGTGCATAAACAGATATGGTTTGCATATGAATTAAAATGGATGCATGTCATGCAGATTGATACAGGTATGGAAATGAGTGCACAGGTTTTATACATGGAATGAAATTTAATGCATGCCCCAGGGATGCCCCAGGGTTTGGGTTCAGCTATAAGAGTTATGTCTCAGAATTAGGCAATCTTTTGAAGTTTTGTTCTTCTCTTGGGATTCCCCTTTCCAATTCTACCATTTTCTTGTCAAGATGTAATAGCACTTGCACCATTCTCAAATATTCAATCCATTGACTCATTTTTCCCCTCTCTTTTTTGCTGAAATGGAAAAATTTTCTGAGTGGACCTCTTGAGTGACACCCGATTTTGCTCTTTAGCAAAGCAACTCGTAACTTCCTTTCTCAATCAGAGAAGACTTTACTTGGAACTGTAATGTAAGCCAAGTTTAAAGGTTATAAGAAATGAAGGGATACATAGGCCCAAATCTTTAAATTCAACGGGGATATGAAGCAGAACCACCTTTTGCAAGAAATGAATTTTTTCCCTGTATTTACCATTCTTTTTAGACGTTGTCGTTTATTTATTCAAGCTTATTTAGACTAAGCAATTTTTCTTGATCTAAGAGAACTTTAATTTGGACCGTAATGTGGGCCAGGTCATGGGGTATTTGAAAGGAAGGATAAAGGCTCAAAACCTATTATATTTACTAGGCTCTTGAAGACCCATGATCACCTTTGGCTAGTGGCTCCTACCCTTGTTGTTCTTCTGGACTTTTCTCTTTATCAGGAAGCTTGCTTTTTTTTTTTTTTTTGTCCTTCTGTTGTCATTTTGGTCGACTCTATCTTCTCTTGAAAGTTATCATTGCGTTTGGAAATCAACGTCATTTTTTTTATAGGAAATTTTCTCATATTTTTTTTTTTTGAAAAACGTGCTCTCATGTTGGCTCCTACAGATGTCGCCAATATTGCATCCTCTTGGAGGTCATCATTCATTTATTACGTGCTTGTTTGGAAATCGCCATTCATTCATCGCATGCTCAATTGGAGATCACCATTTCTTCACTGCACGTTCTCTTAGAGAGTACTGTTCGCTGCACTTGCTCTTGGAGATCATCATGCTTCATGGTTTTGCCTTTATCTAGTGTAGGCGGTGATCATTAGTTCGGCTAAATGATGGGAATGCAACTGACTCAAGTGGGCTTTGAAAGGGTTAAATTTAGCTGTATAGTAGAGGAGAAGAGGGCCTCTTTTCATTTCAAGTGAAATTGCATTATCTATAAAGCCTTTACAAAATTTTAGCAACACCTTAAAAAAATGGTAAATGTTAGTTTATGGATTCATTCCTTGCATACATTTGCCCTAGTGTGCAATAGAATACCTCATTGGCATGGGCCGGTTGTTGCTTCTTTGTTTAGGCAATCATGCCTCTATGGACAAAGAGAGATTTGGGCTTCTCTTGATATATTGCTCTATGCATGTCATGAATCCTTTGGGTTGGAGAAACCGTTAGGGGTTTAGGTAGGCTTGATTAGCATAAGATTGGATCATCCCTTTCTCTCTACAGTTGATTAAATGCATGAGAATGCAATAACTTCAGTTTCTTGAAACTCTTGTTCTGGGATGGATATTAATATAGTAGCCTAATATTAAATACATAGGCAACATAATGACAATGAGTAGATAGGTTAGAAGACCCCCTTTTCGTTCTTGGTTCATCCTCTAGCTCTCTTGGCCTTTGAAGATAAGGGAGAAGATAAGAGAATATAAAAAGAAAAACAAAAAAAAGAGAAGTTAGCGGTTTTGGATTGGAATTTTTTATGCAACGCATGCCCTAGGGATGCCCCTATTTTGAGAGGGAGACTAAGCCTAATGTGTTGGCTCGCTTTTCGAGATAGAGGGTTGCCCCTGTATGCAATACTGTACCTATGCGAGCATGTTCATTCATTCATTCACACATTCATGCATTTAGTCGATGAAAGTAGGAAGGATAGTTTTATTGCATTTGATTCTTCTTTTTTTGTACATGGAAGTGAAAGTACATTTGAAGTGGAAGGAAAACATTTAGTTTGGGACTTTTGCCTATGCTATTTTTACATTTGAAATCCTAAACTACTATTGAGTCTTCGGATTTACCTTGTTTGATGGAGGCCGTGAGAGACCTTGATTTTGTACTGCCCTTTGTTTTCTTAGTAGCCCTATCTCCGTGAGCGAAGAGGGATTAGTTCCACTCTTTATGGGATGACTTTGATGTATGCCATGACCCTTTTGGGTTACTTGGTACCCTTAAGAGTTTTGGTTTGTCTGATTTGAGCGAGAAGGTCTTTAGACCATTCTCTTGGAGTGATTTAATACATGAAAATGCAACAACCTGAGTTACTTTGAGAAATCTGGTCTTGAAATGAATATGGATGCATGGACAATTATGATGCGAAAAGATGTACCAATATCATAATGACAGGAATCAAGCAGCATAGCTGCATGAATTGAATAGAATGTAAGGGAAAGTGAAGCAGTTGCCCTTTCCTCCTTGGTTTTGAAATTGACGCATGTGTCTTAAGTCCGGCAGCGGTTTCGCTATGCATTGGGTGCTACATGAGCAAGAGGTTGGGGGTTTACTAATGCCTCCTAGAAAGCTCGGTTCCCAAACCTTTAAACCTCCAGCATCCAACCCCAAAAGGGTGAACTCTATTTTTGGTTGGTTGTTTGAGCGGGGGAACTATCAAGAGACCGTAGGTTGAGAAATTAACACAGCATCCGTCCACAGTCAATATACTGTTCCTCCTTCTATCTAGAAGGGTAGTAACCAGATAATTTATGCAAAATGCAAATGTAATTGAGCGCGCCAAATGTATGTGAAATTTTAAAAAATGGAGAAAATGACCACCCAACAATACACATCACATCATGTTCATTCATCACATACATAGCAGTTAATTATGACATGAAAAGAAATGTGAACAAAGGTTCACCTACAAAAGAAAATGCAAGGAGTTAGTAGTTTTTTGAAAAACTCAGTGCAAGCTAAAACTGATGGTTAATGCAAGAGCATAAATATGGAAAGTAACGTAAGAGCATGCAAGTGGATGTCAATGCAAGAGTATGAATGTAAGCAATGAATGCAAGTGATGACAGTTGTTTGAAAATTATGATTTTGAAAAACGTTTTGGGAACTTAGAAAAAATTTAAAAGTGGATAAAACTGGATAAAGTAACTAGAGATTCTGGGTGAATGAAGGGTGAAGAGACATGATAATGGCCTAACTCTCTAAGTGTCCCCAGTGGAGTCCCTAGCTGTCGCGCCTCGGTTTTTAACCAAGTCTTTTTGGCTCTGAAAAAAGCATGGAACTCTGTCATTAGAACTCATCCTCCTAGAAGGACAATTATAACTAGGTTTGAACTTGAAATTGATTGAATTAAGGGCTTTTTTTTAGAAAAATAGGAGTTGCCACCCAATTTGATTGAGATGAGTTAGGTCACCTAAAGTTAAGTATAATCCGAAGATTAAACTTAGGGTTTTAGAAAAAAGTTTTAGAAAACTTCCTCAAGAGAGAGTTTTTAAGAAAATAGATTGTTTGGCAACCTTTGGAGAGTTTTAAGCTCTTTTGAAAATAACTCCATCTTGGTCTTTTGAAAATAGAAATTTATAGTCTGGAGTTGGTTACGTGTAGGGAGGATATCCTAAGGTCATCACCCTACCCTGCCCTTTTAGTACCTACATGTCTAATCACCCTTAATTCACTCATTTAAATAACCGATTAGTATTATCCACCTAATATCCACTTTAGAATTTTAAAAATAGGATTTGATCATTATTTTTTAGATGAGCAATGTATGATGCAAGTTTTGAGAAAAAATGTTGGAAAAACATGGAAGTGTGATGGATGGAATGGAAATCTTGAATGGATAGAAAGTTTTGGAAAGGAAACTTGGGTAGAAATAAAAGTTATGACCGCACCATTTTAGGTTGCCTACGTATCTCATTTGGCAAGAATCGGGTCATTCATAGTTCGAGCAAGAGCCTGATAGAAAATTGGCACATTGAGGCCATTAGAAAGTTTTAAAGACACTTTGAGGTCTTTAGAAAAAGAGAACTTGAGAATTTTAATTTAAAATCGGATGTTGCAGTGTTTTTTGAATAGAACTTGAAGGTTTTTTGAAGTGCTCTTGAAATGGGATTTTGAAGTATCTTGGAATCTTTTTGAACATAACTTAAGAGAGTTTTGAAAGTTTTGAAAACTTGAGTATCGACTTTAAAATTAGATTTGGACTCATAAGAGCTCTTATGAACTTGTTTTGAAATGATTTTGAAAGTAGTCTTTGAAAGGTATGTTTGATGTTTCATCATCTCTGATGAGGTTAGTTATTGAAGATTTAAACTCCTTTGGGACTATAAGTTTTGAAACACAATTTGAAAAGGGGGCTAGAGACTTCTCTTTGGTTTTAAAACTTTAGGGTTATAGAACCCTTCTTGAATATCTTAATCAATCTCAACTATGGAAAGGTTAGGGTTGTTTCAAGAATGTGATGATTGAAAGTCACTTTTTGAAAAGAGCTTTTGAAAATACTTAGGAATTTGGAACCCTAATGTGGATAACCTTGAGGGTTGTATTTAATGTATTGCCTTTTCTTTGCATCCCTAACCATAAAAGGTTAAGGACACTTTAAAGTTGTGAGTTTTTGAGAACATTTTGAAAGTAGTTTTTGAAAAATGTTAAATGTCTTGCCATTTTTGCTGAGACAAGTTTAAGAGAACTTCTTAGAAACGCTTTTTGAAGACAGAATGTAGGGATATTTTAAAAGGTTTTGGAGATGAATTTTGAAATCTCAAAAGAGTAAGATTCCTTTGAAAATGTGTCGTGGACATGGTTTTTGAAAGATTATTTGAAAAAGGGTCTTTGAATTAGAACCTTGAAGCCTACTAACCTAGATTAGATTGACTTAGGGTTAGGGTGACTTAAGGTTAACTAACTTGGGTTAGGTTAACCAAGGGTTAAAGTGGCGTAAGGTTAACTAACTAAGGTTGGGTTAATCTAAGGTTAAGGTGGCCTAATGTTAACTAACTAAGGTTAGGTTAACCTAGGGTTTAGGTGAACTAGAGTTAACTAACTTAGGTTGGGTTAAGCTAGGGTTTTGGTGAACTAGGGTTAACAGACGTAGGTTAGGTTAACCTAGGGCTGAAATGACCTAGGGTTAACTAACTAAGGTTAGGTTAACCGAGGGTTTAGACAACTAGGGTCAAGTTAACCTAGGGTTAGAAGGTTGTTTTGAAAAGTGGTTTTGAACTAGGGGTTTTGGAAAGGTGGTTTTATGCATAAAATTTGAAAGTATGCTTTAAAAACTATTCTATGAAAGCTACTCAAGTAAGTGTTGGGGTCTTATGGTTGATATTTGGAAACCACTCAAAAGAGAGTTGTTTTGGAACCATTTTGCCCACAAACCCAAAAGAGAAAAACTTGTGAAAATCAACATTGAATATATGGTTTTGAAGCCTTGAAAATCAAAGAGAATGACCTTTTAAAAATTTTCTTTAGAAAGGTGGTTTTGGAAAACCACTTTTAACAAGTTGAAGACCACTATAAAGAATAAGGGTTCATATGGTTGATTTAAAGGAAAACACTCCAAAGAGGACTCCATGGGACCATTCCCACCACAATATTCAAGAGATCAAAAATTCTATAAATCAATGTGAAAATGATGATTTAGGGTAATCATTTTATGCAAGATGAAGAGGGTGCAATTTTGAAAATTCTTTTTGAAGAGAATTGTTTTGAAAATCATTTTAATGAGAATAGAGCCAACTCTTATGAACTAGGGTTCAAATAGTCAAGATAATGGGGAGACCACTAAAGAGAGGGTTCCAAATGACCATTTCAACCACAAAATTAAAGAGAGTAAAGCCCTTGAAAATGAACATAGAAGAAGGGGGTTTGAAAGCCATTTTAATGCAATTTTGAAAAACAATGAAATGTAGGGTTGCAAAATGAAGTCAAGGGACTTAAAGAGAATTTTCTAAGGTGTAGAAATTGAGGGTTTGACCTAAGCTTTAAGAGACCAACTCTAGGACCATTTTTAGGAAAACATTTGAATATAGAGCTTGAAAGTGCCACAGAGATAGTGAAAGCTTTAGGAAAATTAAAACAAAGCCAAGCATACAAAACATTAACAAGATAATTTTATGCAGAAGAGTCATGAAATCATACAAGGCTAGAGGCTTCACCATATAGCAAGGTGCTCTAAGGGTATACCATCTTAAAGTAGGTTTTTGAGAAGTTCCCTACACGATGGCTCTCATAAACTTTCCTCTAGGAAATGGGGATTAAAATAGAGAATTGCCTAAGTAGGCTCAGAGAGAGAATGTAAGCACCCCATTTTGTCCCGCTCGGCGATCACTAGGCCTATCCAGATCCAGTTTTCAAACATTACAACTCATACGAGCCCAAGACGGGTCTTTCAAAACTCCAATCCAGTCACCTAGTCGCTTCCCAGACCCACAAGGTCCAATTAAAGTTGTAAAGATCATCATGCCCTTAGGCATTCTAGGCAGTTTTCTAAAACTAGGCGGTCTCAAGAACCAACGCTATCTTGGTAGCTTCCCAAGATCGGACGATCTCGGGGACTAACACCTTATCAAATTCCAGACGGTTCACTTCTAGTGCTTGCCAGCCCTCTAATGTAGAATGTCCATCGTTTGGTTGTTTTTTGAGACTAGGCATTCTTAGAGACTAACACCACCCTCACAGATAGCTCTCCGAGACCAAGTGTTCTCAGGGACTAACACCACCCTCACAGGTAACTTTTTGAGACCAGACATTCTTAGAAACCAACACCACCCTACAAGTAGCTCTTTGAGATCGAGCGGTCTCAAGGACTAACACCGCATAGGTGGCTTTCCTAGACCGGGCAGTCTAGGGAACCAACACCTAGGTCAACATCAGCGCCTGCTAGCCCGACTAAGTAAAAAATGACCAAACTTGCCTCTTGGGCCTCTAGGCACGTCTTGAGAAAGTTCAAAATTCCTCAAGACAATAAGTCCACATTTTCAAAATGACCTCAAATAGTTAGGTGTACTCAACCCACCATTTTGTCCAACTCTAGTCCTATTCCTGCTAACTCCGGTCAAAGGGACCATTTTACCCCTGAATCCCCCAACGCAATACAAATCCCACCAAACAGTAGAAAAATATCCCAGCATCATCCCTGAATGACTTGGCATGCTTAACACAACACTTCTAGCCATTCTTGGCCTTTTCAACCCGGCCCAGTCAAAATGACCATTTTGCCCCTAGCCAACCCAAACGCGCCCCGAAATTGCATCGGTCATAGAATAGTGAACGGTGGGTCTTGTCATACACCCCTAGTTAACCTAAGATGAACCTTATGACACTAAACACTCCTGACTCAATGAAAGCCCCCTGGAGCGTCTCGCAGACGCTTTGCCAAGATTGCCTTTTCTCTCGATTCCTTGGTTATAATGCACTGTCAAACAACTTAAGAAATACGTAAACTAGAGAATTCTCAAAAGCTCGTTCAAAGGTCTTTCCATCAATACAGCTCAATTGGAGAGATCGCTTCCTGAAGCTCCTTATCACATGGCTCAAAAACTACTACTTTCAGTAACCCTTGGAGCGTCTCGCAGACGCACCGCCAAGATTGGCTTTTTCTCCAATTCCCTAATTATAACACACCGTTAAATGACTTGAGAAACGTGTAAATTAGGAAATTTTTAAAAGTATTTTTGGAGTACTTTCCTTCTATACGGTCCGATTAGAAAGATTGCTTCCCGAAGGCCTCGATCATGCGGTATACAAACAGCTACTTTTGAACCCCCACGGAGCGTATCACAGAGCTCCACAAAAATGTGATTTTATGCACACTTTTCAAGATGATATCTCACACTTCCTAACACTAGTCAGGCCTTTTGAAAACTTAGAAGTTCACAACAAACCCTAGGAGAACACTATGGATACAACCGATTTTCTCGAAACGTTTCTGATTGGCACAATTATCAAAGCAAAGTTTAAACGAACACTCCCGGCGGCATAACGCATGCTACATGTGCCTAGATCTTGATGAGATCAATCAAACTTTGCTTAGCCCTTAAGATTTAGCCAGTACAATAGGTGCCACATGGCATTCTGCCAATGGAACAGTACCGGCACACGTAGCACATGCGCTAGGGAAAATTTTGCCCAAGCGCATGTACTACATGCTCCAGCTCTTTCCAGAGTTGCCTATAAATACATGCCTCCCCCTTTGCACATTCCAGAATAAAAAATTGTAACGAAACTCTGCATAAACAGCCCCAAAAATTCGAAACCCTCTATATGTCTTTCCCTCCAAACACTTAGGTTGTATTCCATCCTATTGTTGCCCATACACCTCACCTACAAGGCTCTTCATGCTATAGAAAACCTTATTCCAACCCCTTCCAAGTCCATCCAAGACCAAGTCCAAGCATCTAATGAAGTTTGAGAGCGTTTAAAGGCAAAATGTGGTATTTCCTTTTATATTTTTGTCTTCCCCCACTTCTCTCTTCTCCCTTCTAGCCTACTTAGGCTATTCTCTATTTTAATTCCCATCCTCTACCCCCCATTCTTGCATGCTTGAGACAAGAGAGCTGCTAGCTCATGCCTAGAGGAAAGCTAATGACAGCCACCATGTAGGGGGATCTCTCACTAGCCTACTTTAAGATGGTATGGCCTTAGAGCACCTTCATTACGTGGTGTAGCCTCTAGCCTTATATGGTTTCATGACCCCCTTTGCACATGACTATCTTATTCATGTTTTGTATGCTTGGCTTTATTTTCATGTTTACAACCATGTTTTCCAAAACTTGCACTATCCCCATTTTTATGTCTTTTTCAAGCTCCTTAGTTAAATGTTCTCTTAAAAGTGGTTCTAAGAGTTGGCCCCTTAAAGTTTAGAATGGGACCCTAAGTAATCATGCCTTAGAAAAGCTCTCCACTAACCCCTAGCTCACATATTTGCATCCTTGCATTCCAACTTGCATAAAAAATGATTTTCAAATTTATTGATCTCTATGGTTTCTTTTCTCTCAAGCCTAGTGGTTGGAATGACCTCATGGAACTCTCTCTTGAGTGGTCTCCCTTTACATTGGTCATAGGAATCCTAACATGTTAGAATGGTTCTCTCTTTTAAAAATAGCTTTCAAAACTTTCTTCTTAAACATGGTTTTCAAAAGTTCATTTTCTCCATCTTTGTATTAAAAATTGTTTTCCAAAAGTTGTCCTTATTATGGTGATTTTCAAAGTTCTTGCTCTTTTCAAGATAAAGGTTATAATGGTCCTAAGGAAACCTTCATCGGAATAGTTTTCAAACATCAACCATATAAACCATAGACTTGACTAGAATCAATTTTCATGGAAATGATCTTCAAAAGATTTCTTTACAAGAGTCCTTTGAATAAAATGATTTGTTTTCCAAAACCCCCTTTTAAAAATGCATAAAACCCTAGATCAAAACCACATTCCAACCCTAGGTTAACTTGACCTACTTGTCCAACCTATGTTAACCTAGGTTAATCTAACCATAGCTAGTTAACCCTAGGTTACCTCAACTCTAGGTTAATCTAATCATAGTTAGTTAACCATAGATTACCTTAACCCTAGGTTAACCTAATCCAAGTTAGTTAACCTTAGGTCACCCTTACCTTAAGTCAACCCGACCTAGGTTAGTAAGCTTCAAGATTTTAATTCAAGGATCCCTCTTCAAATAATCTTTCAACCCATAAACTATCTTTATAAATCACTTTCCCAAAAAACATCCTACTCTCATGAGATTTGAAATTCAACTCCAAAACCTTTTCAAATATTTCCACATTCTACTTTCAAAATGTCTCCAAGAGGTTCTCTCAAACTTGTTTCAACTAAAGTGGCTAGACATTTAACATTTCCCAAAAACCATTTTAAGAAATTATTTCAAGAACTCACAATCCTAAGGTGTCTCTATCCCTTTTATGGTTAGGGATTCCAAGGGAGGGTGATACATTAAATACAACATTTAAGGTTGTCCATTTTAGGGTTCGAAAGCCCTATATGTTTTCAAAAATCATTTTTAGAAGCTCTTCGAAGACAAGTTTATTAAAACACTTCAAAACCCCACCTCATAGGTTTTTAAAACTCTCTTGAGTTATTTCAAAGCACTTCCAAAACTCGTTCAAGTTGTTCCAAAAATATTTCAAAACACTTCAAAGCCGTATTTCAAGAGTGTTTTCCAAAATCTTCAAGTTCTATTCCAAAAACACTCCAACATTTAATTTCAAATAAAAATTCTTAAGTTCTCTTTTCTCGAAGACCACAAAGTGTCTTCTAACCTTTCCAAACGCCTCAAATGGTCTTCAAACACTCCAAAGGCCCTAATGTGCCTATTTTTTATCGGGCTCTTGTCCGAACTATGAATGACCTAATTTTTGCCAAATGAGATACGTAGGCAACTTAAAATGGTGCGGTCATAACTCTTATTTCAACTCAAGTTCTTTTTCAAAACTCTCTATCAATTCACGATCCTTGTTTCAAAAATCCTTCAAAACTTCCATGTTTTTAAACATTCTTCCTTCAGACTTGGATCATGCATCATTCATCCAAAAAGTGATGACTAAACCCCATTTTTCAAAATTCTAATGTGGATATTAGGTGGATAATGGTAACCGGTTATTCTAGTGAGTGAACAAAATGGTGATTAGACATATAGATACCAAAAGGGCAGGGTAGGGTGATGATCTTAGGATATCTTCTCTACACGTAACCCAACCCCCGGACCATAAATTTCTGTTTTCAGAAGACCAAAATGGAGGTATTCTCAAAAAGGGCTTAAAACTTTTCAAAGGTTGCCAAACAACCTATTTTTGTAAAAACCCTCTCTTAAGGAAGTTTTCCAAAACCTTTTTCTAAAACCCTAAGTTCAATCTTCGGATTACACTTAGCTTTTGGGGGACCCAACTTACCTTAATCAAGTTAGGTGGAGACTCCTATTTTTCTAAAATATCCTTCTTCAAATGAATTTCAAGTTCAAATCTAATTGCACTCGTCCTTCCCGGAGGATGAGTTCTAATGACAAAGTTTCATGCTTTTTTCAAGCCGAAAGGACTTGGTCAAAAACTGGGGCGCGACAGAGAAGAGAGGAGTGGGGATTGCAAAAATGTAAAAGGATTAATACCTTTTGCTTTCAAACACTTTCAAATCTCCACGGATACCTTGACTTGAGCTTTAATAGCTTTGAAGAGACTTGAAGAGGCTGGAGTGAGGTATTCTATGGCATTGAAGGCTATATAGGTGTAGTGTATGGGTTAGGGGGAGATAGAATCTAGCCTAAGTGTTTGAAGTATAGGATGTATATAGGAATTCGAGGTTCTGGGCCAATTTTAGTAGAGCTTTGCTACCAATTTCGATTCTAGATTATGCAAAGGAGGAGGCCTTTATTTCTAGGCAAAGCTAGAGAGGACTGGTGCATGTAGTACATGCGCATAGACAAATTTTGCCCTGGCGTATGTGGCGTATGTGCTACATGCGCCAGTATTGTAATATTTGTAATTTTCTTTGACTGTATTACTCCTAACGGGACTGAATAAGACATGAGCATAGGGCCACAAGTCAAAAGCAAGACCTTTCCAAGCCCAACCCTATCCATATGTCAAAACTTGATTCCCCGAAAAAGGTTTGAAGCTCGTCACCCAACAATTCGCACCAAAACGGCACCCTAACTTTAAGCGAAGCTTTCTCCCTCGTCTTTCGTCAGATTTCGACGAATAAGATGTCTAAAATTAACGTCTTTTCGAGCCCGACACCTTGGTAATCTCAGAACTTCATTCCATAGAGTCTCCGGTTTCCCGAAAAGCCCCTGCAAGCTGCTGCACCTGGAAATTCGCACCCAAATCCCTCGTAACTTCGATTCGAGCTTTCTTGCTCACCCAGTGTCGTAATTGTATGAAATTCGAGCCTAATCTGATTAATTTTTCGAGAGCTTTCTACTTACGATATTGGGTCAGGCATTCGACAAAAAATTGGGGCCTTGAACTTAGCCACTTTAAACTAAGAACTCCCTTACATTTTACGAGATTGCCCCCACCCCACCAACTTGCATGGCCAACACCTTGTTTAATGCCATGTATAACACATATATATAAGCATGCATGCATGCATGCATTATCTAGCTGAAGTCTCATTGCATATATATGTATGTAATACAGTTTCCATTCTAATATGTATTTTAATACAACTAAGGCATATGTTATAAATGCACTCACACAACACACTAACATGACCCTATTGATACACACCTATACAGCTGTCCGTTATAGATAACAATTTGACTAAGATTAAGACCTTAAAACGCACGCACACACACATGTATCACTAAGTCATCAAATCCATGCTGCCTTACAGAACCGACCTTAGCAACCTATGAAGACTAAGAATAAGAGAGAGAGAGAGAGAGAGAGAGAGAGAGAGAGAGAGAGAGGAGAAGAGGATAGAGAAACCAAGGGAGGTTTATGCGTCCTCTCAAGACTTGACTCCTATTACACACACAACTCCTATATATGCACCCACGTCCCTTTCCCTCATTTAGGCGGTGCGAAGAAGTTGAGAGGGGGAGCTGTAGAGAGAAAGAGAAAGAAACCGAGAGAGAGAAGAAAGGGAAGGCGGGGAAGAAATGGGTTAGGGCTGCACCATTCGAAGGCCAGGTGAGGGGACTATCCTCACCACCCCATAAACTCCCTAAACCCAGCAAATTTTCCCCCGCAGTTCCACCACAACAGCCGAGAACCTAGTGAGAGAAAGAGACCAAAAGATGCATCACCTAACCCACTCTGGCAAACCCAGGAGCCGAGGGCTATCACAGGGGGCTTGGGACTTCTTGGGGACCCCTTATGAGTGTTCTAGGGAGGTCCACGGCCTCTGTGCATGCACCAAGACTTCCTGGAGTGCCAAACCCGCCGAAAATACTTAAAAAAACTGTAACTTCGGTCACCGGCAACCTTTGCAGACCGGATCACTTGGGGACGAATCATCTCTGGGCAAGGAACGAAAGTCGTTAAAGGGGCTATGGCAGAATTATCATGGGAAGCCGGCCAAAAATGCGGTTGTAGGTTGGTAACCCGATGTAACCGTCGTTTCGGGCCATTTTGACCACCTCCGACCATCTTCGGCCAAGCTCTGACCATGAGTGCGTGACCCAGGTCCTTACCAATCTCTGGGTCACACATACATAGCCAGGAGGTGCCGGGAATCGCCAGAAAATGGGCTGGAAGCTCTGTCAGTCGCGCGGGATGAAGAACAAGGCCAATCCTTCCAACCCCCCGTGTGACTGGTGGCGTGTGCCGGCGCGTGTGAGGTCCGATCATGCTGAAATTTTTATGGAAGCCTTTATAATACTTCGAGAGGCTACCCTAAAATGTTTCAGGGTAATTGGAGACTTTTGTGAATTTCCATGAATTATTTATGGTGGGAAGGATGGAAATTCACAGAAAATAAATTATAAGTAGAAAAATTCTGGAAAATTATCAAGATACCCCTAAATATTCAGGGAACCCAAAAATGGGAGAGTAGCCTTAATAACCCCCCCCCCCTTTGGGAATGAAATTTCCAGAATCTTTCTACCTTGAGTCACATGCAGTTTTGTTCCTAGCTCAGCAACATATATCACCCCAAAGGAGGAGCCCAAACCTTTCACGTCATTGCACTTAAGTGCTCACTGATTTAACTTTACCCTCCCCGCCTAACCATGTTTTAACAAAGTCCTTTTATAATGAGATGACTAAGCGACTAAGGCAGGATATTATTTTCTTTTACAAAAATACTGAACAATCTTGATCCAGACAAACCCTAAGGGTAGGAATCTATGCATTTCCTTAAGATTCATGCTCACATCTTTTCTCTATTGAATGATTTGTATATTGTTATGCTTTATGTCAAATTATTTTTCTGCTATAAATGTCTTTTTTACTTAACTTCAAAATATACAAGTAATTGCTTGCAAGATTGCATCACTGAGGAGCTATAAGGGGGGTACAACTAGAAAGAAAAAGACCCCAGGTTTTTATATCATGGGTGTACCTGACTGGCTTGATACTTGGGGCTATCATGGGTCGGTATCATTGGCTTGATATCGGGCTAGATGATTATGGATGGGCCCCACCGGACTTGATGATGGAGGATGAATCATGGGTGGGTCCCATAGGCTTGAATTGGTCCGGATAGGACAAACCTGTAAGGATCCTGATATTGATGATGCGAAAAAGAAATTACAAGAGTCATATGCACGCCATGATATTCTTTTACTGCATTATCTTTTACCTTGCACCTTATAGAAATCTTAGATCTCCTACTGGGCTTTGCCACTCATTCCTATCTTATAGGACATTTTCAGGAATAGAGACACCAAACTGATTTCCAAGGGAGTGGGCATACGAGACCAAGTCCCCTGACTATCTTATTTTTTGTAAACTCTTGAGTTAGTTTATGTTGGTCTGTAATGTTATAAGACTTACACTGGTTTTACGGCCTTAATGTAATATTTCTGGACCATCTACATTAGGTTCATGTTTATGTCATTGTGTTAAAATTATAAACCCCATCACCTAACAGTAAACCCAACTTTAGACCTCATCACTGTCACAGCCTAGTCAGAGCAGAGTCGGGTCATGACAAGTACTGTTCCACTAGTAGAATGCCACGTGGCACACATTGTACTGGCTAAATCTTAAGGGTTAAGCGAAGTTTGATTGATCTAATCAAAATCTGAGCATATGTAGTATATGCTCCGCCACTGGGGATATTCGTTTAAACTTAGCTTCAATAATTGTGCAATCCAAGAAAGATTCGAGGAAATCGGTTGCATCCACAATATTCTCCTAGTGTTTCTCACGAACTTTGAATTTTCAAGAAGCTTAAAAGATGTTTGGAAGAATGAAATATCATCTTGGAAAGTGTGCACGAAGACACATTTTTGTGGGGCGTCTGTGGTACGCTTTACAGGTGTTCAAAAGTAGCCGTTTGTGAGCCATGTGATCGAAACCTTTGCGAAGTGATCTCTCTAATCGGACTGTACCGATGGAAAGTGCTCTTGATATACATTTGGAAATTCCCTAATTTATGCATTTCTCAAATCGTTTAACGGTGTGTTATAATCAGGAAATTAGAGAAAAAGCCAACCTTGGTAGAGTATTTTTGAGACGCTCCAAGGGTTACTGAAAGTTACAGTTTTTTAGCAATGTGATGAGGGCCTTTAGAAAGCGATCCATCCGATTGAGCCGTATCAATTGAAAGACCTATGAAAGAGCTTTCAGGAATTGCATTGTTTACGCATTTCTAAAGTCGTTTGACAGTGCGTTATAACCAAGGAATTGGGAGAAAAGACAACCTGAGCGGAGCATCTGTGAGACACTTCAGGGGGACTTTTGTTGAGTCAGGAGTGTTTGGAGTTATCTTGGGTTAAACAGGAGTGTATAATGAGACCCACCGTTTAATGCCCAGGGCTAGTGTAGTTTTGAGGCGCGTTCGAGTTGCCATGGGTAAAATGGTCATTTCGACTGGAATTAGTTGAAAAGGTTCAGAATGGGTTGGAGTGGCATGTTAAGCATGCTGGACTATTTGAGGATGGTCATGAAGATGTTTTCGCTGTTTGGTGGGGTTTGTACTATGTTGAGGTGCTAGGGGTAAAATGCTCATTTTGACTAGAGTTAACGAGAAGAGGCCCGAGAAGCGGTTGACTAATTAGATAGGGGTTTGAAAGTTGATTTAGGCTTGATTGTGCTTATAGAGTTTTGAACGGGAGTTCGGTTAAGCCGGAGATTGCTGAGCGGGCAAAAATGGGGTGCTTACAATAAGTTCAAAAGATCTTTTTACCTTTTTCAAAAATATTCCAAACTCTCTTAAGTTGCTTCAAAAACTTTTCCAAACTCACTCGAGTTGTTTTAAAAATATTCCAAAACTCTTTTGAGTTGCTTTCAAAATCTTTCAAAAATTCTCTAAGTCTTATTTCAAGGTATTTTCAAAACTCTCCAAGTTCAATTCCAAATCAAAACTATCTTAAATTCAAGTTTCAAAACCTTCCAAGACTCCTTGAGTTCATTTTCAAATTGTGCTCTTGCATGAACAACGAATGACCTGATTCTCACCAAATAAGATATGTAGGCAACCTTCATAGGTGCAGTCATTAGCTTTATTTCAAATCAAATGTCCTTTTTCAAAACATTCCTTCTTTTAGAATTACCTTCCAAAACCAAGTTTTCAAAAACTTCTATCACTTTCAAAAGTTGCTCATGCATCATTCATCCCGAATGTGATGACCAAACCCTGTTTTCAAAACTTTAAGGTGGATATAAAGTGGATATTTAGTAACCGATGATTTAAGTGATTGAATTAAAGGTGAATAAACATGTCGGTACTGAAAGGGCAGGATAAGGTGATGATCTTAAGATATCTTTCCTACACGTAGCCAACCCTCGGACCATAGATTTCTATTTTAAGGACCAAACTCGGAGTCACATTTTCAACAGGGCTTTAAAACATTTTCAAAAAGGTTGCTAAAAATCTCTTTTCTAAAAGCCTTCTTAAGAAGGCACTTTAAAAAAATCTAAGTTTGGTCTTTGGATTACACTTAGTTTTAGGTGACCTAGCACATCTTTAACTATGTTAGGTAGCAACTCCACATTTTTTCAAGAAGCCCTTATTCAAAATTCAATTTCAAAATCAAACCCCCGTCACCCTTGTCCTTTTAGGAGGGTAGGTTCTAACAGAGGGAGTACCATGCTTTTCCTCGAGCCTAGAGGGCTCGTAGCCGAAAAGCAGGGTACAACAACTGGTGACTCCATTAGGGACACTTAGAGGGATAGGCCATTGTCAAGTCTCTTAACCCTTCACTCATGTAGAATCTCCGGTTACTTTATCCAATTATATCCACTTTTCAAAAACCAAGTCTTCAAAAAGGTTTCAAAAAACATAAGTCTGTAAAATGAAACGTTATTTTCCAAAATGTTTTCAAAATGTGTCATCACTTACATTCATTGTCTATTATTCATGCTCTTGCATTAATTTTCCTTACTCATGCTCCTGCATTGATCATATATTTATCTTTCTTTTGGTTTGTCAAAAAGTACTAACTCTTTATTTTCTTTTGTAGGTGAACCCTTGTTCACATTTACTTTATGCTATGTGAATGCTTTAACTGCCATGAATGCGTGAATGCTATAGGATGGATGAAATGTGTTGATGGACTCTTTCCTCCAATTGCGAAAATTCCATACACACAAAGCGCAAATCACAAAGCACCTGCATAAATTCTTGCATTTAACCTGTTACTGCTTTCTAGTTAGAAAGGGGAACAGTAGAATGGTTGTCAGCGGATGCAGTTTCTGCTTCTTACTTGATTGGCCTATTGATCGTTCCCCCACTCGAATCACTGAACAAAGATAGGGTTTACCCTTTCAGGGGTAGACGTTGGAGGTCTAAAGATTTGGGAATGGGGCTTTTTAGAAAGCATTAGTCAACCCCAACCTCATGCTACATGTAGCACACCTTACATAGCCGAACTTTTATCAGAATTACGACACACGCATCAATTTCAAAAATCAAAGAGGAAAGGGCGATTGTCTTACATTTCCATACTCCTGTCTTTTAAACTACTTATTTATTGCCCTCATACTGTCAATGCATTGATAGCCATTCTATGGCACAAACTCCAAGAAAGGTCAACATCATTGTATTCTCATACATAAGATCAAACCCTAAGAGAATGGTCGAATACCAATCTCGATCAATCAAAGCCTACCTAAACTCCTAATGGTTTTTCATGACCCTAAGGACTCATAGCATGTATACAAATGGCATCTTGTAAAGGGAGTCCCTAATCCCTCTTTGCTTATGGAGATAGGATTGTCAAGAAGATAAAGGATGTCCATGAAGTAAGATCACTCACCAACGTACGCATAAAATGAAAAAAAGGGAAATTCAAAGACTTAAGAGCAGTTTAGGAATTCAATGTATAGAAGATAGGCAAAAGATCCTATGAAAAATGTTCCTATTTCCCTACAATGTATTTCAATTTCATGTATGAAAGCAACTCAATGCAATAAAGTAGTCATTTTACCTCCCTTGAATGTATGTATGTATGTATGAATGAATGAGTACCATATGTTACAAGTACGGTATTGCATACAGAGGCAAGACCTTATCTCCAAAATGTGAACAAATCATCATGCTTAATCCCCTTGAAAGGCAAGAGCACCCCTAGGGCATACGTCACATAAAAATTTCCAAACCAAAGGTGTTAACTTCTCCTTTATTTATTGTTTTTACTTTTGTCGCTCCCGAATTTTTTGCACTCTAAAAAATAAGGGGAAAAATGCACAGTACTCTCTCGTTAGAACTCGTCCTCGTAGAAGGACGAGTGCAACTAGGTTTGAACTTGAAATTTATTTGATTAAGGGCTTTTAAAAAAAGTTTGGAGTCGCCACGTAACATAATTAAAGATGTGTTAGGTCACCTAAAACTAAGTATAATCCAAAGACTAGACTTAGTTTTTTTTAAAAGGTTTTGAAAATGTTTTTCTTGAGAAAGTTTTTGAAAAAGAGGTCTTTAGCAACCTTTTAAAAATGTCTTAAAGCCCTTTTTGAAAACATGACTCCAGGTTGGTCTTTGAAACTAGAAATCTATGGTTCGGGAGTCAGTTATGTGTAGGGAAGATATCCTAAGATCATCATCCTACCTTGCCCTTTCGGTACCTATATGTCTAATCATCCTTAATTCACTCACTTAAATCACCGGTTACTAGAAGTCCACTTGTATCCACTTCAGAGTTTTGAAAATAGGGTTTGGTCATCATTTTTTGGATGAATGATGCATGATGCAAGTTTTTAAAAGATGTTTGAAAATAGAAAGTTTTGAAGTAATTTGAGAAAGAAATTTTGACTTGATGGAGACTTTTGAAAAGGGGACTTGAGTTAAAATAAAGGTTATGACCGCCCCATATTAGGTTGCCTACATATCTTATTTAACGAGAATCAGGTCATTCGTAGTTTGAGCCAAGGCCCGAGAAAAATAGGCACATCGAGGCCATTGGAAGACACATTGGGGTTCAGTTTTGAAAAATAGGCACATTATGACCTTTGGGAACTTTGAAGATATATTAAGGTCTTTGAAAAGTTTTGAAGACACTTTGAGATCTTTGGAGAAAGAGAACTTGAGAATTTAGAAAAATGCCTTTGAAGTAGGACTTGGAATGTTTGAAGTATTTTTGAAATCGGGTTTGAAGATGATTTTAAATGTTTTTTGAAATTAATTCAAGTGAGTTTTGAAATAACTCAAGGGAGTTTTGGAAGTGTTTTAAAACAATTCAAGGGAGTTTTGGAAAGGTTTTGAAATAACTCAAGGAAATTTTGAAAATGTTTTGAAACAACTCAAGAGAGTTTTGGTAATGTTTTGAAGTCTTGTTTCGAAAACTTTAGAGGTAAACCTTGGATTGGAAATGCTCTTGTGAACTTGTCTTCGAAAGGTTTTTGAAAGTAGTTTTTGAATACCTTACGAAAGGTATGTTTAATGTTTCATCACCTTTAAGAGGCTAGTCATTGAAGTGCTAAACTTCTTTAAGGCGATGAGTTTTGAAAATATGTTTGGAAAAGGGGCTAGAGATTTCCCTTTGATTTTTAAAACTTTAGGGCTATAGAACCCTTATTGAATATCTCATTTATACTTGAACAATCCTAACCATGGAAGGATTTGGGTTGCTTCACGAGTGTGATGTTTGAAAAAGACTTTTGAAAAAGGTTTTTGAAAATCATTTAGGGTTCAACACCCTATATGAACCTTAGAAGGTCACACATGATATGTCACTTTCACTAAAAAAACCTTAACCATAAAAGGGTTAAGATTATATTAGAGTTGTGAGTTTTGAAATCACTTTTGAAAATAGCTTGTGCAAATGGTAAGTGTCCAGCCATTTTAACAGAATTCTTGAAAACATTTTGGAATAAGGTATAGAAGAATTAGAAAAGACTTTTGAATTGGTTTTTGAAAACTTAAGAGAGTATGATTTTTTTGAATGTATGCCATGCAAATGATTTTTGTAATTGAAAAGAGTTTGAAAGAAGTTTGAAATTGGAGTCTTTGAAGCCTTCTAACCATGGTTAGGATGACCTAAGGTTAACTAACTTGGGTTAGGTTGACCTAGGGCTTGGACAACTAGGGTTCGGTCTATTAGGGTTAACTAACTAAAGTTAGATTAATCTAGGGTTTGGACAACTAGGGTTGGATAACTAGGGTTAACTAACAAGAGTTAAAATAACCTAAGGTTTGGTTGACTAGGGTTAACTTAGAGTTTGGAGGTGTCCTAAGGTTAGCCAACTAGGGTTGGGTTAACTTAGGGTTTTGGAAGGTGGTTTTGAAAAATGGTTTTGGACTAGGGTTTTGGCATTAAGGTTATGGGAAAGTGGTTTTGTGCATGAATTTTGAAAAGGGGTTTCGAAAATCATGATGTTTTGTAAAAGACCTGGAAAGCAACTTTATAGAGTTACATGAATTTTGAAAAAGATCATTACATGAAAATGGGCTCTAATTAAATGTATGGTTTATATGGTCGATATTTGGAAACTACTCAAAGGAAGGTTTCATTAGGACCATTATAACCACTAACTTAAGAGGAGCCAAACTTTTGAAAATCAACATGTAATGGTGGTTTTAGAAAATTATTTTTTATACAAAATAAATAGAATGAACTTTTGAGAACTCTTCTTGAAGAGGGTTGTTTTGAAAACCACTTTTAAGGCGTAGAAAACCACTCTAGTAAGCTAGGGTTCCTATGGTCAATAAATGAGGAGACCACTTAAGAGAGGGTTCCATGAGGACCATTTCAACCACAAAACTCAAGAGAGCAAAATTTTGAAAGTCAAAGTGAAATATAAGGTTTGAAAATCATTTTTATGCAATTTAAAGATTGTGAAATGAAATGACGCAAAATGAAGTCAAGGGGCCTAAGAAAAGCTCCCTAGGACATAAAAATCTAAAGTTTCAAACTTGGCTTCAAGAAACCAACTCTTAAGGCCATTTTTGGAAAAACACTTGATTATGGATTTTGAAAAATGTGTAGAGATTAGAAATGCTAAAGGGTTTGAAAAATGACTTCAAACATGAAAAATAGAGCCAAGCATGTAATACATGAGCATAGCAACCATATGCAATAGGGTCATGAAATCATATAAGGCTAAAAGGCCACAACACATTGCAAGGTGCTCTATGGCCATACCATCTCAATGTAGGCTTGTGAGAGATCCCCTTATAGGGTAGCTCCCACAAGCTTTCCTCTAGGCATGACCTAAGAGTTCTCATGTTCCAAGAATGTAAGAAAGGGGGGTAGAAGATGGGTGTTAAAAATGGAGAATAGCCTAAGTAGGCTACGAGGGAGAAAAGAAGAGTGGGAATGGCAAAATGTAAAAGAGAATACCACTTTTATCTTCAAACCACCATTAACCCTCCATGGATGGCCTTGAATTGAGCTTGAATGGCTTTGAAGAGGCTTTGTCTTGAACTTGAATGGCCTTATGGAGGCTTGAGGGGGCTGGAAATGGCTCTTTTATGGCATTGAATGCTTTGTAGATGTATAGTATAGGCTTAGAAGGCGTGGAATCTACCTTGGATGCTTGGAGGGTTGAAAAAGGTGGAGTTTATTAGTTAGTTTGGAGTTCTGGGGTGATTTTAGCAAGACTTCGCTACTGTTTTTAGCTCTTGAATACACAGTGGAGTGGCCTGCTATTTATAGGCAAACCTCTAGGGCACTGGCGCATATGCTACATGCGCCTAGGCAATTTTTGCCCTAGTGTATGTAGCATATGTGTCAATACTATTCCAATGATTGAATGCCATGTGGCACCCTCTGTACTGACTTAACTTAGGATGCTATAAGAGTTTTGATCAATCTGATCACAATTTGGGCGCATGTAGCATACACTTCGCCACCAAAAATTTTTTGTCTTAACTTTGCCTCGATAATTATACAAATCAGGAAAGGTTCAAGAACATCAGTTACATTCATGAAGTTCTCCTAGTGTTTCTCAAGGACCAGGAGCTCTTGGGGAGCTTCAAATCTATTTGGAAGAATGAGATATTGCATTGGGAAGCATGTAGGAAAATGATCTTTTTCGGAGTATCTGTGATACGCTCTTTAGATGTTCAAAAGTAGCAGTCTTTGGGCCACGTGATCAGGGCCTTCTAAGGATGATCTCTCTGATCGGATTGTACTGATGGAAAGTGCTTTGGAAATACTCTTTGGAATTCCCTAATTTATGTATTTCTCAAATCGTTTAATGGTGCGTTATAATTACGAAATCAGAGGAAAAAACAGCTTTGGCAAAATTTTTGTAAGATGCTCTAGGGGTTTTTGAAAGTAATAATGTTTGGGCCATGCAATTGACTGCTTCAGGAAGTGATCTTTTCAATATCGATGGAAAGATCTATGTGTTATAATCAAGGAATCAGGAGAAAAGATAACCCTAGCGGACCGTTTGTTAGTTGCTCCAGGGGACTTTCGTTGACTTGGAAGTGTTTAGAGTCACAGAACTGACCTTGGATGGAACATGGGCGTATAATAGGGTATACCGGGTTGGTACCCAAAGCCAGTGTGGTTTCGGGGTGCACTTGGGTCACCAGGGGTAAAATGGTTATTTTGATCAGAATTGGTCAAAAACAAGTCAGGATGGGTTGGAATGGCATATTAAGCATGCTGGACTATTTGGGGATGGTCCTGAAAGGTGTATTTACTGTCTGGAGGGATTTGTGCCATGTTGGCGTGCCTAGGGGCAAAACGGTCATTTTTTACTGGAGTTGACCAGAATGGGACCGGAATTGGTCAAGATAGCGTATTGACTATGCCTGGTTGCCTAAGGACATTTTAGAATAGTGGACTTAATGTCTTGAGGGATTTTAAAATTTCTCAAAGACGTGCCTGGAGGGCCAAGTGGCAGGTTTGGTCATTTTTCACTGAGTCGGGCTAGCAGGCACCAATACTGACCTAGATGTTAGTTCCCAAGAGAGCCCGATCTTGGAAAGCTACTTGTGCAGTGTTGGTCCCTAAGACCGCCCTGTCTTAAAGAGTTACCTATCAGGTGTTATTAGTTCTTGAGATCTCCTAGTATTAGAAAGCTACTTGTAGGGTGGTATTGGTACCCGAGGTCACCTGATCTTGGAGAGCTATTGGATAACGGACATTCTTACATTGGTGGGCTAGCAGGCGCTAGAAGTGAACCGCTTGGAATTTGATAAGGTATTGGTCCCCAAGATTGCCTGATCTCGGGGAGTTACCTAAATGGCGTTGGTTTTCGAGACCACGCTGTCTCAGAAAGCTACCTGGATGGCGATGGCTCCCGTGGCCACCGGGTCTCGGAAAGCTGCCTGGAGTGCCTAAGGGCAATATTGTCTTTTTAGCTTCAATTTGGCCTTATAGGCCTGGGAAGTGACTAGTTGACTAGATTAGAGTTCGAAAGAGCTGGCTTGGGCTTGAATGTGATATGATGTTCAAAACTAGATCTAATCGGATCGGAGATTGCTGAGTGGGCAAAAATGGGGTACTTACAACTTTCGCCATTTCTCCTTTTCACCCCAAAGACAAAAACACCAAAAGCTATAACAAAGTTAGTAGGGGAATTCTTTGTAGGAGGTTGCCTTTTAGAAAAACAAAGGGCATGATGAATATTGAAAGCACTAAAAGCCAAGAGAAGAGGCCATTCTAAGAAAATATAAAGCCCATGATAGTTTTGACCAATCCAGTTGCCACTAATAGAGCTATGGAGGCCAAGAGAGCCGAGGAAAAATTTGAGGACAACTCCACATTGCTAAAAACTATAGCGAACAGATTGTAGGAAACAGTACTAGCTAAAAAGGAGAGTTGGCCCCTGGTCAATCGGAGTATAAAGGCAAAGGAACACCTAGTCACCCTCAAGAAGTTTTCATTCCTAAAGGAGCCTCCTTCCAAGTAATGATCCAAAGGTTAAGAAACCAAGACAAGTTACCCAAGCATTTCCTCATAGTTCAACCTCAACAAACCAATATAAGCCTAACTGTCGAGACCTTACCCCACTTCCCTCACTTCCGTATCATCCTTACTCCACATCCTGAACCCGAACCTATGGATGCAATGGCTGGATTTATTCCCCAAACTAACCTTAGGCAAGCCATGAGGCCCTTACGACCACCCATACCTTAAAGTGTCCTCTCGCCACCCATCACCTTACCTATCTTCTCCAATCTCCAACAGTCCCAACAAAAGTCCCGAAACCTACCTCTCTACCTATACTGGGAAAGTTAATCTTACCTTTGCTATCCTAATTACCTTTAACAGATGCCCACAAAGATCCCTTGGAATTATCCGCCCATTCATGTCAAGATTACCGAAGAACCACTCTCTAAAATAGGAGGAATAACCAGATTAGGCAGATGTTATACCTCAAAAGAAGTTGAGAGAAGAAAAAAAGGGTAAGGCAAGGAAGGAGAGTGCTCGAACTCACTAACGGAATTGAGATTTTTTAGTTTGCAAAGCCACTAAGGAAGAATGATTATGACATAGTGGAACAACTTAAGAAAATCCCTTCTCACACCTCTATGATGGGATTGTTGTTTACATCAAAAAGCCATCAGGACACTTTGCTTAAAGTCCATAAAGAACCCCACATACCAGAGAGCTTTACCTCCGAGAACTTACACAATATCGTAAGCCTCATCATGGCACCCAATGTCATCACTTTCTTTGGCGAAAAGATCCCCGCTGATGGAACTAGACATACCTATGCCTTGCACATAACTGTTAATACCAAGGGAATGATTGTATTAAGAGTTTTAGTAGATAATGGGTTGGCCTTGAATGTTTGCCCATATTTTACTCTAGAGAGACTCAGAATAGATCAATCATACTTGAGCCAAAGCAATACCATCATATAAGCCTTTGATGGGTCAAGGAGGGAGACCATAGGGGAAGTCGAGATACCAGTTAAAATAAGATCAATAACCTTTGCCATCAGATTTCAAGTCCTGAAAATACCCTTAGCCTACAACATGTTGCTAGGATGACCTTGGATACACGCAGCGGGAGCAGTGCCATCTAGCCTTCATAAAAAACTCAAATTCATCGTTAATGCAAATTTGATCTCTATTCATGCCGAGAAAGAATTTGCAATCTACAAAGCTGATACAGTCCCATGTGCTGAAGCGGCTGCTCCATCCTAGTTCCAGTCATTGGAATACGTCACAATGATGCAAGAAGGGGACATGATTGAACCAAAGTATTATGACAATGCTCAAATGATTATCCATTACTTCAAAAAGAACGGATACTAGCCAGGAAAAGGATTAGGAAAGAAGCTGCAAGGAGAACCTGAGACCCTAGACAAACCTTCACAAATGTATACTTTTGGCCTGGGGTATAAGCCTATAAAAAGGAAAATTTGGGAACAAATCGAGAGAAAGAAAAGGGAACGAAAGATGGCTATCACTGATGAAGTCAAGGCATCTAAGAAGAATGGAGACGGGAAAAGAATAATTCACAAATTCAATTAGCTCTGCGTATCTGAAGAAGGAAAGAGTTCCACCTTTAAAACTGGCTGAGAAGAAGAAGAATTACAACTGGAAATCTGAGCCAATCTATTTTAAGGAAGAGATGTTTTGATAATCGGCCCATCCCCACCTTAGGGAGATGAAGCAAAAAATGACACCACACAATTGGGACAATGAAAGCCTTATCCAGGTCCACAAGTTTCTGTATAGGCTTGCCAGGGCAATCTATGAATTTCTAATTCTCTCTAAATAAAATTTTTCTTTACTATTGTAGGTTCATATTTTCCAAGAATCAAGAACTGTAATAGATATTTTTTTCAATGAAAAAAATACTCCCTTTGAACGATTTCTTGGTTTGCTCCTTATTAGGGACCCTCGTATTCAATGCCTTGACTAATTAATTGAAATAATGCCTATCTTGACAAGTAATGACTTCAAGACCGAAATTAACTACCACTATTGGGAATTGAACTTGATGTGAACCACACAGATGAAATTCTAGAAGAAATTCAGAAGCAAGTAGAAAAGCAAGAGAGTTGCAAAACTCCCAATATTGAGGAAACAAAGATAATCAACCTGGGGAATAAAGATACCCCAAAACAGGTTAAAATTGGCATTGGGATGGATCAATGGCAACGCAAATAAATTTTGGAACTACTGGCCACCTATTTGGACATTTTTGTCTGGTCTTCCCAAGGCATACCAGGGTTAGATGAATCCATCGTCAAGCACAGGTTACCCCTAGATCCCTAGACAAAACCCATGAAACAAAAGCTACAAAAACTTAAACCTGAATGGAGCTTAAAAGTCAGAGGAGGTGGTCAAGCAATTTCACATGGGATTTTGCAAGTGGTCGAATACTCTCAATGGTTAGAAAACATTATCCTTGTTCCTAATAAAGATGGTAAGGTTTGGATGTGTATCGACTATGAGACCTCAACAAGACAAGCACAAAAGATGATTTTCCCCTGCCTCATATAGACCTTCTGGTCGATAACACTATTGGGCACAAAATGTTCTCACTCATAGGGCTTCTTCGGTTATAATCAGATTAAGATAGCGGAGGAAGACTGAGAGAAAACTGCCTTCGTCACCCTATGGGGAGTGTATTGTTACTGAGTGATGCCGTTTGGATTAAAAACACAAGGGCAACCTATCAAAAAGCCATAGTCACCCTGTTTCATGGCATGATGCACCAAGAAGTAGAAATCTATGTGGATGATATGATTCTAGGGCACAAGAGGATTATTTGTTTAACTTGTAAAAGGTATTTGACAAACTCCGCAAATATCACTTCAAGCTCAATCCTACCAAATGCACATTTAGCGTATCCTTTAGGAAGTTGCTTGGATTTATTGTCAATAAGAAGGAGATAGAGATTGACCCAACCAAAGTTAAATCCATCGTCGAAATGCTACCCCTGTAAGAAGAAACTGAGATCTAGTTGTCGCGCCCCAATTTTTTGCACTAAAAAAAAGACAAGTGAGAAAAACACAATACTCTCTCGTTAGAACTCATCCTCTTAGAAGGATGAGTGCGTCTAGGTTTGAGTTGAAAATTTGATTTGATTAAGGGCTTTTGGAAATCAATTTGGAGTTACCACCTAACTTGATTAAGGTGAGTTAGGTCACCTAAAAACTAAGCACAATCCGAATATTACACCTAGGGTTTTTTAAAAAAGATTTTGGAAACTTCCTCAAGAGAGGGTTTTTAAGAAAATAGGTTGTTTGGCAACCTTCGGAAAAATTCAAGCCCTCTTTGAAAATAACTCCTTTTTTGATTTTTCAAAAATAGTAATCCTAAGTTCAGAGGTTGGTTACGTGCAGAGAAGATGCACTAAGCCATCACCCTACCCTGCCCTTGCGATACCTACATGTCTATTCACCCTAGGTTCACTCATTTAGAATCTTTGATTAATATATGTTCAATACTATCCACTTTAGAAAAGAACTTTGAAAAGAAGGTTGACATGATGCATGATATGCAAGTACAAAAAAAGACTTTCATTTTGAAAATAGATTTGAAAAAAACTTGATTTGATGTTGAAAAGATATTTGAAAAGAAGATTTGATTTTTTGAAAGAAAAGTTTTAGAAATTGGAAATAGAGATTTGAAAATAGATTATAGAATTAGAAATTTGAAATCGATCATGAGGGTTGCCTACGTATCCCTTTTTGGGAATCAGGTCAGTAGTAGTTCGGACAAGAGTCTAATAGAAAATTTAGTTTCAAAAGAGTTTGATTTGGAACTTGGATTTGGGAGATTGAAAATTGAACTTTGATTTGAAATTGACTTAGAAGATTTGAAAAGATTGGACTTTGATTTAAAATAGAACTTGAGGATTTGAAATAGACCTTAGAATTGACTTTGAACTTGATTGGGAAACATAGAGTTTTGAAAACATCTTGACTTGAATTGACATTTCAAAAACCATATCGGTTTAGAAAAGAATTGTTGGAGAAGAGTTGGAAGCTTCCTAACTCTAGGGTTAGGGTCGAACTAAGGTCTAGACATCCTAGGACTTAGGGTAATCTAGGGTTGAAGTATGTAATTGAGTTGACTTGACTTGAACTTGAAAAGCTTAATTTTGGAAAGTTTGGTTTGGAAAACCTAGACTTAGGAAAGATAAGACTTAGAAAGACTTAAGGTTTAAGAAAGATTTTATTTGACTTGGAAGGGATTTAGAAAAGATTTGACTTGAACATTAGACTTGAAAGATTTGGAAAGTTGGAGTTTAAGAAAGATTGGATATAGAAAATCTCGGATTTAGAAAAGTTTCAAAATAGAAAAGTTCCGTTTTACAAAAGTTTCATTTTAGGAAAGTTTCGAATTAGGAAAGGTTTGGAAATTGGAAAGTTTTGAATTTAAAAAGTTTCAACTTAAGAATGTTTCGAATTTGGAAAAGTTTCCATGTTAGGAAAGAGTTAATTACATTTGAGAAAGATTTGGAATTTGGAAACTTTTAGAATTAGGAAAAGTTTGGGCTAAGAAAGATTTGATTTCTATTTCCTAAAATAAAAGATTGGATTTTATTTTCAAGGAGAAATGATTTGATTTAGTTTCCAAAAACGGAAGATTTGATTTGACATAGATTTGGAAAGGATGAATTTTGGCAAACTTAGGTTTGGAAAGCCATAGTTTGGGTATAGGAAAAGCAATTTTGGAAATCTAAGATTTGACATAGAAAATAGAGATTTTGGAAATCTATGTTTCGAGGAAAGATTGGAAATCATGTTTTAGGAAAGAAAATTAGGGTTTCCTAACCATGGCTCTAGGGTTTGATTTGAACTCCAAGAAAAAGGGATTTTGGAAAATAGATCTTTTTGCAAAGAGAGAATTTTTGGAAGAGATTTTTGGAAAGTAAATTTGAAGAGAGTTTTTGAAAGGAGATTTGTAAAGAGATTTTGGAGAGGGTGTAGAAAACAATGTTAGAATGAGGATTTGAATGTGGACTTTTACTAGTCTCTGCAAATATCTCACTTTTTAAAAACGATTCTAATCATGGAGGCATTAGAACCATTCTAGGATTATGGTTTTGAAAACAATAAAGATTTGAAAATATGGACCATGAAAGTCACCTTAAATGTAATACTTTTCTAAAGCAACCCTAACCATGTAAAAGCTAGAATCACCTTAGGATTGTGATTTTGAAAACAAGTTTGAAAAAAGAAGATTTAATGCCAATTTTGAAAATGATTTTCGATGCAAGTTTTGAAAACAAGTTTTGAAGAGATGCATGATCATGATATACATAATGCAAGCTGGGGTCATGAACACACAAGGTTAAAGGCTTCACCACATAATTAAGGGGGTCGAACCCACGTGGTCTCTGGTTAGACTAAGAGAAAGCCCCCGATATTGTGACTTTCAATAGCATAATCCTACACATGAACCGGTGAGTTCCTTATTTCAAGCATGCAAGAAAGGGGGGTAGAATATGGGGTTTAAAATAAAAGAAAACCCAGGTGGGTTAGGTGAGAGAAGAGAGAGGGGGGAATTATGTAAACGTAAATATGAAGCCTACCTTGTGTCTTCTTTGTTTTTCTTGCTTTATTTGCTTTGTTTTGTTTGTTCACTTGCTTTATTTTACCTCGGTCTTCAAGAGCTTGCTTTGGTCTTCGGGAGCTTCCGAGTTGCAGCACTTCAACTCTTCAATGGAGGCTTCAGAGGTTCGTATATAAGTGTATAAGAGTGTATGTGAGCTACGGTTAAGTGTATAGGGGCTAGGTTTTGGAGAACCTAAAGAGAGCTGGGGTTTGGAGGGGCTTTAGGCTCTGTATATCAAACAACAGAGTTTTTGGACTATGTATGCAAACCCTTTTCACACCGGAGGAGGCGCTGTATTTATAGACAAAAGAGTAAACTAGAGCCTGTTGCAGTGGCGCCAAGCCAAAAATCCCAATAGTGCCACTAGGAGTGGCGCCAGGCTATTTTTTTGCTTAGAGCCACTATTAGTAGCACTAGCCATTTAGGAAGTGTTTAAGGTCGGCAAGCAACGTATCTTCAGTAGATTTGGGTGCTTATATTAGTGACTACCATTCAATTTTAGCTTGGCTTTGCTAGGAGTGGCTCTGAAAAGTCTGAGAATGATTTAAAGGACCAGGAATGGCCCGGAGGGCTAGAAAGGGACAAGAACCCTTAGAATAGTGTCTCGGAGATAGTAGACTTGAAAAATAATGCCAGGATGTGTTGGAAGGGTTGATCGAGCCATTAGAGGCAAAACGGTCAATCAGGCCGGAAAGTTGCTGGTATAGACTTGGAATGTCCCGGAAGAACGCTTGAGGCTTGGAAACATTAGCTAGAATGCTCCAGGAGGTTGCTGATATTATACCCAGAGTCGGCGTGGTTGGAAAAGGCGACTGACCCACTAGGGGCAAAACGGTCATTTTGCATTAAGCTTGCCGGAATTGATTGAGAATGATTCAGAAATGCATCAGAAGGCTGAGGATACTATCAGAAGCATCCCCGGGAGGCTATCGGTTTGATACCCATAGTTAGTGTGGTCCCCTGGGGCTATCTATGGCAAAATAATCATTTTGACCGGAGGATCTCGGAATTGGCCCGAAACCTATGGAAAACAACCTTATCATGCCGGATTGTCTTTAGGACAATCTTGAAAGGGTGAATTTACCGCTGTGAGAACTTAGGTACTTTCTCAAGAAAGCGTGCCAAAAAGCCTTAAAGGCAATTTGATCATTTTTCACCGGAGTGGGCTAGCAAGTACTGGTGTTGACCTGAGTTTTGAGTGTTTCTGTTACTCTGACGGTTTGGACGAGTTGCTTACCAAAAGTATCCCATCCTTTGGTAAATATGTCACGGCCAAGAGGCGAGTTTGGTCCCGTAACATAAGGGGTTTATTGGCAATTCCATATGTCGACCTTTTTGTGAGTATTTCCGCCACTCTGACAGTTATGAAGTTTGTGAGTATTGTCGTTACTCTAATGAGTCGCGATCATTCTAGAGGCTGTCTGATCTCGGGAAGCTACTAGGTGGATTTATCGCCTGAGGCATCAACTTTCTTGAAAGGCATGCCAAAATAGATATTCTTCATTAGTGAGCTAGCAAGCGCTAAGGGAGGATCGTTCTACCGTCTCGGTGACTCGGGTCTCGTCCCTGTCGTGCCCTGATTTTTCACACCCGAAAAAGACAAGTGAGAAAAACATAGTACTCTCTCGTTAGAATTCATCCTCTTAGAAGGACGAGTGCGACTAGGTTTGAATTGAAAATTGATTTTGAATAAGGGCTTTTGGAAAAAGTTTGGAGTTGCCACCTAACTTGATTAGGGTGAGTTAGGTCACCTAAAACTAGGTATAATCTGAAAATTAAACTTAGGGTTTTTAAAAACTTCCTTAAGAGTGGGTTTTAAAGAAAAGAGGTTGTTTGGAAACCTTTGAAAAAAATTAAGCCCTTTTTGAAAATAACTCCATTTGGTCCTTGAAAACAATGATCAAGGTTCAGAGGTTGGTTACGTGTAGGGAAGACGCACCAAGCCATCACCGTACCCCGTCCTTGCGGTACCTACATGTCTATTCACCCTAGGTTCACTCATTAGAGTCTTTGATTACTACATGTCCAAAACTATCCACTTGATTTGAAAAAATAAGTTGACATGATGCATGATATGCAAGTGCAAGAAAAGTCTTCGGTTTTTTAAAATAGATTTGAAAAGAAATTGATTTGATTTTGAAAGAAATATTTGGAAATAGAAATTTAAAAATAGATTTTTGGATTTGGTAGTTTAAGAAAAGTTATGAAATTGAAAATAGAAGCTTGAAAAAGGTTTTAACCGCAGCCATGAAGGTTGCCTATGTATCCCTTTTTTGGGAATCAGGTCAGTCATAGTTCAAATAAGAGTCCGAACGAAAATAAAAGGTTTGACTTGAAAAAAAGTTTGAGTTGGAATTTGGATTGGAAGATTAGGAAATTGAACTTTAATTTGAAATTGACTTGGAAGATTTGAAAAGATTGATTTTGGAAAGCTTGATTTTAGGAAACCTATACTTAGGAAAGATGGGACTTAGGAAAAACTTAAGGTTTAAGAAAGATTTAACTTGATTTGGAAGGGATTTAGAAAAGATTTGACTCAAATGTTGGACTTAGAAGATTAAGGAAGTTGGAATTTAAGAAAGATTGAATTTAGAAAATCTTCGAATTAGGAAAGTTTCAAAAAAGGAAAGCTCTCACTTTAGGAAAGTTCCAAATTAGGAAAGAATTAAAAATAGAAAGTTCTGAAATTGGAATATTTTGAAATTGGAAAGTTTTGAAATTGAAAAGTTTCCTTTTTAAGAAAGAGTTGATTTTTGGAAAGATATGAATTAGGAAAAGTTTGATTTAAGAAAGTTTAGAATTTTGAAAAGATTTGGAATGGAAAGTTCGAAATTGGGAAAAGGTATGAAAGTGTGACTTTTAGAAACACTTGAAGTTTAGGAAAGATTTTAGTTTAAGAAAGATTGAAAAATTTAGACTTTAGGAAGTTAAGATTTGGAAAGGTATGGAATTACAAAAGGTTGGAATTAGGAAAGATTTGATTTCTATTTTCTAAAAAAAAAAAGATTGGATTTTTTTCTAAAAAGAGGTGATTTGATTTTGTTTCCAAAAACGGATGATTAGATCTAGTTTCCTAAATAGGAGATTGGATTTGGCATGGAATTAGAAGATGAAGTTGTAGAAATCCTAGATTTGGAAGTCTATAATTTTGGTATAGGAAAAGTGATTTAGAAAATCTAAGATTTGACGTAGAAAATTGGGACTTTGAAAATCTATGTTTTGAGGAAAGATTGGAAATCATGTTTTAGGAGAGAAGACTAAGATTTCCTAATCATGGCTATAGGACTTGACTTGGGCTTCAAGGAAAAGAGATTTTTTGGAAAGTAGAACTTTGAAGAGAGTTTCTAGGAGCGAAACTTGAAAAGTGTTTTCAGAAAGTGAATTTTTCAAAAGAGCTTTTGGGAAGGAATTTGAACAGAGTTTTTAGGAAAGTAAGTTTTTTAAAGGGAATTTTTAGAAAACAATTTTTAGTAAGCAATTTTGGAAAGGAGATTGGAGAGAGTTTTTAGAAAGTATATTGGAGAAGAGATTTTAGAAAGTAAATGTGAAAAGAGATTTTAGAGAGGATTTAAAAAGAGGTTTTGGAAAGTAAGTTTCAAAAGCAAGTTGGAAAGGGATTTGAATGTGGACTTTTGTAAGCATCTAAAACTATCTCACTTTCCTAAAACGATTCAAATCATAAGAAGATTAGAACCATTCTAGGATTATGGTTTTAAAAACAACAAGGATTTGAAAAGATGAAACATGAAAATCATTTTAAATGTAACACTTTCCTAAAGCAACCTTAACCATGGAAAGGCTAGAATCACCTTAGGATTGTGACTTTTGAAAATAAGTTTAGAAAAAGAAGATTTGATGCAAGTTTTAAAAATGATTTTTAATGCAAATTTTGAAAACAAATTTAAAAACAAGTTTCGAAGAGATGCACGATCATGATATGCACAATGCAAGTTGGAGTTATGAACATACAAGATTAAAAGCTTCACCACATAATCAAGGGGGCCGAACCCACATGGTATCCGGTAAGACTAAGAGAAAGCCCCGGACACGATTGTAAGCACCCCATTTTTTACCGCTCGGCAATCTACAGTCCGTTCAAACTTGTACTCAAGTTAATATAGATGTATTCCAATCTAAATCAACTTTCCAAGTCTAATCCCATCAATCAAACCGCTTCGCAGGCCCACTAGGCCCAAATAGAGGCAAAATAAACAAAATGCCCCTTGGGGGTAATGTTCGGTCCAATTCCAACATGCACGTCTTTCTGAAGACTGTGAGTCCTCTTTCCAATTCTAATAGGCGCATCTTCCCGAAGACGTTGAGTCCCCTTCCAATCCTGCAGGCACATCTTTCTGAAGATGGTAAGTCCCTTTCTCCAATTCTAATTCCAATCACTCTCTCGAGAAAATTGATTCCTCAAGATGGTAAGTCTATCTTTTTAGGCATGTTTTTCAAAGAAACTTTATTCAGAACGGTAAGTCCCTTCAAACCCATTGACTGGAACGAGTCCCTAAGTCCCCTAGATGGTAGAACAGTCCACCTTTGGCGCCTATTAGCCTACCAATGCAAAAATGTCTGTTTCGGCACGCATTTCGAGAAAGTTAATTCTCAAGTGATAAGTCCCTTTAGTAGCTTCCTGAGATTAGGCAGTCTCGGGAATGATCGTGAACCATCAGAGTAGCGAACGTACTCGCAAACATCACAACCGTCAGAGTAACGAAAATACTAACAAACAGGTCGATATAGGGAATTGCCAACAAACCCCTATATCATTGGACCGCCGTCAGAGTGGTGAAAATACTTAAAACTCAAGTCAACACCAGTGCCTACTAGCCCATGTCGATGAAAAATGACCAAACTGCCCCTACGGCCATTTTCGGCACGTTTCCTGAGAACATACTTAAGTCCTTAGAACGGTAAGTCCACCCTTTCAGGATTGTCTTAAAAGCAATCCGGCATAATTAAATGCCTTCTAGTCAGTTTCGGGCCAATTCCAAGACTTTCTAGTCAAGATGACCATTTTGCCCCTAGGCATCCGAGCGCCCCGGGGACCACACTAGCTCTGGGTATCAAACCAATAACCTCCCGAGAATGCTTCCTATAGTATTCTCAACCTTTCATTACCTTTCCAGATCATTCCGACTCAGTTCTGGCAAACCCAGTTTAAAATGACCATTTTGCCCTTGGTGGGCCGGTCGCCTTTTCTAACCACACCGGCTCTGGGTATAAAACTGGTAACCTTTGGGAACATTCTAAATAATGTTTCTAAATCTCGAGTCTACTTCCGGGACATTCTGAGTCCGTCTTGGCAGCTTTTCGGCTCAGTTGACTGTTTTGCCCCTAATGGCTCGGTCGACCCCTCTAACAAACCTTAATATCATTTTTTAGGTCCATTACCCCTGGGACCCTATTCTAAGGGTTTCTACACTTTTCTAACCTTCCGGGCCATTCTCGGTCCCCTAAATCCTTCCTGGACCTTCCGGAGTCATTCTTAGTGAAGCTAGACTAAAAATTGCATGGTAGTCACTAGTACAGGTGCCCAAATCTTCTCAAGATACGTTGCTTGCCGACCTTAAAACTTTCCTAACTGGCTAGTGTCACTCCTAGTGGGGCCAGAAGGATTTTTGGCCTGGCGCCACTACAACAGGCGCTAAGTCATTCTTCTTTCTATAAATACAGAGCCTCCTTCAGCATGAAAGAGGTCCGAAAAATTAGTCTAAAAACTCTATTCTTCGATATACAAAGCTCGTAGCATCCTTAAACCCTAGCTTCTTTAGGTTCTCTAAACCCTAGCCTCCATACACAAACCCTAGCCTCCTATACACTCATATACACTCACATACACTTATACACTAGTCTCCCAAGCCTCCATTGAAGGCTTGAAGTGCTGCAAACTGAAGTTCTCGAAGATCAAGACGAAAACTGAAACGGAGACCGAAGCAAACAAGAAAAGCAAAGCGCGCAAAGCAAAGCAAAATAAACAAGACACAAAGTAGGCTTTCTCTTTAAGTTTACGCATCTCCCCCTTCTCTGTTCTCTCTTTGAACCCACTTGGGTTTTCTTCTATTTTAATCCCCCATCTTCTTCCCCCCCTTTCTTTGCATGCTCGAAACAAGGGACTTCTCGGTCCATGTGTAGGATTAGGCTATTGGAGGGTCACCGTGTCGGGGGCTTTCTTTTAGTCTAACCGGAGATCACGTGGGTTCGGCCCCCTTGATTATGTGACGAAGCTTTAACCTTGTATGTTCACGACCCCAATTTGCATTGTGTATATCATGATCTTGCATTCTTCTAAAAAATTTGTTTTCGAACTCGTTTTCAAAACTTGCATTAAACTTGTTTTCAAACTTGCATCAAAATTTTCTTTTTTAAAACTTGTTTTCAAAATCACAATCCTAAGGTGATTCTAGCCTTTCTATGGTTAGGATTGCTTTAGGAAAGTGTTATATTTAAAGTAACTGATATGGTCCATATTTTCAAAATCATTGTTTTCAAAACCACTATCCTAAAGTGGTTCTAACCTTCTTATGGTTAGAATTGTTTTAGGAAAGTGAGATATTTTATATAATTTCTAAAAAATCTCTTCTCAAAAATCTCCTTCTAGAAATCTCTTTTCTAACTTACTTTCTAAAAACTCTCTTCAATCTCCTTTTCAAAATTCCTTTCCAAAGTTATTTTTAAAAACTCCCTCCAAAGATCTATTTCTCAAAACTTCTTTTTAAACTCCTTTCCAAAAATCTCTCTTCAAAATTCCTTTCTAAAAATGCTCCCTAGGTTTCCTTCCTAGAAAAATTTCTTTCTTAAAAACTCTTTCCAAAAACTCTCTTCAAAATTCATTTTCTAGAAACTCCTCTCTAGGATTTCCTTCCAAAAAATCTCCCTTTCCAAAAACTCACTTTCCAAAAATCTCCTTTCTTAGAGTCCAAGTCAAACCTTAGAACCCACGATTAGGAAACCCTAATTTTTCTTCCCAAAAACATGATTTTTAATTTTGGCCTCAAAACCTAGGTTTCTAAAACCTCTTATTTTCTATGTCAAAACTATATATATTTCTAAAACCTCTTTTCTATGTCAAACTATAGTCTTCTCAAAACCAGGATTTCCAAAACTCCATCTTTTCAAATCCATGTCAAATCCAATCTCCCCTTTAGGAAACCAAATCCGATATCCCATTTAGGAAACTAGATCCTATCCTCCGTTCTTGGAAAGAAAATCAAAACATCTCTTTTTAGAAACAAAATCCAATCCCTTGTTTTAGGAAATAGGAATCTCAATCCTTCGTAGTCTAAACCTTTCCTAATCCACTCCTTCCTAATCTAGTACCTTTTTAAACCATAAGTTTCCTAAACCTAAACTTTTAAATCTTTCCTTAAACTTTAAACTTCTAAATCTTTCCTAATCCCGACCTTTCCAAATCCTAAACTTCCTAAATTCTAAACTTTCCTAAGCTTCAAATCTTTCCAAATCTAAAACTTTCTTACTTTCAAAACTTCCCTATTTCAAAACATTCCAAATTCAAAACTTTCCAATTTCAATACTTTCTTAAAACGAAACCTTTCCTATTTCAAAACCTTTCCTAATTCAAAACCTTTCCTAATTTCAAAACTTTCCTAATTCGAAATCTTTCCTAAATTGAAATTTTCCTAAAACGAAACTTTCCTAAAATGACACTTTCCTATTTTGAAACTTTCCTAAATTGAACCTTTCCTAAATCCAATCTTTCAAGTCCAACATCCAAGTCAAATCTTTCTTAATCACAAGTCCTTTCTAAATCCCATCTTTTCAAAGTCTAGGTTTCTTAAACCTCAATCTTTCCAAAACTTCTTTTATTCTAAGTTCAAATCGAATCATTTTTCCAATCAAAATCTCCTTTTCAAGTTGAACATTCTATTTTCTATCAGACTCTTGTTCGAACTACAACTAACCTAATTCCTCCAAAAGGATACGTAGGCAACCCTCGTAGGTGTGGTCACAACCTTTTTCAAGTCTTAAATTCTACAACCTCTTTCAAGTCTGAAATTCCACAACTTCTTTCAAATCTCCAATTCCATGATCTTCTTCAAGTTTCCAATTTTCTAATCCCTTCCAAGCTTCCAATTCCATGATCTATTCCAAATTTCTATTTCCAAATTCTAAAACTTTCCAACTTTAAATCTATCTTTTCAAATTTTTTTTAAATCAAATCTATTTCTTTCCAAATCTATTTTCCAACTTTCTTTTCTTGCACTTGCATATCATGCATCATGTCTTTTTAAACATTCTTTTTCGAAAGTGGATAGAATTGAACATTTGTTAGTTGAAGACTCTCATAGGTGAAGCTAGGGTAAATAGACATGTAGGTATCGCAAGGGCGGGGTAAGGTGATGGCTTAGTGCGTCTTCCCTACACGTAACCAACCTCCGAACCTAGATCACTGCTTTTGAAAGACCAAATTGAAGTTTATTTTCAAAAAGGGCTTAAATATTTTCCAAAGGTTGCCAAACAACCTGTTTCCTAAAAACCCTCTCTTAAGGAAATATTTTCAAAATCTTTTTCAAAAACCCTAAGTGTAATATTCGGATTGGGCTTAGTTTTTAGGTGACCTAACTCACCTTAATCAAGTTAGGTAATGACTCCAAACTTTTTCCAAAAGCCCTTTATTCAAATCAATTTCCAATTCAAATCTAGTCGCACTCATTCTTCTAGGAGGGTGAGTTCTAACGAGAGACTACAGTGTTTTTCTCGCTTATGTGTATTCCTCGAGTGTGAAAAATCTGGGCACGACAACAGTAACTTTCAATAGCCTTATCCTACACATGAACCGAGGAGTCCCTTATTTCAAGCATGTAAGAAAGGGGCGTAGAAGATGGGGATTCAAATAAAAGAGAACCCAAGTGGGTTAGGAGAGAGAAGAGAGAGCGGGCAATTGCATAAACGTAAATAGAAAGCCTACCTTGTATCTTCATTGTTTTTGCTTGCTCGCTTCGCTTTTTTTTACTTCGGTCTTCAAAAGCTTCCAAATTGCAACACTTCAAGTCTTCAATGGAGGCTTTGTAGGCTAGTTTATTAGTGTATGTATGCTGGGGTTAAGTGTATAGAGGCTAGAGTTTGTATATGGAGGCTTGGGTTTGAAGAACCTAAAGGGAACTACAGTTTGGAAGGACTTCGAGCTTTGTATATCGAAGAGCAGGGTTTTTAGACTGAGTTTGCAGACCCCTTTCACGCTGGAGGAGGCTCTGTATTTATAGACAAAAGAATGAACTGGCACCTGATGCAGTAGCGCTAGGCCAAAAATCCCACCAATGGCGCTAGCCACTTGGGAAACTTTTAAGGTCGACAAGCAGCGTATCTTTCAAAGATTTAGGTGCTTGTACTAGTGTCTACCATGCAATTTTTAGCCTGACTTCACTAAGAGTGACTCCGGAAGGTCTGCGAATAATTTAAAGGACCATGAATGGCCCGAAGGGCTGGATAGGGACAGGAATCCTTAGAATAGTGTCCTAGGGGTAACGAACTTGAAAAATGATGACAAGACGTGTTGGAGGGTTTGACCGAACCATTAGGGGTAAAATTGTCAATCGAGCAGAAAGTTACCGGGATGGACTTGGAATATCCCAGAAGAAGACTCAAAGCATGCAAACATTAGCTAGAATGTTTAAGGAGGCGACTAGTTTGATATCCAGAGCCGGTGTGGTTAGAAGAGGTGACCGGCCCACTAGGGGCAAAACGGTCAATTTGCACCAAGTTCGCCGGAACTGACTCGGAATGACCTAGAAATGTATCGGAAGGCTGGGGATACTATCAGACACATCCCCAGGAGGTTACCAATTTGATACCCAGAGCTGGTGTGATTCCCGGGGTGCTCGGATACCTAGTGGTAAAATGGTCATTTTGACTGAAAGGTCTTGGAATTGACCCGAAACTGCCTAGAAAGCACTTAAAGATGCCGGATCGCTTTTGGGACGGTCTTGGAAGGGTGGACTTACCATTCTGAGGACTTAGGTACTTTCTCAAGAAACGAGCCAAAAATGGCCCTAGGGACAGTTTGGTCATTTTTCACCAGAGTGGGCTAGCAGGCACTAGTGTTGACCTGGGTTTTGAGTGTTTCGGTCACTCTGACGATGGTCCCATGACATAGGGGTTTATTGGCAATTCCCAATGTCAATATGTTTACGAGCGTTTCTGCCACTTTGACAATTGCAATGTTTATGAGTACTTTCATTACTCTAACAGTTTGCAGTCATTCCAGAGATTGCCTGATCTCAAGAAACTGCTAGGTGGACTTATTGCCTGAGGAATCAACTTTTTTGAAAGGCATGTCGAAACGGACATTCTTTATTCGCAGGCTAGCAGGCACCAAATGTAGATCGTTCTACCATCTCGGGGACTTGGGGTCTCGTCCCGGTCGACAGGTTTAAAGGGACTTACCGTTTCGAATATTTCTCTCAAAAACGTGCTGGATTTGATGAACTTATCGCCTTGAGGGATCAAGTTTCACGAAAGACATGCCAAATTTGATTTGAACTTGAATTTGACGGGAATTGGATTTGAATTGGAATTAAGATCTAAAACAGGACTTACTGTCTTTGAGAAAATGTGCACACTGGAATTGGACCTGATAATGCCACAAAGGCATTTTCGTCATTTTACTTCTATTGGGCCCAATAGGCCTGTGAAGCTATGGATCGATTGAATTGAATTTTAAAAGTTAATTTAAACTTGATTATGTCTGTGTTGATTTGAATACGAGTTCGTATAGACCTGAGATTACCGAGTCGGGATGATAGTACCTTTGTTGTTGAGCCACCACATGCCCGGCGAGACATCATGAGGCAGCGGCTTGTTTTGTATATCATCTTCAGCTACTTCTGCAACAACAATAAGTCGCTCGTGCCTTTTTGGTTGGTAAGCATAGTAGTTGATCTTAGGGCCTTGCATGAGATGGGTTGGCGCTCCTTCTTCTTTGACTGCTTCCTTCGATCGATACGGGTCCGAACTTCTTCTCGTTGGGGTAGCATAACTAGTTTCTGGCCTTTTCTTATCTAGTCGAGCTATGAATACCTGCCAGTTCGTCGCCTTGCGGTTATTGAGGATGACGTTTATTCTCGTGCTTTGAGGTGGGCTCGTGACCAGGTAGTCCAGCGGTTGGAGATCACTAATTTCATGATGCTACAGGCAAACCTAGAGTTGATCGAGGCGAGCGATGTGACTTGGCGGCCCTTTATTGGGTCGGTTCAGTATGAAATGGTGTGGTACTTGGTCCCATTGTCCTTATCGAGGGGTTCATTTCTCAGCGATGATTCTTGGGAGTCTCATCTAGGGGATTGCCACTGGCGCCCATTTCATGAGGAGTTCAGGTCAGCAGGAGATCTACCGAAGTACATGATTGGAGCCTTGGTGGAGGGAGTTCCTATTCTTTATCAAGAGTCCCAGCCGGCTGCCGGTTTTCTACTTCCTTCGGATACGAACAATGCTACACACTTTGGGGCTCATTCTGTTGGTGCCTTCACTCGGTGCCTTCACTCGACTTGTGGCGCCGTGCTGGGGCTTACATGCCCCAGGCTGAGTTTACTATAGTGAAAGACCAGAGGAACTAGTTCTAGACGGAGTAGGATCAGTACCAAGCAGAGGCGGTTTCCTTTACGACTCAGTTAGCCCAGATGGGTGGTGGCGGGGTATGTTGTCCTTTCCCTCTTTCTTCTTTTCGCTCTACTGTTATTTAGTTATCCCTTTACCTTGCTAACTCCGATTTTGTCTTCTTTGTAGGATGCTGGTGCTTATAGTAGTTTATCCACCTCCTCCGGAGCCAGGTTTTGGCGATTTCGATCCAAAGGATATCAATTTTGATATTTGACAGATGCCCCTGGTCATAGACCCATATCTTCTTTTGCCCCTATCCTGTAGAAGTATTTAGTTTATATTAGATAGCTTTATTTTTGTAAATTTTGAACAGAGATGGATGTTTATGATTTAGATAGTTAAATGTATGGATATGCAAAGATATTTATGGTTTATGCAGTTAAGTATATAATCAGATGTATGTGTATGGATGATGATGTTGTATATTTATTACATGAGTTGATATTGAACTGTATTCGTGACTTCTGCTTCTATAAGGAGTTATGTCCTATGTATGCGAAGCTCATGCCGATTTATTATTATTATTATTATTTATGAAAACGCATGCACATATTAGAAATATACTAGTTAATGGAATGACGAAGGGTGCTGTCAAACTCAGTATCTTTGGAATGACAACTCCTTCCTTTGGCTCAACCTTACCTTGACTGGATGATAGCACTTCGCACCTTTCTCAACCTTTTGACTACCCCAATTCTCTATCACGGGGTTAGTGTATAGGATTATTGGGGCTGAAACTCTCAACTCTCGGAGCTTTAGCAACAGCTTACCTGACCTTTAGCAGAGCGATAAGCGGCTAACCTTTCAATCTGAGGAGACTTTGCTTTAGGACCGTAATGTAGGCTAGGTTATGGGGTTTTTGAAACAACGGGATATACAGGCTCAAATTTGATGTTGGTTTCAACAGGGTTTAGATCCATGCCATCTTTGACTATTTTTCCTAAAAGGGTTAGCATCCCTCTTTAGCTTCGGCCACGTGTCTAGCTCATTTAGATTAAGCAATCCGTTTTTAATCAGAGTGGACTTCAGTAGGGTTGTAATGTAGGCCATGGTTTCGGGTTTTTACAAGAATGGGTAAAGGCTCGAACATATTGTTTCTACTGGGTTTCTTTATAGCCTAGGATCACCTTTAGATTTCCTCTTTTTATAGAGGGGGGTTGACCTTTCTCGTAACTTTTGACTTTTTAATGGAATCGCCTGACACTTGCCCCTTAACCTTTGGCTTTTCAAGATAACACAAACATAATTTTTTTTTTTGGCCTTTTTTCTGATATGCTTTTTTTTTTTTATTTGTCGCAACTCTTTGTTTTTGCTTCCTTTTTTTTCTTCTTTTTTTTTCTTGCTTTTAACGAGACAAACACTTCTACACCTTCTTTCTTTCAGATCCCTTCCTTAACCTTTCAATTTTACCCATGGTGGGCGGTGATCCCTAGGTTGGTTTTTTTTTCTGAAAAGAAAGCATAACATGCTCAACGGGTTTGACAACGGTTGTTTTTTACTGTATGGGAAATAAAATGAGGGCCTCTCTTCATCTTAAACTAGATCGCTTGATCCATAGCGCCTTTAACGTTGCCTCAGCATGATAGAAGATGGATGTCATTCCTAGAGTTCTCGGTTATTGTTTGCCCCAGCGTGGGGTGGGGGGGGGGGGAACAGTCTTAGATCAGGGTTGACAAGGAATAGTTCACTTTTTGTGAGGCATTTGGGGCTAAGCAAAGGGAATATAAACATTTTTTTCTTTTATATGGGAAAATGAAAAATGGCTCCTCTTTATTTTGATAATCTTGCCACACATTACTTAGCTTCGATGTCTTACAAGTGTTGCCTTTGGGTAGTCTCCTCACTCATCCTTATCTTCTCTCTTTTTGGAAAGCTGATCATTTGGCGAGTGGTTGACTCATGCTATCACCCTTTCAAGTCAGTCCTTCCATAAGATAAACCATCCCCCCTTATGTAGGATGCATTCACCATTCACAAGAATAATATAAGATAACAGCAACGAATAAAAGGACTTAATCATTTTATTATATCAATGACAAGCATATAGTTCTCTTTTGAAGGAATAGGAATGCAGATATTAATTTAGGGATGAAATGTAAAGGGATAGAAAGAAAGTGGGTGAAAACACCCCTCTCTTGTACACTTTTTATGGGGAGTCCTTCTTTGTTCGGCTTCAGGATAATATCCACATCTTTGAAGCTCCGCTTGCCACTTGTCTCCGGGCAGATGACTAGATTCTCATGGGAATAGTTGAGATTGGTGCAATTGTGGAATTTTTCCTCCTTTATTGAGGCAGACACGATCAGGCGTCCCCTAAGATTTGTAACTGCCTTATGGTGTTTCCTCCCTTTCTTAGCTTCTCTTTCTTCAAGTCTAGGTCCTCTTTTTCTTTTCTTCCTCTAAATGGATAGGTCAATTTACTTTCATGGGGGTATAGGTTTCAAACATCCCGTGGCTAGGAGACCGAAGTAAGCTGTGGTTTGCGTGCGAGCAAGTTTAGTGAAAACTCGATCTTTTTTTCCTATTCGCCTAGGTTGGAAAGGTGTCCTAAATGTCCTTAGAGGCCGGGGATCATGTTCTGGTGTAATGACAATTGGGTCAGTTGTTTGGGAATTGAAGGGGCTTTGGGTTTTATGTTTCAAAGTGGGACAATTTTCAGTGACAGGACCAAATGGATGGGACTGATACTCACTTGATAGATTATATGATTCAGGGGTTTGATTAAAGATTGGCTTGAAAGGTGCTGGAATATGGCAATTGGCCTGGGGAGGTTGTTGGTGAGCAATGGTTGGGATGTAGTTTAGGTTTTTCCACTTCATTCTTTTTCATTCCTCATGGGTTCGGACTTGGGAAGACTTTGCTTGCTCATGGGTGGTGATTCCGGCATGGCCTAAGAGTGAAGAGAACATAGCTTCCAATTTGGTCATCTTATTTCTAAGTCGTCTTACTTTTGCTAGTATCAGAGTTAAGGCATTGAGTATGAGTGACTCCATGAGTGTTCCTTTGCTTTTGGCCTGTAGCGGAGAGAAACCTAAGACCAGCAAAAGGAAAAAAGTCAGTGACTTATTTTGACAAATTTTTATACAATGCATGCCTTAAGGATGCTCCTACTCGAGAGGGTAACTAATGATGATGTATTGGCTCACTTTTGGAGATAGGGGTCTTGCCATTATATGCAGATACTTTACCATCAGATGAGAATCTTCTTTCATCTATATGTTCAAAGGAAGGGACACATTAAATAAGGCGAAACAGAGTACACTTTAATGGGGGAAAGGGAAACATTCTTCTTTGGAGTTCCTCTTGTCTACTTTTTCATATGAAATCCTAAACTACCCTTGAGCCTTCGGATTTGCCTTCTTTAAATTTGATGTTGAGGATGTCATTGAGAGACCTTGTTGATTGATTGCCCCTTGTCTTCTTGGCAATCCTATCTCCGTGAGCATAGAAGGATTGGAGCCCCTCTTATGGAATGATTTGAAATCCATGCAATGATTCCTTAGGGTTACGTGGGAACCCTTAGGGTTTTGGTAGGTTTAATGCAATGGAGAGTGAACTTGGTGTCACTCTCTTTAGGTTGATCGTGTGCACGAGAATGCAGTGACTTGAGTTACTTTGGAACTCTTGTCTTGGGATGAAATATTGTATGCATGAACATGGATGTAAAGAGTATAAGGAGAGAGAGTACATTTGTAAAGCAAACATGAATGCATAAGCAGTTATGCAGGCATTGTAATAACAGGAATATAAGCATTATCACAACAGGAATAGATAAACTTAAAGGAAAGTAAAATAGTCGATCTTTCCTCCATGGTTTTGAAAACGGTGTGCATGTCTTAAATCTAGTAGAGGTTCGGTTATGCATGGTGTTTATATAAGCATGAGGTTGAGGGTTTACTAATGCATCCTAAGAAGGGTCGATTCCCAAATATTCAAACCTAGGTCCACTCCTTGAGGTGGTGCCATGATCGGTTGGTGATCCGAACGGGGGAACCATCAAGAGGTTGTAGGCGAAGAAACTAACACAGCATCTTGCCCACAACCAATATACCATTCCACTTTCTAACTAGAAGGGATATATCAGGGTAGAGAATGCAAATATACAGAACGCAAGTACGCGTGCAGTGTGTGTGTAATTTTTAAAAATTGGAGGAAAAAACCCAACAACTCCCAGCCATCCTGTTCATTCTATACATTCATGACATACATAGCAATTAATACAACATGAAATAAAGATGTGAACAAAGGTCCACCTACAAAATAAAGATGCAAAAGTTAGTACTTGAATGATAAACTTAATGTAAAATAGAATAAATATGAGTAGAGTGTAAACAATGACATGTTTTTTGAAAAAACTTGGAAAAACTTGATTTTGAAAGTTTAAAGTGAATAGAATTGGACAAATTAATCAAACACTCCAAATGGGTGAGGGTGAAGAGACATGATATTGGCCTAACCCTTTAAGTGTCCTCAGTGGAGTTGCTGGCTGTCACGACCCAATTTTTCACACTCAAAAAAGATAAGTGAGAAAAACATAATACTCTCTTGTTAGAACTCATCCTCCTAGAAGGACAAGTACAACTAGATTTGAATTGAAAATTGATTTTGAATAAGGGCCTTTGGAAAAAGTTTAATGTCGCTACCTAACGTGATTAATGTGAGTTACGTCACCTAAAACTAGGTATAATCCAAAAATTAAACTTAGGATTTTTGAAAACTTCCTCAAGTGAGGGTTTTAAAGAAAAGAGGTTGTTTGGCAACCTTTGAAAAAATTTAAGCCCTTTTGAAAACAACTCCATTTGGTCTTTGAAAACAGTGATCTAGGTTCGGAGGTTAGTTACGTGTAGGAAACACGCATCAAGCCATCACTCTACCATACTCTTGTGGTACCTACATGTCTATTCACCCTAAGTTTACTCATTAGAGTCTTTGATTAATGCTTGTCCAAAACTATCCACTTGATTTGAAAAAAGAAGTTGACATGATGCATGATATGCAAGTGCAAGAAAAGACTTTGGTTTTTGAAAATAGATTTGAAAAGAACTTGATTTAATTTTGAAAGAAAGATTTGGAAATAGAAATTTGAAAATAGATTTTTGGATTTGAAAGTTTAAGAAAAGTTATGAATTGGAAATTTGAAAAAGGTTGTGAAAAGAAAAGCTTAAAAAAGGTTATGACCGCAGCCATGAAAGTTGCTTACGTATCCCTTTTTCGGGAATCAGGTCAGTCGTACTTTGAACAAGAGCCCAATAAAAAATAAAAGGTTTGACTTGTAAAAGAGTTTGAGTTGAGATTTGGATTGGAAGATTAAAAAATTGAACTTCAATTTGAAATTGACTTGGAAGATTTGAAAAGATTGGTTTTGAACAGTTTGGTTTTAGGAAACCTAGACTTAGGAAAGACTTGAGGTTTAAAAAAGAGTTGACTTAACTTGGAAGGAATTTAGAAAAGATTTGACTTGAATGTTAGACTTGGAAGATTAGGGAAGTTGGAACGTAAGAAAGATTGGATTTAGGAAATCTTCGAATTAGGAAAGTTTCAAAATAGAAAAGCGCTCATTTTAGGAAAGTTCCAAATTAGGAAAGAATTAAAATTAGAAAGTTTTGAAATTAGAATGTTTCGAAATAGCAAAGTTTTGAAATTGAAAGGTTTCCTTTTAAGAAAGAGTTATTTTTGGAAAGATTTGAATTAGGAAAAGTTTGATTTAAGAAAGTTTAGAATTTTGAAAAAATTTGGAATGGAGAGTTCGAAATTGGGAAAGGTTTGAAAGTGTGAATTTTAGAAACACTTGAAGTTTAGGAAAGATTTGAGTTTAAGAAAGATTGAAAAATTTAGACTTTAGGAAGTTAAGATTTGGAATGGTATGGAATTAGGAAAGGTTGGAATTAGGAAAGATTTGATTTCTATTTTCTAAAGCCAAAGATTGGATTTTTTCTAAAAAGAGGTGATTTGATTTTGTTTCCAAAAACGGATGATTAGATCTAGTTTCCTAAATGGGAGATTGGATTTGGCATGGAATTAGAAGGTGAAGTTGTAGAAATCCTAGATTTCGAAGTCTATGATTTTGGTATAGGAAAAGTGATTTTGGAAATCTAAAATTCGACATAGAAAATAGAGACTTTGAAAATCCATATTTTAAGGCAAGATTGGAAATCATATTTTAGGAGAGAATATTAGGGTTTCCTAACCATGGCTTCAGGGCTTGACTTGGGCTTCATGGAAAAGAGATTTTTTGGAAAGTAGAACTTTGAAGAGATATTCTAGGAAGGAAACTTGAAGAGTGTTTTTAGAAAGTAAATTTTTCAAAAGTGCATTTGGGAAGGAATTTGAAAAGAGTTTTTAGGAAAGTAAGTTTTTTGAAGGAAATTTTTAGGAAGCAATTTCGGAAAGGAGATTGAAGAGGGTTTTTAGAAAGTATATTGGAGAAGAGATTTTAGAAAGTAGATGTGAAAAGAGATTTTGGAGAGGATTTAAAAAGAGGTTTTGGAAAGTAAGTTTGAAAAACAAGTTGAAAAGGAATTTGAATGTGGACTTTTGTAAGCCTCTAAAAATATCACACTTTCCTAAAACGATTTTAATCATAAGAAGATTAGAACCATTCTAGGATTATAGTTTTGAAAACAACATTGATTTGAAAAGATGGACCATGAAAATCATTTTAAATGTAACACTTTCTTAAAGCAACCTTAACCGTGGAAATGCTAGAATCACCTTAGGATAATGATTTTTGAAAATAAGTTTGGAAAAAGAAGATTTGATGCAAGTTTTGAAAATGATTTTTAATACAAATTTTGAAAACAAGTTTTGAAGAGATGCATGATCATGATATGCACAATGCAAGTTGGGGTCGTGAACATACAAAGTTAAAGGTTTCACCATATAATTAAGGGGGCCGAACCCACGTGGTCTCCGGTTAGACTAAGAGAAAGCCCCCAACATGGTGACTTTCAATAGCCAAATCCTACCCATGGACCAAGGAATCCCTTGTTTCAAGCATGTAACAAAGGGGGGTAGAAGATGGGGATTAAAATAGAAAAGAACCTCAGTAGGTTAGGACAGAGAAGAGAGAGGGGAAAATTGCGTAAACGTAAATAGAAAGTCTACCTCGTATCTTCTTTATTTTGCTTGCTTGCATTGCTTAATTTTACTTCGATCTTCGAGAGCTTACTTTGGCTAGGTCTTCGAGAGCTTCCAAGTTACAGCACTTCAAGTCTTCAATGGAGGCTTTAGACGCTAGTATATGAGTGTATGTATGCTAGGGTTAAGTGTATAGAGGCTAGAGTTTGTATAAGGAGGCTAGGATTTGAAGAACCTAAAGTGAACTAGGGTTTGGAAGAACTTCAAGCTCTGTATATCGAAGAGTAGAGTTTTTGGACTGGGTTTGCAGATCCTTTTCACGTTAGAGGAGGCTCTGTATTTATAGACAGAAGAATGAACTAGCACCTGATGTAGTGGTGCCAGGCTAAAAATCCTACATGCCATTTTTTGGCCTAATGCCCCTACTAGTGGTGCCAGCCACTTAAGAAACTTTTAAGATCTGCCAGCAATGTATTTTTCAAAGATTTGGGCACTTGTACTAGTGACTACTAAGCAATTTTTAGCCTGGCTTCACTAGGAGTGACTCCGGCAGGTTCGGGAATAATTTAAAGAACCAGGAATGGCCCGGAGGACTAGAAAGGGACAGGAAGCCTTAGAATAGTGTCCAAGGGGTAACGGACTTGAAAAATGATGACAGGAGGTGTTGGAGGGGTTGACCAGGCCATTAGGGGCAAAACGGTCAATTGGGCAGGAAAGTTACCGGGATGGACTTGGAATATCCCAGAGGAAGACTCAAGGCTTGAAAACATTAGCTAGAATGTTCTAGGAGGCTACCAGTTTGATACTTAGAGCCGGTGTGGTTGAAAGAGGCGACTGGCCCACCAAGGGCAAAACGGTCATTTTGCACCAAATTTGTTGGAACCATGGTTATTAATCCTGTTCCATACCGGCCAGTACAGACCGAGATGTACTGTTTTGGGCAAGAAACGGTACAATGAACCTTTGATTTTGTTCTGGCTAAGATACCAAACGGTTCCAGAATTTTTCGGCATTTTTCGGTAATTTTCGGCCATTCCGGCATCTTACCGCCAGCGAAACCCCATGGCCATATTCCCCTTCTCTGAACTTAATCACAGATCAAAACTTGAGAGAGAGAGAAAAAGATGAGAGGAAGGGTCACAAATCAAAGATCTAATGTTTCTCCAACACAAGCAAAGACAAATCAAATAGATGATCACTCCAAAGATGCACCGATATGGTGTCAATGAATGGCATTGCTACTGGAGCCATCTGGAAGTCTTGCAATGCAATAGCAGAGAAGCCCCTCCTCTTCTGTGAATGCATGTTGTATAAAGAATAGAGATGGATACGTACTTAAATGATGTTATTGGGAAGCTAAAGAAGGCTTTTAGCAAAGTAAGGGCAAGGAAGACCAAAAAAAGTAGTAAAGGGCAAAGAATTGTTCTGCCCTATGCATCAAAAATATTGAATTATTGAAGTACTTTTAAAGTATTTTGTTAAACTAGTATGGTCCCTATTTTTTTTATGAAATATCGAAAGAATTCCTCTTTTGATTTTAAAAAGGTTCAAAAGATTCAAATATAGATATATATATATATATAATAACATTAAATCCGAAACGGTACGCCGAAACGCATCGATACCGGTACGTACCATACCAGTAACAAAAACGGTATGCTGTCCGGTACGGGACTGACAACTATAGCTAGAATTGACTTGGAATGTCCTAGAAATGTATTGGAAGGCCGGGGATACTATCAGAAACATCCTTGGGAGGTTACCGGTTTGATACCCAGAGTCGACGTAGTTCTCGGGGCGCTCAGATACCTAGGGGCAAAATGGTCATTTTGACTGGACGATCGCAAAATTGGCCCGAAACTAACTAGAAGGTACTTAAACATGCCAAATCACCTTTGGGACGGTCCTAGAAGGGTGTAGTTATCGTTCTGAAGACTTAGGTACTTTCTCACGAAACGTGCCGGAAATGGCCTTAGGGGTAGTTTGGTCATTTTGCACCGGAGTGGGCTAGCAGGCATTGGTATTGACCTGGGTTTTGAGTATTTTCATCACTCTGACGGTGGTCCCGTGACATAGGGGTTTATTGGTAATTCCCAATGTCGACTTGTTTATGAGTGTTTCCGCCACTCTAACGATTGTGATGTTTACAAGTACTTCCATTACTCTAACGGTTTGTGATCATTTCAGAGACTGCCTGATCTCGAGAAGCTACTAGGTGGACTTATCGCCTGAGGAATCGACTTTCTTAAAAGGCGTGCCGAAATAGACATTCTTCATTGGCTGGTTAGCAGGCGCCAATGGTGGATGTTCTACCATGTTGGGGACTTGGGGTCTTGTCCCGGTCGACGGGTTTGAAGGGACTTACTGTTTTGAAGATTTCTCTCAAAAAATGTGTCGAACTAGATGAACTTATCGTCTTGAGGGATCAACTTTCTTAAAAGACGTGTCGAATTTTATTTGAACTGGAATCGGACTGGAACGGCATTTGAACTGGAATTGAGATTAAAAAGGGGACTTACCGTCTTTGAGAAGATGTGTCCACTAGAATTGGACCGGATATGCCACAAAGGCATTTTGGTTATTTTGCCTCTATTGGGCCCAATGGGCCCACGAAGCGATGGATTGATTGAATTGAGTTTAAAAAGTTAATTTGAACTTGAATATGTCTATTTTGATTTGAATAGGAGTTCAGATGGACCGGAGATTGCCGAGCGGGTAAAATGGGGTGCTTACAGTCCAGGTCGATGGGTTTGAAGGAGCTTACCATTCTGAAGATTGTCTCAAAAAACATGCCAAATTGGATGGCCTTACCGTGTGAGGGATCAACTTTCTCGAAAGATGTGCCGAATTTGATTTGAATTGGAACTGGACTAGAATTGTATTTTGATCTTGGAATTGAGATGCATGATCATGATATGCATAATGTAAGTTGAGGCCGAATCCATGTGGTTTCCAGTTAGGCTAAGAGAAAGCCCCCAACACAGTGACTTTCAATAGTCTAATCCTACACATGAACCGAGGATTCCTTTGTTTGAAGCATGCAAGAAAGGGGGGTAGAAGATGGGAATTAAAATAGAAGAAAACCCAAGTAGGTTAGGAGAGAGAAGAGAGAGGGGAGTTGTGTAAGCGTAAATAGGAAGCCTACCTTGTGTCTTCTTTTTTTTGCTTGCTTTATTTGCTTTGTTTTGCTTGCTCGCTTGCTTTGTTTTACTTCGGTCTTTAAGAGCTGGCTTTGGTCTTTGGGAGGTTCTGAGTTGCAGCACTTCAAGTCTTCAATGAAGGCTTCGGAGGTTCGTATAGGAGCATATAAGAGTGTATGTGAGTTAGGGTTAATTGTGTAAGGGCTCGGGTTTTGTATATGGAGGCTAGGTTTTAGAGAACCTAAAGAGAGCTAGGGTTTAAAGGGCCTTCAAGCTCTATATATATCATACAACAGAGTTTTTGGACTGTGTTTGCAGACTCTTTTAATGCTGGAGGAAGCTTTGTATTTATAGACAGATGAGTAAACTGGCGCCTATTGCAGTGGTGCCAGGCCAAAAATCCCACTGGTGGCACTCCAGGCCATGTTTTGGCTTAGCGCCACTACTAGTGGCGCTAGCCATTTAGGAAATGTTTAAGGTCGGCAAGCAACGTATCTTCAGAAGATTTGGGTGCCTGTATTAGTGACTACCATATAATTTTTAGCTTGACTTCACTAGGAGTGACTCTGAAAAGTTCAAGAATGATTTAAAGGGCTGGGAATGGCCCGGAGGGCTGGAAAGGGACAGGAACCCTTAGAATAGTGCCTCGGAGGTAGTAGACTAGAAAAATAATGCCAAGATGTGTTGGAAGGGTTAACCCAGCCATTAGGGGCAAAACGGTCAATCGGGCTGGAAAGCTACTGGGATGGACTTGGAATGTCCCGGAAGAAGGCTTGAGTCTTGGAAACATTAGCTAGAATGTTTCAGGAAGTTGCTGGTTTGATACCCAGAGCCGGCGTGGTTGGAAAAGGCGACCGGGCCACTTGGGGCAAAACAGTCATTTTGCATCCGGCTTACCGGAATTGATTCGAAATGATCCAAAAATGTGTCAGAAGGCGAGGGATACTATCAGTAGCATTCTCAAGAGGTTACTAGTTTGATACCCAGAGCCGATGTGGTTCCCCGGGCACTTAACTATCTAGGGGCAAAATGGTCATTTTGACTAGAGGGTCTCAAAATTAGCCCGAAACCAACTGGAAGGCACCTAATCAAGCCGGATTTTGTTTGGGACAATCTTGGAAGGGTGAACTTACCGCTTTGAGGACTTAGGTACTTTCTTAAAAAAGCATGCCAGAAAGCCCTAAGGGCAGTTTGGTCATTTTTCATCAGAGTGGGCTAGCAGGCACTGGTGTTGACCTGTGTTTTGAGTGTTTTCGTTACTCTGATGGTTTATGACGAGTTGGTTTCCAAAGGTATCCCATCCTTTGCTAAACATGTCACGTCCAAGAGGCGAGTTCGATCCCGTGACATAAGAGTTTTATTAGCAATTTCCTATATCAACCTGTTTGCAAATGTTTCTGTCACTCTGATGGTTGTGAAGTTTGTGAGTATTTCCGTTACTCTAACGGGTAGCGTCATTCCAAAGGCTACCTAATCTCGGGAAGCTGCTAGGTGGACTTATCGCTTGAGGAATCAACTTTCTCGAAAGGCGTAGCGAAACAGATATTCTTTATTGGCTGGCTACCATGCGCCAAGGGTGGACTGTTCTACCATCTCGGGAACTTGGGGTCACGTCTCAGTAGACAGGTTTGAAGGGACTTACTGTTCCAAAGATTTTCTCAAAAAAGGTGCCAAATTGGATGGTCTTATCGTTTGATGGATCAACATTCTCAAAAGACGTGCCAAACTTGATTTGAGCTGGAACTGGACTGGAATTGGATTTTGATCTTGGAATTGAGATTGAAACGAGAACTTACAGTCTTCAAGAAGACGTGCCCACCAAAATTGGACCGGACAATACCCCAAGGGTATTTTAGTCATCTCGCCTCTACTTGGGTCCAATGGGCCTGAGAAGTGATTGATTGACTGGATTATGTTTGGAAAGCTGGTTTGAACTAAAATATGTCTATATTGACTTGAACCCAAGTCTGGACGGACTAGAGGCTGCCGAGCGGGCAAAAATGGGGTGCTTAGACTAATCGTTCCTGGAAAAGTTAAACTTCATCAGCAGGTTTATTTCCCAAATGACCCATCTTTGTCAATAGGTTTTAAAGCTAGCCAAGAAAGATGCACTGAAAAAATGCAATCAAGACTGCCAATGGGTCTTCGATGGTCAATACCATCACTCAAAGATCGCGATCAAACCGTTCAGAGAAAGGTACTTTCTAACACTTAGGAAAAATAAACGTCCACCTCCCGACAATGGTTTAAATCCCAATTTCTTGATTAAAACGCGCCATCAAATGATTTGAGAAATGCATAAATCAAAAAATTCCCGAAACTCATGTCAGAGCACTTTCCATCAGTACAATTCGATCAAGGTGATCACTTCCCAAGAACCACGATCATGTGGCGCAGAAACTGCTACTTTAAGAAACCAACAGAGTGTCTCACAGAAGCTCCCGAAAACTTATTTTTAAGCTCTCTTCCTGAGGTGATATCTTTGTTATCTGAAGACATCCAAGGCTCCCCGAGGGCACCAAGTTCAAGATCAAATGTAGGGAAACCTCGTGAACATGACCGATTTCTCCAGATCTTTCCTAGATAGCACGAACAGCGAGGCAAAGTCTGCATAAAAGTTCCTAGTGATAGAACGTATACTGCATGTGCCCAAATCTTGATCAAATCAGAAAAAATTTGTCTTGCAACCCAAGATAGGGTAGTACAAGGATGCCACATGTCATATTATGAGAGGATGGCACTTGGTGCATATTCTATGTCTGCTTGGCCAATTTTTGGCCAGGCGGATGTAGCATATGCGCCCCAAAGGATTTTGTTTTTTGCCTATAAATACCTGGCTACCTCTAGCTCAAATCAGAGATGAAAACAGTGAGGAAACTCAGCCCAAATAGCTCTAGATCCTCCGAAATTCCAAAAATCTCAAGTATCTCAAGAATTCAAGCCTAGCTTCAAGCTTCTTCAAGCTCAAGCCTTTCAACCACGGTCGATTGAAGAAGTTTAAAGGCTAAAAATAAACCCTACTCCTTCTCTTCTCCCTCCTACCTCACTTGAGCTATGTTTCCATTTTAAACCCCATCTTCTACCCCCTTTTCTTGTGTGCTTGGAACAAGTGTGCTCCATTGCCATGCTTAGATGAAAGTTTGTGAGAACCACCGATTGGGGCACCTCTCACAAGCCTAATTTAAGATGGTATGGCCATTGGAGCACCTTGTAATGTGGTGTGGCCTAAACCTTATATGTTCATGACCTTTGCATGTAGTTGTTATAATGCCCACAATATGCTTGCAATGGCCTTATTTTATGTTTAAAACACTTTTTCAAGTTATCCTTGATTTCATCTTCAAGCGATTTCCAAAGTTCATGCCAAAATAATTTTCAAAAAGTGCCTCTAAAAGGTCTTTAAATTGGAGCTTCTTGACGTTTAAGCCAAGAACCTTAGCTTTCCATGCCTTAGGATGCCTCCCAAAACCCATAATCTCTACCTTGTATCATTACATTTTACTCTTTTAAGTTTGCATAAAAATGGTTTCCAAAATGTCGCGACCCATTTTACCCTCTAGATCGGGACAGCGGGTTAACAGTTAAAGATAAAACATAACATCTACATAATTCCAAAATGGTTATTATATCATAAGAACTTTATTCTTACAGATGAATCCATTGCTTTATTTTATTTATAATCCAAACTAAACACTAAACAAAATTTTCAACAGAACTATGAGGTTCATTTATCGTAATTATTTCCTTCAAACCCAGCTGATGCCTCATTTCTTGAAAATTTGTCTCATAAGATAGGAGTGAGCTGCGAAGCCCAATAGAAATACCATAACTTCCATAAGACACAAGTTTAAAATGCAGTGCAGTAAAATAATGTTGTGACATGCATATGTACCCCTTTCTTTTATCATTACTAGGATCCTGTAGGTATGTCCTGCCTAGGGCATCATCAAGCCCAGTGGACCCACCCTTTACACTCCTCTTCAAGTTTAGTGGAGGCCCACCCATGATTATCTAGCCCACATAAAGTTAATGAATACTGATTCGTGGTAGCCTCGATACTAGTTGCTCAGCAGTCATCCATGATACAAATCAGGGGTTCTTTCATTTATCTGGTTGTTCCTCCCTTATTCCTCCCTAGTGATGCGACCACACATGAAATGTACTTTTGCAAGGCAAGCAATATAATAAAGCAGGATATGACTTTTAGCATTTAAACCAAGCATTTGTATAGAAAGGCACATAATCAAATAAGCATATAACTGAACATTTAGTAAAGAAGTAAATAAACATGTAACTTAAAGACTGCATAGTTTCCTACCCTGCTAGTATGTGTGTAGAAGATTGGTTCGGTTCTTCAAATGTTTTCTGTTCATATCACAAGAATTAGATATCTATTTTCCATATATATATATCTTTCCTAAGCAAGTTAGACTATTAGTAGAGCGGTATCATAAATAGTCAGTATCTTGGGTGGTACACATCTTTAGTAGGAACAAAACTGCCCAGTGGCTTGAAAGAGGAGATATTATGGAATTTTTATTTGGAGTAGCGACTAAGGCTACTCTCTCATATTTACGTTCCCCATATTTTTAGGGATTTTCTGATAAAATTCTAGAATATTCCCATTTATATTTTATTTTTTGTGAATTTCCATGCCAAACATTGAAATTAATTCATGGTAATTCACAGGGAAGTTCTCATGTTCTGAAATTTTGAGGGTAAGACATATGGCTGATAATAGACATAGCAATATATGGTGAGACGCGCCCACACGCGCCACTAGTTACCCGTGGGCGAAGAAGGCATAGCCTTCTTCTTCCTCCCATTGCGGCTACATGCGTTCATGCTTGATTTTCGGCCAACCACTGGTATTCCTAGCCATGCATGCGAGCTCCAGGTGTTGGTAAAGTGCTGGGCTTCACACCCGTGGCCAGAGCTCAAACAATGGTAGCCAGAGGTGGCCGGATAGAGCCCGAAATGGCCGCTGCATGGCGGAACCCTAACGGTTCAGACCTACAACTGCCATTTTGGCTGTTTTCCTCCCATTTTCAAACTATGAGCCCTTCTTGAGTTTTTTTCCTGACCCTAAGACAAGTCGACCCCAAGTAGTGAGGTTGGCATTGGTGACCGGTGGCCGGAGCCACGTTTCTGGGTAGATTTTTTGGTGAAGCACTCCTCCAGGATCTGGACAGAGCACGTACAGGGGCATTGGATCTCTCTGGGAGACCTATAGGTGTCCTTGAGAAACTCCATGGCCGCTGTAACAGCCCCCCAGCCCCTATCTCTCTTACCACGACCAAGTGCACTGGGTATAATCTCTCTCTCTCTCTCTCTCTCTCTCTCTCTCTCTCTCTCTCTCTCTCTCTCTCTTCAGTTTTCTGGGGTTTCAGCCACAAGTAGACCTCTATTTGAACTGGGTTTGAGATGATGGAGGTGGAGGGGAGTGGTTTCTTATCTTAGAAGGTCTTTGGGAAGCTCAACCTGAAGTTCACTCTTCTTCCCTCTCTCTTTCACTTGGTTTTTTTTGTTGTTTTCTTTTCTTTGGCTAACTCTTTGATTTGCAGAAACCATCTACTAAATATAGGAGCACTTCTACATTTCATGGAGTGTGAATATGGTCAGATGTCATAAAGAGATGCAGCTATAGTGTATGAGGTGCAAGGTGGTGCAATGCATGGGGTGTATCGGCTAATGACACAAATTCATTGCAATATGACTTTGGGTCAGTGCATATGTGATCATGGGGTGATATACCTGATATATCTAAGCTTACATATAAGTGGTGGCATCCACTTTTGCATGGTTTTGGTCATGTCAAGAGTTAGTCGAGCTTTGGTCTTTAATTGAACCGATTTATGCATGGTTGTTCATGCTTAGCCACAAGAATTTGGGTTGGTTCATGAAGGGGTTAAAAGATGTGGTGAGTTGTCTTCAATGGGAGGGTGAACCGGCTTAGCATTTGTGTAACCGGTTAAACTAGTGCTTTCTTAGAGTGGGCTGCTTGGGTAGGTTTTGGACCGGCTCAAGTATCGGTTGGTTCATAGGTAAGGGTTTAGACCGATGTTTCTAGTGGTTCAAGGTTTCGATTATTTGGTCCAAAATAGAAACAGTCAGAATGAATGAGGATGGTTTTTGTTTTATTGGGAAATTATTTGTGGCTATCGTCCTTCTTATTTATCGGGAAAAAAAAAAATCTCTGACCCTTTTAATAGGGATGTAATGTAGTCAAGAAAATTTTGGGTGTTATAGTCTTACCTCCTTTAGGAAATTTCATTCTCAAAATTAGTCTCAAACTGGTGAGGGTACCGGGTCCTCATATCCGACTCCGCTTCCCACGTGGCTTCTTCTGTCCCATGATGTTGCCAAACTACCTTAACTAGAGAAATTTCTTTGTTCCGCAAGACTTTTATCTGATGATCCACTATCTCAATGGGCCCTTTATCATACGAGTGGTCAAGTTGTACCTCAATAGTTTCCTATTGAATTATATGAGTAGGGTCAGGGTGAGATTGCCTCGACATAGACACATAAAGCACATTATGTATTTGATTTAATTCTAAGGGTAATTCCAATTGATATGCTACTTGCCTAATTCTTTCTAAGATACAAAAAGGTCCAATAAATCGTGGTGCAAGTTTTCCCTTTTTGCCAAATCTCATCACACCTTTATGTGGGATTACCTTTAAAAATACCCATTCACCAACCTGAAATTTCAAGGGTCGTCTACGCCGATCTGCATACCAACAGTTGGTGCTCGACAGGTTCATCCATATAGAGTTTCATATGGGCTATTTCTATACTAGCTTGATAACTGTTGTTACAGGTAAACTCTGCCAGCGGTACATAATCACTCTAGGTTCCTTAGAAGTCTAAGACGTAAGCGCGGAGCATATCTTCTAAGATTTGATTGGTTCTCTTATATTGGCCATCCGTCTAAGGGTGATATGTTGTACTCATGTGTATCTGTGTTCCTAGGGCTTTCTGCAAGCTTTGCCAGAATCGTGAGGCAAATCTAGGATCTCGATATGATATAATAGTCCTAAGTACTCCATGCAATTGAAGCACTTCTTTCACATATAATTGACTCAAGGCACTTACGCTGTCGGTCGTCTTTATAGGTAATAAATGTGTAGTTTTTGTCAGTCGATCCACAATGACCCAAATCGCATCATAACCTTATCGGGTCTTTGGTAGTCCCCTCATGAAATCCATGGTGATCGGTTCCCACTTCCATTCCGTGATTGGTAATGGTTGCAATAATCCACCCAAGTGTTGATGTTCTGCTTTTACCTACTGACAGGTGAGAAAACGTGCCACAAACTTTGCAATATCTTTCTTCATTCCTTTCCAATAATATTGTCGCCTAAGATCCTAATACATTTTGGTGCTCCCTGGATGGATGGTGAATTTAGAATGGTGTGCTTCTGATAGTATCTTTTGTTTCAACTCGTCTTGATTTACTACGAAGTACCTTCCCTTATAGCAAAGTTTGCCCTTCTTATCTATGGTCAACTCTGGGTCAATCGCTCTTTTTCCTAATTTCTCCTTAATCTTCTGTACCTCCGAACTCCCTTTCTAGGCATGTTTAACTTCTTCTAATGTTTGGGATTGGATTCAGAGACCACATAGTACTTCCTTTCTGTTCCCCAAGTCTTCATAGGATTCTAACAATTGGACAACTTTCCATTTTTCTAATACAATGCTACTCATATATCCTTGGTTCTTTCTACTTAAGGCATCTGCCACAATATTGGCCTTACCTGGGTGATATTGTATGGTAAAATCATAATCTTCCATATATTCTACCCATCTTCTTTGCCTTAAGTTCAAATCTTTTTGAGTAGTGATATACTTAAGACTATTGTGATCGGTAAATAACTCAAACTTTTCTCCATATAGATAAAATTTCCAAATTTTTAGGGCAAAGATTACTGCAGTCATTTCTAAATCATGTGTAGGGTAGTTTCCTCATGCTTTTTGAGTTGTCTTGATCCATAAGCTACAACCTTCCCTTCTTGCATCAAAACGTATCCCAACCCTCAATGTGAGGCATCAGTATATACTACATACAGTTTTCCACTAATTGGGAGAGTAAGTATGGGGGCTATAGTCAATCTGTCCTTTAATTGTTGGAATGCTCCTTCACATTTTTACGTCCACAAAAATTTCACTCCCTTTTTGGTTAGCTGTGTAAGAGGGCCTGCTATCTTAGAGAATCCCTCCACGAACTTTTAGTAAATACCCTATTAGTCTTAGAAAACTTCGAATTTCAGGGACAATAGAGGGTCTCTTCCAATCCATCACTACTTCTATTTTTGTAGGATCTACTGCTATTCCTTCCTCTGACACCACATGCCCTAAGAATTTCACCTCCTTCATCCAAAAGTCACACTTGCTTTGTTTGGCATAAAGTTGATGTTTCCTTAAGATCTGCAGAATGATCCGTAGGTGATCCCTATGGGTTTACTCGTCCGGAGAGTATATAAGAATGTCATCGGTAAAGACAATTCCAAAACGATCTAATTGACTTCAAAACACTCTATTCATCATGTCCATGAAGGCAATAGGTGCATTAGTCTAACCAAAGGGCATCACCACAAATTCAAAATGTTCGTAACGGGTTCTAAAGGTGGTTTTGGGGATGTCAGACTCTCTTACCCTCAACTGTGTCGTGCCCAGATTTTTCGCACTCGAGGAATACTCACCCAAGCGGGAAAAATTCTGTACTCTCTCGTTAGAACTCACCCTCCTAAAAGAATGAGTGCGACTAGGTTTGAATTGACAATTGATTTGAATGAAGGGCTTTTGCAAAAGAGTCGGAGTCGCCACCTAACTTGATTAAGGTGAGTTAGGTCACCTAAAAACTAAGAATAATCTGAAGACTATACTTAGGGTTTTTGAAAAAAGGTTTTTGAAAATATCTCCTCAAGAGAGGGTTTTTAAGAAAACAGGTTGTTTGACAACCTTTGGAAAACATTTAGCCCTTTTAGAAAAATAACTCCTTTTGGTCTTTGAAAACAGTGATCTAGGTTCCGAGGTTGGTTACGTGTAGGGAAGACGCACTAAGCTATCACCCTACCCCGCCCTTTCGGTACCTACATGTCAATCTACCCTAGATTCACCTATGAAAGTCTTTAACTAACTAATGGTTCAATTCTACCCACTTTAGAAAAACAATGTTTGAATAGAAACTAATATGATGCATGGTATGTAAGTGTAAGGAAAGAGACTTGAAAAATAGATTTGAAAAGAGATTTGAAGAGATAGAATTGAAACTGAAAAGTTTGAAAATTTGGAAGTAGAAATTTGGAAATAGAAAGTTTGAAAGTAGATGGGAATTTGAGATTTGAAAAGATTTTGAAAACCGCACCCATGAGGGTGGGATTGAAAGTTTGAAAAGTATTGTGACCGCACCTATGAAGGTTGCCTACGTATCCCTTTGGGGGAAACAGGTCAGTCGTAGTTCAGACCGGAGTCCGATTGAAAAGTGATTGACTTGAAGAGAGAGATTGGATTAGAAGAAAGAGATTGAATTGACAATTGGATTTGATTTGAGATTAGAAGAGGAGATTGGAAATTGAAATTGAGAAGATTGGATTTGCTTTGGAAAGATTGATTTTGGAAAGACTTGGTTTTGGAAAGATGGAGGTTCAGGAAATCTAGACTTAAAACGATAGAAGACCTAGGAAAGACTTGAAATTTAGAAAGATTAGATTGGAATGTTGGACTTGGAAGATTTGGAAAGATTGGATTTTAGGAAATATCCGAATTAGGAAAGGTCCGTTTTAGGAAAGTTTCATTTTTGGAAAGTTTTGAACTTAAGAAAGTTTGGAATTTAGGAAAGTTTTGAAATTAGGAAAGTTTCAACTTAGGAAAGTTCGAATTTGGAAAGGTTTGAAAAAGGAAAGTTTTAGGTTTAAGAAAGTTTTCACTTTAGGAAAGTTTTGAAATAGGAAAGTATTGAATTTAGAAATGTTTTGAATTAGGAAAAGTTTAGTTTAAGAAAGACTTAGAATTTAGAAAGTTTCAAGTTAAGAAAGTTTTGAATTTGGAAAGCTTAGAATTTGGAAAGATTTGAAATTTGGAAAGTTTAAGATTTAGAAAGTCCTAGGGTTTGAGTTTTAGAAAATCTTGAGATTAGGAAAGGTTTGAGTTTAGGAAAGGTTTGAAAACTTAGATTTGGAAAGTTGAGATTTGAAAAGGGATAAAGTTAGGAAAGGGTTGAATTAGGAAAGATTTGAAAGGAAAGATTTTTATGTTCAATTTTTGGAAACTTAAGATTTAGGAAAGTAAAAGATTAGGAAGGAGTTGAATTAGGAAAGAGTTGGATTTTGAAATTTAAGGAAAGATTTAAAGTTTAGGTTTAGGAAACTTATGGTTTAGGAAGGCATTGAATTAAGAAAGGTCTGGATTAGGAAGGGATTGGATTTGGTTTCTCAAAGCAAAGGTTTGATTTTGTTTCCAAAAACGGAGGATAGGATCTAGTTTCCTAAACGGGAAGATTAGATTTGGCAAGGATTTGGAAAAGGAGATTCTAGAAACCCTAGGTTTGGAAAATTATAGTTTTGACGTAGAAAAGAGGTTTTGGAAACATGTATAGTTTGGATGTAAAAACAAGAGATTTTGGAAACCTAGGTTTGGGGCAAAGTTTAAAAATCATGTTTTTGGAAAGAAAATTAGGATTTCCTAATTGTAGGCTCTAAGGCTTGACTTGGGCTCTAAGGAAAGAGTTTTTGGAAAGTGCGTTTTTAGAAACAAAGGTTTTCTAGAAGGGAATTCTAGGGAGAGACTTTTGGAAAGTGAATTTGAAGAGGGAGTTTTTGGAAAAAGATTTTAAAGAAAAGGAGTTTTGGAAAGTGTGTTTTTAGAAACGTAGATTTTAGAAGGAAAATCCTAGAGAAGAAATTTCTAGAAAGAAGATTTTGGAAAGAGAGTTTTTTTAGAAAGGTTTTTGGAGAGAGTTTTTAGGAAAGTATGAAAACGTCTCACTTTCCTAAAGCGATTCTAGCCATAAGAGGGCCAGAACCACTTTAAGAAAGTGGTTTTTGGAAAACAATACGATTTGAAAATATAGACCGAAAAGGTCACTTTTAATGTAACACTTTCCTGAAGCAATCCTAATCATGGAAAGGCTAGAATTACTCTAGAATTGTGGTTTTAAAAACAAGTTTTTGAAAAAGAGATTTTGATGCAGTTTTGAAAACAAGTTTGAAAACAATTTTGAAAACGAATTTTGGAAGATGCAAGACTATGATATGCACAATGCAATTTGGGGTAGTGAACATACAAGGCTAAGGCTTCACCACATAATCAAGGGGGCTGGACCCACGTGGTCTTTGGTTAGACTAGAAGAAAGTCCCCGACACAGTGACTCTCCAATAGTCCAATCCTACACATGGACCGGGAATCCCCTTGTTTCAAGCATGCAAAGAAAGGGAGGGAAAGAGATAGGGGATTAAAATAGAGAAAACCCAAGTGGGTTAGGAGAGAGAAGAGGGAGGGGGAAAGTGCGAAAATTTAAATAAGGAGCCTACCGTCTATCTTATTTATTTTGCGCGCCGTGCTGTCTTCGGTCTTCGGTCTTCGGTCTTCGGTCTTTGTCTTGATCTTCGTCTTCAATCCTCAAGAGTTGTCTTCAAGCTTTGGATTATAGCTCTTCAAGTCTTCAAAGGATGGTTGAAAGCTAGTGTATGAGTGTATGGGGATGTATAAGAGTGTATATGAGACTAGGGTTTGTGTATGGTGGCTAGGGTTTGGAGAACCTAAGGAGGCTAGGGTTTAGGGAGTGCTCGAGCTCTGTATATTGAAATATAGGATTTTTAGGTTGAGTTTGCGGATCCCTTTCACGTTGAATGAGGCCCTGTATTTATAGAAGTTGGACAACACTGGCGCCTGTTGCAGTGGCGCCAGGCCAAATTTTACACTAACGCCACTAGGAGTGGCGCCAGCCAATTAGGAAATGTTTAAGGTCGGCAAGCAACGTATCTTTGACTAGATTTGGGCGCCTGTAATAGTAACTACCATGCAATTTTTAGCCTGGCTTCACTAGGAGTGACTCCGAAAAGTCCGGGAATGATTTGAAGGAGCCGGGAATGACCCGGAAGGCCAGAAAGGAGCAGGAACACTTAAAATAGTGTCTTGGAGGTATTTGACTTGAAAAGTGAGGATAAGATGTGTCGGAAAGGTTGACCGGGCCTTTAGGGGCAAAACGGTCAATCGGACCAAGAAACTACCGGGACAAACTCGGATTGTCTTGGAAGAAGACTTGTGATCTGAAAACATTATTCAGAATGTTTCCAGAGGTTGCCAATTTGATTTCCAGAGCCGACGTGGACAGAAGAGGTGACCGGCCCACTAGGGGCAAAACGGTCATTTCGCACCGGGTTTACCGGAACTGACTTGGAATGATCCGGAAAGATAGAGGAAGGTTGAGAATACTATAAGAAGTAATCTCAGAGGATTATCGGTTTGATACCCAGAGCCGGTGTGGTCGGAAAAGGAGACTGGCCCACTAGGGGCAAAACGGTAATTTAGCTTCAAGTGGGCCCTACAGGCCCTAGAAGCAACTGGTGGACTAAATTCAAGTTAAAAAGGCGGGCTTAGAGTCTAAATATGCATGTGATATGTGAAAGTGAGCTTGGTCAGCTCGGAGATTGCCGAGCAGGCAAAAATGGGGTGCTTACAAACTGATGGTATCCTAATCTCAAATCAATCTTAGAAAAGTACGTTGCTCCTCTGAGTTGATCAAACAAGCCATCAATTCTTGGAAGTGGATATTTATTCTTAATGGTCACCTTATTTAATTGCCGATAGTCTACACATAATCGGAGAGTTTCATCTCTCTTTTTCACAAATAGCACTAGCGCTCCCCATAGTGAAGTGCTAGGGTGGATATACCCTTTTCCTAATAAGTCATCCAATTGTATTTTCAATTCCTTGAGTTCTGCCAGGGCCATCCTATAAGGTGCAATAGATATGGGAGCTATTATGGGGTATAACTCAATTATGAATTCTATTTCTCGTTTTGGGGGTAATCCAGGTAGATCTTCTGGAAATACATCTGGGAACTCATCTACTATTGGTATAGGCTTTGTCTCGGGTTGGCTCTCACCCTCTTCCTTCAACATACAAAGGAAGCAAAAACATCCTTCTGTCAACTTCTGTCATTCACGAAGAGTTACCTTGGGTTGCACCATGTTTGTATCCTTTCCCTCAAGGAAACACACCTCATCTTTATTTAGGTGCCATAAAATTAAAGTCTTTTGGCTACAATCCATGATTACTTTGTTCTTTGCTAGCCAATCCATTCCTAGTATCAAATCAAATCCTTCCATGTCTATTTGAACCAAATCCACTGTAAATTCATAAGTGCCTACCCGTAAAACACTAGACGGACATCCTACGTGTACCATTACTATCCCACCAGTAGGGGTCTGGATACCCAATGGAGTGGTTAACAGTGTGGTAGGTAAGTGTGGATGGTCTATAAATTTCTTAGAGATAAACGAGTGCGTAGCTCCTGAATCAAATAATACGTTAACCCATGAATTGTAAAGTAAGATCATAACTTTAATCACAATATTGGAGGTTTCACAACTTCCTTCAGTTGTAGGGAGGGCGAACATTCGAGGTGCATTGGTCAGACTAGTCTGTTTCCCTTTTCCTACTCCCCCTTGATTTATCCGGTTAAAATTGATTACGGTGGTCGCCGGTCGTCCTACAGTGGTTTGCTGGGACATTGATGTGGATTTTGTCAGGAAACTCCGAGTTGACTGCATCTGTGGTGGTACCGGATTGGTATTACTACTTCCAGTCCTTATGGCATGAGAGTTGTTCCATCTTAGATGCCCTTTTTGGTGATAGTTGTAACAGATTGGTCTCTCATTCTATGTTCCCCGAGGATTTACCCCAACTCTTAGGGAGTAGGGCTGATATTGAGGGTATGGGTGTCTAAAGTTGTTAAAACTAGGAGAACCTCTTGAGGTTCGATTAAGTTCATTTTGGCTTGAGGCTTGTAACCCATCTAACTCATGTTCTATAAGCATAGCTTGATCTATCATTTCAGTAAATTGCTGGCCCATAAATGCTACTACCCATGATCGATTTGTAGGTCTTAATCCTTTAAAAAATCTTCGTGTCTTTCTTTCTTTGGTAGATATGAAATCTTGAGCAAACCGTGATAATTCTGAAAACTTAGCCACATACTGACTGTAAGCACCCCATTTTTGACCGCTCGATAGTCTACACTCCGTCCAGACTTGTTTTCAAGTCATTATAGACATATTCCAATCGAAACCAATCCTCTAGTCCAAATTCCGTCTTTCCATCGCTTCGCGGGCCTGTTAGGCCCAAACAGAGGCAAAATGACCAAAATGCCCTTAGGGGCATTTTCCTTTCTTATTCCAATTCCAATCCCTCTCTCGAGACAGTTTATTCCTCAAGACGGTCCGAGTAGCAAAACTACTCACAAAACCGTCGGAGTGGCGGAAACACTCACAATCCAGGCACGTCTCTTCAGAGATGGTAAGACCCCTTTCCAATCCCTCTCTCGAGACAGTTTATTCCTCGAGACGGTTCGAGTAGTAAAGCTACTCACAAAACCGTTAGAGTAGCGGAAATGCTCATAGAGCCGTTAGAGTAGCGGAAATACTCAACCGTTAGAGTAGCAGAAATACTCACAGAGCCGTTAGAGTAGCGGAAATACTCACAGAGCAGTTAGAGTAGTGAAAATACTCAATCCCGTCCGAGTAGCGAAAATACCCACAAATCATCAACCCGTCCGAGTAGCGGAAATACTCACACCGTTAGAGTGACGGAAACACTGAAAACCTAGGTCAACACCCATGTCTGTTAGCTCACTCCGGTGAAAAATGACCAAATTACCCCTTGGACCTTTTCCAGTCAAGATGACCATTTTGCCCCTAGGCATCTGAACGCCCCGGGAACCACACCGGCTCTGGGTCTCAAACTGGTAATGTCCCGAGAATACTTTTTATAGTGTTCTCAACCTCCCTTTACCTTTCCGAACCATTCCGAGTGAGTTCCGGCCAACCCGGTGCAAAATGATCGTTTTGCCCTGGAGGGCCGGTCTCCTTCTTCGACCACACCGGCTCTGGGTATCAAACCGGTAATGTCCCAAGAATACTTTTTATAGTGTTCTCAACCTCCGTTTACCTTTCCGGACCATTTCGAGTTAGTTCCGGCCAACCCGGTGCAAAATGACCGTTTTGCCCCTAGAGGGCCGGTCTCCTTCTTCGACCACACCGGCCTTGGGTATCAAACCAGTAATGTCCCGAGAATACTTTTTATAGTGTTCTCGACCTTCCTTTACCTTTCCGGGCCGTTCTGAGTCAGTTCCGGCAAACCCGGTACAAAATGACCGTTTTGCTTCGGTGGGCCGGTTTCAATTTCTGACCACGCCGGCCTTGGGAATCAAACCGGCAACCTCTGGGAACATTCTAAATAATGTTTCCAGATCCCAAGTCTTTTTCCGGGACAATCCGGGTTCGCCCCAGCAGTTTCGTAGTTCGATTAACTGTTTTGCCCCTAAAGGCCCGGTCAACCTTTCCGACTCACCTTATCTTCATTTTTCAAGTCAAATTACCTCCAGGACACTATTTTGAGTGTTCCTGCTCCTTTCCGGCCTTCCGGGTCATTCCCGACTCCTTCAAATCATTCCCGGACTTTCCGGAGTCACTCTTAGTGAAGCCAGGCTAAAGTTTACATGGTAGTCACTAGTACAGGTGCCCAAATCTAGTCAAAGATACGTTGCTTGCCGACCTTAATTGTTTCCTAAATGGCTGGCGCCACTAGCAGTGGCGCCAAGCCAAAAAATGGCCTGGCGCCACTCCTAGTGGCGCCAGTATAAATTTTGCCCTGGCGCCACTGCAACAGGCGCTAGGCTTGTCCTCCCTCTATAAATACAGAGCCTCGTTCAACGTGAAAGGGGTCTGCAAACTTAACCTAAAAATCCTATATTTCGATATACAGAGCTTGAGCACCTCTTTTACCCTAGCCTCCCTAGGTTTTCCCAAACCCTAGCCACTATACACAAACCCTAACCTCCTATACACTCATACACTCCCCCATACACTCATACACTAGCCTTCAACCACTCTCTAAAGACTTGAAGAGCAGCCATCCAAACCTTGAAGACAATCCCTGAAGACTGAAGGTGAAGATCAAGACCAAAGACCGAAGATCGAAGACTGCACGGCGCGCAAAATAAACAAGAAACAAGGTAGGCTTTCTCTTTAATTTTTTGCACTCCCCCCTCTCTCTTCTCTTTCCAACCCACTTGGGTTTTCTCTATTTTAATCCCCCATCTCTTTCCCCCCCTTTCTTTGCATGCTTGAAACAAGGGGATTCCCGGTCCATGTGTAGGATTGGACTATGGGAGAGTCACCATGTCGGGGGCTTTCTTCTAGTCTAACCAAAGACCACGTGGGTCCGGCCCCCTTGATTATGTGGTGAAGGCTTAACCTTGTATGTTCACGACCCCAAATTGCATTGTGCATATCCTAGTCTTGCATCTTCCAAAATTCGTTTTCAAAAAGTTGTTTTCAAAAATCGTTTTCAAACTTGTTTTCAAAATTGCATTGAAAGCTCTTTTTCAAAACCATGTTTTCAAAATCACAATCCTAGGGTGATTCTAGCCTTTCTATGGCTAGGGTTGCTTAGGAAAGTGTTATATTAAAAGTGGCCTTTTGGTCTATATTTTCAAACCTTGTTTTCAAAACCACTTTCTCAAAGTGGTTCTAGTCTTCTTATGGCTAGAATTGTTTTAGGAAAGTGAGATGTTTTTTACACCTTCTAAAAACTCTCTTTAAAAATCTCTTCCTAAAAAAAATATCTTTTTCAACATACTTTCCTAAAACTCTCCTCTTCAAAATTGTTTTTCAAAAACTCCCTTCCAAAATCTATTTTTTTCAAAACTCTTTTTTTCAACTCCTCTCCAAAACCTTTTCCTCAAAATTCACCCTCTAAAAATACTCCCTAGATTCACCTTCCTAAGAACTCTCTCTAAAAATCTTTCTAAAAACTCTCTTCCCAAAATTTTTCTTCTAGAAACTCTCCTCTAGGATCTTCTTTCCAAAAAACACATTTCTAAAAACACACTTTCCAAAACTCCCTCTTTCCTAAACTCTTTTTCCAAAAAATCCCTCTCCAAATTCACTTTCCAAAAACTCCTCCCTAGGATTCCCTTCTAGAAAACCTTCGTTTCCAAAAACGCACTTTCCAAAAACTCTTTCCTTAGAGCCCAAGTCAAGCCCTAGAACCCACAATTAGGAAACCCTAATTTTTCTTTCCAAAAAACATGATTTTCAAACATTGCCCCAAACCTAGGTTTCCAAAATCTCTCGTTTTTTACATCAAAACTATACGTGTTTCCAAAACCTATTTTCTACGCCCAAACTACAATTTTTCAAAATTAGGGTTTCTAGAATCTCCTTTTCCAAATCCTTGCCAAATCCTATCTTCCCTTTAGGAAACCGAATCAACTCTCCCCATTTAGGAAACTAGATCCCGTCTTCCGTTTTTGGAAACAAAAATCAAACCTTTCTCTTTTAGAAACTACATCCAATCCCTTCCTAATCCAAACCTTTCCTAATTCAAATCCTTCCTAAACTTTCACTTTCCTAAATCTTAAGTTTCCAAAACTTGAACATAAAAATCTTTCCTAATTCCACCCTCTTTTCAAATCTTAACTTTTCAAATATAAGCTTTCAAACCTTTCCTAAATTCAAACCTTTCCTAATTTCAAGACTTTCTAAAATTCAAACTCTAAAACTTTCTAAATCCTAAACTTTCTAAATTTCAAATCTTTCTAAAATTCTAAGCTTCCTAAATTCAAAACTTTCTAAATTTGAAACTTCCTTAAGTTGAATTTTTCTAAACCTAAAACTTTCTACATTCTAAACTCTCTTAAACTTCAAATCTTTCCAAATCTAAGACTTTTCTAAATTCAAAACTTTCTTAATTTAAGACTTTCTTAATTTAAGACTTTCTTAAGTTGAAACTTTCTTAATTCAAACATTTCCTAAACTGAAAACTTTCCTTTTTCGAACCTTTCCTAAAACGAAATTTTCTTATTTTCAAAACTTCCTTGTTTTCAAAGCTTTCCAAATTCAAAACTTCATTTTTTTCAAAATATTTCTAAATTCAAAACTTTCCGATTTTCAAAACTTACCTAATTTGGGAACTTTCCTAATCTGAAAACCTTTCCTTTTTTGAAAACTTTCTAAACTCGAAACTTTCCAATTTCAAAACTTTCCTAAACCTAAAACTTTCCTAATTTCAAAACTTTCCAAAAATGAAACTTTCTTAATTCAAAACTTTCCTAAATCAGACCTTTCCGAATTCGAACATCTCCTAAAATCCAATCTTTCCTAGGTCTCTTCCCTTTCCTAAGTCTAGGTTTTCTTAAACCTTCTCTTTTCTAGAACAAGTCCAAATCTATCTTTTCAAATCAAAATCCAATCCTCTCAATTTCAATTTCCAATCTTCAAATCAAATTCAATTTCCAATTCAATCTCCTTCTTCAAATCCACTCTTCTATTTTCAATCGGACTCCGGTCCGAACTACGACTAACCTGATTCCCCCAAAGGGATACGTAGGCAACCTTCATAGGTGCGGTCACAACACTTTTCAAACTTTCAATTCCACCCTCATGGGTGCGGTTTTCAAAATCTTTTCCAATCTCAAATTCTAATCTATTCTCAAATTTCAATTTCAAAATTTCTATTTCCAAATTTTCAAAATTTCCAATTTCAATTCCATCTTTTCAAATCTATCTCTTTTTAAATCTATTTTTTCAATTCTTTTTTATTGCTTGCATATCATGCATCATGCTAAATTAGTTTGCAAACATTGTTTTTCAAAGTGAATGGGGTTGAACTATAGTTAATTAAAGACTCTCATAGGTGAATCTAGGGTAGATTGACATGTAGGTACCGAAAGGGCAGGGTAGGGTGATAGCTTAGTGCGTCTTCCCTACACGTAACCAACCTCCGAACCTAGATCACTGATTTCAAAGACCAGAATGAGTTATTTTTCAAAAGGGCTAAATGTTTTCCAAAGGTTGCCAAACAACCTGTTTTCTTTAAAAACCCTCTCTTGAGGAGATATTTTCAAAATCGTTTTTTCAAAAACCCTAAGTGTAGTTTTCGGATTATGCTTAGTTTTTAGGTGACCTAACTCACCTTAATCAAGTTAGGTGGCAACTCCGAATCTTTTTCAAAAGCCCTTTATTCAAACCAATTTTTCAATTAAAACCTAGTCGCACTCATTCTTTTAGGAGGGTGAGTTCTAACGAGAGAGTACAACATTTTTCCCGCTTGGGTGAGTATTCCTCGAGTGCGAAAAATCTGGGCGCGACACTGACCTACCGTCATTTTATTTCGCTGTAATTGTACAAACTCCTTCATCTTGGTATACTTTGCTATTTCTTGAAAGTAATGGTTACGGAAAAGGGTTACAAACTCTTTCCATGACAAATTTCTTACATCGTTTATCAAAATCAGCCTCTCCCTAAAGGTGGTAAGTTGTAAATTCCTCCTAAAATTCTGCAGGTGTTTCCACAATATCCAACACCTTGCAGGTCTGTTTAAGTTATCTTTCTACTATTAGGGGATCTGGTGCTCCTTAAAATTTGGGTGGGTTTTGCTTCTGAAACTCTCGCAGAAGTTTTGTATTCCTTTCTTCTGGGTTTAGTATGGGTGTTGCTATAGGAGTTACTCATGGTGGTTCAGGAGCTATTACTAGTGTTGGTTTGTAAGCACCCCATTTTTTACCGCTCGGCGGTCTCCACTTCGTCCAGACTTGTGTTCAAGTCATTGTGGGCATATTTCAATCCAAATTAACTTTTTAAGTCTAATCCTGTCAATTCATAGCTTCGCAGGCCCCATCGGGCCCAAATAGAGGCAAAATGACCAAAATGCCCCTAGGGGCATCATTCGTTCTAATTACAACAGGCTCGTCTTTCCGAAGACGGTAAGACCCCTTTCCAATTCTAATTTCAATTCCAACCCCTCTCTCAAGACAGTTTATTCCTCGAGACGGTTCGACATGTTTTTCGAAGATAATCTCTTCGGAACGGTAAGTCCCTTTAAACCTGTCGACCGGGACGAGACCCCAAGTCCCCTAGATGGCAGAACGGTCCACCTTTGGCGCCTACTAACCCGCCAATGTAGAAATGTCCGTTTAGGCACGCCTTTTGAGAAAATTGATTCTCAAGCGCTAAATCCCTTTAGCTGCTTCCTGAGATCAGGCAGTCTCGGGAATGATCGCGAATCGTCAGAGTAGCGAAAATACTCGCAAACATCACAACCGTTAGAGTAACAGAAATAGTCGCAAACAAGTCGATATAGGGAATTACCAACAAACCCCTGTATCACGCGACCGCCGTCAGAGTGGTGGAAACACTCAAAACCCAGGTCAACACCAGTGCCTGCTAACCCACTTTGGTGAAAAATGACCAAACTGCCCCTGGGGCCATTTTTCAGCACGTTTCTTGAGAACACATCTGAATCCTCAGAACGGTAAGTCCAACCTTCCAAGATTGTCTTAAAAGCAATTCGGCATGATTAGGTGCCTTCTAGTCAGTTTCGGGCCAATTCCGAGACTTTTCGGTAAAGATAACTATTTTGCCCCTAAGCATTCAAATGCCTTAGGAACCACACCGGCTCTGGGTATCATACCGGTAAACTCCTGGGAATGCTTCTTATAGTATTCCCAACCTTCCTTTACCTCTCTGGATCATTCCGAGTCAATTCCGGCAAACCCGGTACAAAATAACCGTTTTGCCTCTCGGGGGCCGATCGCCTTTTCCGACCACACCGACTCTGGGTATCAAACCGGTAACCTATGGGAACATTCTAAGTAATGTCCCCAAGTCTCGAGTCTTTTTTTGGGACGTTTCGAGTCCGTCCCCGCAACTTTTCGGCTTGATTGACCGTTTTGCCTCTAATGGCCCGGCCAATCCTTCTAACACATCATTTCTTCATTTTTCAGGTCAAAAACCTCCGGGACAATATTCTAAGTGTTCCTGCCCTTTTCTTGGCCTTTCGGGCCGATCTCGGTCTCTTAAATCATTCTTGAACTTTTCGGAGTTACTCCTAGTGAAGCTAGACTAAAAATTACATGGTAATCACTAGTACAGGCGCCCAAATCTTCTAAAGATACGTTGCTTGCCAACTTACAAACTTTCCTAACTAGCTGGCGCCACCAGTAGTGGCACCAAGCCATGAAATGGCCTAGCGCCACTCCTAGTGGCGCCAAGAGGTAATTTGGCCTGGCGCCACTACAACAAGCGCCAGGTCTATCTCATCTCTATAAATACAGAGCCTCTACCAGCGTGAAAGAGGTCTGCCAACTTAATCTGAAAACCCTAATTTTTGATACACAGAGCTCATACACTTCCTATACCCTAGCTTCCTTAGGTTTTCCAAACCCTAGCCATCATACACAAACCCTAGCCTCATATACACTCATACACACCCCTATACACTTATACACTAGCCTCCAACCCTCCATTGAAGACTTGGAGTTCTGCAACTACGAAGATTTGAAGACCAAGACAAAGCTCTCAAAGACTGAAGCGAAGACCAAAGAAAAAGCATGAAAACAAGGCACGCAAAGTAAAGTGAAATAAACAAGACAAGGTAGGCTTTCTCTTTAAGTTTCTACCCTTCTCCCTCTCTCTTCTCTCTCCTAACCCACTTAGGTTTTCTCTATTTTAATCCCCTATCTCTTTTCCCCCCTTTCTTTGCATGCTTGAAGCAAGCGGATTCCCGGTCCATGTGTAAGATTAGACTATTGGAGGATCACCGTGTCGGCGGCTTTCTTTTAGTCTAATCAGAGACCACGTGGGTTCGGCCCCCTTAATTATGTGGTGAAGGCATAACCTTGTATGTTCACGACCCTAAATTTGCTTTGTGCATATCTTGATATTGCATCTTTCAAAACTTGTTTTCAAACTCGTTTTCAAAACTTGCATTAACATTATTTTCAAAATTACATCAAAATCTCCTTTTTCAAAATTTGTTTTCAAAATCATAATCCTAAGCTGATTCTAGCCTTTCCATGGCTAGGGTTTCTTTAGGAAAGTGTTACATTTAAAGTGACCAACATGGTCCATATTTTCAACTCCTTATTGTTTTCAAAACCACTTTCTTAAAGTGGTTCTAGCCTTCTTATGATTAGAATCGCTTTAGGAAAGTGAGACATTTTTATACTTTCTAAAAACTCTATTTTCAAAAGTTTGTCTTCCTAAAAATCTCATTTTTAACATACTTTCATAAAACTCTCCTTTCCAAAGTTGTTTTCAAAAACTCCCTCCAAAAATCTATTTTTCAAAACTCCCTTTTTCAACTCCTTTTCAAAATACTCTCCCCAAAATCCACTTTCTAAAAACGCTCCCTAAAAATCTTTTTAAAAACTCTCTCCAACAATCTTCTACCAAAAATATTTTTAAAAACCCTCTTCCCAAAATCTTCCTTCTAAAAACTCCCCTCTAGGATTTTCCTTCTAAAAACTTGTTTCCAAAAACACACTTTTCAAAAACTCATTTTTTAAAATCTCTTTCCAAAAACTCTATCTTCAAATTCACTTTCCAAAAACCCATATCTAGGATTCCTTTCTAAAAATCTTCATTTCCAAAAATGTACGTTCCAAAAATCCCTTTTCTTGATGCTCAAGTCAAGCCCTAGAACCCACAATTAGGAAACCCTAATTTTCTTTCCAAAAACATAGTTTTCAAACTTGCCTTAAAACCTAAGTTTCCAAAACCTCTTGTTTTCCACATCGAAGCTATACATATTTTCAAAACTTCTTTTCTACGTCAAAACTATACACTTTCAAATCTAGGGTTTCTAAAACTTCCTCTTCCAAATCCTTGTCAAATTAAATTTTCTCTTTAGGAAACCAAGTCCAATCTTCTCATTTAAGAAACTAGATCCTATCCTCCATTTTTTGAAACAAAATCAAACCTTCTCTTTTAAAAACAAAATCCAATCCCTTGTTTTAGGAAATAGGAATCTTAACCTTTCCTAATCCAAATCTTTCCTAATCCAACTCCTTTCTAATCTTCCACTTTCCTAAATCTTAAGTTTCCAAAACTTGAACATAACAATCTTTCCTAAATTTTAAAACTTAAAATCTAAATCTTTCATAATTCAACTCTCTTCTAATTCCCTACCTTCCTAAACCATAAGTTTCCTAAAACTTTCAAATCTTTCCTTAAACATTAAGCTTCCAAATTTTTCCTAATTCAACCCTTTTCTTAATTCTATCTCTTTTCAAATCTTAACTTTTCAAATCTAAGTTTTCAAATCTTTCCTAAACTCAATCTTTCCTGATTTCAAGATTTTCTAAAATTCAAATTCTAAAACTTTCTAAATCTTAAATTTTCTAAATTTCAAATATTTCTAAATCCAAAACTTTCTAAACTCAAAACTTTCTTAAGTTGAAACTTTCTTAATTCAAATCTTTTCTAAATATTTTCTAATTTAAAATCTTTCTAAAATTCTAAGCTTTCCAAATTCAAAACTTTCGTAACTTGAAACTTTCCAAATTCTAAACCTTTCTTAAACTAAATTTTTCCTAATTCAAAACATTTCTAAATTCAGCATTTTCCTATTTCAAAACCTTTCTTAAAATGAAACTTTCCAATTTCAAAACTTTCCTAAACCTAAAACTTTCCTAAGTTGAAATTTCTTTAATTCAAAACTTTCCTAAGTTGAAATTTTCTTAATTCAAAACTCTTCCTAATTCCAAAACTTTCCTAATTTAAAAATTTTCCTAAAACGAAACTTTCCTAATTCGAACTTTTCCTAAATCGAATCTTCCTAAATCTAGTCTTTCCTAATCTTTCCAAGTCAAATCCAATCTTTCTTTTCTAAATCCTTGTAAGCACCCTATTTTTGACCGCTCGGCAGTCTACACTTCGTCCAGACTTGTTTTCAAGTCATTGTGGGCATATTCCTATCGAAACCAATTCTCTAGGTCCAAATATCATCTGTTCATCGCTTCGCGGGCCGGTCAGGCCCAAATAGAGGCAAAATGACCAAAATGCCCTTAGAGGCATTATCATTTCCTTTCCGATTCCAATCCCACTCTCGAGACAGTTTATTACTCGAGACAGTTCCAATCCAGGTGCGTCTCCTCGGAGACGGTAAGACCCCTTTCCAATCCCACTCTCGAGACAGTTTATTCCTCGAGACGGTTCCAACTCAGGCACGTCTCTTCAAAGACGGTAAGGCCCCTTTCCAACCCCTCTCTCGAGATAGTTTATTCCTCGAGACGGTTCCAACTTAGGCACGTCTCTTCGGAGACGGTAAGATCCCTTTCCAATCCCACTCTCCAGATAGTTTATTCCTCGAGACGGTTCCAATCCAATGTTGCGCCCAGATTTTTCGCACTCGAGGAATACTCACACAAGCGGGAAAAATGTTGTACTCTCTCGTTAGAACTCACCCTCCTAAAAGAATGAGCGCGACTAGGTTTGAATTGAAAATTGATTTGAATAAAAGACTTTTGAAAAAGATTCGGAATCGCCACCTAACTTGATTAAGGTGATTTAGGTCACCTAAAAACTAAGCACAATCCGAAGACTACACTTAGGGTTTTTAAAAAAAAAGGTTTTGAAAATATCTCCTCAATGGAGGGTTTTAAGAAAACAAGTTGTTTGGCAACCTTTGGAAAACGTTTAGCCCTTTTTGAAAAAATAACTCCTTTTGGTCTTTGAAATCAGTGATTCTAAGTTCGGAGGTTGGTTACGTGTAGGGAAGACGCACTAAGCTATCACCCTACCCTGCCCTTTCGGTACCTACATGTCAATCTACCCTAGATTCACCTATGAGAGTCTTTAACCAACTATAATTCAATCCTATCCATTTTAGAAAAACAATGTTTAAAAAAAGAAACTAACATGATGCATGATATGCAAGTGCAATAGAAGAGAGTTGAAAAATAGATTTAAAAAGAGATTGATTTGATTTGAAAATAGATTTGAAGAGATGGAATTGAAATTGGAAAGTTTGAAAATTGAGAGTAGAAATTTGAAAATAGAAATTTTGAAATTAGAATTTTGAAAGTAGATTGGAATTTGGGATTTGAAAAATGTGGAGACCGCACCCATGAGGGTGGAATTGAAAGTTTGAAAAGTGTTGTGACCGTACCTATGAAGGTTGCCTACGTATACCTTTGGGGGAATCAGGTCAGTCGTAGTTCGGACCGGAGTCTGATTGAAAAGAGATTGATTTGAAAAGAGAGATATTGAATTGAAAGAAAGAGATTGAATTGAAAACTGGATTTGATTTGAGATTAGAAGAGGAGATTGGAAATTGAAATTGAGAAGATTGGACTTGCTTTGGAAAGATTAATTTTAGAAAAACTTGGTTTTAGGAAACCTAGACTTAGGAAAGAGAAGAGACTTAGAAAATATTTGACTTGACTTGGAAGGTTTAGGAAATTAGGGAATATTGGATTTAGGAAATGTTTGAGTTAGGAAAGGTTCGATTTAGGAAGGTTTTAGAATTAGGAAAGTTTCAACTTAGGAAAGCTTTGAATTTGGAATGTTTCAACCTTAGGAAAGTTTTGAATTAAGAAAGTTTCGAATTAGGAAAGTTTTCAAATTAGGAAATTTTTTGAAATAGGGAAGTTTTGAAAATTGGAAAGTTTCGAGTTTGGAAAATTGGAAAGTTTTCGAAAAAGCAAAGGTTTTAAGATTAGGAAAGTTCTCAAATTAGGAAAGTTTTGAAAATTGGAAAGTTTTGAATTTAGAAATGTTTTGAATTAGGAAAAGTTTAGTTTAAGAAAGGCTTAGAATTTAGAAAGTTTCAAGTTAAGAAAGTTTTAAATTTTGGAATGCTTTGAAAAAGGGAAGTTTTGAAAGTGGAAAAGTTTAGAAAACAAGGAAGTTTTGAAAATAAGAAAGTTTTGAGTTTAGAAAATTTTAGATTTGGAAAGATGTTAAAGTTTTGGAAGGTTTAGAATTTTGGAGAGATTTAGGTTTAGAAAGATTTAACTTGAGAAAGTTTCAAATTTAGAAAGTTTTGAATTTGGAAATATTTGAAATTTAGAAATTTTAATATTTAAAAAGTTTTAGAGTTTTAGAAAATCTTGAAATTAGGAAAGGTTTGAGTTTAGGAAAAGTTTGAAAACTTAGGTTTGAAAAGTTAAGATTTGAAAAAAAGGTAGAATTAGGAAAGGTTGAATTAGGAAAGATTTTTATGTTCAAGTTTTTGGAAACTTAAGGTTTAGGAAAGTGGAAGTTTAGGAAGGATTTGAATTAGGAAAAAGTTGGATTTTGAAATTTAAAGACAGATTTAGAGTTTAGGTTTAGGAAACTTATGGTTTAGGAAGGTAGGAAATTAGGAAGAAGTTGAATTAGGAAAAGTTTGGGATTTGTTTCCAAAAACAGAGGATTGGATTTAGTTTCCTAAACGGGGAGATTAGATTTGGTTTCTTAAAGGGAAGATTTGATTTGACAAGAATTTGGAAAGGGAGATTCTAGAAACCTTAGTTTTGAAAGTGTGGAATTTTAATGTAGAAAAGAGGTTTTGGAAATGTGTATAGTTTGGATGTAGAAAACGAGAGATTTTGGAAACCTAGGTTTGGGGCAAAGTTTGAAAACCATATTTTTTGAAACAAAATTAGGGTTTCCTAATTGTGGGTTCTAGGGCTTGACTTGGGCTCTAAGGAAAGAGTTTTTGGAAAGTGCGTTTTTAGAAACGAAGGTTTTCTAGAAGGGAATCCTAGGGAGGGACTTTTGGAAAGTGAATTTGAAGAGGGAGTTTTTGGAAAAAGATTTTAAAGAGAAGGAGTTTTGGAAAGCGTGTTTTTAGAAACGTAGATTTTAGAAGGAAAATACTAGAGAGAAAATTTCTAGAAGGAAGATTTTGGAAAGAGAGTTTTTTAGAAAAGTTTTTGGAGAGAGTTTTAGGAAGTTGAATCTAGGGAGTGTTTTTAGAAAGTGAATTTTGAGGAAAAGATTTTGTAGAGGAGTTGAAAAAGAGAGTTTGAAAAATAGATTTTGGAAGGGAGTTTTTGAAAACAATTTTGAAGAGGAGAGTTTTAGGAAAGTATGTTGAAAAAGAGATTTTTAGGAAGAGATTTTTGAAGAGAGATAGTTTTGGAAAGTATGAAAACGTCTCACTTTCCTAAAGCGATTCTAACCATAAGAGGGCTAGAACCACTTTAAGAAAGTAGTTTTGAAAAACAATAAGATTTGAAAATATAGACCAAAAATGTCACTTTTAATGTAACACTTTCCTAAAGCAACCCTCGCCATGGAAAGGCTAGAATCACCCTAAAATTGTGGTTTTGAAAACAAGTTTTTGAAAAAGAGATTTTGATGCAATTTTGAAAACAAGTTTGAAAACGATTTTGAAAACAACTTTGAAAACGGATTTTGGAAGATGCAAGACTATGATATGCACAATGCAATTGGGGGTCGTGAACATACAAGGCTAAGGCTTCACCACATAATCAAGGGGGCCGGACCCACGTGGTCTTTGGTTAGACTAGAAGAACGCCCCCGACACGGTGACTCTCCAATAGCCCAATCCTACACATGGACTGGGAATCCCCTTGTTTCAAGCATGCAAAGAAAGGGGGGGAAAGAGATGGGGGATTAAAATAGAGAAAACCCAAGTGGGTTAGGAGAGAGAAGAGAGAGGGGGAAGTGCGGAAATTTAAATAGAAAACCTACCGTATGTCTTCTTTATTTTGCGCGCCTTGCTTGCCTTCAATCTTTGGTCTTCATCTTGATCTTCTTCTTCAACCTTCAAGGGCTGTCTTCAAGCTTTAGATGGCAGCTCTTCAAGTCCTCAAAGGATGGTTGAAAGCTAGTGTATGAGTGTATGGGGGAGTGTATAAGTGTATAGGAGGCTAGGATTTGTGTAGGGTGGCTAGGGTTTGGAGAAACCTAAGGAGGCTAGGGTTTAAGAGGTGCTCGAGCTCTGTATATCGAAATATATGATTTTTAGGTTGAGTTTGCGGATCCCTTTTACGTTGAATGAGGCTTTGTGTTTATAGAGGTTGGACAATACTAGCGTCTGTTGTAGTGGCGCCAGGCCAAATTTTATACTGGCGCCACTAGGAGTGGCGCCAGCCAATTAGGAAATGTTTAAGGTCAGTAAGCAACGTATCTTTGACTAGATTTGGGCGCCTGTACTAGTGACTACCATGCAATTTTTAGCCTGGCTTCACGAGGAGTGACTCTGAAAAGTTCGGGAATGATTTGAAGGAGCCGGGAATGACTCAGAAGGCCGGAAAGGAATAGGAACACTTAAAATAGTGTCCTGGAGGTATTTGACCTGAGGAATAAGGATAAGATGTGTCGGAAGGGTTGACCGGGCCTTTAGGGGCAAAACGGTCAATCGGACCAGGCAACTGCCGGGACAAACTCGGACTGTCCCGGAAAAGGACTTGGGATCTGGAAACATTATTTAGAATGTTCCCAGAGGTTGCCGGTTTGATTTCCAGAGCCGGCGTGGTCGAAAAAGGAGACCGGCCCCCCAAGGGCAAAACGGTCATTTCATACCGGGTTGGCCGGAACTGACTCGAAAAGATCTGGAAAGGTAAAAGGAGGTTAAGAACACTATAAAAAGTAGTCTCAGGAGGGTGCCGGTTTGATACCTAGAGCCGGTGTGGTCGAAAAAGGAGACCGGCACACCAGGGGCAAAACGGTCATTTTGTACCGGGTTGGCCGGAACTGACTTGGAATGATCCGGAAAGGTAAAGGAAGGTTGAGAATTCTATAAAAAGTATTCTCGGGACATTACTGGTTTGATACCCAGAGCCGGTGTGGTTCCCGGGGCATTCGGATGCCTAGGGGCAAAATGGTCATCTTAACTGGAAAGTCTCGGAAAAGGTCCAAAGGACAGTTTGGTCATTTTTCACCAAAGTGGGTTAACAGACACTCGTGTTGACCTGAGTTTTGAGTGTTTCCGCCACTCTAACAGCAGTGGTCGTGACACAGGGGTTTGTTGCCAATTCCCTATATTGACCTATTTGTGAGTATTTCCGCTACTCTAACGGTTTTATGAGTAGTTTCGCTACTCGGACCATCTCGAGGAATAAACTATCTCGAGAGAGGGATTGGAAAGGGGACTTATCGTCTCCGAAGAGACGTGCCTGAATTGGAATCGTCTCGAGGAATAAATTATCTCGAGAGTGGGATTGGAAAGGGGACTTATCGTCTCCGAAAAGACGCGCCTAGATTGGAACCGTCTCGAGGAATAAACTGTCTCGAGAGTGGGATTGGAAATGGGACTTAGCGTCTTCGAAAAGACGTGCCTCGATTGGAACCGTCTCGAGGAATAAACTGTCTCGAGAGTGGGATTGGAAAGGAGACTTATCGTCTCCGAAGAGACGTGCCTGAATTGGAACCGTCTCGAGGAATAAACTGTCTCGAGAGTGGGATTGAAAAGGGGACTTATCGTCTCCGAAGAGACGTACCTGGATTGGAACCGTCTCGAGGAATAAACTGTCTCGAGAGTGGGATTGGAAAGGGGACTTATCGTCTTCGAAAAGACGTGCCTGGATTGGAACCGTCTCGAGGAATAAACTGTCTCGAGAGTGGGATTGGAGAGGGGACTTATCGTCTCCGAAGAGACGTCCCTGAATTGGAACCGTCTCGAGAGTGGGATTGGAAAGGAAAGGACAATGCCCCTAAGGGCATTTTGGTCATTTTGCCTCTATTTGGGCCTGATAGGCCCGCGAAGCGATGAACAGACGAGATTTGGACCTAGAGAATTGGTTTCAATAGGAATATGCTCACAATGACTTGAAAACAAGTCTGGACAGAGTGTAGACTGCTGAGCGGTAAAAAATGGGGTGTTTACATCCAGGCACATCTCTTCGAAGACGGTAAGACCCCTTTCCAATCCCTCTCTCGAGACAGTTTATTTCTCGAGACGGTTCCAATCTAGGCGCATCTCCTCTTAGACGGTAAGACCCCTTTCCAATCCCACTCTCGAGATAGTTTATTCCTTGAGACGGTTTCAACTTAGGCACGTCTCTTCGGAGACGCTAAGACCCCTTTCCAACCCCTCTCTCGAGACAGTTTATTCCTCGAGACGATTCTAACTCAGGCACGTCTCTTCGGAGACGGTAAAACCCCTTTCCAATCCCACTCTCGAGATAGTTTATTCCTCGAGACGGTTGCAATCCAGGCACATCTCTTCGAAGACGGTAAGGCCCCTTTCCAATCCCTCTCTCGAGATAGTTTATTCCTCGAGACGGTTCCAACTCAGGTACGTCTTTTCGGAGACGGTAAGACCCCTTTCCAATCCCACTCTCGAGACAGTTTATTTCTCGAGACGGTTCTAACTCAGGCACGTCTCTTCGGAGACGATAAGTCCCCTTTCCAATCCCTCTGTCGAGACAGTTTATTCCTCGAGACGGTCCGAGTAGCGCAACTACTCACAAAACCGTTAGAGTAGCGGAAATACTTACAAATAGGTCAATATAGGGAATTGGCAACAAACCCCTGTGTCACGATGACCGCCGTTAGAGTGGCGAAAACACTCAAAACCCAGGTCAACACTAGTGTTTGTTAGCCCACTTCAGTGAAAATGACCAAACTGCCCTTTGGACTTTTTCCGAGACTTTTCGGTCAAGATGACCATTTTGCCCCTAGGCATCCAAATGTCCCGGGAACCACATCGGCTCTGGGTATCAAACCGGTAACCCTCTGAGATTGCTTTTTATAGTACTCTCAACCTTCCTTTATCTTTTCGGATCATTCTGAGTTAGTTCCGGCCAACCTGGTATAAAATGACCGTTTTGCCCTTGGTGGGCCGGTCTCCTTTTTTCTACCACACCGGCTCTGGGTAACAAACTGGTAACCTCCTGAGACTACTTTTTATAGTGTTCTCAGATTACTTTTACCTTTCCGGATCATTCCGAGTCAGTTCCGGCGAACCCGGTATAAAATGACCGTTTTGCCCCTGGTGGGCCGTTCTCCTTTTCCGACCATGCCAACTTTGAAAATCAAATCGGCAACCTCTGGGAACATTCTAAATAATGTTTTTAGATCCCAAGTCTTTTTCCAAGACAGTCCGAGTCTATCCCGGCAGTTTCCCGACCCTATTGACCATTTTGTCCCTAAAGGCCCGGTCAACCTTTCTGACACATCTTATCCTCACTTTTCAAGTCAAATACCTCAAAGACACTATTTTAAGTGTTCCTGCTCCTTTCTGGCCTTTCGAGTCATTCCCAGCTCCTTTAAATCATTCCCGGACTTTCCGGAGCCACTCCTAGTGAAGCTAGGCTAAAAATTGCATGGTAGTCACTAGTACAGGTACCCAAATCTAGTCAAAGATACGTTGCTTGCCAACCTTAAATATTTCCTAAATGGTTGGCACCACTAGTAGTGGCGCCAAGCCAAAAAATGGCTTGGCGCCAATGTAAACTTTGACCTGGCGCCACTATAACAGGCCCCAGTGTTATCCAACCTCTATAAATACAGAGCTTCATTCAACGTGAAGAGGGTCCAAGCCCTAATTCAACCTAAAAATCATATATTTTGATATACAGAGCTCGAGCACCTCCAAAACCCTAGCTTCCCTAGGTTTTCCAAGCCCTAGCCACCATACACTAAACCCTAGCCTCCTATACACTCATACACACCCCCATACACTCATACACTAACCTTCAACCCTCTTTTGAAGACTTGAAGAGCTGCAACCTAAAACTTGAAGACAACTTTTGAAGATTGAAGACAAAGATCAAGACTAAGACCCTATTTAAATTTCCGCACTTCCCCCCTTTCTCTTCTCTCTCCTAACCCACTTGGATTTTTTCTATTTTAATCCCCCATCTCTTTCCCCCCCCCCCTTTCTTTGCATGCTTGAAACAAGGGGATTCCCGGTCCATGTGTAGGATTGGGCTGTTGGAGAGTCACCGTGTCAGGGGCTTTCTTCTAGTCTAACCAGAGACCACGTGGGTCCGGCCCCCCTTGATTATGTGGTGAAGCCTTAACCTTGTATGTTCACGACCCCAAAATTGCATTGTGCATGTCATGATCTTGCATCTTCCAAAATTCGTTTTCGAACTTGTTTTCAAAATCATTTTCAAACTTGTTTTCAAAATTGCATCAAAATCTCTTTTTCAAAAACTTGTTTTCAAAACCATAAGTCTAGGGTGATTCTAGGCTTTCCATGGCTAGGGTTACTTTAGGAAAAGTGTTACATTAAAAGTGACCTTTTTGGTCTATATTTTCAAATCTTATTGTTTTCCAAAATCACTTTCTTAAAAGTGGTTCTAGCCTTCTTATGGCTAGAATCGCTTTAGGGAAGTGAGACGTTTTTATACCTTCCAAAAACTTTCTTTTCTAATCTCTTTCTAAAAAATCTCTTTCAATATACTTTCCTAAAACTCTCCTATCTAAAAGTGTTTTCTATTTCCAAAATCTATTTTTCAAAACTCCCTTTTTCAACTCTTTTCCAAAATCCTCTCCTCAAAATCCGCTTTCTAAAAGCATTCCCCAAAAAATCTTTCCAAAAACTCTCTTCAACAATCTTTAACCAAAAACCTTCTTAGAAAAACTCTCTCCAAAAAATCTTTCCAAAAAACTCTCTTTCCAAAATCTTCCTTCTAGAAATTCCCTTATAGGATTTTCCTTCCAAAACCTTTGTTTTCAAAAACACACTTTCCAAAAACTCCTTTTCTTTAAAAATCTCTTTCCAAAAACTATCCTTTCCAAAAATTCTTCCCTCTAGAAACTCCTATTTAGGATTTCCTTCCAAAATCTTTGTTTCCAAAAATGCACTTTTCAAAAACTCTTTCCTTAGAGCCCAAGTCAAGCCCTAGAACCCACAATTAGGAAACCCTAATTTTCTTTCCAACAACATGGTTTTCAAACTTTGCCCCAAACCTAGGTTTCCAAAATCTCTTGTTTTCACATCCAAACTATACATGTTTCTAAAACCTCTTTTCTACGTCAAAACTAGGGTTTCTAGAATCTCCCTTTCCAAATCCTTGCCAACTCCTACTTTCCCTTTTAGAAACCAAATCCAATCTTCCCGTTTAGGAAACTAGATCCTATCCTTTGTTTTTGGAAACAAAATCAAACCTTCTCTTTTCAAAACCAAATCCAATCCCTTTCTAATCCAAACCTTTCTTAATTCAACTCCTTCCTAATTTCCTACCTTCTTAAACCATAAGTTTCTTAAACCTAAATTTTAAATCTTTCCTTAAATTTCAAAATCTAAATCTTTCCTAATTCAAATCCGTCCTGAACTTCCGATTTCCTAAATCTTAAGTTTCCAAAACTTAATCATAAAAATCTTTCCTAAATTTTAAAACTCAATTTTCAAATCTTTCTTAAATTCAACTCTTTCCTAATTCTACCTTCTTTCCAAATCATAACTTTTCAAATCCAAGTTTTCAAATCTTTCCTAAACTCAACCTTTCCTAATTTCAAGATTTTCTAAAAAACTCTAAAACTTTCAAAATCTTAAACTTTCTAAATGTCAAATCTTTCTAAAATTCTAAGCTTTCTAAATTCAAAACTTTCTAAATTCAAAACTTTCCAATTTTCAAAACTTTCCAATTTCCAAACTTTCTTAAATTCTAAACTTTCCTAATTTCAAAACTTTCCAAAAATGAAACTTTCCTAATTCGGAACTTTCCTAAATCGGACCTTTCCTAATTCGAACCTTTCCTAAATCCAATCTTTCTTAAACTCTTGAGTCTTTCCTAAGTCTCATCTTTCTTAAGTCTAGGTTTCTTAAACCTTCTCTTTCCAAAACAAGTCCAAATCTAGCTTTTCAAATCAAAGTCCAATCTTCTCAATTTCAAATTCCAATCTCCTCTTCTAATTTCAAGTCAAATTCAATTTCCAATTCAATCTTTTTCTTCCAATCCAACCTTCTATTTTCAATCGGACTCCTGTCCGAACTACGACTGACCTGATTCCCCCAAAGGAATACGTAGGAAACCTTCATAGGTGCGGTCACAACACTTTTCAAACTTTCAATTCCACCCTCATGGGTGCAATCTCCACATTTTTCAAATCTCAAATTTCAATTTATTTTCAAAATTCTAATTTTAAAATTTTTATTTTCAAATTTCTACTTTTAAATTTCAAACTTTCCAATTTCAATTCCATCTCTTCAAATCTATTTTCAAATCAAATCAATTTCAAATCAATTTCTTTTCAAATCTATTTTTCAATTCTCTTAACTTGCACTTGCATATCATACATCATGTTAGTTTCTTTTTAAGCATTGTTTTTCAAAGTGGATAGGATTGGCCAATAATTAGTTGGAGACTCTCATAGGTGAATCTAGGGTAGATTGACATGTAGGTACCGCAAGGGTGGGGTAGGATGATGGCTTAGTGTGTCTTCCCTACACGTAACTAACCTCCGAACCTAGAATCACTGTTTTCATAGACCAAAAGGAGTTATTTTCCAAAAAGGGCTAAATGCTTTCAAAAGGTTGCTAAACAACCTATTTTCTAAAAAACCCTCTCTTGAGGATGTTTTCCAAAATCGTTTTCCAAAAACCCTAAGTGTAGTCTTCAAATTATCCTTAGTTTTTAGGTGACCTAACTCACCTTAATCAAGTTAGGTGGCGACTCCAAATCTTTTTCAAAAGCCCTTGACTCAAACTTATTTTCAATTTAAACCTAGTCGCACTCATTCTTCTAGGAGGGTGAGTTCTAACGAGAGAGTACAGCATTTTTCCAACTTCTGTGAGTATTCCTCGAGTGCAAAAAATCTGGGCGCGACAATCCTTAAGTCTAGGTTTCCTAAAACCAACTTTTCCAAAGTCAAGTCTTTTCAAATCTTCCAATCAAAGTTCAATCTCTCAACCTTTCAATCCAATTTCCAACTCAATCTCTTTCTTCCAATTATATCTTTTATTTTCAATTGGACTCTTGTCCGAACTATGACTGACCTAATTCCTCCAAAAGGATACGTAGGCAACCCTCATAGGTGCGGTCACAACCTTTTTCAAATCTCTAATTCCACAACATGCTTCAAATTTCTATTTCTACAACTTCTTTCCAATCTCCAATCCTACAATTTTCTTCAAGTTTCCAATTCCATGATCTATTTCTATTTTCAATCTTTAATTTCAATTTCCAAAACCTTTTTCCAAATTCAAACTTCTATCTCTTTCTTTTCAAATCAAATCAAATTCTTTTCAAATCTATTTCCAAATCAAGTCTCTTTTCTTGCACTTGCATATCATGCATCATGTTAGTTTCTTTTCAAACGTTATTTTTCAAAGTGGATAGGATTGAACAATAGTTAGTTGAAGACTCTCATAGGTGAATCTAGGGTAGATTGACATGTAGGTATCGTAAGGGCGGGGTAGGGTGATGGCTTAGTGCGTCTTCCCTACACGTAACCAACCTCCTAACCTAAGATCATTGTTTTCATAGACCAAAATGGAGTTATTTAAAAAAAAAAAGGGCTAAATATATTTTTCAAAGGTTGCCAAATAACCTGTTTTCTTAAAAACCCTCTCTTCAGGAGACATTTTCAAAATCGTTTTCAAAAACCCTAAGTGTAGTTTTCGGATTATGCTTAGTTTTTAGGTGACCTAACTCACCTTAATCAAGTTAGGTGGTGACTCTGAATCTTTTTTCAAAAGCCCTTTATTCAACACAATTTTCAATTCAAACATAGTCGCACTCATTCTTCTGGGAGGGTGAGTTCTAACGAGAGAGTACACCATTTTTCTCACTTGTGTGTGTATTCCTCAAGCACGAAAAATCTGGGCGCGACAGCTGGCGACTCCATTGGGGAAACTTAGAGGGTTAGGCCGTAGTCATGTCTCTTTACCTTTCACCCATGTAGAGTCTTCAATTAACTTGGTTCAATCCTATTCACTTTAAATTTTGAAAACCAAATTTTCAAAATTTTTTTTCAAAAAACATGCTTTATTCATATTATCTTGTATTAAGTTTGTCATTCACATACTAACTCTTGCATCTTTGTTTTGTAAGTGCACTTTGGTTTGCAATTTTATGTTATTAACTACTATGCATGAATGTGATAAACAGGATGGATGGGAGTTGTTGGGCTCTTTCCTCCACTTTTAAAAATCACACACACACACTACATATGCACCTGCATTCTGCATACTTGCATTTTACCCTGACATGTCCTTTCTAGTTCGAAAGGCGGAACGGTATATTGGTTGTGGGCAAGATGCTGTGTCAATTTCTTCGCATACGGCTTCTTGATGGTTCCCCCACTCGGATCATCAACCGATCATGGCACCACCTCGGGGAGTGGGCCTAGGTTTAAAGATTCGGGGACCAAGCCTTTTTAGGACGTATTAGTTAACCCTCAACCTCATACTCATATAGACACCATGCATAGCCAAACCTTTACTGGATTTAAGACACGAGCATCGTTTTCAAAACCACGGAGGAAAGCGCGACTGCTCTTACTTTCATTTATACCTATCTATTCCTGCTGTTATAATGACTGTATTTATACTGTTATAATGTCTGTCTAATTGCTCATGCATGCACGTTTCACTTGCTATCGCATTCTCTCTCCATATACTCTTTGTATATCCATGTTCATGCATTCAATATCCCATGTCAAGACAAGAGTTCCAAGTAACTCAAGTCACTGCATTCTCATACATATGATCAACCCATTGAGAGTGACACCAAGGACACTCTCCCTTGCATTAAGCCTACCCAAACCCTAAGGGTTCCCACGTAACCCTAAGGACTCATAGCATGTATCTCAATTCATTCCATAAGAGGGACCCCAATCCCTCTATGCTCACGAAGATAGGATTGCCAAGAAGACAAGGGGCAACCAATCAACAAGGTCTCTCAACGACCTCCCCGACATCAAATCCAACAAAGGCGAATCCGAAGACTCCAGAGTAATTTAGGTTTTTCCTTTGTAAAACTAGATAGGTGGAAGTCCCAAGGAAAATGCTCCCTTCCCCCTATTGTAATGTATTTCAATTCTTTTGTATCTTAAACCCAAAATTCAATGTACTTCTTACTTTTATGAATGAATACATAGATGGCTTGAAGGTTCCCACTTGACGGTAAGGTATCTGCATACAAGGGCAAATCTCCTATCTCCAAAAGTGGGCCAATACATCATGATTAGTTTCCCTCTTAAATAGGGACACCCTAGGACATGCATTGCATAAAGCTCTCTAAAAACCAGAAATTTACTTGCGATTTGTGTTTTTGTCTTTTCTTTCTGCCTTTATATTTTCCATTTACATAGGTCACCCTCCACTGAGTCAACATTTCTCCCAAGAAGGGGAAACATCCGCCTAGGGATCCCATTATCACCCGGCAAAAAGCATCACTTATGGCTGCTAATCCTGAAGAATCCTCTCAAGTCTCTCGGGAGGAATCAACGAAATGAGGAGCAAGATGGATGAGATGCTCAAGCTCATTCAAACTATGGCTATGAAAGATGCTACTGCAGTCCCATCATCATCTATGACTTCATCCAAGGACCCCAAACCCTCTAATCCAAGGATTGTGCTTTAGTCTGACAACGCTAGGAGGAATAAGGAAGATGCCAAAAGAGCCAACACTAAAGAAAAGGAGACCATATTGCTTTCACCTGCGGCAAAGAAGGTCCCCCTAGACCCTCTCAGTCTGAAAATCCAAGGGTTAGAGGATTTGCTGCGAAGTCTCCATGGCCATGACACTTACGGGTTCACTTCCTACGATGAGCTCTATTTCTTCCCTGACCATCCGAGACCTACTAAGTTTTAAATGCCCGACTTTTAGAAGTACGACGGTACCGGTAACCCCATTGCTCATCTTCGTCTCTATGCTGGAGTGCTAAGTGGACATGGCAACGACCCGAAGCTCCTCATGTAGCTATTCCAACATAGTCTCACGGGGTCTGCTCTACAATGGTTTGCTCGTCTGGACTTAAGGAAGATCACAACCTGGATGGAGCTAGTCCATGCGTTCAAAGCCCAATACCATCACAACATCGACCTCACTTCCGATCGATGGTCTTTGTGACGATGAGCAAGGGTGAGAAGGAGAGCTTTAAAGGATATGTCCTAAGATGGAGGGAGGTCGCTGCACAAGTTAATCCCCCGCTAGAAGAGAAGGAGTATGTGCAATTGTTTGTACATACTTTTCAAGGTATATTCTACAAGAAGCTCTACACAAGTATGGGAAAAAGCTTCTCCGCGCTAATCATGCAAGGAGAGATGATAGAAAACGGGCTCAAGACAGGAAGAATTACAGACCCCTATACCAAGACGGGAGAGAATACCGCTAACATAGCCAAGAAGGTGGCTACTACAAGGGGCATGATCAGGAAGGAAAGTGAAGTATCCGTTATTCTGCCCAGCCAACCACCCCAATACTGTCCCCCGCTATAACCACCCCCGATCTTGCCCTTACCCACCGTGACCATGCCTGTTCCAACCCCTAACTATGGTCCCACTGGGGCAAGACCCAACTTTAATAGATCTGCTCGACACATTCGTACCTTCGACGCCTTGGCCTGCACCCAAACCGAGGCTTACCATAGCTTTCTGAAGAACAACATCTTCAAGCCCGTACCTGCTCACCTGTTCCCAAGCCCTCTGCCCCTGACCTTTAATGCTGCTCTTACATGTGAATACCATTCAGGTGGCCAGGGGCACGACACCGAAAGCTACTTTGCTCTCAAGCACAAAATCCAAGACTTGATCGACAATAAGACCATTGATTTGTAGTCGGTAAAACCTACTCCTATTCTTAATGTGACCACTAACCCTCTGTCGGATCACACCGTCAATATGATACTAGTAGAAATGGAAGGCGAGGGAGAATTCGACGAGCTCGGGGCCAAAGGTTATGAGAACAATTGGGAGGCCGATGAAGAAAATGACCGGGAGGAGGATCTCCTGTTGTGCCCGATTTATCTTTATAACCCTGAGGAGGTGCCTGATGCTTCTAATTGGCCTATTGAGGAGCCAATGTTTCCGAAAGATGAGATGACAGAGAACACGGCTGTTGATGGATGGGGTGCTGAATTTCTACATCCAAAATATGCCGCGGTAGAACGTAACTTACTAGAAAACCCTTGGCCCGTAACTGAGTATAACTATGAAGACATGGGCTGGGAGCTAAAGGAGTCCAAAGAGCAGATGGAGCCGTTCGAGTTGGAAGACGGCGAACTAGTCACCCTGTTTACAAAAGAACCCACTGCAAAGAATAAGAAGGAGGCTGACAACCACGCCAGCAGTATTAACATCTTCAGAGCTCTAGTAGAATTCTTTGCCTATCTCGCTTTGGCTGAGGATCTGGGTCACGAATGAAGCGTCGAAGATGTGAGAATTGGTCCAAAACCTTACTAAAATGGTTTCCCTTCAAAAGCGTATAAGAGAGGGGTGTTTACACTCACTTTCTTTCTATCCCTTTTACTTCCTGTCTTTAAATTGATGTATACATTTCGTTTTTGCTTAAGAACTCTATGCTTTCCATAAAAATGATAATAATAATCGAATGATAGTCTTTTTTTCACTGCTGCTATCTTATATGTCTCTCATGAATAGTAACTACTTCCTCTGCAAGGGGCATGGTGTATCTTATGGAATGATCCAATTTGAAGGGATGATAGCATGAGTTAACCACTCACCAAATGATCAGTTTTTCACAGAGAGAGATGATAAGGATGAGTGAGGATACTACCCAAAGGCAGCACTTACAAGACTCTAAAGCTAAGCGATGTGTGGCCAATTTATCAAAGTGAAGAAAAGCCATCTTTCACTTCCACATCTATAAATAAAAGGAATAAATCACTAAATAAATAAACAAATATGCTTATATTCCCTTTGCTTAACCCTTAGTGCCTCGCGGAAAGCGAAAATTTTTCTTGTCAACCCTGATCCAAGACTGTCCTCCCCACACTAGGGCAGACAATATTTGAGAACTCTAGAAATGGTATCCACCCCCGTTGTACTAAGGCAGCAATGAAAGCTCTATAGATCAAGCAATCTAATTCAAAGTGAAGAGAGGCCCTCATTTTATTTCCCATACAGTCAAAAGCAACCCCTTGCCAAACTCGTTGAGCCATCTATCTTTTCTTAACAAAACCCCAACCTAGGGATCACTGCCCACGTTGGGTTAGATTGAACCACTAAGGAAAAGATCTAAAGAAAAAAAAAATGGTAAAATTACTCGTTCCACATAAAGGAAAAGGGTAGAAAGGACAAAGAAAAAGAAAGGAGTTGCCAAGGGGTAAGAGACCGAAAAAAAAAAAAAGAAAATCTAATTGAAGGCTTGAAGAAATCCACAATTGTGCCACAATAAGAAGAAAAAGAAAGTCATCTCAAAAAGCATATAGAAAGGGTGAAAGAGTAGAGTTATTTTCATCCTGAAAAGTATATAGCCAAAGCAAGAAGGAAATTTAAAGGTGATCCTAGGTTACAAAGGAACCCAGTAGAAATAATAGGTTCAAGCCTTTACCCTTTCTTGCAAAACCTCAAAACCATGGCCTACACTACCCTAGTAAAGTCCACTTTGATTGAAAATGGATTGCTGAAATTAACAAAGCAGAAGCAGAAAAAGAAGAAAAGTCATCCCAAGCAATGGAGGAAAGCCTGGTTGCAAAGCCTCAAGAAGCTGAGCAAGAGAAAATTGTTCAGCCAAAGGAAAGCCATCAAGGAATCAAATCAAACCAAGTTCTTGTCAAATCTACTTTCAAAATCGAATCAAATTCTCGCACTTGCATTATCATGTATCATGTCAACTTCTTTTTTCAAATCAAGTGGATAATTTTGGACATTTATTAATCAAAAACTCTAATGGGTGAACCTAGGGTGAATAGACATGAAGGTACCGCATGGGCGGGGTTGGGTGATAGCTTAGTGCGTCTTCTCTACATGTAACCAACCTCCGAACCTAGATCACTACTTTCAATAACCAAATGGAGTTATTTTAAAAAAAAAAAAGGCTTAAATATTTCCAAAGGTTGTCCAAACAACCTCTTTTCTTAAAAATCCTCTCTTAAGGAAGTTTTCAAAATTGTTTTCAAAATCCCTAAGTGTAATCTTCAAATTGTGCTTAGTTTTAGGTAACCTAACTCACCTTAATCAAGTTAGGTGGTGACTCTAAATGTTTTTCAAAAGCCGTTTATTCAAATTAAATTTCTAATTCAAACCTAGTCACATTCGTCCTTTCAGAAGGATGAGTTCTAACGAGAGAGCATTGTTTTTTTCTCACTTGTCTTTTCGAGTGCGAAAAATCGGGGCGTGACAAATGCTCAGATAATTCATTATCCATACCTTATTCCTTCAAGATGCTGCGTTCTTATAATGTTGTGCTCTCTGTCATGACTACTCGTGTAATCATGGTCTACATCATAGGGTCATGCAATTTAGAGTGGGCTGATCGGACAGGAATACACCTTTATCGCCATTTTTGAGTTCGACAAACTGGATGTCAGTGTGGTCATCGCGTCTTGTATCTCCTTCACATTGAATGTGGGTTGGTTCAACATTAAATGCTGACAATGGAGCATTAAATACTCTAGTATCTCTGACTTAGGTGACCCGGTTTATTCAGGCCAGGTAGTTTTCCTATTTGGGCTGACCATGGAGTATGGGCCTCAATTACCCTAATGAAGTTCGAGCCGCTAATGGTCTCCATGAAGCCTCTTAGTATTTATTGGACCTGCCCTTTTAGGCTGGGCTGGGATTTTCTAACCCACAATTGCCCCTCAGCCCTAGCATCCTACGATAGGGGGTTGGGGTTGATACAGCAAAGCCATTCGAGCTGTGATGTTTTGCATTGTTAGAGGTTGTAATGCAATGAGGTCGTTAAATGACTTGACGATGATGCTGCCGTCCCAACTTTTTCTGTGAAACGAAGGGATTGTGGCTATCTTTCATACGCAAAGCCAAACACAAACTTTGAACTTCTAATATATTTTTTTTCACAGAGGTAGCAACTCTGTAAGTTTTCCCTCTCATCTTGTTTATCTTTTACGTCCCCGGGTAGGAAACCTTAGAAAGCTTTGTCTCTGGTTTGCAATGGGGTCGTGCCTTAGGAGTATGCTTATTACTTCTGATAGTATTACTACGTTTAAGGCCTAATATAGCTTCCCGATGGGTGTAGGCATTAGGTTAATCGGTCCTCGGGATGACGGTCGGGTAGTAATAGAGTAGGAAACTCTCTTCCCTCTCGTTGCCATTGTAGAGGGTGGACTTCGGTTTTCCATTCACCCCTTTATGACTGAAGTCCTCAATCACTACAAAATTGCCCTAATCCAACTTGCACCAAATAGGTATAGGATAGTGATGGGGGTGATTGAGTTGAACAGAAGGTTGGGTCTGAACCTAGGACTTCACGAATTTGACTATTGTTACTCGACAGTGGAGGTGAATACTGCCCGGTCAGACCACTGTAGACACTATTTTAGGGCTAGGGCTAGCCCCAGAGAGTTGGTTCAGTTTCTCCCAAGCTCGGGGAAGGGGATTGATGATATCATAGTTAGGGTGAGTAGCCCTTAGGAATTTAGGGAAATCCCTGTGGAGCTAGCCCTATCAGCACGATGCCCTAAGGTTCTATAAAAAATAGGTTGATCTTCTCTTCCCCGATTTGGTACAAGCTTCCTCTCTATTATTTATTTGAGACTCCGTCTATTTCTGACTTGACACCTTCCTATTTTTTGCTTTGCAGCTGATTTTGGTGCCAAGGACAAGGATACCGAACTTTTGGGGGTGGATCTAAATGCTCTAGGCATTGTCTGGGCATACAAAGGTGAAGGAGCATTGGCCGGGATTGGGCGAGCCGCTCATGTTTTGCTAGGATACCTAGTTCAGTATCAGTCTTTTGCAGCAGTATACGGAGTTGCCACCTCAGTCCTCGCAGCGCAGAAGGCAGAGGAAACTCTACCTGAGATCAACAAGTACCTGGCATTGTTGCCCCCACCCCCTGCCGCTTTTGCTGCTTTGCCTATCTCCGCTGTCGTCGAAGAAAACGTAGTCCCCAAAGTGCACAATCTATGATTGGCACTAGCATGGAGAGCTTCCAGAAAGAGGAAAAGAGCGATCCCATCCTCTGTTGCTGCCACCTCTTCAACTACGGAAGTCACTGCTCTAGGTGGTAGTGTTAAGATTCACCCTCCTGTTATGCACTTCGGCACTGGAACTAATGCCGACCCTTAGCTGGTGGTTTGGATAGAGCCCTGGTACCTCAGTAGGGTGCCAAGAAAAGGAAACTAGTGAAAACTACTGAAAAGGAGGCAACTCAAGCAAAGGAGACTGATTCTGTTACCCCTCCATGCACATCGGCAGAAGCTTATCCAAGGGGTAAAGTTAAGGCTGAGGAGCCGACGACTAAGGAGTTCATAGTTCGGCCAAACGTTGCTGGTCAACCCATGAACACCTAGGGCTCGATATTTAACTGTCCAGCAGTGGCCATTGGTGCTCTCTAGGCCTTAGTGCCGCCTAGAGATATCAGGGAGCTGAGCGAGAACGATGATGATGTGCTGCTAGTAGGTGCCATTCACGAACCAATGATGGTAAGGAGTTTTTTCCGTCTGTCTTTCTTCTTTAAGTTTTTTGTTGAGCTCTCATTTTAACTTTTGTCCTCTTTTGTCCGAGGCAGGGGGCCATCCAAAGTTTGGAGGTTTTGCATCGATTTTGTATCCTGCGAGATCGATGCGCCAATCTTTTGGTAGACCATGACCGATACAAGAATAGGTTTCATACAAGGGATAATGAGGCCAGAGGCTTCCAAAAGGCCTTCACAGAGCAGCAAGTTGTCCTAGGGGATACACTGGCCTCCCTCAACCAGAAGGAAAAATATTTTGAGGAAGGTGGGGTTGAAGTTGCTAATTTGAAGGGTAGGCTGCCTGAAGCTGAGAAATCGGCGTCCGAAGCAGAGGCGGCTCTGGCTGAATCTCAATCAGAGGTGAACGAGCTAAAGGAGTGTGAGGCTTAGTACACCAAGGGTTTCAATGATGCCGAGGATTAGTATGAGACTCAAGTGAAGACCATAAAGAAGGGTGCCTTTCGAGACGGCTGGACATCGGTACTGACGAAATCAATGCTGGACAAATCCTCCTCTCTATGGACAAAGATACCAGCTTAGGCTGATGCCGAGCTGGAATCCGATGATGACGAGGGTGCCGATACCCATGGTGGTGGGGCGAATATTGGCCGTGAAGCCTAGGTAATTGATGAAGCCAATCCAACCGAGCTTGCTCCAGTCGACCTGCCATCAACCATTGAACTACATCTGGCTGACCTGTCTACTTTCGAACCCCCGACGGCAGAGCTACCTTAGGGAACACAACAGTGTAATTTTTTATTATTTGTAAATGTACATTTCTCTACATGTCTCTTGTGTGCCATTCCCCTGATAAATAGTTGAATACTGATATTCGGGCTAGCTCGCCAAAGACAGTCACTTTGTAAATTGTGCCTTTTTACTAAGCCAAACTATTAGACTAGGTCGCATTGAGTTGAGATACTTATCTTTTTTGATTCCTCAATTTTTGGTGGTTCTTCTGCCGATATTCTTGATTTAGGCAGGACCAAGGGGGGTCTGTGGCCTATGTGTAGTCGACCTGCTCTGCGTTTAAACAGGACCAAGTTTTCACACTTGGTTTTAATGACCTCTATTGGCCGACCTGGTCATAAATGATCCAGGACCAAGTTTTTACTCCTGATTTTTTGTGACCTTCGTTGGCTGACCTGTCCAACTTAGACAGGACCAAGTTTTTATACTTGGTTTTAATGAACTTCATTGGCCGACCTGGTCATAAATGATCCAGGACCAGGTTTTTACACCTGATTTTCTGTGACCTTCATTCGCTGACCTGTCCAACTTAGACAGAACCAAGTTTTTAAACTTGGTTTTAATGACCTGCATTGGCCAACCTGGTCATAAATGATCCAGGACCAGGTTTTTACACCTATTTTTTTGTGACCTTCATTGGCCGACCTGGTCATAAATGATTTAGGACCAGGTTTTTATACCTAGTTTTTTTTTTTTTTTTGGTCTTCCTTCAATACTTTGCAATTTGGAGTGGCATCAACTTTGTTGAGTAGCTTCCAATTTCATTGATTTGTGCAACGATTACATTTTTGTTAAAGGAAGTTGCCTTATTTTGAGTACAAACTACAGGCATATACATCATTTGAAGATAAGAATGACCTACTAGTAGAATTTTCAGAGATTGTTTGCGTTCTAAGGTCGGGGTAGTTGTCACATTTCTTTGACAATTTCCAGTCGATATACCCCCACGCCGACTTGGGACGTAATTCTGTAGGGACTTTCTCAATTTTCAAACCAAACGAAACTTCCCTTTTTCAAACTTTTCTTTTCAATCAAATCAAAACCTTCCATTTCAAATCCCTCAAATCACTCTTTTTTCAAATCTTCCAAATTTAAACTTCATTTAAGTCCTTTCATTTTGAAAACAATTCAGACTTGCCTTTTTTTTAAATCAAATCTTTTCAAAACAAATCAAATCTTCTCAAATTCAAATCTTCTTGAAAAGGAAACATTTCAAAATCAAATCAATTCTTCTTGAACAGGAAACATTTCAAAAGTCCAATCTTCTTGAAAAGGAAACAATTTAAAAAACAAACATTCCTGAAAAGGAAACTTTCTAGAAATAGGAACCCATTTCAAAATTCTAACTCTTTCGGACTATTGTCCGAACTAGAATTGACTTGATCCTCTTTAAGGAGGTATGTAGGGAACCTTTCTGGGGTTTGGTCACAACCCTTTTCAAATTCCCAATTCCATTTTTCAAAGTGAACTCCCTCTTTCAAACTCTTCTTCAAATTATATTTTCAAAAGTTTTCTAAATGGATAACATTAAACATTGGTAATCGATGAGTCATAATTAGGTGAGTAAAAGGTGATTAGACATATAGGTACTACAAGGACGGGATAAAGTGATAGTCTTAGGACATCTTCCCTACACGTAGCCAACCCCCGTACTTAAGAATTTCTATTTCAAAGACTAAAATTGGAGTCAAATTTTCAAAAGGGTTTTCCAATGTTTTTAGGGTTGTCAAGTGATCACTTCTGAATAATGCAATTTATATATGCCAGTGTGAAGTTGCGATGCAGTAATAATATCTCGATAAGTCCAAGGTCAATCCACAGGGAAATTGAAGAATAAGCTCTATGAGTAAAGTTTGCAATCAGAACAACAGAATAACGAGCTCGGAATCAATTAAAACTCTAGGAGAGCTTTCAAAGAGAAAATAAAAATCAATTGTTGGAGATGGTAGATCTAAATTATCAGACAATAAAATTAAACTAATTTTAGGGATATATTCAAATAATATAAAAATTTCTTGGCAAGGTTTGATCCAGTAATAGGCATATAGGTAGGTTCCCAAGATAGTTTTGATTAAAGAAACTCAAGATTCGATTACCCACTTTTGAGTTGATATTGATTTATTTACTAGTGTTCATACCAAGGTCTTATTCATGCATGTCCCAATTTATAAACCTGTCTACAAAATATGTTTGAAGCTTAATCAAGAATAGTAGATTTCTAAAGTACTCCTAATAAGAATATGTAAACAATTATAATCAATATCCTTATCAAAAATTCTAGGTATATGTATTCCTGCTTACAAATCAGTCTATACATACATGCTAGATATGATCAAGAATATTATTTCCGAAAATATTCATAGGCAAGAACATGAATCTTAATCCAAGATCTAGAAATCTTAGAAAATAAATAACTATTTTCAATATCTACCTGTAACCTAGTTACTTTCTTAACTCATGCCAAAAATAGATTTAGCTACTAAAAAACATTATAAAGATTGCAAGAATAGAAATAATAATTAAAGAATGAAAATACTCCATTAAAGAAATATAATATTGAATTCATAATAAGAACAAGAGAAAAAACTAAAGATGAAAACTGAAGATTAAAAGATTCTCCCTTGAAAGATGAAAAGATTCGTAGCCTCCAAAGGTTGAATACTCCAAACCCTAGAAAAACCCTAGAATTCTTCTTATCCTTCAAAACATAAAACTCCTAAGCCTATTCTACTACCTACAAATCTATCTACAACTAAAAAGTGAGTTAATATACAAATCCCGTCGTTAGTCGCACGGAAGATTCCCATTGAGTGCTCCGATGGGCTTGGTCACTTCACAAAAGTTGTAGGTCTCAAAACGTTATATGAAATCGACATATTATAAGCCTTAATAGCCTTTCTAGTTTGAGAGATATGGGCTTCCAAAGTTTCAGCTCTGCATGCTTCAACAGCTTGTACCACAGCTTTAGCAGCTTGTACCTTGATAGCAACCTCTTGAAACATATGATTAAATTGCATTCGAAATCATTCCATTTAAGCTCAAAAATTGCATAAAGCATAATACACTTAATTATTATCAAAAGATAACCCCAAAGACATATATACTCGTAAACTAATGCTAACAAAGTACTAATTAAGGCCTTATAATTGCCCTTTTGAAGCGCAATTACACCCCCAACTAGATTTTTGTTAGTCCTTAGCAAAACACTAAAACCAAAAACATAATCTTCACTTTCGTAGAAGTCACGATTGCATTTAGCCTGTGCATCATGCCTTTAAACCCCTAGATTACCCTAAGTGGACGAGTGATGTCTCGTGAGTGCTTGCAGTGATGATACCCATAAACATCTATTTATTTCAAATAATCAATGATAGAGAGAATAATTAAAGCATATGATAATTTACTCAAGGTAATTCTCAACTCAACCTCTATCATGAGTTATGCAAGGTTAAGACATGAAAGTTACAAGAAAGATGCACATTACAATGCACTAACACTGCAATATAACTTACGTGTATCAATATCATGCACTAACATCCTTCACACTTTGATTCAAATGCTCACAAGGTATATACTCACAAAAATATGAACACATAGGTTTCTCAATGGAAAGCTCATCATAAGAGTAATTGTATAAGTCATGCAATACGAGCAATCTAATAACAAAAATCGTAAAAACATAAGTGTATCGACTTTAACATAGCTTCATGAAAGAATATTCATAGTTAAAGTAATAATCAATAAATTGACAAGGATACTTATACTCAAAAGAATTTTTAACTCATGTATACTTCAGATCAACTATGGTTGTCTGTATGAAGAAGAAAAATGTATGGAGAGAAAAAGAATAAACTACTCAAAACGTTTCTGCTCAAGGCCTCCAATGTTCACTAAAGCCATGCTTTCACCTCCCATTTCATATGATAATGCTTCTCATTTTTTTCATTTTTTTTCATATTTTTTTCTCTTTTCCTTTTTTTCACGGTTCTTCATATTTCTTCTCCTTTTTTTTTTCCTTTTCTCTTTTTTTCATCACATCACAAATACATCATCCCTTTCTTTTCAAGCTCTTCACTAGTACCAAGATCACATCTCTTTTATAGGAAACATTTCAACAATGAATTGGCTCTATCAATGATGATATATAAAAGGTTCAAGAGAAAGAAACTAGAAACTATGAATCCAACAAGAATAAAATGACCAAAAAAAAAAAAAAATCATATCCGAAGTATATTAAGTTTGAAATTCAAAAGAGTATAAGTGTCAATAACCTTAATCGTTACCTAACTTATGAATCAAAATTAAGTATAATGAAGCTATTGAAAAAAATAGAAAATAAAAGAAATATCCTCTAGTAAATGTAAATCCACTTCGAAAAGAAGATAAATTGGCTCTAAAGCTCACAAGGTACAATCTTCACTATTTAAGGATGAAAAATGCACAAAACCATCAACACAAAAAGTCATATAACAAGATAGTGCATAATGATGTAATCTCTCTCTCTTGTAATGTTTTCATGACAAAAACTTGTAATGCATCATCATAAGAAGTTAACTCGACAATTAAGCTCAAGTTTCGTCAAATGGATGCCTCCTATCATTCTCAATTCAAAGATTGTATAACATGAACATAAATATAGTTCTCCAAAAACACATTTTCAACACTCCTAACATGAATAATACTAAACAATAAAAACATAAATGAAAGTGTTAAAGATACCGATCATGACCGATAAACCATATGCTACTTAACTCTTGTAAGCACCTCACTTTTGACTGCTCAGCAGTCTACAGTCAGTCCAGACTTGTATTCAAGTCAATGTAGACATATTCTGAGTCAAATCAACTTTTTAAGTCCTAATCCCGTCAATCAAACCGCTTCGTGGGCCCACCATGGCCAAATAGATGCAAAATGACCCAAAATGCCCTTGTAGGCGTTGTTCAGTCCAATCCCGTAGGCGCGTCTTCCCAAAGACGATAAGTCCCCTTTTCCAGTCCAATTTCAATCCCTCTCTCGAGAAAGTTGATTCCTCAAGACGGTAAGTCTATCCTGCCCAGCACGTTTTTTGAAGAAAGTTTCTTCGGAATGGTAAGTCCCTTCAAACCCCTCGATCGGGACGAGACCCCAAGTCCCCGAGATGGTAGAATGGTCCACCTTTGGCGCCTGCTATCCTGCCAATGTAGAAATGTTCATTTCGGCACGCCTTTTGAAAAAGTTGATCCCTCAGGCGCTAAGTCCCTTTAGCAGCTTCATGAGATCAGGTAGTCTTAGGAATGATCGCGAACTGTTAGAGTAGCGGAAGTACTCACAAACATCGCAACCATCAGGGTAACGGAAATACTCGCAAACAGGTCGATATAGGGAATTTTCAACAAACCCCTATATCACAGGACCGCCGTCAGAGTGGCGTAAACACTCAAAACCCAAGTCAACATCGGTGCCTGCTAGCCCACTTCGGTGAAAAATGACCAAACTGCCCCTAGGGCCATTTTTCGGCACGTTTTCTCGAGAAAGTGCCTAAGTCCTAAGAACGGTAAGTCAACCCTTCCAAGATTGTTCTAGAGATGATCCGGCATGATTAGGTGCCTTTTAGCTAGTTTCGGGCCAATTCCGAGACTTTTCGGTCAAGATAACCATTTTGCCCCTAGGCATCCAAGCGCCCCGGGGACCACACCGGCTCTAGATATGAAACCGGTAACCTCCCGAGAATGCTTCTTATAGTATTTTCAACCTTCCATTATCTTTCCGGATCATTCCGAGTCAATTCCGGCAAACCCAGTGCAAAATGACCATTTTGCCGCTGGTGGGCCGGTCGCCTTTTCCGACCACACCGGCTCTGGGTATCAAACTAGTAGCCTTTGGGGACATTCTAAATAATATTTCTAAATCTCGGGTCTTCTTCCGAGACATCCTGAGCCCGTCTTGGCAGCTCTCCAGCCTGGTTGACCGTTTTGCCCCTAATGGCCCGGTCAACCCTTTCAACACATCCTATCCTCATTTTTCAAGTCAAATGCCTCCAGGACTCTATTCTAAGTCCTGTCCCTTTCCGGCTTTTCGGGCCATTTTCGGTCCCTTAAATGCTTCCCGGACCTTTCGGAGTCACTGCTAGTGAAGCCAGGCCAAAAATTACATGGTAGTCACTAGTACAGACGCCCAAATCTTATGAAGATACGTTGCTTGTCGACCTTCAAACTTTCCTAAGTGGCCGGTGCCACTAGTAGTGGCGCCAAGCAAATATTTGGCCTGGCGCCACTCCTAGTGGCGCCAGAAGGATTTTTGGCCTAGCGCCACTACAACAGGCACCACGTCATTCCTCTCTCTATAAATATAGAGCCTCTTCCAGCGTGAAAGAGGTCCGTAAACTCAGTCTGAAAACCTTATTATTCGATATACAGAGCTCGTAGCCTCTCTAAACCCTAGTCTCCTTAGGTTCTCCAAACCTTAGCCTCCATACACAAACCCTAGCCTCCTAAACACTCACATACACTCCTATACACTCATACACTAGCTTCCAAAGCCTCCATTGAAGACTTGAAGTGTTGCAAATTGAAGTTCTCGAAGATCAAGACGAAGATTGAAATGAAGACCGAAGCAAAATGCGTAAAGCAAAGTAAAATAAACAAGACACAAGGTAGGCTTCTTATTTAAGTTTACGCATCCTCCCCCTCTCCCCTCTCTTTCTGAACCCACTTGGGTTTTCTTCTATTTTAATTCCCCATCTTCTTTCCCCCCTTTCTTGCATGCTTGAAACAAAGGACTTCCCGGTCCATGTGTAGGATTAGGCTATTGGGAGGTCATCATGTCGGGGGCTTTCTTTTAGTCTAACAGGAGATCACGAGGGTTCGGCCCCCTTGATTATGTGGTGAAGCCTTTTACCTTGTATGTTCATGATCCCAACTTGCATTATACATATCATAATCTTGCATTCTTTCAAAATTTATTTTCAAACTTGTTTTCAAAACTTGCTTTAACATCATTTTCAAACTTGCATCAAAACCTTCTTTTTTAAAATCACAATCCTAAGGTGATTCTAGCCTTTCTATGGCTACGATTTCTTTAGGAAAGTGTTATATTTAAAGTGACCGATATGGTCCATATTTCCAAAATCCTTGTTGTTTTCGAAACCACTATCCTAAAGTGGTTCTAGCCTTCTTATGGTTAGAATCGCTTTAGGAAAGTGAGATATTTAATGTACTTTATGAAAACTTTCTTTTCAAATCTCTCCTTCTAAAAATCTCTTTTCCAACATGCTTTCAAAAAACTCTCTTCAAATCTCTTTCCAAAATTGTTTTCTAAAAACTCCCTCCAAAAATCTATTTTTTTAAAACTCCTTTTTGAACTCCTTTCCAAAAAGCTCTTCAAAATTCATTTTCTAAAAACGTTCCTTAAATCTCTTTCCTAAAAACTCTTTCCAAAAACTCTTCCTCAAAACTCTTCCTAAAACCTCTCTCTAAGAACTCTCTTTTCAAGTTTACTTTCTAAAGACTCCTTTCTAGGATTTTCTTCCAAATATCTCTCTTTTTAAAAACTCACTTTCCAAATTCTCCTTCCTTAGAGCCCAAGTTAAGCCCTAGAACCCACGATTAGGAAACCCTAATTTTCCTTTCCAAAAACATGATTTTCAATCTTGCCTTAAAACTTAGGTTTCCAAAATCTCCCTTTTACATCAAAAATCAAAAGCTTCCAAAAACTTCTTTCTACGTTAAAACTATAGTCTTCCCAAATCTAGGATTTCCAAAACTCTATCTTTCTAATCCCATGCCAAATTAAATCTTCCCTTTAGGAAACCAAATCCAATCTCCCCATTTAGGAAACTAGTTCCTATCCTCCGTTTTTGGAAACAAAATCAAAACACCTCTTTTTAGAAATAAAATCCCATCCCTTGTTTTAGGAAATACGAATCTCAATCCTTCCAACTCCAAATCTTTCCTAATTCACTCCTTCCTAATTTCCTACTTTCCTAAATCATAAGTTTCCTAAACCTAAACATTTAAATCTTTCCTTACACTTTAAGTTTCTAAACCTTTCCTAATTCCACACATTTCCAAATCTTAACTTTCCAAATTTAACTTTTCAAATCTTTCTAAACTTCCAAACTTTCTTACTTTCTAAACTTCCCTATTTCAAAATATTCCAAATTCAAAACTTCCTTAGGTTAAAACTTCCTAGAAACGAAACCTTCCTTAAGTTAAAACTTTCAAAATCCAAAACTTTCTTAAGTCAAAACTTTCTAAATTCGAAACTTTCTTAAATTCTAAACTTTCTAAATTCTAAAAACTTTCCAACTTTAAATACTTTCTTAATTTCAAAACTTTCCTAATTCAAAACTTTCCTAAAACGGAGCTTTCCTAAAATGTAACTTTCCTATTTTGAAAACTTTCCTAATTCAAAACTTTCCTAAAATGAAGCTCTCCTATTTTGAAACTTTCCTAGTTTGAAACTTTCCTAATTCGAACCTTTTTCTAATCTTCCAAGTCTAACATTCGAGTCCAATCTTTCTTAATCTCAAGTTCTTTCTAAATCTTATCTTTCCTAAGTCTAGGTTTCCTAAATCTCAATCTTTCCAAAACAACTCCAAATCCCTCTTCCAACTTCTATCTTTCCAAATCAAAGTCTAATCTTTTCAATTCCAAATTTCAAATTACAATCTTCTATTATAAATTCAATTCAAATCCAAATTCCAATTCAATTTCTTTTTCCATATCAGACCTTCTATTTTCTATCGAACTCTTATCCGAACTATGACTGACTTGATTCCTCCAAAGGGATACGTAGGCAACCCTCATGGGTGCGGTCACAACCTTTTTCAAATCTCTAATTTCGCAATCTTTTTCAAGCTTCTATTTCTAACTTCCAATTCCATAATCTATTTTAAGTTTCCAATTCCAAATTTCTATTTCCAAATCTCTATTTCCAATTTCTAAAACTTTTCAATTTCAAATCTACCTCTTCAAATTTCTTTTTAAATAAAATCAATTTCTTCTCAAATCTATTTCCAAATCAAATTTCTTTTCTTGCACTTGCATATCATGCATCATTCTTTTAAAAATTCTTTTCTACAGTGGTTAGGATTGGGCATTTGTTAGTTGAAGACTCTCATAGGTGAATCTAGAGTAAACAGACATATAGGTACTGCAAGGGCGACGTAGGTGTAAGCAGTCCATTTTTGACCGCTCGGCAGTCTACAGTCCGTCCAGACCTGTATTCAAGTCAATGTGGACATATCTTGAGTCAAATCAACTTTCAAAATCTAATCTCGTCTATCCATCGCTTCGCGGGCCCACCAAGCCCAAATAGAGGCAAAATGACCAAAATGCCCTTAGGCAGCATTGTTTGGTCCAAATCCAAATTAAGCGTGTCTTTTCGGAGACGATAAATCCCCTTTCCAAATCCAAATTAGGCGCGTCTTTTTGAAGACAGTAAGTCCCCTTTCCATATTCTCATAGGCGCGTCTTTTCAAAGATGGTAAGTCCCCTTTCCAATTCCAATAGGCACGTCTTTCCGAAGACGGTAAGTCCCCTTTCCAATTCCAAATCAGGAATGTCTTTCCGAAGATGGTAAGTCCCCTTTCCAATTCCAAATCAGGAATGTCTTTCCGACAATTCCATTAGGCACGTCTTTCCAAAGACGGTAAGACCCTTTTCCAATTCCTTTTCCAATTCCAATTCCTCTCTCGAGAAAACTAATTCCTTAAGACGATAAGTCTATCCAATTTGGCATGTTTTTCAGGGACAGTTTCTTCGGAACAGTAAGTCCCTTTTAAACCTGTCGACCGAGACGAGACCCCAAGTCCCCTAGATGGTAGAAGGGTCCATCTTTGGCGCCTGCTAGCCCGCCAATGCAGAAATGTTCATTTCGGCACGCCTTTTGAGAAAGTTGACTTCTTAGGCGCTAAGTCCCTTTAGCAGCTTTCCGAGATCAAGCATTCCCGAGAATGATCGCGAACCGTCAGAGTAGCGGAAGTACTCGCAAACATCGCAACTGTCAAAGTAGCGGAAATATTCGCAAACAGGTCGATATAGGGAATTGCTAACAAACCCCTGTATCATAAGACTGCTGTTAGAGTGGCGGAAACACTCAAAACCCAGGTCAACACCGGTGCCTGCTAGCCCATTTAAGTGAAAAATGATAAAACTGCCCCTAGGGCCTTTTTTCGACACGTTTCTCGAGAACACACCTAAGTCCTCAGAATGGTAAGTCCACCCCTTCCAAGATCGCCTTAGAGATGATGCGGCATGATTAGGTGCCTTCTAATCAGTTTCGGGCCAATTCCGAGACTTTCTGGTTAATATAACCATTTTGCCCCTAGGCATCTGAATGCCCCGGGGACCATACCGGCTTTGGGTGTTAGACCGGTAACCTCCCGAGAATGCTTCTTATAGTGTTCTCAACCTTCTAGTATCTTTCCAGATCATTCCGAGTCAGTTCTGATAAATTTGGTGCCAAATGACCGTTTTGCCACTAGTGGGTTGGTCGCTTTTTCGACCACATTGGCTCTGGATATCAAACCGGTAGCCTTTAATGTTTTCAAATCTCGAGTCTTCTTCCGGGACGTTCTGAGTCTGTCATAACAGCTTTTTGGCCTAGTTGACCGTTTTGCCCCTAATGGTCTGGTCAACCCTTCCAACACATTTTGTCATCATTTTTCAAGTCAAATACCTCTGGGACCCTATTCTAAGGGTTCCTACCCTTTTTCGGCATTCTGGGCCATTCCCAATCCCTTAAATGCTTCTCGGACATTTCGGAGTCACTCCTAGTGAAGCTAGGCTAAAAATTGCATAGTAGTCACTAGTGCTGGCGCCCAAATCTTTCAAGATATGTTGCTTGCCGACCTTAAAACTTTCCTAACTGGCTGGCACCACTTCTAGTGGCGCCAGAAGTATTTTTGGCCTGGCGCCACTACAACAAGTGCCAGGTCATTTCTTTGTCTATAAATACAGAGCCTTCTCCAGCGTAAAAGAGGTCTATAAACTTAGTCTAAAAACCCTACTTTTCGGTATACAGAGCTCGTAGCCTCTAAACCCTAGTCTCCTTTAGGTTCTCTAAACCCTAGCCTCCATACACAAATCTTAGCCTCCTATACACTCATACACTCTCATATACTCATACACTAGCCTCCAAAGCCTCCTTTGAAGACTTGAATTGCTGCAATCTGAAGCTTTGAAGATTGAAGACAAACTCTTGAAGACTGAAGTGAAGACCGAAGCAAGAGAAGCAAACCAAAGTGCGCAAAGCTAAGCAAAATAAAAATGATACAAGGTAGGCTTCTTATTTACGTTTACGCATCTTCCCCCCTCTCTTCTCTCTCCTAACCCACTTGGGTTTTCTTCTATTTTAATCCCCCATCTTCTTCCCCCCTTCTTGCATGCTTGAAACAAGGGAATTCTCAGTCCATGTGTAGGATTAGGCTATTAGAGAGTCATCGTGTCGGGAGCTTTCTTTTAGTCTAACTAGAGACCACCTGAGTTCGGCGCCCTTGATTATATGGTGAAGCCTTTAACCTTGTATGTTCACGATCCTCTTTGCATTGTGCATATCATGATCTTGCATTCTTCCAAAGTTCATTTTTAAACTCGTTTTCAAAGCTTACATTAGCATCATTTTCAAAATTGCATCAAAATCTTCTTTTTCAAAACTTATTTTCAAAACCATAATCTTAGGGTGGTTCTAGCCTTTTTATGGCTAGGGTTGCTTTAGGAAAGTGTTACATTTAAAGTGACCAATATGGTCCATATTTTCAAAACATTATTGTTTTCAAAACCATTATCTTAAAGTGGTTCTAACCTTCTTATGGTTAGAATCGCTTTAGGAAAGTGAGGTATTTTATATATACTTTCTAAAAACTCTCTTTTCAAATTCCTTCTTCTAAAAACCTCTTTTTCAACATACTTTCCAAAAACTCTTCTCTTCAATCTCCTTCTTCAAATTGCTTTCCAAAATTGTTTTCTAAAAACTCCCTCCAAAAATCTGTTTTCAAAACTTCCTTTTCAATTCCTTTCCAAAACACCTTCTTCAAAATTTCTTTCCTAAAACCACTCCCTAGGTTTGCTTCTTAGAAAACTCTCTTCAATCTCTTTTCCAAAATTGTTTTTCAAAAACTCCTTTCTAACAATCTCTTTCCAAAAATATCTTTCCTAAAAGCTCCTTTCCAAAAACGCTTTCCTTAAAGTTCACTCTTCAAAGACGCTCCTTACGTTTCCTTCCTAAACAACTCTTCCCAAAAATCTCTTTCTAAAAACTCCTCAATAGGATTTCTTTCCAAAAAACTTCTCTTTTCAAAATTTATTTTCTAGAAACTCCTCTCTATGATTTCCTTCCAAAAATCCCTCTTTCCAAAAAACCCACTTTCCAAAAGCTCTTTCCTTAGAGTCAGAGTCAAACCCTAGAACCCACAATTAGGAAACCTTAATTTTCCTTCCCAAAAGCATGATTTCTTATCCCTTACTTTGGCCTCAAAACCTAGGTCTCCAAAACCTCTTATTTTTTACATCAAAACTGTCACGCCCATATTTTTCGCACTCAATGAATACACACACAAGCGGGAAAAATGATGTACTCTCTCGTTAGAACTCACCCTCCTAGAAGAATGAGTGCGACTAGGTTTGAATTGAAAATAGATTTGAATAAAGGGCTTTTGAAAAAGATTTGGAGTCGCCACCTAACTTGATTAAGGTGAGTTAGGTCACCTGAAAACTAAGCATAATCCGCAAACTACACTTAAGGTTTTTGGAAAAGGGATTTTAAAAATATCGCCTCAAGAGAGGGTTTTTAAGAAAAATAGGTTGTTTGGCAACCTTTGAAAAACATTTAGCCCTTTTTGAAAAATAACTCCGTTTTTGGTCTTTGAAAACAATGATTCTAGGTTCAAAGGTTGGTTACGTGTAGGGAAAGCGCACTAAGTCATCACCCTACCCTGCCCTTTCGGTACCTACATGTCAATCTACCCTACATTCACCTATGAGAGTCTTTAACTAACATATGTTCAATCCTATCCACTTTAGAAAAATAATATTTAAATACTATCATGATGCATGATATGCAAGTGCAAGAAAAGAAAATTGAAAAATAGATTTGGAAAGACATTGATTTGATTTAAAATAGATTTAAAATTGAAATTAAAAAGAGATTTGAGAAAAGGGATTTGAAAATAGAAATTTGGAATTTGAAGTTTGAAAATAGATTGGAGATTTGAAAATATTGTAGAATTTGAGATTTGTAAAATGTGGAGATAGAGACTTGAAAAATGTGGTGACCGCACCCATGAGGGTTGCCTACGTATCCTTTTGGACGAATCAGGTCAGTCGTAGTTCAGACAAGAGTCCGATTGAAAGTAGAAGAGTTGATTTTGAAAAGAGATTGAATTGAAAATTAGATTGAAAGATTGAGAGATTGAACTTTGATTGGAAAATTTGAAAAGACTCGACTTTGGAAAACTTGGTTTTAGGAAACCTAGACTTAAGGACTTAGAAAAGAAGGATTGGATTTGACTTAGAAAGATTTTGAAAAAGAATTGACTTGAATATTGGACTTGGAAGATTAGGAAACTTGGAATTAGGAAAGATGTTGATTTAGGAAAATTTCGAATTATGAACCTTTCATTTTAGGAAAGTTTTGGTTTAGGAAAGTTTAAACTTAGGAAAGTTTTGGAATTAGGAAAGTTTCGAATTAAGAAAGTTTTATTTTGAGAAAGGTTTTGAAATAGAAAAATGATGAATTTAGAATTGTTTTGAATTAGGAAAGTTTAGTTTAAGAAAGGTTTAGACTTTGGAAAGTTTCAAGTTAAGAAAGTTTTGAATTTGGAAAGCTTAGAATTTTAGAAAGATTTTAAATTAGGAAAGATTTAGAAAATATTTGAATTAAGAAAGTTTCATTTTGAGAAAGGTTTTGAAAATAAGGAAGTTTTGAAAATAAGAAAGTTTTAAATTTAGAAAGTTTGAAGATTTGGAAAGATTTGAAGTTTTAAGAAAGTTTAGAATTTAGAAAGTTTTAGATTTAGAAAGTCTTACCTTAAGAAAGTTTTGAACTTAGAAAGATCTGAAATTTAAAGAGTTTAAGATTTAGAAAGTTTTAAAGTTTGAGTTTTAGAAAATCTTGAGATTAGGAAAGGTTTGAGTTTAAGATTAGAAGGCATAGATTTGGAGAGTTAAGATTTGGAAAAGGGGTAGAATTAGGAAATGGTTGAATTAGGAAAGATTTGAAAGTTGAGTTTTAAAATTTAGGAAAGATTTTTATGTTCAAGTTTTGGAAACTTAAGATTTAGGAAAGTGGAGGATTAGGAAGGATTTGAATTAAGAAAGATTTGGATTAGGAAGGGATTGGATTTTGTTTCTAAAAGGGAAGGCTTGACTTTGTTTTTAAAAACGGAGGATAGGATCTAGCTTCCTAAACGAGAAGAATTGATTTGACAAGGATTTGGAAAGGGGAAGTTTTAGAAACCTTAGATTTAGAAGGCTATGGTTTTGACATAGAAAATAGGCTTTTGAAAATACGTATAGTTTTGATATAATTTTGGAAACCTAGGTTTTGAAGCAAGTTTGAAAACCATGTTTTTGGAAAGAAAACTAAGGTTTCCTAATTGTGGGTTCTAGGGCTTGACTTGGACTCTAAGGAAGTGTTTTTGGAAAGTGTGTTTTTGAAAACACGTTTTTGGAAGGAAATCCTAGAGAGGAGAGGAGTTTATAGAGGGAAGATTTTGGAAAGAGAGTTTTTTTAGAAGGATTTTTGGAAGGAGATTGTTGGAAAGAGTTTTTAGGAAAGTGAATTTTGAGGAGAGTGTTTTGGAAAGGAGTTTGAAAAGAGAAGTTTTGGAAGATGGATTTTTGGAGAGAGTTTTTGAAAATAATTTTAGAAATGAGAGTTTTTGGGAAGCATGTTGAAAAAGAGGGTTTTAGAAAGAGAGACTTTTGAAAAGAGAGTTTTTAGAAGGTGTAAAAACATTTAACTTTCCTAAAGCAATTCTAACCATAAGAGGGCTAGAACCACTTTAGGAAAGCGGTTTTGAAAACAACAAGATTTGAAAATATGGACTATATTGGTCACTTTGAATGTAAAACTTTCCTAAAGCAACCCTAATCATGGAAAGGCTAGAATCACCGTAGGATTGTGATTTTGAAAACAAGTTTTGAAAAAAGGAGATTTTGATGCAATTTTGAAAACAAGTTTAATGCAAACTTTGAAAACAAGTTTGAAAACGATTTTTGGAAGATGAAGATCATGATATGCACAATGCAAATTTGAGGTCGTGAACATACAAGATTAAGGCTTCACCACATAATCAAGGGGGCCGAACCCACGTGGTCTCCGGTTAGCCTAAAGGAAAGCCCCCGACACGGTGACCCTCCAATAGTCTAATCCTACACATGGATCGGGAGTCCTCTTATTTCAAGTATGCAAAGAAAGGGGGGAAAGAGATAGGGGATTAAAATAAAGAAAACCCAAGTGGGTTAGGAGAGAGAAGAGAGAGGGGGAAGTGTGGAAATTCAAATAGAAAGCCTACCATATGTCTTGTTTATTTTGCGCGCCTTGCTTGTCTTCAATCTTCGTCTTGATCTTCGTCTTCAATCCTCAAGAGTTGTCTTCAATCTTCAAACTTCAGATTGTAGCTCTTCAAGTCTTCAAGGGAAGGTTGGAGGCTAGTGTATAAGTGTATGGGGGTGTGTATGAGTGCATAGGAGGCTAGGCTTTAGTGTATGGTGGCTAGGGTTTGGAAAACCTAGGGAAGCTAGGGTCTAGGGAGTGTTTGAGCTTTGTATATCAAAATATATGATTTTTAGACTGAGTTTGTGGACCTCATTCACGTTGGAAGAGGCTCTGTATTTATAGAGAGAGGAATGCACTGGCGCCTGTTGCAGTGGCGCCAGGCCAAAAATTACACTAGCGCCACTCCTAGTGGCGTCAGGCCATTTTTTGGCTTGGCGCCACTAGTAGTGGCGCCAGCCATTTAAGAAATGTTTAAGGTCGGCAAGTAATGTAGCTTTGACTAGATTTGGGCGCTTGTACTAGTGACTACCTTGTAATTTTTAGCCTGGCTTCACCAGGAGTGACTCCGGAAAGTTTGGGAATGATTTAAGGGACCGAGGATGGCCCGGAAGGCTAGAAAAGAGCAAGAACACTTAGAATAGAATCCCAGAGGTATTTGACTAGGAACGATCCAAAAAAACAAAGAAAGGTTGAGGACACTATAAAAAGTATTCTCGGGAAATTACCGGTTTGATACACAAAGCCGGTTGTAAGCACCCCATTTTTGACCGCTAGGCAGTCTACACTCCTTCCAGACTTGTTTTCAAGTCATTGTGGGCATATTCCAATCGAAACCAATTCTCTAGGTCCAAATTCCGTCTTTCCATCGCTTCGCGGGCCTGTTAGGCCCAAATAGAGGCAAATTGACCAAAATGCCCTTAGGGGCATTGTCCTTTCCTTTCCGTTTCCAAATCCCTCTCTCGAGACAGTTTATTCCTCAAGACGGTTCCAATCCAAGCACGTCTCTTCGGAGACGGTAAGACCCCTTTCCAATCCCACTCTCGAGACAGTTTATTCCTCGAGACGGTTCCAATCCAGGCACGTATCTTTGAAGACGGTAAGACCCCTTTCCAATCCCTCTCTCGAGACAGTTTATTCCTCGAGACGGTTCCAATCCAGGCACGTCTCCTCGGAGACGGTAAGACCCCTTTCCAATCCCACACTCGAGACAGTTTATTCCTCGAGACGGTTCCAACTCAGGCACGTCTCTTCGGAGACGATAAGTCCCCTTTCCAATCCCACTCTCGAGACAGTTTATTCCTCGAGACGGTTCCAACTCAGGTACGTCTCTTCGGAGACGGTAAGACCCCTTTCCAATCCTACTCTCGAGATAGTTTATTCCTCGATACGGTTCCAATCCAGGCACGTCTCTTCGGAGACGATAAGTCCCCTTTCCAATCCCACTCTCGAGACAGTTTATTCCTCGAGACGGTTCCAATTTAGGCACGTCTTTTCGGAGACGATAAGTCCCCTTTTCAATCCCTCTCTCGAGACAGTTTATTCCTCGAGACGGTCCGAGTAGCGAAACTACTCACAAAACTGTTAGAGTAGCGGAAATACTCACAAATAGGTCGATATAGGGAATTGGCAACAAACCCCTGTGTCACGACGACCGCCGTTAGAGTGGTAGAAACACTCAAAACTTAGGTCAACACCAGTGTCTGTTAGCCCACTTTGGCGAAAAATGACCAAACCGCCCTTTGGACCTTTTCCGAGACTTTCCGGTTAGATGACCATTTTGCCCCTAGGCATTCGAATGCCCCGGGAACCACACCGGCTCTGGTTATCAAACTAGTAACCTCCTGAGACTAGTTTTTATAGTGTTCTCAACCTCCTTTTACCTTTCCGGATCATTCCGAGTCAGTTCCGGCGGACCCGGTGCGAAATGACCGTTTTGCCCCTGGTGGGCCGGTCTCCTTTTCCGACCACACTGGCTTTGGGTATCAAACCGGTAACCTCCTGCAGACATTCTGAGTAATGTTTTCAGATCCCCAAGTCTTCTTCCGGGACAATCCGAGTCTGTCCCGGCAGTTTCCCGGTCCGAGTGACCGTTTTGCCCCTAAAGGCCTGGTCAACATTTCCGACACATCTTATCCTCACTTTTCAAGTCAAATATCTCCAGGATACTATTTTAAGTATTCCTGCTCCTTTCTGGCCTTCCGGGTAATTCCCAGCTCCTCCAAATCATTCCCGGACTTTCCGGAGTCACTCCTAGTGAAGCTAGGCTAAAGATTGCATGGTAGTCACTAGTACAGGCACCCAAATCTAGTCAAAGATATGTTGCTTGCCGACCTTAATAGTTTCCTAATTGGCTGGCGCCACTAGTACTGGTGCCAAGCCAATATTTGGCCTGGCGCTACTCCTAGTAGCACCAGAAGGAATTTTGGCTTGGCGCTACTGCAACAGGCGCCAGTATTGTCCAACTTCTATAAATACAGAGCCTCATTCAACATGAAAGGGGTCTGCAAACTTAACCTAAAAATCATATATTTTGATATACAGAGCTCGAGCACCTCCAAAACCCTAGTTTCCTTAGGTTTTTCAAACCCTAGCCACCCTACACAAACCCTAGCCTCCTATACACTTATACACTCCCCCATACACTCATACACTAGCCTTCAACCATCCTTTGAAGAGCTGAAGAGCTGCCATCTAAAGCTTAAAGACAACCCTTGAAGGTTGAAGAAGAAGATCAAGACGAAGACCGAAGATTGAAGACAAGCAAGGCGCGCAAAATAAAGAAGACATACGGTAGGCTTTCTATTTAAATTTTCGCACTTCCCCCCCTCTCTCTTCTCTCTCCTAACCCACTTGGGTTTTCTCTATTTTAATCCCCTATCTCTTTCCCCCCCTTTCTTTGCATGCTTGAAACAAGGGGATTCCCGGTCCATGTATAGGATTGGGCTATTGGAGAGTCATCGTGTCGGGGGCTTTCTTCTAGTCTAACCAGAGACCACATGGGTCTGGCCCCCTTGATTATGTGGTGAAGCCTTAACCTTGTATGTTCACGACCCCAAATTGCATTGTGCATATCATAGTCTTGCATCTTCCAAAAACCGTTTTCAAAGTTGTTTTTCAAATCGTTTTCAAACTTGTTTTCAAAATTGCATCAAAATCTCTTTTTCAAAAACTTGTTTTCAAAACCACAATTCTAGGGTGATTCTAGCATTTCCATGGTTAGGGTTGCTTTAGGAAAGTGTTACATTAAAAGTTATCTTTTTTTGGTCTATATTTTCAAATCTTATTGTTTTCCAAAACCACTTTCTTAAAGTGGTTCTAGCCCTTTTATGGTTAGAATCGTTTTAGGAAAGTGAGACGTTTTCATACTTTCCAAAAAACTCTCTCTTCAAAAATCTCTTCTTAAAAATCTCTTTTTCAACATATTTTCCTAAAATTCTCCTCTTCAAAATTGTTTTCAAAAACTCCCTTCAAAAATCTATTTTTCAAAACTCTCTTTTTCAACTCCTCTCCAAAATCTTTTCCTCAAAATTCACTTTCTAAAAACACTCCCTAGATTCACCTTCCTAAAAACTCTCTCCAAAAACCTTTCTAAAAAACTCTCTTTCCAAAATCTTCCTTCTAGAAATTTCCTCTCTAGGATTTTCCTTCTAAAATCTATGTTTCTAAAAACACACTTTCCAAAACTCTTTCTCCTTAAAATCTTTTTCCAAAAACTCCCTCTTCAAATTCACTTTCCAAAAATTCCTCCCTAGGATTCCCTTCTAGAAAACCTTCGTTTCCTAAAACGCACTTTCCAAAAACTCTTTTCTTAAAGCCCAAGTCAAGCCTTAGAGCCCACAATTAGGAAACCCTAATTTTCTTTCCAAAAACATGATTTTCAAACTTTGCCCCAAACCTAGGTTTCCAAAATCTCTTGTTTTCATATCCAAACTATACATGTTTCCAAAACCTCTTTTCTACGTCAAAACTATAATTTTCCAAATCTAGGGTTTCTAGAATTTCCCTTTCCATATCCTTACCAAATGCTATCTTCCCTTTAGGAAACCAAACCAAATCTCCCCGTTTAGGAAACTAGATCCTATCCTTCGTTTTTGGGAACAAAATCAAACCTTCCCTTTTAGAAACAAAATCCAATCCCTTCCCAATCCGAATCTTTCCTAATTCGAATCCTTCATAAGCTTCTCCTTTCCTAAATCTTAAGTTTCCAAAACTTGAACATAAAAATCTTTCCTAAGTTTTAAAACTCAACTTTCAAATCTTTCCTCATCCAACCCTTTCCTAATTCAACCCCCTTCCCAAATCTTGACTTTCCAAATTCAAGTTTTCAAACTTTTCCTAAACTCAAACCTTTTCTAATTTCAAGATTTTTTAAAACTCAATGACTTTCTAAATCTTAAACTTTCTAAATTTCAAATCTTTCCAAATTCAAAACTTTCTAAATTTGAAACTTTCTCAAGTTAAATCTTTCTAAACCTAAATCTCTCCAAAATTCTAAACTTTCCAAAACTTCAACATCTTTCCAAATCTAAAATTTTCTAAACTCAAAACTTTCTTATTTTCAAAACTTCCTTGTTTTCTAAACTTTTCCACTTTCAAAACTTTCTTACCTTGAAACTTTTTAAATTCTAAGTCTTTCCTAAACTAAACTTTTCCTAATTCAAAACATTTCTAAATTCAATATTTTCCCATTTCAAAACTTTCCAAAATTGAAATTTTTCAAAAATAACACTTTCCTAATTCGAAACTTTCCTAATCCAAATCTTTCCTAAATTCCAAGCTTCTAAATCTTTCCAAATCTTCCAAATCCAACATTCCAATCCAATCTTTCTTAATCTCAAGTCTTTCCTAGGTCTCCTATCTTTCCTAAGTCTAGGTTTCCTAAACCTCCATCTTTCCACAACCAAGCCTTTCCAAAATCAATCTTTCCAAAGCAAGTCCAATCTTCTCAATTTCAATTTCCAATCTCCTTTTCTAATCTCAAATCAAATCCAATTTTCAATTCAATCTCTTTCTTCCAATCCAATCTCTCTCTTCAAATCAATCTCTTTTCAATCAGACTCCGGTCCGAACTACGACTGACCTGATTCCCCCAAAGGGATACGTAGGCAACCTTCATAGGTGCGGTCACAACACTTTTCAAACTTTGAATTCCACCCTCATGGGTGTGGTTTTCAAAATCTTTTCAAATCTCAAATTCCAATCTACTTTCAAACTTCCAATTTCAAATTTCTATTTCCAAATTTTCCAACTTTCCAATTTCAATTCCATCTCTTCAAATCTATTTTCAAATCAAATCAATCTCTTTTTAAATCTATTTTTCAATTCTCTTCTATTGCACTTGCATATCATGCATCATGTTAGTTTTTTTTTTTTTAAACATTATTTTTCTAAAATGGATAGGAATGAACAATAGTTAGTTAAAGACTCTTATAGGTGAATCTAGGGTAGATTGACATGTAGGTACCGAAAGGGCGGGGTAGGGTGATAGCTTAGTGCGTCTTCCCTACACGTAACCAACCTCCGAACCTAGATCACTAATTTCAAAGACTAAAAGGAGTTATTTTTCTAAAAAGGGCTAAATGATTTCCAAAGGTTGCCAAACAACCCGTTTTCCTAAAAAAACCCTCTCTTGGGGATGTTTTCCAAAATCGTTTTTCCAAAATCCCTAAGTGTAGTCTTCGGATTATTCTTAATTTTTAGGTGACCTAACTGACCTCAATCAAGTTAGGTAGCGACTCCGAATCTTTTTCAAAAGCCCTTTATTTAAACCTATTTTCAATTCAAACCTAGTCGCACTCATTCATCTAGGAGGGTGAGTTCTAACGAGAGAGTACAACATTTTTCCCGCTTGGGTGAGTATTCCTCGAGTGCAAAAAATCTGGGTGCGACAGCTGGCGACTCCGCTGGGGTGACTTAGAGGGTTAGGCCGTAGTTGTGTCTTTTTACCCTTCACCCATGTAGAGTCTTCAATTAACTTGGTTCAATCCTATTCACTTTAAATTTTCAAAACTAAATTTTCAAAATTGTTTTCGAAAAAAAAAAAAAACATGCATTTATTCATATTATCTTGTATCATGTTTGTCATTCACATACTAACACTTGCATCTTTGTTTTGTAGGTACATATTTTGTTTAAATTTTATTAACTGCTTGGCATGAAAGTGATGTACAGGATGAATGGGAGTTGTTGGGCCCTTTCCTCCACTTTTAAAAATCACACACACACTGCATGTGCACTTGCATTCTGCATACTTGCATACCCTGATATGTCCTTTCTAGTTAGAAAAGGGGAACGGTATATTGGTTGTGGGCAAGATGCTGTGTCAGTTTCTTCGCCTACGGCCTCTTGATGGTTCCCCCGCTCGGATCACCAACCGATCATGGCACCACCTCGGGGAGTGGGCCTAGGTTTGAAGATCCGGGGACCGAGGCTTTTTAGGACGCATTAGTCAACCCTCAACCTCATACTCATATAGACACCATGCATAGCCGAACCTCTGCCAGATTTAAGACACGAGCACCGTTTTCAAAATCACGGAGGAAAGGGCGATTGCTCTTACTTTCATTCATACTTGTCTATTGCTACTGTCATACTGATTGTATTTATACTGTTATAATGCCTTTCTAACTGTTCATGCATGCATGTTTACTTCAATTGTACCTTCTCTCTTTATACTTTTTGCATATTCATGTTTATGCATTCAATACCCCATGTCAAGACAAGAGTTCTAAGTAACTCAAGTCACTGCATTCTCATGCATATAATCAACCCATTGAGAGTGACACCCACGTCACTCTCCCTTGCATTGAACCTACCCAAACCCTAAGGGTTCCCGCGTAACCCTAAGGACTCATTGCATGTATCTCGATTCATTCCATAAGAGGGGCCCCAATCCCTCTATGCTCACAGAGATAGGATTGCCAAGAAGACAAGGGGCAATCAATCAACAAGGTCTCTCAGCGACCTCCTCGACATCAAATCCAAGGAAGGCGAATCCGAAGACTCAAGAGTAGTTTAGGGTTTCCTTTTGTAAAAGTAGATAGGTGGAAGTCCAAAGGAAAATGTTCCCCCTCCCCCTATTAAAATGTATTTCAATTCTTTTGTATTTCAAACCCAAAATTTAATGTAGTTCTTTATTTTTATGAATGAATGCATGGATGATTGAAGGTTCCCACCTGACGGTAATGTGTCTGCATACAGGGGCAAACCTCCTATCTCCAAAAGTGAGCCAATACATCATATTTAGTCTCCCTCTCAAGCAGGGGCAACCACAGGACATGCATTGCATAAAGTTCTCTAAAAACGAAAAACTAACTTGTGACTTGTGTTTTTGTCTTTTTCTTTTTTCTTTTTATTTCTATTTACAGAAGTCACCTTGTATTGAGTCAACATTGCTCCCAAGAAAGTGCAACATCTACCTAGGGATCCTATTATCACTCGGCACAAAGCATCACTGATGGCTGCTAACCCTGAAGAATCCTGTCAAGTCTCTCGAGAGGAAATTAATGAAATGAAGGCTAAGATGGATGAGATGCTCAAACTCATCCAAACTCTGGCCATGAAGGATGCTACTGCGGTCCCGTCATCATCAATGACTTCATCTAAAGACCTTGAACCCGCTAATCGAAGGATCTTGCTTCAGTCTGACAATGCTGGGAAAACTAAAGAAGATGCCAAAAGGGTCAATACTGAAGAAGAAGAGACCATATTGCTTTCACCCGTCACAAAGAAGGCCCCTCTAGACCCTCTCAGTCTGAAAATTCAAGGGTTGGAGGATTCATTGCGAAGTCTCCATGGCCATGATACTTATGGATTCACTTCTTATGATGAACTATGTTTTTTCCCCGACCATCCGAGACCTGCTAAATTTAAAATGCCTGACTTCCAGAAGTACGACGGTACCAGTAACCCCATTGCTCATCTTCGCCTATACGCGAGAGCACTAAGTGGACATGGCAACGACCCAAAGCTCCTCATGCAGTTATTCCAACACAACCTCACAAGGTCGGCTCTGCAATGGTTCGCTCGTTTGGACTTAAGGAAGATCATAACCTGGATGGAGCTAGTCAATGCGTTTAAAGCCCAATACCGTCATAACATCGACATCACTTTTGATCGATGGTCCTTGATGACGATGAGCAAAGGTGAGAAGGAGAGTTTTAAAGCATACGCCCTGAGATGGAGGGAGGCCGCTGCGCAAGTTAATCCCCCGTTGGAGGAGAAGGAGTACGTACAACTGTTTGTACATACTTTCCAAGGTATATTCTATGAGAAGCTCTGCACAAGCGTGAGAAAAAGCTTCTCCGAACTCATCATGCAGGGAGAAATGATAGAAAACGGCCTCAAGACAGGAAGAATCACAGATCCCTATGCCAAGACTGGAGAAAATACCACCAACATAGCCAAGAAGGTGGCTATTACAAGGGTCACGATCAGGAAGGAAAGAAAAGTGTCTGCTATTTTGCCTAGCCAACCACCCCAATACCGACCCCCGCTACAATCACCCCCAGTCCTGCCCTTGCCCACTTTGACCATGCCTGCTCCAACCCCAAACTATGGTCCTGCTGGGACACGACCCAACTTCAATAGACCCGCTAGACGCATCTGTACCTTCAACTCCTTAGCCTACACCCAAACCGAGGCCTACCATAGCCTTCTAAAGAACAACATCTTGAAGCCCGTCCCTGCTCGCCCATTGCCAAGCCCTCTACCCCCGACCTTTAATGCCGCTCTTACATGTGAATATCATTCAGGTTGCCAGGGGCATGACACCGAAAGCTGCTTTGCTCTCAAGCACAAGATCCAAGACTTGATCGACAATAAAACCATCGATCTGCAGCCAATAAAACCTGCTCCCACTCCCAATGTGACTGCTAACCCTCTGCCAGATCATACCGTCAATATGATACTAGTAGAGATGGGAGGCGAGGGAGAAATCGACGAGTTCAAGGCCAAAGGTTATGAGAGCGATTGGGAGGCCGATGAAGAAAGTGACTGGAAGGAGGATCTCCCACTATGCCCAATTTATCTCTATGACCCTGATGAGGTGCCTGATGCTTCTGACTGGCCCATTGAAGAGTTAATGTTACCAAAGGAAGAACACATCGAAAGCATAACTGCCAATGGGTGGGGTGATGAATTTCTACACCCGAAGTATGCCGCAGCTGAAAGTCACTTGCTGGAAAACCCTTGGCCCGTAACTGAGTACAACTATGAAGACATGGGTTGGGGACTAGAAGAGTCAAGAGAACGAGCAGAGCCATTCGAATTGGAAGTGGGTGAACTAGTCACCCTGTTTACAGAAGAACCCCCTGCAAAGAACAAGAAAGAGGCTGACAACCACATCAATAGTGCCAACATCTTTGGAGCTCTAGGGGAAACCTTTGCTTGTCTCGCCTTGGCAGAGGATCCGGGTCGTGAATGGAGCATAAAAAATGTGGGAATTGTCCCAAAGCCGTACTAAAAAGGGGTTCTTTGCACAAGTGTACAAGAAAGGGGTGTTTTCACCCACTTTCTTTCTATCCCTTCACTTTTTAGCTTTAAATTAATGTCTACATTTTCTTATTGCTTAAGAACTTGATGCCTTTCATAATAATAATGATCAAATAATACTCTTTTATTCCACTATGGTTGTCTTGTCTTCCCTAGGAAATAGTGACTACTTCCTACGCAAGGGGCATGGTTTATCTTATGGAATGATTCAACTTGAAGGGATGATAGCATGAGTTAACCACTCGCCAAATGATCAGCCTTCCACAGAGAGAGAGAATAAGGATGAGTGAGGATACTACCCAAAGGCAGCACTTGCAAGACTCTAAGGCTAAGCGATGTGTGGCCAGTTTATCAAGAGGAAGAGGAGCCATCTTTCATTTCCCCACATATAAAGAATAGATGACTGAATAAATGAACAAATGTGCTCATATTCCCTTTGCTTAACCCCTAGGGTCTTGCGAAAAGCAAAAATTTTCTTTATCAACCCTGATCCAAGACTGTCCTCCCCACACTGGGGCAAACAATAGTAGAGAACTCTAGGGGTGGTGTCCATCTCTATCATGCTAGGAAAGTGTTGAAAACTCTATGGATCAAGCAATTTAATTCAAAATGAAGAGAGGCCCTCATTTCATTTCCCATACAGTGAAAAGTAACCCTTTGCCAAACCTGTTGAGCCACTTATCCTTTCTTAATAAAACCCCAACCTAGGGATCACCGCCCACACTGGGTGTATTGAACCACCAAGGGAAAAGGTTTAAGGGAAAAAGGCTTAAAGAATTATTTCGTTTCATAAAAGAAAATAAAATAAATAGAAAGAAAAAACAAGAGAAAGGAGTTGCCAAGGGGCAAGAGGCAAAAAAAAAAAAAAATCCTTTAATCAAAGGACTGAAGAAAATCATGATTGAGTTATCTTCAAAAGCATATAAGAATATCAAATCAGAAGAAAGTCATGTTTATCTCAAAAAGTATATAGAAAGGGTGAAAGAACAGGGTCATTTTTACCCTGAGAAGTATATGGTCAAAAGCAAGAAGGAAATTTAAAGGTGATCCTAGGTTACAAGAAAACCCAGTAGAAACAATAGGTTCGAGCCTTTATCCTTCCTTTCAAGAACCCCAAAACCATTGCCTACATTATAACCTTACTAAAGTCTCCTCTGATTGAAAGCAAATTGCTTGATCTGAATGAGCTAGATACGCTACCAAAGCTAAAAAAAAAAAAAAAAAAAAAGATGCTAATCCTACTGAGAAAATGGTTAAGGACAGTATGGATCTAAACCTTGCTGAAAACAACATCAAATTTGAGCCTGCATCTCCTGTTGCTTCTAAAACCCCATAACCTAGCCTGCATTACTGTCTTAAACAAAGTCTTCTTGGATTGAAATGACTGGCCACTTATCGTTCTACTAAAGGTCAGGTAAGTTGTTGCTAAAACCCCGAGAGTCGAGAGTCTCAGCCCAATAACCCTATACACTAACCCTAAGATAGAAAGTTGAAGGCGATCAAGAGGTTGAGAAATGTGCGAAGTGCTATCATCCGATCGAGGTAGGATTGAGCCAGAAGAGAGGCTAAAATCCCCGAAGAGGAGGGAGTTACCATTCCCAGGACTACAAGTCTAACAGCACCCAGTGTGATTCTATTAATATACTTCTAACTTGTGCATATGTTAAAAAAAAAATAAAAAAAATCAGCATGAGCTTTGCACATATAGGACATAACTCCTTGTAGAAATAGAAGTCACCAACATCAACTCATGTAATAAATATCTAACATCATCATACATCACATGCATCTGATCATATGCCTAGCTGTAAAGATCATAAATGTATCTGTCTATCCATGCATCTAAGTACCATAAATATTCATTTTTGTACAAAATATCATAATAAAACTATCTAACATAAATACAACTCAGGGACCAGGGGCAAAAGAGGATTAGAGTCTCCACAAGGGGCATCTATCACAGGTCGAAGTCGATGTCATGTGGATCAAAATCCCCGAAGCCTGGCATCGGAGGAGGTGGATAACTACTCGAAGCACCGCCATCCTACAGGGAAGATAGAACTGAAATCAGCTACATACAAAAGGAACTAAGCAACAGCAGAGTAATAAGGAGCAAAGAGAGAATAAATTACCCCCCACCACCCATCTGAGATAACCGAGCCGTCAAGGAAGCTACCTCGGCCTGGTACTGGTCCCGCTCCATCTAGTACTGGTCTCTCTGGTCTTTCACAGCAGTAAACTCGGCCTGGGGCACATATCCTCCAGCTCGGCGCCACAAGTCAACCACCTCCTGGCCAACAACGTACTCGCCGACTACTACCTCAAACCGAGTGAAGGCACCAACCGAATGAGCCCCAAAGTGCGCAGCATAATCCGTATCCGGAGGAAGCAAGAACTCGGCACCTGGCTGGGGCTCCTGGTAGGGGATGGGCACTCCAACCACCAGGGCTCCAAACATATACTCTGGTGGAGCTCTTGTTGATCGGAACTCCTCATGAAACTGCCGCCAGTGTCGCTCTCCAAGATAGGACTCCCAGGTGTCATCACTGAGAAAAGCAGCTCTCGACAAGGACAATGGGACAAGGTACCGAACTGTCTCCTAATGGACTAATCCAATGAAGGGCCGCCAGGTCACATCCCTCACCTCAATCAGGTCTAGGTTAGCCCGGAGCATCACGAAGTCAGTAATCTCCGATCGCTGGGCTACCCGGTCATGAGCCCACCTCAAAGCACGAGGATAGAGATCATCCTCAACAACAACAGGGTGACGCACCGGCAGGTACTCGTAACTCCACCAGACAAGGAAAGGCCCAAAGCTAGTCATGCTGCCCCAACAAGAAGAAGTCCGAACCTGCATCGATCGAAGAAAGCAGCCAAAAGAAAAGGACCCCCAGTCTAACTCAGACAAAGCTCCCAGATCGGCTACTATACTCACCAGACGGCACGGCACGAGTGACTTGTTATTGTTGCAGAAGCAGCTAAAGATGACATACAACACAAGTCGCCGTCTCATGATGTCCCGCCTGGCAGGCGATGGCTCAGTAGCAAAAGTACGCTCATCCTGACTAATCTAAGAGACCGGGAACGCAGAACGCTCAGGATGAGGCAAGTCCAACAGCAAACAGGCCTCGTCCCTGCTGACTGGGTGTAGGGTGATCCGTCGGCCGATAAAGGAGAGCCTTGTAATAATCGCCCAATTCAAAGGAGTGGGACCTAACTCAAAGCCGACAAAATGAAAGGTCCCAGTCTCCCCGAACCACCTCTCAACAAGCGCTAGTACCAAATGCTAGTTCAGACGGTTAGCTTGTAATCCCATAAAAGCGCCGAATCCAATCTCCGCCAAAAATGCACGATATGATGGGACAGCCCGCTGTATGGTCACAAACACCTGATGAACAGCCCCTCTGAAAGCTGTATGTACCCGCGGAAGTGGCAAGTGCTGTCTAGAATACACGCTGGGATGATAGGCAAGATCCCCGAGTGGTGGGACGTCCGGTATTTGCAGATCTCCCAAGTCGGCATCTGGCTGCCTCTGCCTGGAAGAGGCTCTCCCATAGCTGGTCACCTGATCCCTAGGGCCCGGTACCTCCTCCTCAGCATCAATCTCCTCGACAAAAGCCTGCTCAATTGGAGGAAAAGGGTCGACAGGTAGCCTACTCCCCTGCCCACTCTGACTGGATGAGGATCGTCCGGTAGATCGTCGACTACCTCTAGATCGACTAGAACCGCCAGCAGAATCGTTCCGGGCCGCCTTCCCTGAGCGATTTTTCCTCTCAGAACCGTCATCACCTACATCTGCCATCTTGAAAAGGTAAGCCAAGGTAAGTGATGCTAATATACCATCCATGTAGTTTAAATAACAGTAAAATAAAACAAACAAATAACACAAACAAAAAAAATAAAGGATTTCGAATAACAAATCAAAAACAAAATTTCCACACTTCTTGATTTTTCCAACTCCAAATCGCATCTCAAGGGTTCTCTGCCTTTTCCCTTCAAAAAGATTTTATTTCTAAAACTTTAACCAACTCTTTCCATAATTTCTAAAAATTTCGGCAGAGTCCTGTTTAAAAATGGCCCCTACAACACTCATGACACCAACACAAAATACGAAATATGCACCTTCCAACGCCACAATCACATGACAATCGCACCCGTGCACACTTTTCAATTTTTCAAAATTTTCAAAATACATGTTTTATTTTTCAAATAAATCAATGGTTTTCAAACATCTTCTAAAAATTTTCAAAATCACCTCAAATGTTTTCAAAAATATTCCAATCTTTTTCCAAATTTCAAACTTTAAAAATTTCATCAATTTCTTGAATTTTCTAATTTTTTCTAATTTTCTAAATATTTTTCTATTTTTCAAAAAATCACGAAACTTCATATAGTTGTTAAATACATTTTTCTAAGGCACATTGCACAAAAACATAGCCAGAAAACCCAATACCCATGCCTGTAGGAACAAATCCTCTAGTCTTGCAGAAAACCCTCTTCGCATAATCATGAAAAATCATTCAAATTCAATCAAACAACCATCAAAATGCAAAAACAACATCACCAAAGTGTTCAAAGCATATTAAAACATCAATTTGCACTATTCACATGATTCAAACGAGGTTCTACACATCAAAATCAACAAAATTTGAAAACTCACTTCTCGGGAGTTCTCCGGCGAAATCTTCTCTTCCGGCGACTTTTCCGGCAACGTGATCTCCTTTCGGCATTCACCCGTGGTCTCCAAGAGGTGCCCCCTTAAGGTTCAAGTCAAGTCCCATGCAGAATCTCTCGGATTTGCAGAATTTCTCCAAAATGCCGTGACTGTTCGAACCAGAAATTTTCTGCTTTTTAACTTTAAGCCTAGCGCCACTAGCAGAGGCGCCACTACTAGTGGCGCCAGTTATAAATTCTGGCCAGTTATGCCCTTTTTCCTGCCAAAACTCGTTTTCGAAGGCCTTTTTGGCCCGTTATCCGTTTTTTACCCCCGTTGTCGAAAGATTTCCAATGTCCGTCCCTCCGACTGCCTCGCGGTCAACACAGAACTCTTACTCTTATCGTTTTCTGTCTTTGACAAGCAAAGATAGAAAAAGAGGGGCAGCTATAAGCACCCTATTTTTGACCGCTCGACAGTCTACACTCCTTCCAAACTTGTTTTCAAGTCATTGTGGGCATATTCCAATCGAAACCAATTCTCTAGGTCCAAATTCCGTCTTTCCATCGCTTCGTGGGCCTGTTAGGCCCAAATAGAGGCAAATTGACCAAAATGCCCTTAGGGGCATTGTCCTTTCCTTTCCGTTTTCAAATCCCTCTCTTGAGATAATTTATTCCTCAAGACGGTTCCAATCCAGGCACGTCTCTTCGGAGACGGTAAGACCACTTTCCAATCCCACTCTCGAGACAGTTTATTCCTCGAGACGGTTGCAATCCAGGCACGTCTCTTCGGAGACGGTAAGACCCCTTTCCAATCCCTCTCTCGAGACAGTTTATTCCTCGAGACGGTTCCAATCCAGGCACGTCTCTTCGGAGACGATAAGTCCCCTTTTCAATCCCACTCTCGAGACAGTTTATTCCTCGAGACGGTTCCAACTCAGGCACGTCTCTTCAGAGACGGTAAGACCCCTTTCCAATCCTACTCTCGAGATAGTTTATTCGTCGAGACGGTTCCAATCCAGGCACGTCTCTTCGGAGACGATAAGTCCCCTTTCCAATCCCACTCTCGAGACAGTTTATTCCTCGAGACGGTTCCAATTCAGGCACGTCTTTTCGGAGATGATAAGTCCCCTTTCCAATCCCTCTCTCGAGACAGTTTATTCCTCGAGACGGTCCGAGTAGCGAAACTATCCACAAAACTGTTAGAGTAGCGGAAATACTCACAAATAGGTCGATATAGGGAATTGACAACAAACCCCTGTGTCATGACAACCGCTGTTAGAGTGGCGGAAACACTCAAAACCCAGGTCAACACCAATGTCTGTTAGCCCACTTTGGTGAAAAATGACCAAACCGCCCTTTGGACCTTTTCCGAGACTTTCCGGTCAAGATGACCATTTTGCCCCTAGGCATCCGAATGCCCCGAGAACCACACCGGCTCTGGGTATCAAACTGGTAACCTCCTGAGACTACTTTTTATAGTGTTCTCAACCTCCTTTTACCTTTCCGGATCATTCCGAGTCAGTTCCGGCGGACCCGGAGCGAAATAACCGTTTTGGCCCTGGTGGGCCGCTCTCTTTTTCTGACCACACCGGCTCTGGGTATCAAATCGGTAACCTCCTGGGAACATTCTGAGTAATGTTTCCAGATCCCCAAGTCTTCTTCCAGGAGAATCCAAGTCTGTCCCGGCAGTTTCCCGGTCCGAATGACCGTTTTGCCCTTAAAGGCCCGGTCAACCTTTCCGACACATCTTATCCTCACTTTTCAAGTCAAATATCTCCAGGACACTATTTTAAGTGTTCCTGCTCCTTTCTGGCCTTCCGGGTAATTCCCGGCTCCTCCAAATCATTCCCGGACTTTCCGGAGTCACTCCTAGTGAAGCCAAGCTAAAGATTGCATGGTAGTCACTAGTACAGGCACCCAAATCTAGTCAAAGATACGTTGCTTGCCGACCTTAATAGTTTCCTAATTGACTGGCGCCACTAGTAGTGGTGCCAAGCCAATATTTGGCCTGGCGCCACTCCTAGTAGCGCTAGAAGGAATTTTGGCTTGGCGCCACTACAACAGGCGCCAGTATTGTCCAACCTCTATAAATACAGAGCCTCATTCAACATGAAAGGGGTCTGTAAACTTAACCTAAAAATCATATATTTCAATATATAGAGCTCGAGCACCTCCAAAACCCTAGTTTCCTTAGGTTTTCCAAACCCTAGCCACCCTACACAAACCCTAGCCTCCTATACACTTATACACTCCCCCATAAACTCATACACTAGCCTTCAACCATCCTTTGAAGACGTGAAGAGCTGCCATGTAAAGGTTAAAGACAACCCTTGAAGGTTGAAGAAGAAGATCAAGACGAAGACCGAAGATTGAAGACAAGCAAGGCGCGCAAAATAAAGAAGACATACGGTAGGCTTTCTATTTTAATTTTCGCACTTCCCCCCCTCTCTCTTCTCTCTCCTAACCCACTTGGGTTTTCTCTATTTTAATCCCCCATCTCTTTCCCCCCCTTTCTTTGCATGCTTGAAACAAGGGGATTCCCGGTCCATGTGTAGGATTGGGCTATTGGAGAGTTACCGTGTCGGGGGCTTTCTTCTAGTCTAACCAGAGACCACGTGGGTCCGGCCCCCTTGATTATGTGGTGAAGCCTTAACCTTGTATGTTCACGACCCCAAATTGCATTGTGCATATCATAGTCTTGCATCTTCCAAAAACCGTTTTCAAAATTGCATTAAAATCTCTTTTTCAAAAACTTGTTTTCAAAACCACAATTCTAGGGTGATTCTAGCCTTTCCATGGTTAGGGTTGCTTTAGGAAAGTGTTACATTAAAAGTGACCTTTTTTTGGTCTATATTTTCAAATCTTATTGTTTTCCAAAACCACTTTCTTAAAGTGGTTCTAGCGCTCTTATGGTTAGAATTGCTTTAAGAAAGTGAGACGTTTTCATACTTTCCAAAAAAACTCTTTCTTCAAAAATCTCTTCCTAAAAATCTCTTTTCAACATACTTTCCTAAAACTCTCCTCTTCAAAATTGTTTTCAAAAACTCCCTTCCAAAATCTATTTTTCAAAACTCTCTTTTTCAACTCCTCTCCAAAATCTTTTCCTCAAAATTCACTTTCTAAAAACACTCCCTAGATTCACCTTCCTAAAAACTCTCTCCAAAAACCTTTCTAAAAAACTCTCTTTCCAAAATCTTCTTTCTAGAAATTTCCTCTCTAGGATTTTCCTTCTAAAATCTACGTTTCTAAAAACACACTTTCTAAAACTCTTTCTCCTTAACATCTTTTTCCAAAAACTCCCTCTTCAAATTCACTTTCCAAAAATTCCTCCCTTGGATTCCCTTCTAGAAAACCTTCGTTTCCAAAAACGCACTTTCCAAAAACTCTTTTCTTAGAGCCCAAGTCAAGCCTTAGAGCCCACAATTAGGAAACCCTAATTTTCTTTCCAAAAACATGATTTTCAAACTTTACCCCAAACTTAGGTTTTCAAAATCTCTTGTTTTCACATCCAAACTATACATGTTTCCAAAACCTCTTTTCTACGTCAAAACTATAATTTTCCAAATCTAGGGTTTCTAGAATTTCCCTTTCCAAATCCATACCAAATCCTATCTTCCCTTTAGGAAACCAAACCAAATCTCCCCGTTTAGGAAACTAGATCCTATCCTCCGTTTTTGGGAACAAAATCAAACATTCCCTTTTAGAAACAAAATCCAATCCCTTCCCAATCCGAATCTTTCCTAATTCGAATCCTTCCTAAGCTTCTCCTTTCCTAAATCTTAAGTTTCCAAAACTTGAACATAAAAATCTTTCCTAAGTTTTAAAACTCAACTTTCAAATCTTTCCTAATCCAACCCTTTCCTAATTCAACCCCCTTCCCAAATCTTGACTTTCCAAATTCAAATTTTCAAACTTTTCCTAAACTCAAACCTTTTCTAATCTCAAGATTTTTTAAAACTCAAAGACATTCTAAATCTTAAACTTTCTAAATTTCAAATCTTTCCAAATTCAAAACTTTCTAAATTTGAAACTTTCTCAAGTTAAATCTTTCTAAACCTAAATCTCTTCAAAATTCTAAACTTTCCAAAACTTTAACATCTTTCCAAATCTAAAATTTTCTAAACTCAAAACTTTCTTATTTTCAAAACTTCCTTGTTTTCTAAACTTTTCCACTTTCAAAACTTCCCTTTTTCTAAGCATTCCAAAATTCAAAACTTTCTTAACTTGAAACTTTTTAAATTCTAAGTCTTTCCTAAACTAAACTTTTCCTAATTCAAAACATTTCTAAATTCAATATTTTTCCCATTTCAAAACTTTCCAAAAATGAAATTTTTCAAAAATAACACTTTCCTAATTCGAAACTTTCTTAATCCAAATCTTTCCTAAATTCTAAGTTTCTAAATCTTTCCAAATCTTCCAAATCCAACATTCCAATCCAATCTTTCTTAATCTCAAGTCTTTCCTAGGTCTCCTATCTTTCCTAAGTCTAGGTTTCCTAAACCTCCATCTTTCCACAACCAAGTCTTTCCAAAATCAATCTTTCCAAAGCAAGTCCAATCTTCTTAATTTCAATTTCCAATCTCCTTTTCTAATCTCAAATCAAATCCAATTTTCAATTCAATATCTTTCTTCCAATCCAATATCTCTCTTCAAATCAATCTCTTTTCAATCAGACTCCGGTCCGAACTACGGCTGACCTGATTCCCCCAAAGGGATACGTAGGCAACCTTCATAGGTGCGGTCACAACACTTTTCAAACTTTGAATTCCACCCTCATGGGTGTGGTTTTTAAAATCTTTACAAATCTCAAATTCCAATCTACTTTCAAACTTCCAATTTCAAATTTCTATTTCCAAATTTTCAAACTTTCCAATTTCAATTCCATCTCTTCAAATCTATTTTCAAATCAAATCAATCAATCTCTTTTTAAATCTATTTTCAATTCTCTTATATTGCACTTGTATATCATGCATCATGTTAGTTTTTTTTTTTTAAACATTATTTTTCTAAAATGGATAGGATTGAACTATAGTTAGTTAAAGACTCTTATAGGTGAATCTAGGATAGATTGACATGTAGGTACCGAAAGGGCGGGGTAGGGTGATAGCTTAGTGTGTCTTCCCTACACGTAACCAACCTCCGAACCTAGATCATTGATTTCAAAGACCAAAAGGAGTTATTTTTCTAAAAAGGGCTAAATGTTTTCCAAAGGTTGCTAAACAACCCATTTTCCTAAAAAAACCCTCTCTTGAGGATGTTTTCCAAAATCCCTAAGTGTAGTCTTCGGATTATTCTTAGTTTTTAGGTGACCTAACTAACCTCAATCAAGTTAGGTGGCGACTCCGAATCTTTTTCAAAAGCTCTTTATTCAAACCTATTTTCAATTCAAACCTAGTCGCACTCATTCATCTGAGAGGGTGAGTTCTAACGAGAGAGTACAGCATTTTTTCCGCTTGGGTGAGTATTCCTCAAGTGCAAAAAATCTGGGCGCGACACCGGTGTGGTCGGAAAAGGTGACCGGCCCTCCAGGGGTAAAATGGTCATTTTGCACCGGTTTGCCAAAACTGACTCGGAATGATCCGGAAAGGTAAAAGAAGGTTGGAAATACTATAAGAAGTATTCTCGGGAGGTTACCGGTTTGATACCCAGAGCTGGTGTGGTTCCTGGGGCGTTTGGATGCCTAGGGGCGAAATAGTCATCTTGATCGAAAAGTCTCGAAATTGGCCCAAGGGGCAGTTTGGTCATTTTTTACTGAAGTGGGCTAGCAGACACCGGTGTTGACCTGGGTTTTGAGTGTTTTCGCCACTCTGATGACAGTCGTCATGACACAGGGGTTTGTTGGCAATTCCCTATGTTGACCTGTTTGCGAGTATTTCTGCTACTTTGACGGTTCGTGATCATTCCCGAGACTGCCTGATCTCGGGAAGCTGCTAAAGGGGCCTTAGCGCCTGCGAAGTCAACTTTCTCGGAAGGCATGCCTAAACGGACATTTCTGTATTGGCGGGCTAGCAGGCGCCAAAGGTGAATCATTCTACCATCTAGGGGACTTGGGGTCTCGTCCCGGTCGACAGGTTTAAAGGGACTTCCCGTTTCGAAGAGATTTCCTTCAAAAAATGTGCCGGACCATCTCGAGGAATAAACTGTCTCGAGAGAGGGATTGGAATTGGAAAGGGGTCGTATTGCCTTCGGAAAGACGTGCTTGATTGGAACCGTCTTGAGGAATAAACTGTCTCGAGAGAGGGATTGGAAAGGGGACTTACTGTCTTTGGAAAGACGTGCCTGGTTTGGAACCGTCTCGAGGAATAAACTGTCTCGAGAGAGGGATTGGAAAGGGAACTTACCGTCTTTGGAAAGATGTGCCTAATTGGAGTGGATTTACCATCTCGAAGAATCAACTATCTCGAGAGAGGGGTTGGAGTTGGGATTGGAAAGAACAATGCCCCTAAGGGCATTTTGGTCATTTTGCCTTTATTTGGGCTTGGCGGGCCCACGAAGCGATGGACAAACAGGATTTGGACTTAGAAAGTTGGTTTCGATTGGAATATGCCCACAATGACTTGAACAGAAGTCTGGACAGAGTGTAAACTGTCGAGCAGTTAAAAATGGGATGCTTACAACTGCCCTCTTTTTCTGTCTTTGCTTGTCAAAGACAGAAAATGATAAAAGTAAGAGTCCCATGTTAACCGCGAGACAGTCGGAGGGACAGACATTGGGAATCTTTCAACAATGGGGGTTGAAAACAGATAGCTGGCCAAAAAGGCCTTCGAAAATGAGATTTGGCGGGAAAGGGGGCAAAGCTGCCCAGAATTGGACACTGGCACCACTAGCAGTGGTGCCTTTGGTAGAAGAAGCTTGGCGCCTCTGCTAGTGGCGCCAGGCTTGAGATTAAAATCAGAAACAATTCTGGTTCGAAGAGTTGCGGGATTTTGGGAGTTTTTCACAAATTCGAAAGACATTGCAAGGAACCTGTCTTGGACATTGAAGGAGTACTTCTTAGAGACCACGGGTGATTGCCAGAAGGAGACCACATCGCCGGAAAAGTCGCCGGAGGAGAAGATTTCGCCGGAGAATTTCCAAAAAGTGAGTTTTCAAATTTTGTTGATTTTGATGCGTAGAACTTCATTTGAATCATGTGAATAGTGGAAATTAATGTTTTGATGTGTTTTGAACATGATGGTGATATTATTTTTGCATTTTGGTGCTTGTTTGATTGAATTTGAGTGATTATATGTGAATATGTGAAGGGGGTTTTCTGCTGGAATAGGGGATTTGTTCGTACAAGCTTGGGCATTGGGTTTTCTAGCTATATTTTTGTGCAATGTGCCTTAGAAAAATGTGTTTAACAACCGTATGAAGTTTCATGATTTTTTGAAAACCTGGCGAATTTTTAATTTTTTAAAAAATAGAAAAATACTTAGAAAATTTAGAAAAAATGAGAAAACTCAAGAAATTGATGAAATTCTTAGAGTTAAAATTTTGAAAAAGGTAGGAATATTTTTGGAAAACATTTGAAAGAATTTTGAGGAATTTCAGAACATTTTTGAAAACCATTGATTTATTGGAAAAATAAAACATGTGTTTTGAAAATTTTAAAAAATTAAAAAGTGTGCACGGGTGCCGATGTTATGTGATTGTGACCATGTGAAGTGCACGTTTTGTGTTTTGTGTCAATGTCATGGGTGTTGTAGGGGCCATTTTCAAATAAAATTCTGCCAGAATTTTTAGAAATTTGGAAAAGAGTTAGAGAAAGTTTTTTTAGAAATAAAATCTTTTTGAAGGAAAAAGACAAAAAACCCTTAAGATTTGATTTGAAATCGGGGAAAATCAAAATGTGCTTGTAGGAAATTTGTTTTGACTTATCATTCGAAATCTTTTATTTGTTTTGTCAGCGTTAGTTGTTTATTTCATTTTATTGTTATTTGAACTGCATGCATGGTATGTTAACATCTCTTACCTTGGCTTATCTTTTCAGGATGGCAGATGTAGTTTTGAGTCGACTGAGAGCCTGGCACAGTAGTTACCCTCTGGATGAGCAGGATATCTTTCGTCGGTCCTTTGGTCGGGTGGCTTCACTTCTATCAGTGCGGCTCATTCCCGGGCTCATGGAGGCGGTGATTCCCTTTTGGCAGCCTGACTTGTCTCTTTTCTGCTTTAGAGAGTGCGAGCTTACCCCTACTCCTCACGAGTATGGGTTTCTTCTTGGTTTTCGAGATGTTTCTGCCGACATTGTGGGACCCCTCATTCCGGATGGTTGTGTTACAGTGGTTTCGTCCCAGCTCGGATTCAGACATGCAGTTCTTTCGTCTTCTTCTTTGCCTTAATTTCCTTATGTCCCAGCAGAGTTCCTCTTTTCCCATTTTGAGTTTTCCACGGGTATGCGAGTTCATTCAGGTGAGTGGCACACTTCCTAGGATTGGGCTGTTTCTCGTATGGTTGCTTTACCCTTGCTTCTGCTGAACTTCTTGGTGTTCCCACGAGAAGATGATTTAGTGGACTATCAACTCTATGCACCACTGGCCTTGATCCGTAAGGGGCATTCCTATGCTCCTATGATTGTAGGGGAGACCTTCGTGAGTCTTATGAGATTCCAGCAGACCATTGACACTCGTTTCCAGGGATACACTACTCTCTTCTAGCTTTGGGCGATTGGACACTTGTTTGTTACACCTTTATTCCAGCATACATGGTATCCTGGGCTTGACCATATACATTCCCCGATGAGATCTCAGGGTGTCATGGTAGATGAGGGGAGATTTCCGCAGACCGTTGCATCCTGGGCTGACTATCTCCAAAGCATGAGGTCGGGCACCATCCGGTGGTATTCAGGACTAGTTGGTAGGTATTGCTTGAGAGTTCGACCTTCTGGGAGGGCCTTCGTGCCCCTAGCATGCCTGCGGGGCATTGTCCCTTTCTTCGGTATTCGAGTTCTACGATAGCTTGGTAGGAGTTAGGATATCCCTTATTTAGCATCTATAGCTGAGTTTAGTCTTGCCTTTAAGGCGTCGATCCCTAGAGCATTGGTAGAGAAAGTTATGGATACATAGAGATCTTTGCTTCCTCACGTTGATGATGATGGTCCCTTATCTGTCATGCCCCTTGCGACTGAGGCCTATCATTATTGGCTTCGACGCTATGTGTTAGGTCCCAGTAGACTTGGGGATCTTCTCATTGAGACTCCTTTGCTTCCCGTAGGGTATACCGACTTCTGGACTGCTATGATTGTTCAGGGGCATCGTCACAGGTGGGGGAACCGTCGTCTGATATGGATGTTGCATGACCGGTTGAGGATGAGAGACGCTGAAATAGTTTCACTGGAGATGTAGCTAGCAGCAACCAGATCGACACATGACGACTCACCTTTGAGTGCTGCGAGGGTATGTAGGCGGCCACGAGACGTTCTAGGCAGTTCTCCTTCCCTAGAGGGTGATGTGATGGATAGTCAGTCTTTGCGAGAGACTGTGGAGTCCCTTACTCGAGAGAGGGACATACTTCTGGCCAGAGGTGCGGACTATGAGCAAGGCCGGCCTGGGTCTTCTGCAGCTGGTACTTCTTCAAGTACTCCTCTTATGACAGGCGAGCCAGTGGATCCCTGCATAGCTAATTCCTCCTCTGATGATGACGGGAAGCGATATATTTTCACCCCTCGCTCCTAGATTTACTGATTTATGCATTTGTAGAAAAACATACTTTGTTTAGTATTATGCCTCTTTTTTTCTTATGAATTCATGACCTCCCATACTTTTGGTATGACTTCCTTGCATGATTAGTATAGCAACAAATTTGGGGAAAATTAAATGACAATCATAGCTCAATGAAAAATAACTCCCTTTTGTTCGATTCTCTGACTCACTGATTTTCCCGCGAAAGGAACCCCTGCTTCCTTTAACCCTAACTGGGCTAAGCCAGAGAATGCCTTTCAAGATGCCTTCCGACTTTTACACTATTGCTTTCATACATTAACTCCTGGGGAATGTAGTAGCCTGAGCTATTTCTTACATCTAAATCTCTTGCCCCCAACCCTCCTTTTTTTTTTTTTTTTTTTTTTCCTTTTTTACTACTAGTGCTATGAGGGTTTTCACCAGTCCCAGCTCTGTCATTTTTGCACCAAGGCGCCTTTGCAGGTTTTCGCCAAGGTTGATAGTTTTGCATCTTGCCACATCCCTACCTTTTTACCTACGGCGCCCTTTCGGGTTTTCACCGCATCCTCGGGAAGAGCTTAACTTTTCTCTCTTCTTTCTTTCTCTTTCCTCAGCTTGGTCTCCAGTTTTGGTTGAGAAGCTCCTAAACGTTACTTGCATCATTCTCTAGCCAATGGCATATTTTAGTAAGCTCATTTGGACTAATCAATTTAACTCTAATCTGAGAGGACTTTTAGGATTTGTGGTGTGAGTTTTTACTTTTGAAAGAAAAGGAAAAGGCTCAAGCCTACCATTCTACTAGTGATCACCATCAATAGTTTTTGGTTTAATGGCACTTTTTTTGCGTATTCCCATATTTCTTCAGGTATTTCATCGCACACCCTTTCTTTTTTTTTTTTTTTACCAATGACGTTAACACCAATGTTTGTGCGAACTTAAAGTAATATCTCAAGGTTTCTCTTTTTTTTTTTTTCTTTTTCAGTGACTCTACTTTGACTTAACATGATCACTTTGTTGGGGAATGTTCCTGAAAAAAAGTAATCGACTCTAAGGGTTTGACAAAGGTTATATATATGCATTTTAATTGGATAGAAAATGAAATGAGGGCCTCTCGTCATCTTGGAATTAGATTGTTTAGTCCATAGAGCTTTACCCTTGAAACATTACCCTATTGATTAGTGGAGAACGAGGAAAGTAGATTTTATTACTTCTTCACATAAACCAAAGGTCTAGCTTTTGGAATCATATGTAGTAGTGTTTGACAGCATGTGAATTCAATGGGCTAGGGAATTTTTGGCCATCCATTTCCTCCAAAACGAGAGCTCCTCCAGACAGGACCCTCTTTACCACGAATGGCCCTTCATAGTTTGGAGCAAATTTCCCCTATGCTGCCTCCTGATGGGGGAACACCTTCTTGAGCACTAAATCTCCGGGTTTGAATGATCGAGGTCATACTTTCATATCAAACGTTCTGGCCATCCGCCTTCTGTAGCATTAAGCGTGATAAACTGTAGCTAGCCGCTTCTCGTCCAACAAACAGAGTTGGCTATACTGGTCTTTGATCCATTCTGCTTCATTTAGCTTAGTTTCTATTATGATTCGTAAAGAAGGAATCTTAATCTCAACAGGGATGACCGTCTCAGTGCCGTAGACCAGCTCGAAAGGAGTACTTCTGGTGGAGACCCTCATAGTAGTTCGGTAAGCTATCAATGCAAAAGGAAGTTTCTCATGCCAATCTCTGTAATTGTCAGTCATTTTTCGGAGTATTCTCTTAAAGTTCTTATTGGCTGCCTCCACTGCTCCATTCATCTGAGGCCGGTAAGTGACCGAATTCCAGTGAGTAATACAAAATGTTTGGCATGGCTTTGACATCAATTCGTTGTTCAAATTGGAAGCATTGTAAGTAATGAGCGACTCGGGCGTACCGGTAGATGATGTGGTTTTTTATGAACCTTTCTACGACCCTCTTGGTGACGTGGACGTAAAAGACGGCTTTCACCCATTTAGTGAAATAATCAATGGCGACCAGGATGAAGCGATGGCCATTGGAAGCTTTAGGAGTGATTCGACCAATCATATCTATCCCCCACATAGAAAAAAGCCATGGGGCTAACATAGAATGGAGCTCAGTCAGTGGTGCTTTGATCTTATCCCCATGTATCTAGCATTTGCGACACTGAAGAACGTATCTAATGCAATCTGACTCCATTGTTGACCAGTAATACCCTGTTCGGAGAATCTTCTTTGCAAGCTTATGGCCATTCATGTGGGGACTGCAAACTCCCTCGTGCACTTCCTCCATAATAACTTTGGCTTCGGTGGTATTGACACATCTTAGAGGTCCGAACCATGATCTCCTGGAAAGCTCATTTCTAGCCATGAAGTAATGTCATGCCAAACGACAAATGGTCTTCCTATCGTGTTGTGTTGCTGCATCGAGGAACGTCCTGGCTTGGATATACCTCTGGATATCATAAAACCATGGTTTCTCGTGGGGTTCAATAGTTGTGTGCAGGTAATAGGAGGGGACATCCCTGGTAAAGATCTGTAGAGGGGGGATTTCAGTGCCCCTATCGACCTTGATTGCTGCAGCTAACGTAGCTAAGGCATCGGCAAACCTGTTCTCAGCTCGGGGTACGTGACGAAAATCCACGCTTCTGAATAGTTGACATAAATCTTTGACCCATTGATGATACGGAGAAAGTTTAGTATCTCGATTTTGGTACACGTCTCTGGATTGCTGAATAACCAAATCTGAATCGCCAAGAACAACCAATTCGTCAATCTTCATTTCTAATGCCAATCTTAGTCCCAGGATGCAAGCCTCATATTCAGCGATGTTATTGGTGCAGAGTTCAAGTTGTAGCTTAACCACAATGGGATAATGACTGCCTGTTCTTGACACTACTACTGCCCCAATGTCGGCTCCCCTTTTGTTAGCAGCGCCGTCAAAAAACATCTTCCACCCGGCTGATTCTTGCTCTTCAGATGCGTCATCAACGCATAGTATATTTTCATCGGGAAATTGGGGCTCCATGGATTGATAATCGTCAATAGGGTTCTCGGCCAGATAATCAACTATCACCTGCCCCTTGACTATTTTACGGGTAGTGAATACGATGTCAAATTATGACAGGATCATGTGCCATCAAGCAATTCTACTAGACAGGGTTGGTTTCTCGAATATATACTTGACGGGATTCATTTGAGAGATGAGGAAGATGGTATGATAGAGCATGTAGTGTCGAAGCCTGTGAGCTGCATAGGCTAATGCACAACAGGTTTTCTCGAGATCAGAATACTTTGCTTCATACGGCAGAGATTTCTTACTGAGGTAATAAATGGCTTGCTCTTTTCTTCCCGTTTCATCATGCTGCCCCAAAACACATCCCATGAAAGTATCTAACACTGGCATGTACATCAACAAAGGATGTCCCGGGGTTGGTGCCACTAGGACAGGGGAATTTTGAAGATATTCTTTAATTTTCTCAAAAACTATTTGATAGTTATCATCCCACTCTTTTGGAACATCTTTCTTAAGGAGCTTGAAAATAGGTTCGCACAGGTGGGTCATTTGGGCGATGAACCTGCTAATAAAGTTCAATTTTCCTAGAAAAGATCGAACCTCCTTTTCCCCCTTCGGTGCTGGCATTTCGACGATGGACTTTACTTTGGTAGGATCAACCTTTATCCCCTTTTCATTGACTATAAACCCCAGCAGCTTCCCTGAAGATACTCTGAATGTGCATTTGGCAGGATTTAGCTTAAGCTGATACCTACAAAGGCGGTCAAACACCCTTCGCAGGTTGAACAGGTGGTCTTTTCGCTGCTTGGACTTGATGATCATGTCATCCATATAGATTTCTACTTCCTTATGCATCATGTCATGGAATAAGGTTACCATGGCTTTTTGGTAGGTTGTCCCTGAGTTGCGAAGTCCGAATGGCATGACTTTATAACAGTATACTCCCCAGGGGGTAATAAAAACAGTCTTCTCGTGATCCTCTTCAGCCAGCTTGATCTTATTATATCCTAAAAAACCGTCCATGAAGGAAAACATTCCATGACCAGCCGTGTTGTCAACAAGCAAGTCTATGTGTGGGAGAGGAAAATCATCCTTTGGACTGGCCCTGTTGAGGTTCCGAAAGTCAATACACATCCGCACCTTGCCATATTTCTTAGGTACCGGGACAATATTAGCCAGCCATTCGGGATACTCTACCACTTGTAGGAATCCTGCCTGGAGTTGTTTAATCACCTCCTCCTTGATCTTCAAGCTCCATTCAGGCTTCAATATTCTTAGCTTCTGCTCAAAGGGTTTCATCTACAGGTCCAAGGGTAATCTATATTCCAATATTCCACAATGGATTCATCCAGCCTGAGCATGTCTTGATAGGACCACGCGAAGACATCCAAGTACACATGCAATAGTTGCAGTAATTCTTTGCGCTGCCATTGATCTAGGCCTGTACTGATTCTAAGCTCTTTTGGATCCCCTTCATTTCCCAAATTAACGGTTTATGTTTCCTCAATGTTTGGGGTATTACGATTCTCATGTCTTTCTATTTGTTCCCGAATTTCCTCTGGCACCTCCTCTGAAAAATTTACATCTTCTTCAATTCCCAGTTGTTGGAAATCAAACTCGGTGTTCAAGTCATCATTTATCAGGATTGGCATTCTCTGGATTAGCTGATTAAGATATCGGATGCAAGGGTCCCTGGCATGGAAAATAGTATGCAATGAATCAAACCAGAAAGGAGTATTTTTTTTTCATTGATAACTTGATTTTAAAAAGTTAAGACAAATAAATTAAAAGGATAAAGTTTGTTTATGGCGAATCAGTTGCTCCAGGATCTCGCTCTAGTAAGTTTTGTACCAAAACTTGCGAGCACGGATGATGTCTTTGCTAGCCCAATTATGCAACCTTTCACCTGGCAACATCGCTCGAATGGATCCATCTTGGGTTACTCCAATACTGGCCGTCATGAGGGGCACTTCTTCTTGGACTTTTCTCTTCTTCTTGTTTAATATAGATATTCCCTCCCCCATGTCCAACTGCTTGAATTGGTCCTAGAGTTCCATGACAGCTTTCTTATCAGCCCTTTTCTTCCGCGCTACTTCTATTTTCTTCTTTCTTGTGGGTTCATATCCCAACCCAAAGGTGGGTTCACCCGATGGTATTTCTATGATTTTAGGTCTTCCTTGTAAACATCTCCCTAAGCCTTTGCCCAGATGAAAACCATTTGTTTTAAAGTACTGTACTGTCATCTAAGAGTTCTTGGAATATTTTGGTTCCACTCGATCTTCTTTTTGCACAACAGTGATATATTCGAACGATTGAAAACAATAGGGTAGTTCAGTGTCAGATGCAATGATATCAGCTTTGTACACAACGAGTTCTTTCTCAGCGAAAATAGAGATTAGCTTGGAGCCCACGATGAACTTGACTTTCTGATGAAGGCTAGAAGAAACCGCACCTGCCAAATGAATCCAAGGCCTTCCTAACAGCAAATTGTAGACAGCCGGAATGTGTAAGACTTGAAATTTAATTGTGAAGGTTATTAGTCCTATCTCAACAGGCATTTCAATTTCCCCCATGGCTTCCCTCCGAGAACCATCAAAGGCACGAATGATCATACTACTATTTTTCAAATAGGTTTGGTCCATTCTCAACCTTTCTAGGGTAGAATACGGGCACACATTTAAAGCCAACCCATTGTCTATCAATACTTTGCTACCATTTTTCCTCTTGTTCTTACAGCGATATGCAGAGCTCGGGTATGGCCTGTTCCATCAGCTGGAATCTCGTCGTCAGAGAAGGTGATGATGTTTGGGGCTATAATGAGACTCACCATGTCATGTAGGTTATCTGGCATGAAACTCTTAGGCACATGAGCATCCTTGAGGATCTTTATTAAAGCATTTCGGTGCACTTCAGAAATGAGCAGTAAACCCAACATCGAAATATGGGTTAGGGCCTTCCTAAGTTGTTCCATGATATTGTAGTCGACCTTTCCTAAAGCTTTGGTGAATTCTGACATCTCCTGATCTGTTGGTTGGTTGGAGCATTCTCCTTCTTTATTCTTCCCCTTCCTTTTCCTTTCCACTTCAACAGAGGTGTAGAGGCGCCCGTACCGAGTCATCCCCCCTATTTCTATTACGGGCTCTCCGGTGTCCTTATCAGGTGGGTAATTCCATAGGACGTTATGAAGACTAGGTATTGGCGTTTGGGTTATGGTGGGAAGAGTTATCCTTGGATTTATGAGCAAAGGGATTGCCACAGGTGACGGGTTGGTGAGGACTGGTAGAGTGGTGGGCACAATTGGCTTCTTTGCCAAGACTAAAGGTAGCTTAGATCGTGTGACTCCTTGGTTGTTGATTTGAGGTTCAGGTCGAGCCATAGTGATCATAGGTTCAGGTTCGAATAATGTAGCAAGGACAAGGTGATAACGGGAAGGGTCCAATAAAGTTTCTATGATTAGGTTCATGTCAGGTTGATAAGATTGCGTGGTTAGGAAGGAATAATCTTGGTATTCGGGCTCCTCTTGGGCGTGAATTATCCCTTCTGGAATTGCGGTAAGTGGGTTGTGCAGGGGATTTCTGCTAACATTCCTGCTTTCCAATGGTATGTTCTCCTGATGCTTGTGAACCATGGCCTTCACTATTATGGAGGATATTGGACTAGTATTCATTACCTATAATAATGATGACAACAATTACAAATTAGGGTTCCGTTCTTGGAGAATTTTATGTAATGCATGCTCTAGGGTGCCCCTCTTTAGGAGGGAAACTAGCCATGATGTATTGGCTCACTTTTGGAGATAGGGGGTTTGCCCCTGTATGCAGATACCTTACTGTCAAGTAGGAACCTTCAATCATCCATGCATTCATTCATAAAAATAAAGAAGTACATTAAATTTTGGGTTTAAGATACAAAAGAATTGAAATATATTTTAATAGGGGGAGGGGAAACATTTTCCTTTGGACTTCCATCTATCTACTTTTACAAAGGGAAAACCTAAACTACTCTTAAGTCTTCGGATCTGCCTTCGTTGGATTTAATGTCGAGGAGGTCACTGAGAGACCTTATTGATTGATTGCCCTTGTCTTCTTGGCAATCCTATCTCCGTGAGCATAGAGGGACTGAGGGCCCCTCTTATGAAATGGATCGATGAGCATGCCATGAGTCCTTAGAGTTACGAGGGAACCCTTAGGGTTTAGGTAGGTTTAATGCAAGAGAGAGTGACTGTGGTGTTACTCTCAATGGGTTGATCATATGTATGAGAATACAGTGACTTGAGTTACGTGGAACTCTTGTCTTGACATAGAATATTGAATGCATGAACATGGGTATGCAAAGAGTATAAGGAGAGAGAATGCAATAGCAAGATAAACGTGCATGCATGAGTAGTTAGACAGGCATTATAACAGTATGAATACAGTCAGTATAGCAGCAGGAATAGACAGGTATAAATGAAAGTAAGAGCAGTCGCCCTTTCCTCCGTGGTTTTGAAAACGGTGCTCGTGTCTTAAATCCGGCAAAGGTTCGGCTATGCATGGTGTCTATATGAGTATGAGGTTAAGGGTTAACTAATGCGTCCTAAAAAGGCTCGGTCCCCGGATCTTCAAACCTAGGCCCACTCCCGAAGGTGGTGCCATGATCGGTTGGTGATCCGAGCGGGGGAACCATCAAGAGGCCGTAGGCGAAGAAACTGACAAAGCATCTTGCTCACAACTAATATACCATTCCCCCTTTCTAACTAGAAAGGACATATCAGGGTAATAATGCAAGTATGCAGAATGGAAATGCACATGTAGTGTGTGTGTATTTTTTAAAAGTGGAAGAAAGAGCCCAACAACTCTCATTCATCCTGTTCATCACATTCATGCATAGCAGTTAATAAAACTTAAGCAAAAAGCACACCTACAAAACAAAGATGTAAGTGTTAGTATGTGGATGACAAACTTAATACAAAATAATATGAATAAATGCATGTTTGTTGAAAACAATTTTTGAAAAATTAGTTTTGAAAATTTAAAGTGAATAGGATTGAACTAATTTAATTGAATACTCTACATGGGTGAAGGGTAAAGGGACATGACTATGGCCTAACCCTCTAAGTGTCCCCAGCAGAGTCGTCAGCTGTCGCGCCCAGATTTTTCGCACTCGAGGAATACGCACACAAGCGGGAAAAATGCTGTACTCTCTCGTTGTAACTCACCCTCCTAGAAGAATGAGTGCGACTAGGTTTGAATTGAAAATAGATTTGAATGAAGGGCTTTTGAAAAAGATTTGGAGTCACCACCTAACTTGATTAAGGTGAGTTAGGTCACCTGGAAACTAAGCATAATTCGAAAACTACACATAGGGTTTTTGGAAAAAGGATTTTGAAAATATCTCCTCAAAAGAGGGTTTTTAAGAAAAATAGGTTGTTTGGCAACCTTTGGAAAACATTTAGCCCTTTTTGAAAAATAACTCTATTTTTGGTCTTTGAAAACAGTGATTCTAGGTTCGGAGGTTGGTTACGTGTAGGGAAGACGTACTAAGCCATCACCCTACCCCGCCCTTTCGGTACCTACATGTTAATCTACCCTAGATTCATCTATGAGAGTCTTTAACTAACATATGTTCAATCCTATCCACTTCAGAAAAATAATGTTTAAAAACTATCATGATGCATGATATGCAAGTGCAAGAAAAGAAAATTGAAAAATAGATTTGGAAAGAAATTAATTTGATTTAAAAGAGATTTGACAAGATAGATTTAAAATTGAAATTAAAAAGAGATTTGAGAAAAGGGTTTTGAAAATAGAAATTTGGAATTTGAAGTTTGAAAATAGATTGGAGATTTGAAAATATTATAGAGTTTGAGATTTGGAAAATTTGGAGATAGAGACTTGAAAAATGTGGTGACCGCACCCATGAGGGTTGCCTACGTATCCTTTTGGACGAATCAGGTCAGTCGTAGTTCGGACAAGAGTCCGATTGAAAGTAAAAGAGTTTATTTTAAAAAGAGATTAAATTGGAAATTGGATTGAAAGATTGAGAGATTGAACTCTAATTGGAAAATTTGAAAAGACTTGACTTTGAAAAACTTGGTTTTAGGAAACCTAGACTTAAGGACTTAGAAAAGAATGATTGGATTTGACTTAGAAAGATTTTGGAAAAGAATTGACTTGAATATTGGACTTGGAAGATTAGGAAACTTGGAATTAGGAAAGATGTTGATTTAAGAAAATTTCGAATTAGGAAAGTTTCATTTTAGGAAAGTTTTGGTTTAGGAAAGTTTCAACTTAAGAAAGTTTTGGAATTAGGAAAGTTTCGAATTAAGAAAGTTTTATTTTGAGAAAGGTTTTGAAATAGAAAAAAGCTGAATTTAGAAATGTTTTGAATTAGGAAAGTTTAGTTTAAGAAAGGTTTAGACTTTGGAAAGTTTTAAGTTAAGAAAGTTTTGAATTTGGAAAGCTTAGAATTTTAGAAAGATTTTAAATTAGGAAAGATTTAGAAAAGGTTTGAATTAAGAAAGTTTCATTTTAAGAAAGACTTTGAAAGAGGAAAGGTTTTTGAAAATAAGGAAGTTTTGAAAATAAGAAAGTTTTAAGTTTAGAAAGTTTTAGATTTTGAAAGATTTGAAGTTTTAAGAAAGTTTAGAATTTAGAAAGTTTTAGATTTAGAAAGTCTTAACTTAAGAAAGTTTTGAACTTGGAAAGATTTGAAATTTAAAGAGTTTAAGATTTAGAAAGTTTTAAAGTTTGAGTTTTAGAAAATCATAAGATTAGGAAATGTTTGAGTTTAGGGAAAGATTGAAAAGCATAGATTTGGAGAGTTAAGATTTGGAAAAGGGGTAGAATTAGGAAAGGGTTGAATTAGGAAAGATTTGAAAGTTGAGTTTTAAAATTTAGGAATGATTTTTATGTTCAAGTTTTGGAAACTTAAGATTTAGGGAAGTGGAGGATTAGGAAGGATTTGAATTAGGAAAGATTTGGATTAGGGAGGGATTGGATTTTGTTTCTCAAAGGGAAGGCTTGACTTTGTTTCTAAAAACGGAGGACAGGATTGTAAGCACCTCATTTTTGACCGCTCGGCAGTCTACACTCCGTCCAGACTTGTTTTCAAGTCATTATGGACATATTCCAATTGAATCCAATCCTCTAGTCCAAATTTCGTCTTTCCATCGCTTCGCGGGCCTGTCAGGCCCAAATAGAGGCAAAATGACCAAAATGCCCTTAGGGGCATTATCCTTTCTTATTCCAATTCCAATCCCCCTCTCGAGACAGTTTATTCCTCGAGACGGTTCGAGTAGTAAAACTACTCACAAAACCGTCAGAGTGGCGGAAACACTCACAAAACCGTCAGAGTGGCGGAAACACTCACCAAACCGTCAGAGTGGCGGAAACACTCACAAAACCGTCAGCGTGGCAGAAACACTCACAAAACTGTTAGGGTGGCGAAAACACTCACAAAACCGTTAGGGTAGCGGAAACACTCACAAAACCGTCAGAGTGGCGGAAACACTCACAAAACCGTCAGAGTGGCGGAAACACTCAAAACCCAGGCATGTCTCTTTGGAGTCGGTAAGACCCCTTTCCAATCCCTCTCTCGAGACAGTTTATTCCTCGAGACGGTTCCAATCTAGGCACGTCTCTTCGGAGACGGTAAGACCCCTTTCCAATCCCTCTCTCGAGACAGTTTATTCCTCGAGACGGTCCGAGTAGCAAAACTACTCACACAACCGTTAGAGTAGCGGAAATACTCACAGAGCCGTTCGAGTAGCGAAAATACTCAATCGTTAGAGTAGCGGAAATACTCACAGAGTCGTCCGAGTAGCGGAAATACTCAACCGTTAGAGTAGCAAAACTACTCACACAACCGTTAGAGTAGCGAAAATACTCACAGAGCCGTCCGAGTAGCGGAAATACTCAACCGTTAGAGTAGCGGAAATACTCTCAAATCATCAACCCCATCTGAGTAGCGGAAATACTCAACCCCGTCCGAGTAGCGGAAATACTCAACACCTAGGTCAATACCCATGTTTGTTAGCTCACTTCGGTGAAAAATAACCAGACTACCCTTAGGGCCTTTTCCGAGACTTTTCGGTCAAGATGACCATTTTGGCCCTAAGCATCCGAATGCCCCGGGAACCACACCGGCTCTGGGTATCAAACCGGTAATGTCCTGAGAATACTTTTTATAGTGTTCTCGACCTTCCTTTACCTTTCCAGACCATTTCGAGTTAGTTCCGGCCAACCCGGTACAAAATGACCGTTTTGCCCCTGGAGGGCCGGTCTCCTTCTTCGACCACACCGGCTCTGGGTATCAAACCGGTAATGTCCCGAGAATACTTTTTATAGTGTTCTCGACCTTCCTTTACCTTTCCGGACCATTCCGAGTCAGTTCCGGCAAACCCGGTACAAAATGACCGTTTTGCCCCTGGTGGGCCGGTCTCCATCTCCGACCACGCCGGCCCTGGGAATCAAACCGGAAACCTCTGTGAACATTCTACATAATGTTTCCAGATCCCGAGTCTTCTTCCGGGATAGTTTGAGTCTGTCCCGGCAGTTTTCCGGTCTGATTGACCGTTTTGCCCCTAAAGGCTTGGTCAACCTTTCCGACACATCCAATCCTCACTTTTCAAGTCAAATACCTCCAGGACACTATTTTAAGTGTTCCTGCTCCTTTCCGGCCTTCCGGGTCACTCCCGGCTCCTTCAAATCATTCCCGGACTTTCCGGAGTCACTCCTAGTGAAGCCAGGCTAAAGTTTACATGGTAGTCACTAGTACAGGCGCCCAAATCTAGTCAAAGATATGTTGCTTGCCGACCTTAATTGTTTCCTAAATGGCTGGCGCCACTGCTAGTGGCGCCAGTATAAATTTTGCCCTGGCGCCACTGCAACAGGCGCTAGGCTTGTCCAACTTCTATAAATACAGAGCCTCGATCAACGTGAAAGGGGTCTGCAAACTTAACCTAAAAATCACACAATTCGATACACAGAGCTCGAGCACCTCCAAAAACTCTAGCCTCCCTAGGTTTTCCAAACCCTAGCTACTATACACAAACCCTAGCCTCCTATACACTCATACACACCCCTATACACTCATACACTAGCCTTCAACCACTCTCTCAAGACTTGAAGAGCAGTCATTCAAAGCTTGAAGACAATCCTTGAAGACTGAGGGTGAAGATCAAGACCGAAGACCGAAGACCGAAGACTGCACGGCGCGCAAAATAAACAAGAAACAAGGTAGGCTCCCTATTTAATTTTCTGCACTTCCCCCCTCTCTCTTCTCTCTCCAACCCACTTGGGTTTTCTTTATTTTAATCGCCCATCTCTTTCCCCCCCTTTCTTTGCATGCTTGAAACAAGGGGATTCCTGGTCCATGTGTAGGATTGGACTATGGGAGAGTCACCGTGTCGGGGGCTTTCTTCTAGTCTAACCAAAGACCATGTGGGTCCGGCCCCCTTGATTATGTGGTGAAGCCTTAACCTTGTATGTTCACGACCCCAAATTGCATTGTGCATATCATAGTCTTGCATCTTCCAAATTCGTTTTCAAAAAGTTGTTTTCAAAAATCGTTTTCAAACTTGTTTTCAAAATTGCATCAAAAGCTCTTTTTCAAAAACATGTTTTCAAAACCACAATTCTAGGGTGATTCTAGCCTTTCCATGGCTAGGGTTGCTTTAGGAAAGTGCTATATTAAAAGTGGCCTTTTGGTCTATATTTTCAAACCTTGTTTTCAAAACCACTTTCTTAAAGTGGTTCTAGCCTTCTTATGGTTAGAATTGCTTTAGGAAAGTGAGATGTTTTTACACCTTCTAAAAACTCTTTCTTCAAAAATCTCTTCCTAAAAATCTCTTTTTCAACATACTTTCCTAGAACTCCCCTCTTCAAAATTGATTTCAAAAACTCCCTTTCAAAATCTCTTTTTCAAAACTCTCTTTTTCAACTCCTTTCCAAAACTTTCTTTCCTCAAAATTCACTTTCTAAAAACACTCCCTAAAAATCTTTCTAAAAACTCTCCTCCTGGAATCTTCCTTCTAGAAATTCCCCTATAGAATTTTCTTTCTAAACTCTACGTTTCCGAAAACATGCTTTCCAAAAAACTCCTCCCTAGGATTCCCTTCTAGAAAACCTTCGTTTTCAAAAACGCGTTTTTCAAAGAAAACTCTTTCCTTAGAGCCCAAACCAAACCCTAGAACCCACAATTAGGAAACCCTAGTTTTCTTTCCAAAAACATGATTTTCAAACTTTGCCCCAAACCTAGGTTTCCAAAATCTTTTGTTTTCTATATCAAAACTATACATGTTTTCAAAACCTCTTTTCTACATCAAAACAACAATTTTCCAAATCTAGGGGTTTCTAGAATTTTCCTTTCCAAATCCTAGCCAAATCCTACCTTCCCTTTAGGAAACCGAATCAAATCTCCCCGTTTAGGAAACTAGATCCCATCCTCCGTTTTTGGAAACAAAATCCAACATTTCTCTTTTAGAAACCAAATCCAATCCCTTCCTAATCCAAACCTTTCCTAATTCAATACCTTCCTAAACCATAAGTTTCCTAAACCTAAACTTCAAATCTTTTCTTAAGTTTCAAAATCCAAATCTTTCCTAAATTCGAATCCTTCCTAAACTTTCACTTTCCTAAATCTTAAGTTTTGGAAACTTGAACATAAAAATCTTTCCTAAACTTTAAAACTCAACTTTTAAATCTTTCCTAGTTCAACCCTTTCCTAATTCTACTCCTTTTTCAAAATCTTTTTCAAATCTAAGTTTTCAAACCTTTCCTAAACTCAAGCTTTTCCTAATTTCAAGATTTTCTAAAACTCTAAAACTTTCTAAATTTGAAACCTTCTTAAGTTAAATCTTTCTAAACCTAAAAACTTTCTAAATTCTAAAACTTCAAAATCTTTTCAAATCTAGAACTTTTCTAAATTCAAAACTTTCTAAATTCAAGACTTTCTTAAGTTGAAATTTCCTTTTTTTCAAACATTTCCTAAATTGAAAACTTTCCTTTCTCAAACTTTTCCCAAAACGAAACTTTTCTTATTTTCAAAACTTCCTTGTTTTCAAAGCTTTCCAAATTCAAAACTTCCCTTTTTCAAAACATTTCTAAAATCAAAACTTTCCGATTTTCAAAACTTTCCTAATTTGGGAACTTTCCTAATCTGAAAACTTTTCCTTTTTCGAAAACTTTCCTAAACCTAAAACTTTCCTAATTTCAAAACTTTCTGAAAACGAAACCTTCCTAAAACGGACCTTTCCTAATTCAAATATTTTCTAAAATCCAATCTTTCTAAATCTTCCAAATCCAACATTCCAATCCAATCTTTCTTAATCTCAAGTCTTCCCTAGGTCTCCTATCTTTCCTAAGTCTAGGTTTCCTAAACCTCCATCTTTCCAAAACCAAGTCTTTCCAAAATCAATCTCTTCAAATCAAAGTCCAATCTTTTCAATTTCAATTTCCAATCTCCTCTTCTAATCTCAAATCAAATCCAATTTTCAATTCAATTTTTTTTTTCCAATTCAATCTCTTTCTTTCAAATCAACCCTTCTCTTTTCAATCGGACTCCGGTCCGAACTACGACTGACCTGATTCCCCCAAAGGGATACGTAGGCAACCTTCATAGGTGCGGTCACAATACTTTTTCAAACTTTCAATTCCACCCTCATGGGTGTGGTCTCCATATTTTCAAGTTTCAAATTCCAATCTATTTTTAAAGTTCCAATTTCAAAATCTTTCTATTTTCAAATCCCTATTTCCAAGTTTTCAAACTTTCCAATTTCAAATTCCATCTCTTCAAATCAAATTCTTTTCAAATTTATCTCCAAATCTATTTTTCAATTCTCTTTTATTTTGCACTTGCATATCATGCATCATATTAGTTTTCAAACATTGTTTTTCTAAAGTGAATAGGGTTGAACTATAGTTAGTCGAAGACTCCCATAGGTAAATCTAGGGTAGATTGACATGTAGGTACCGAAAGGGTGGGGTAGGGTGATAGCTTAGTGCGTCTTCCCTACACGTAACCAACCTCCGAACCTAGATCACTGTTTTCGAAAGACCAAAAAGGAGTTATTTTTCAAAAAAGGGCTAAATGTTTTCCAAAGGTTGCCAAACAACCTGTTTTCTTAAAAACCCTCTCTTGAGGAGATGTTTTCAAAATTGTTTTTCAAAAACCCTAAGTGTAGTCCTCGGATTATTCTTAGTTTTTAGGTGACTTAACTCACCTTAATCAAGTTAGGTGGCGACTCCGAATCTTTTTCAAAAAGCCCTTTATTCAAACCTGTTTTCAATTCAAACCTAGTCGCACTCATTCTTTTAGGAGGGTGAGTTCTAACGAGAGAGTACAGCATTTTTCCCGCTTGGGTGAGTATTCCTCGAGTGTGAAAAATCTGGGGGCGACAAGGATCTAGCTTCCTAAACGGGAAAATTTGATTTAACAAGGATTTGGAAAGGGGAAGTTTTAGAAACCCTAGATTTAGAAGGCTATGGTTTTGACATAGAAAATAGGTTTTTGAAAATACGTATAGTTTTGATATAGTTTTGGAAACCTAAGTTTTGAAGCAAGTTTGAAAACTATGTTTTTGGAAAGAAAATTAGGATTTCCTAATTGTGGGTTCTAGGGCTTGGCTTGGTCTCTAAGGAAAGCGTTTTTGGAAAGTGTCTTTTTGGAAACACGTGTTTGGAAGGAAATCTTAGAGAGGAGTTTCTAAAGGGAAAATTTTGGAAAGAGAGTTTTTTTAGAAGGATTTTTGGAAGGAGATTGTTGGAAAGAGTTTTTAGGAAAGTGAATTTTGAGGAGAGTGTTTTGGAAAGGAGTTTGAAAAGAGAAGTTTTGGAAGATGGATTTTTGGAAGGAGTTTTTGAAAACAACTTTGGAAAGGAGAGTTTTTTGGGAAGCATGTTGAAAAAGTGGGTTTTAGAAAGAGAAACTTTTGAAAAGATAGTTTTTAGAAGGTGTAAAAACATCTCACTTTCCTAAAGCAATTCTAACCATAAGAGGGTTAGAACCACTTTAGGAAAGCAGTTTTGAAAATAACAAGATTTGAAAATATGGACCATATTGGTCACTTTGAATGTAACACTTTCCTAAAGCAACCTTAGCCATGGAAATGCTAGAATTACCCTAGGATTGTGATTTTGAAAACAAGTTTTGAAAAAAGAGATTTTGATGCAATTTTGAAAACAAGTTTAATGTAAGCTTTGAAAACGAGTTTGAAAACGATTTTTGGAAGATGCAAGATCATGATATGCATAATGCAAATTTGAGGTCGTGAACATACAAGGTTAAGGCTTCACCAAATAATCAAGGGGGCCGAACCCACGTAGTCTCCGGTTAGCCTAAAGGAAAGCCCCCGACACGGTGACCCTCCAATAGTCAAATCCTACACATAGACCGGGAGTCCCCTTGTTTCAAGCATGCAAAGAAAGGGGGGAAAAGAGATAGGGAATTAAAATAGAGAAAACCCAAGTGGGTTCGGAGAGAGAAGAGAGAGGGGGAAGTGCAAAAATTTAAATAGAAAGCCTACCGTATGTCTTGTCTATTTTGCGCGCCTTGCTTATCTTCGGTCTTCGTCTTGATCTTCGTCTTCAATCCCTAAGAGTTGTCTTCAATCTTCAAACTTCAGATTGTAGCTCTTCAAGTCTTCAAGGAAAGGTTGGAGGCTAGTGTATAAGGGTATGGGGGTGTGTATGAGTGCATAAGAGGCTAGGGTTTAGTGTATGGTGGCTAGGGTTTGGAAAACCTAGGGAAGCTAGGGTTTAGGGAGTGTTCGAGCTCTGTATATCAAAATATATGATTTTTAGACTGATTTTGCGGACCTCTTTCACGCTGGAAGAGGCTCTGTATTTATAGAGAGAGGAATGCACTGCCGCCAGGCCAAAAATTACACTAGCGCCACTCCTAGTGGCGCCAGGCCATTTTTTGGCTTGGCGCCACTAGTACTAGCGCCAGCCATTTAGGAAATGTTTAAGGTCAGCAAGCAATGTATCTTTGACTAGATTTGGGCGCCTGCACCAGTGACTACCATGTAATTTTTAGCCTGGCTTCACTAGGAGTGACTTCGGAAAGTCCGGGAGTGATTTAAGGGACCGGGGATGGCCCAAATGGCTGGAAAAGAGCAGGAATACTTAGAATAGTGTCCCAGAGGTATTTGACTTGGAAAATGAGGATAGGATGTGTCGGAAGGGTTGACCGGGCCTTTAAGGGCAAAACGCTCAATCGGATTGGGAAGCTACCGGGACGGACTCGGACTGTCCCAGAAGAAGACTCAAAATTTAGAAACATTATTCAAATGTTCCCAAAGGTTGCCGGTTTGATTACCAGAGCCGGTGTGGTCGAAAAAGGCGACCAGCCCACTAGGGACAAAACGATCATTTTGCACCGGGTTTGCCGGAACTAACTCAGAATGATCCAAAAGAACAAAGAAAGGTTGAGGACACTATAAAAAGTATTCTTGGGAAGTTACCAGTTTGATAACCAGAGCCGGTCTGGTCGGAAAGGTGACCGGCCCTCTAAGGGCAAAACTGTCATTTTGCACCGGGTTTGCCGGAACTGACTCGGAATGATCCGAAAAGGTAGACGAAGGTCGGGAATACTATAAGTAGTATTCTCGGGAGGTTACCGGTTTGATACCCAGAGCCGGTGTGGTTCCCGGGGTGTTCGTATGCCTAGGGGCAAAATAGTCATCTTGAAAGAAAAGTCTCGAAATTAGCCCAAGGGGCAGTTTGGTCATTTTTCACCGAAGTTGGCTAGCAGGCACCGGTGTTGACCTGGGTTTTGAGTGTTTCTGTCACTCTGACGGCGGTCGTCGTGACGCAGGGGTTTGTTGGCAATTCCCTATATCGACCTGTTTTGAGTATTTTCGCTAGTTTGAAGGTTCGCGATCATTCCCGAGACTGCCTGATCTCGGGAAGTTGCTAAAGGGGACTTAGCGCTTGAGAAGTCAACTTTCTCAGAAGGCATGCCTAAATGGACATTTCTGTATTGGCGGGCTAGCAGGCGCCAAAGGTGAACCGTTCTACCATCTAGGGGACTTAGGGTCTCGTCCCGGTCGACAAGTTTAAAGGGACTTACCGTTTCGAAGAGATTTCCTTCGAAAAACATGCTGGACCGTCTCGAGGAATAAATTGTCTCGAGAGAGGGATTGGAATTGGAAAGGGGTTTTATCGCTTTCGAAAAGACGTGCCTAATTGGAACTATCTCGAGGAATAAATTGTATCGAGAGAGAGATTAGAAAAGGGACTTACCGTATTCGAAAAGACGTGCCTGATTGGAGTGGATTTACCGTCTCGAGGAAACAACTATCTCGAGAGAGGGGTTGGAGTTGGGATTGGAAAGAACAATGCCCCTAAGGGCATTTTGGTCATTTTGCCTCTATTTGGGCCTAGCGGGCCTGCGAAGCGATGAACAGACAGGATTTGGACTTAGAAAGTTAGTTTCGATTGGAATATACCCACAATGACTTCAACACAAGTTTGGACAGAGTGTAGACTGCTGAGCGGTCAAAAATGTGGTGCTTACAAAAACTATATATATTTCCAAAACCCTTTTCTACGTCGAAACTATAGTCTTCCCAAAACTAGAATTTCCAAAACTTCACCTACCAAATCCATGCCAAATCCAATCTCTCCCTTTCGGAAACTAGATCCTATCCTCCATTTTTGGAAAAAAATCAAAACATCTCTTTTTAGAAACAAAATCCAATCCCTTGTTTTAGGAAATAGGAATCTCAATCCTTCCAAACCCAAATCTTTCCTAATTCAATTCCTTCCTACTCTAGTACTTTCCTAAAGCTTAAGTTTCCTAAACTTAAACTTTTGAATCTTTCCTTAAACTTTAAGCTTTCAAACCTTTCTTAATTCCATCCCTTTCCAAATCTAAGTTTTCAAACCCTTCTTAAACTCAAACCTTTCCTAATTTCAAGAATTTCTAAAACTCAAGTTTTGAATCCTTCTAAAATTCTAAACTTCCCTAAACTTCAAATCTAAAACTTTTCTAAACTCAAAACTTTCTTGCTTTCAAAACTTCCCTATTTCAAAACATTCCAAATTCAAAACTTTCTAATTTCAAAACTTTCTTAAAATGAAATCTTTCCTAATTTCAAAACTTTCCTAAATGAAACTTTCCTAAAATAACACTTTCCTAAATTGAAACTTTCTTAAAACGAAACTTTCCAAAAATGACACTTTCCTATTTTGAAACTTTCTTAAATCGGACCTTTCCTAATTCGAACCCTTCCTAAATTCAATCTTTTTTTCGATCTTCCAAGTCCAACATTCAAGCCAAGTCTTTCTAAATCCTATCTTCCTAGGTCTAGGGTCTCTATTCTTCCATTTCAAATTCTAATCTTCTATTCTAAATTTAAATCAAATCCAAATTCCAATTCAGCTTCTTCTTTCATATCAAATCTTCTATTTTTCTATCGGACTCTTGTCCGAACTATGACTGACCTGATTCCTCAAAAAGGATACGTAGGCAGTCCTCATGGGTGCGGTAATAACATTTTTTAAATTTCTACTTCCACAACCTTTTTAAGTCTCCAATTCCACAACTTTTTTCCAACTTCTAATTCTAAATTTCTATTTTCAAATCTCTATTTCCAATTTCTAAAACTTTCCAATTTCAAATTTATTTTTTCAAATTTCTTTCAAATCAATCTATTTCTAAATCTATTTTCCAACTCTCTTTTCTTGTACTTGCACATCATGCATCATGCTAGTTTCTTTTTAAGTATTTCTTTTTTAAAGTAAATAGGATTGACCATTTGTTAGTTAAAGACTCTTATAGGTGAATCTAGGGTAAATAGACATATAGGTACCGCAAAGGCGGGGTAAGGTGATGGCTTAGTGCATCTTCCCTACACGTAACCAACCTCCGAACCTAGATCACTATTTTTTAAAGACCAAAATGGAATTTATTTTCAAAAAAGGCTTAAATGTTATCTAAAGGTTGCCAAACAACCTATTTTCCTAAAAATCCTCTCTTGAGGAAGTATTTTTAAAAATCATTTTCAAAAACCCTAAGTGTAGTTTTTGGACTGTGCTTAGTTTTTAGGTGACCTAACTCACCTTAATCAAGTTAGGTGGCGACTCCAAATGTTTTTCAAAAGCCCTTTATTCAGACCAATTTTCAATTCAAACATAGTCGCATTCATTATTCTAGGAGGGTGAGTTCTAACAAGAGAGTACAGTGTTTTTCTCACTTGTGTGTGTATTCCTCGAGTGCGAAAAATCTGGACGCGACAGTAGGGTGATGGCTTAGTATGTCTTCCCTACACGTAACTAACCTCTGAACTTAGAATCATTGTTTTCAAAGACCAAAATAGAGTTATTTTCAAAAAAGGAGCTTAAATGTTTTCCAAAGGTTGCCAAACAACCTGTTTTCTTAAAAACCCTCTCTTGAGGTAGTATTTTTAAAATCGTTTTCAAAAACCCTAAGTGTGATCCTTGGATTGTGCTTAGTTTTTAAGTGACCTAACTCACCTTAATCAAGTTAGGTGGTGACTCCAAATGTTTTCCAAAAGCCCTTTATCCAAATCAATTTTCAATTCAAACCTAGTCGCACTCATTCTTCTAGGAGGGTGAGTTCTAATGAGAGAGTACAGTATTTTTCCTACTTGTGTGTGTATTCATCGAGTGCGAAAATCTGGGTGTGACAACTCTTACCAACTCAGTTCCGGTGTCCAAATGTGAATCAACATGGACAACACCTGTAACTAGTTAGGAAGGTATAACAAAGTTTTTTTTTTCTTTTTTTTTTTTCCTTAGAGAAAGAAACAGAAATAAAACAAACGAAAAAAAAAACTAAATATCCTTTTAAAAAAATTACTAACTATACAACTATTAGATCAAGTTTTCTCAAAACTTTAAGACAAATGGGTAGGGCCATGTTCCAGAGCCACCGAGGTCGAGGCCAATGGAGCATGACTCTTCAGCAAGTCCACCTCCGCCTTCAACTAGAGATTTGCTTTTGCAAAAACTCAACAGTTGCTAAAGGATTGGACATGGCAGGCTGTTGCTGTCGTGGAACTAAAGTAGGTAGGTCACCTGCTGATGTGCTCAGGTACTCAAAGCATCCAAACCGGATAACGGATGACCCAAATGTGCAATGGTGTTCGAAGGCAATGTGGGCACACCAACCTGCTCCAAAATCTGAGTAATAAACAAACCATAGGGTAACCCACCAGATGAATAGCGTGCTTCCCCCATAACAGTTAGTATCAAAGTAGGATGATCAATAGTATACGCCTTACCAATAATATAAAGCCAAAAACACCTATAGTAATCCACTAAAACACCCGAATTCACTTTAGGGATAATATTCAAGAAAAGGATCAAATTCAACATCCTGTACTTTCTTTTTAAAGATGACACAAGTATGACAAAATGTTGACCCATTATTGCTATTTTCTGTAGTTCAGCACAAAGCACATCAATAAGGGGTGAATTTTCTTCAAATAGCATAAAATTCGGCCTCGAAAATTGTGGCAAAGTTAAAAGTTCACAAATATCATCCGCCATAATAGTAATCGCGTGTCCTCTTACTTTGGATTGAATGGAGAGCTCGGGTGTCTCAGATATGCTCGAATAAGCATAAAATTCTCGCACCATGTCAATATTCACCGAACCTTCTCTCTTTAACATTCGAAGCCAACCCCGTTGTATGAATATAGATTTAAAAACCTATCAGAAAAATCTGAGAGTTGCACTCGGCATTCAATTAATACTTGCCAGCCCTGAAACGAGTTCATGTACATATCCCTCTCCCGAGAGTTAGCAAACTATTTGATTCCCTATTGTGATCTGGTCTTACTTCCTCTAAATGACATGGTTCTCAAAATTACTTTGTTTGGCCTGTTCTTAAGAAAAACTCATAAAAATAAATAAAACAAAATAAAATAAAGAAAATGAATGATATAACATACATTAAGATAAACAGTACTCTATTAAATTAACATAAATAAAAAAACAAGTAGTTTTATTCAAAACAGAGTTTTAGACCGCCACAGCATGACGCACAATCTAAACTCATCCACATAAACATAGCATTCAAATATGTAAAAATAAGAGTTTTAGATCAATTACACAATAATCCTGAATGCACATGATCTAAACTCTAACAAGCACTATCCATTACATATCAGTGGATGGATCCTACACTGAACGGGATATCTCTTTGCAACTCCTCAATAGCCTGGCTATGCTGTTTCTACGCCTTGTCAATCCTATCAAACCTATCATAAACCTCCATCTGAAAAGTCCCAAAAGCATTGGTGTGGGCCTCTAAAAACTGAGTGTGGTGTTGCTGCGTTAGTGCCTGCAACTCCAACATCTCTATTACCTTGTCTAACGAAGGCTACCCAGCATAGCCACTTCCCTCAGCCGATGTTCCTCCTTCCCCTTCTTCTTCGTCATCCTCGACCCTTTTCTTCTTGTGGCTCATATACTGTGCTTCTGACTTGTGAATAGAAGTCATATTGATGGCACTCATGGAAGATTTTCTTGAAAAGAACGAAGGTGGGTTGACTATAGACTCAAGGATCAGGAAAGTGAGCATACACACAAATGGAATGCTATCCCCTTGGGTTATATTGGTAGCATCATGATAAGGCTGGAGGAACATATACCTTGGCAAGTCTATGGTCTTTTGGGTTCCAATAGCCCCCATTAACTAGGCCCGGGGTAGGCTAACCTGGGCATAATGGGCTTGGGGTAACAAACTATTGCATGAGAAAAAAAACAATGGAAGGTACCTCATTTTTAAAAACTTCTTCTCACACTGGGTCTTCCCCTTAACCTAGGGCTAATCATCTGCTAGAATCTCCTGTGCCATCTTAGTGAGGCTCGGAGTCCCAATCCCATGGAAAAACTTAGCGTTAGGCCCATGCCTAAGCCCATAAGGATGACAAAAAGTGGCCAGGGTAATTACTATATCTCTCCCACTCACCCAAGTCATCAGTTTCTCTTAACCCTCAGTTTTGTCATCCACTCAAATATTGGTCATAAGTTCAGTACAAAGTGTTAAAATGTATTCCCCCTATAGGCGGCTAGGTCATTCCATCCCGGCCTTTCAAACTCGACGTCCAAGGCAAACCCACCACCAAAATTTTATATTTCTAGACTTCGCTCAACGGCCACGGCCTTGCCCGCCCAAGTTTTCCTAAAGTCCTAATAGGCTTGGTGACCAGTGAAAATTTTGGAGACATAATCCAAAGAGTAGTCAGGTTCAAAGGGTTCTATGGCTAAAGACTTTTTAGCAGATTTCTTACTCCCTTTGGGTGTCATCAATATAACTTCACAAAATGAATCGCAACAAACACCACACAATCACAATTATAGTAACAATCTCAATCCTAACTAAGCATAGATATGAACGAAACGATTGGAAAGGAGAGTGAAAGGTTGTGTTTGTTACCTTAGAAGATGAAAAGACAGGAAGTTAAAGGGCCACAACTCTTCAAACTGGCAAGACTTCGTCGCCTCGTTTGGACGCTCCCTCTCTCTTGAAAACAGAAATTTTGTGGGGGTGCAAATAGGACAAAACAGAGAAACTCAACCCTTTTATAAAAGCAGAGGGGCGTCCGGACGGCCCCTAGAGGGTGTCTAGACGGGGTCTAAAACGGTACCGTTCAACTTAAAATAATGTGTCTGAACGGGAAGCAAGCGTTCGGACGGCCGCACAAGGGCGTCCAGACGGGTTAAAGGCGTCCGGACGGCCAGTCAACTCGTCTAAACATGGCTCAAAGGTTTTAGCAAAGGGAACCTTTTTTTGACATAAAGAGCATAGTTGAAATAATGGCCTCCTATCATCTTGATTTTGGACTTTTAGCCATTAGAGCTTTTGACCATCTATGTTAGGGATTTGAACTTATCATCTTGCCTCAATGTGGGGTGTGATCCTTAGTAGTGTAAGCACCCCATTTTTGCCCGCTCGGCAATCTCCGGCCTGACTGAACTCCCTTTCAAAATCCCATAAGCACATTCAAGCCCTAATCAACTTTCAAACCCCTATCCAATCAGTCAGCCGCTTCTCGGGCCAGCTGGGCCCAATAGAGGCCTAATAACCAAATCTGCCCCTTAAGTCTCTAGCCACGTCTTAAGAAAGCTCAAAATCCCTCAAAACGATAAGTCCAGCCTTCCAAAATGTTACTAAAACATTAGGCGTACTCCACGCCTATCCAGTCCAATTCCGGTCCCATTCCAGCTAACCCCGGTCGAAATGACCGTTTTACTCCTAAACATCCCAGCATTGCACAAACCCCACCAAACGGTGAAAAACACTCCCAAAACCATCCTAGAATGACCCAGTATGCTTAACGTAGCACGCCAAACCATTCTTGACCATTTTGCCCCTAACAATCCAAACACGCCCCGAAACAACACTGGTCTTAGGGTTTCGGATAGAGGGTCTCGCCATACACCCTTGTTTAACCTATAAAGGACCCTATGACACTAAACACCCACGACTCAATAAAAGTTCCCTGTAGCGTCTCACAGATGCTCCACCTAAATTGTCTTTTCTCTCGATTCCTTGGTTATCATGCACCGTCAAATGACTTGAGAAATGTGTAAATTAGAAAATTCCCAAAAGCTCATTCACAAATCTTTTCATCAATATGGTTTGATCGAATAGATTGCCTCCTGAAGCACTTAATCATATGGCTTAAACATTGCTACTTTCGACAACCCCTAGAGCGTCTCGCAGACGCTCCGCTAAGGTTGACTTTTTCTCCAATTCCCTGATTAAAACGCACCGTCAAACGGCTAGAGAAATTCGTAAATCTAGAAATTCTCGAAAGTATTTCCAGAGTACTTTCCATTGGTACGGTCCGATTGGAAAGATTGCTTCCCAAAGGCCTCAATCACACTGCACGAAAACAGTTGCTTTCGAACACCCTCGGAGCGTATCACAGACGCTTTGCAAAGATGTCCTTTTATGCATGCTTCCTGAGACAATATCCCACGCTTTCAAACACAATTCAAACATTCCAAAAACATGAATGTTCAAGAGAAGCCCTAGGAGAACTATCTGAGTGTGACCGATTTCCCCGAAACCTTCCCGGTTGGCTCAATTATCGAGACAAAATTTAAACGAACCTTCCCGTTGATGGAGCGTATGCTACATGCGCTCAGATTTTGATCAAATCGACCAAAGTTTGATCAACAATCAGGATTTAACCAGTACACTGGGTGCCACGTGTTATTCTGGCAATGGAACAGTACCTGCGCATGTGCTACATGTGCTAGGGCAAATTTTGGGCAGGCGCATGTAGCACATACGACAGGCCTATTCCAGTTTGCCTATAAATACCAGACCCCCCCCTCCCCCCTTTGCATATTCCATCTCTGAAATTGATGCAAAGCTCTGTTGAAATTGCTCCAGAACCTCAAATCCTTACACATATTCCACCCCTCCAACACTTAGGCTAGATTCCACCACCCTAAAGGCCATACACTTCACTTATTTAGCCTTATACACCACTAAACACTCCCTACCAACCCTCTAAGCCTTCTTGAGGTCATTCAAGCTCCAATCAAGACATCCATTGAAGACCACAAGTGCGTTGAAGGCAAAAGGTGGTATCCCTTTTACATTTGTGTTTTCCCCCACTCTTCTCTTCTCCCTTCTAGCCTACTTAGGCTATTCTCTATTTTAATCCCCATCTATAACCCCCCATTCTTGCATGCTTAAGCCAAGAGGGCTCTTAGATCATTCCTAGAGGAAAGCAAGTGAGAGCCACCGTGTAGGGGGACCTCTCACTAGCCTACTTTGAGATGGTATGGCCCAAGAGCCCCTTGTTTATGTGGTGTAGCCTAAAAGCCTTGTATGTGATCACGACCCTTTGCATATTATTATTTTAATCATGTCTTGTGTGTTTGGCTTCATTTTTATGCTTATTATTATGTTCTATAATGCTTACATTACTCTTAAACTCCATATCATTTCCAAGCTCTATATTTCTTTCAAAAATTGTTCCAAGAGTTGGCTCCTTGAAGCTTAGGATGAGACCTTAGAAATCATGTCTTAGAAAATCCCCTTCTAGCCCCTTAACTCTCACCTTGGCATCATGACATTTGAACTTGCATAAGGATTGCTTTCCAATTCTCTAATTTCTAAGGTTTCCATTCTTTTAAGTGTAGTGATTGGAATAGCCCCATGGAACCCTCTCTTGAGTGGTTTTCCTTTTATTTGGCCATAGGAACCCTCACTTGATGGAATGACATCCTACAAAAATGGTTTTCAACACTCTTTTAAAAAATGGTTATCAAAAACTCATTCCCTCCATTTTTGCATTAAAAATGGTGCCTTAAAAAGTTATTATCACCATGTTGATTTTTGGACCCCTTTATGCTCTTCACAAGATTATGGTTATAATAACCCCAAGAAAACCTTACTTGGAATGGTTTTCAAACATCAACCATGTAAACCATGTTCTTGGCTAGAGTCAAAATTTTCATGAAAATGATCTTCAAAAATATTGCCAACCCAAGTCCATTGCATAGCATGTTTTGTTTTTCAAAACTCTTTCCGAAAGTGCATTAAACCAATTTTCAAAACCTTTTTCCAATCTAACACTAGGTTAACTTGACCCTAGTAGCATGTTTTGTTTTTTCAAAACTCTTTCCAAAAGTGCATTAAACCATCTTTCAAAACCTTTTTCCAATCCAACCCTAGGTTAATTTGACCCTAGTTGTCCAACCCTAGGTTAACTTGACCCTAGTTGACCAACTCTAGGTTAACTTGACCCTAGTTGTCTAACCTTAGGATAACTTGCCCCTAGTTGTCCAACCTTAGGTTAACTTGACCCTAGTTGACCAACCCTAGATTAACTTGACCCTAGTTGCCCAATCCTAGGTTAACTTGATCATAGTTCACTCACCTTAAGTTAACCTAACCCTAAGTCATCCTAACCTTAGGTTAACCCTACCCTAGTTAGTTAACCCTAGGTCACCTTAACCATAGGTTAACCCAACCTTAGTTAGTTAACTATAGGTCATCTTAACCCGAGGTTAACCTAATCCAACTCAAGTTAGTTAACCTTAGGTCACCCCTAACCCTAGGCAAACCCAACCTAGGTTAGTATACTTCAAGGTTCCAACTCTTGAACCCTTTCCTAAATGATCACTCAATTTTAAACTATCCTCATAACCCATTTTTCCAAAACCTCCTACTCTCTTGATTAAAAAAAAAAAAAACCAACTCCATAAACTGTTCAAATGTTCTTACACTCCATCTTTAAGGCACTTCCAAAAAATGTTTTCAAAAATGTCACAAACCTAAGGTGTCCCTAGCCCTCTCATAGTTAGGGATTCCAAGGACAAGTGATAAATCAAGAACAACCTCTAAGGTTGTCCATATTAGGATTCCAAACCCTTAGCCATTTCTAAAAACCACTTTCAAAAATTAATTCATCAAAACATTCTAACATCATGCCTCCAAGGTTTTCAAAACAAGGCTTCAAAAACACTTTGAAGTTCTCTTGAGACATGCCAAAGCATTTTTCGAAAACTCCCTCAAGATGATTCCAAAACATTTTCAAAACACGCCACCATCCAATTTTAAGCCAAAACTTGCAAGACCACAAAGAGTCTTCAGCTTCCAAGACCACAAAGTGTTTTCAACTTCCAAAGACCTCCAAGTGTCTTAAACTTTTTCAAAGACTTCAAAGTGTCTTAAACTTTTTCAAAGACCCCAAAGTGTCTTCAAACCTTCCAAATGCCCTAACGCGCTTATTTTTCATCGGGCTCTTGCCCGAACTACGAATGACCTGATTCTCGCCAAATGAAATACGTAGGCAACCTAAAATAATGCGGTCATAACTTTTATTTCAACTCCAATCCCTTTTTCAAAAATTCCAATCAATTCAAAGTTTCTATTCCAAACTCTTTCGATATCCCCATTATTTTCAAACTATTTCTGAAAACTTGCATCATACATCATCTATCCAAAAAGTGATGACTAAACCCTGTTTTTAAAATTCTAAAGTGGATATTAAGTGGACAATGGTAACCGGTTATTCTAGTGAATGAACAAAGGGTGATTAGACATGTAGGTATCGAAAGAGCGGGGTAGGGTGATGATCTTAGGATATTTTCCCTACATGTAACCAACCCCTGAACCATAGATTTCTATTTTCAACTGACCAAATTAGAGTTATTTTCCAAAAGGGGTTAAATCTTTCCACAGGTTGTCAAACAACCTATTTTTTTAGAAACCCTCTCTTAAGGGAGTTTTCAAAACCTTTTCCAGAAAACCTTAAGTTTAATTTTCGGATTAACACTTAGTTTTAGGTGCCCTATTTTTCTGAAAAGTCCTTAGTCAAACCAATTTTTAAACCTAGTCGCACTTGTCCTTCTAGGAGGATGAGTTCTAGTGACAGAGTTCTGTGCTTTTTATCTCCAAGTCGAAAGGACCTTGGACACCCAAAAATCGGGGCGCGACAGTTGGTGACTTCACTAGGGACACTTAAAGGGTTAGGCCATTGACATGTCTCTTCACCCTTCACTCACCTAGAATCTCCGGTTACCTTGTCCAAGTTTTATCCACCCTTCAAATTTTTTCAAGTTCCAAAAGCAAACCTTATTTTTCAAGACAATTTTCAAATAAGTGTCATCACTTGCATCCAGTGCTTACAATCATGCTCTTGCATTAATCATTCATTTTGCCTCGCATTGAGTTTTTCGAAAAGTTACTAACGCTATGCATTTTTCTTTTGTAGGTGGACCTTTCTTCACTTTTTATTTCTTGTCTCATTTATTGTGATGTATGTGATGAATGGACAGGATGTGATGTGTGTTGTTGGGTCATTTCGTCCATTTTCAAAAAACTCCACACACACTTGGTGCACTCACTTGCATTTGCATTCTGCATATATTACCCGGTTACTACCCTTCTAGATAGAAGGGGGAACAGTATATTGACTGTGGACGGATACTGTGCCAGTTTCTTAGCCTACGGTCTCTTGATAGTTCCCCCGCTCGAACCACCAACCAAAGATGGAGTTCACCCTTTTGGGGGTGGATGCCAGAGGTTTGAAGGTTTGGGATTTGAGCCTTTAGGAAGCATTAGTAAACCTCCAACCTCATGCTCATGTAGCACCCCATGTATAGCTGAACCTCTACCGAAATTAGGACACATGCGTCAATTTCAAAACTAAGGAGGAAAGGGCGACCGCTTTATTTTTCTTTATATATCTTGTTCAATTCATGCTGCTATGCTATTTAATTCTTACCATTTTATTATGTACATGCATCATAACCGTTCATGCATCGGAATCCATTTCAAGATAGGAGTTCCCAAAGTAACTCAAGTCATTATATCTCCATGCATCTAATCAACCCTCAGAGGAAGGCCCAAAGACCTTCTCACTCAAATCAAGCCAACCCAAGGCCCCTAAGGGTACCAAGAGACCCTAAGGATTCATGGCATGCATCAAAGTCATCTCATAAAGAGGGGCCCCAATCCCTCTTCGCTCACGGAGATAGGCTGCCAAGAAGACAAAGGGCAATCCGAAATCAAGATCTCTCACCGACCTCCATCAAAGAAAGCGAATCCAAAAACTCAAGAGTAGTTTAGGATTTTAAATGAAAAAATAGAATAGGCGAAAGTCCCAAGGAAAATGTTCCCCTTCCCCTTCAAATGTACTTTCAATTCCACATACAAAAAAAAAAAAAAAAAAAAAGAAGAATGAAATGTAATAAAACTATCCTTCCTACTTTCATCAAATGAATGTATGAATGTGTGAATGAATGAATGAACATGTTCACACAGGTATGGTATTACATACAGGGGGAACCCCCTATCTCCAAAAGTGAGCGAACACATCATTTTTAGTCCCCCTCGAATAGCAGGGGCACCCCTAAGACATTTATTACATAAAAACTTTCAAATCAAGGCACTAACTTTTCTCTTTTTTCTTGTTTTTCACTCTCTCTTCCTCCCTTATTTCATAGAAAGAAAAGAAGGGGTAAAGCTGACACTTGCAGAGAACTCCCCTGTATAGGTTGCCATCCCAGAAAGAAGCAGTTACTCATTTCAAAACGCATAGCATCCATGGAGTCATTTAATATGCCACCAAGCTTGGCCCTTAAGCAAGGCCAGGCTCAGCTACTGGAAGAAATAAGAGGACTTGGGAATAGCATGACCAAAATAGAAACAATGGTCTCTTTGCTCCTATCCCATGCAGGTATAACGCTCGATGAGCGAGCGGAAGCTCTCCAGGTCCAAACGCATAAAAAACATATTGTCCTCCCAAAAAGGACCAAGGGAAAATATCGATATTACACCCCATTGGCTTGCTCTCTAACCACTGCCTGCCGACGGCTCCGCCAAGCCAATCATCTCGTCCCAGTAGCTCCCATGCCTATCTTTGACCGGACACCCGGATCATATAATCCTAATCTATCATGTGAATACCATTCCAACTCACCCTGCCATAACACAGAAAATTATCCCACTCTCAAACACAAAATCCAAAACCTCCTCGATTTTCAAGCCATTGACCCAGCCATTATCATGCCATAACCTAATCTTCTGCCTTAAAAAACATCTAGGACACCCTTTCGACCTAAGAGAGCTAGCTAGAGAAATCGAGTTTTTACTAAACTTGCATGCACACAAACCATAGCTTATTATGGCCTCCTAGCAGCAGGACACCTGAAGCCTATACCCTCTCGGCCTCTACCCAATCCCTTACCACCCAACTTCAACTCAGTAGCAACCTGCGAATATCATTCAAGTGGCCAAGGTCATGACACTGAGGAATGCTTCTTTTTGAGGCATAAAATTTAGGACTTAATTGACTCAAAAGTTATTGGTACGCAAGAAGCCAACCAAACTCCTGTCACTTCCTACCCATTACTGGACCACACCATCAATTTTATCACGGGAGATGAGGCTAATCGAAACAACCCTAGCAAAGGAAATGATAACATTGAGAAGTTGCAAGTTTTGGGGGGTAGCCGAGACACCACATCTGAAGCAAAAAAAGGAAAGAAAAAAGTGGTCCACCACTACACCATCACTACCAGTGCCCTGAAAGCTGCAGACAGCAACTCGATCAACACTACGCAACCTAAGGAGGCACCTAGCAAGTGGAGCGTATAATCCCGAAGCCTGTCCAAGGAGCTTATCAATTGAAAAAGAAAAAGGGATGTTTTCTGTACTCATCTACTTTCCTTTCTATTTTCTACTTTTCCCGCCCTTATTCCTGTCTTATGCTTATGCTTTCAATTAAGGCCATGCTATGTGAAAAAAAAAAAAAAGGAAAAAAGAAAAAAAAAGAAATGAAAATGAAAAGCCCTAGTTCATTCCCTTTGACTCATACTCTTGTGGATTATGATTGCTTTTAGGGATCTTTCCCCAATCTATAATGACTCGGCTTAAACGATGGGATAGCATGGGCAACCCATTCAACGAAGATAAAAACCTTTGAGAGAAAGATAAAGAGTGAAATAGAGGAGAAAGATAGACTCAACAAAAAAATGCAGAGCTTATTAGAAAGGCAACACTTGAATGATATCCTAGCTAGGCAATGGATAGCCGAGCTCCCAAAATAAAGAGAAGCTATCGTTCAATCCATTCAAAAGAAATAAATACATCCCCTTGCTTAGCCCACTAGAGCCATACATAATTTCTTTTCAGATATCCCCAAACCAAGAACTATGCCCCACATTGGGGTAAGCACAAAGTAGTTGATTTGATCAAATATGTAGGGGGTTCGCTAGTCGAAACACGTCATTTCTATGAATATTGTCCAAATTTTGTATAAAGGCTTTATGGACTAAGAAATTCAATTTGAAATGATTAGAGGCTCTCAATTTTGCTACCATACATACAAATATCCCCTTCGCTTAACCCACTAGTGCCTCATAGAAAACGAAAGATTTTTTGTCAACCTCGATCCAAAATCATCCCCTCACACTGTGGCAGACAGGCAGTAGAAGATCTGGCAGAGAATGTCATCAACCATCAAGCTAAAGTAACATGAAGGCTCTATGGATCAAGCAATCTAGTTCAAAGTGAAGAGAAGCCCTCATCTCATTTCCCATACAGTTAGAAGCAATCCCTTGCCAAACCCGTTGAGTCATTTATCTTTTTCAAGAAAACCCCAACCTAGGGATCACCGCCCACAATGGGTTAGATTGAGTTATTTAGGAAAAGGTCAAAGGGAAAAAAAGAAAAAGAAAGGGGTTGTAGAATTGTTCATTTTATAAAGAAATGAAAAAGAAAAGCAAAGAAAAAGAGTTGCCAAGGGGCAGGAGGCCAAAAAAAAAAAAAAAAAAAGGGGGAGAGAAAATGTTTGTGTTATCTTGAAAAACATATAACGGCCAGAAGTCAGGGGGACAAATGTCAGACAACTCCGTTAGAAGGTTAAGGATCAAACCACAAGAAATGTGAACTCCTTGAAGAATATATAGTTATTCAAAGGTGATCTTAGGTAACAAAGAAGCCTAGTAGAAGCAATAGGTTTGAGCCTTTACCCTTTTTTGAAAAAACCTGAAGCCATGGCCTACATTACGACCTTGTTAAAGTCCTCTCTGATTGGAAAAAAAAGTTGCTTGATCTAAATGAGCCAGACATGTTACTGAAGCTAGAGGAGCATATCAGGGGACGGAACCCCGCTGGAAGACCAACCAAGGATGGTGTGGATCTAAACCCTACTAGAAACAACATCAAATTCGAGCCTGCGTATCCTTTTCATTCATATACCCTTTAACCTAGCCTACGTTACGGTCCAAATTAAAGTCCTCTCTGATAAAAAAAAAATTGCTTAGTCCAAATAAGCCTGAACAATACCAAGACAAATAGAATGAGAAAGGAGAACTAGAAGGGAACACAAAGGCAATCTCATGTTCTAAAGTACGCTCAGATGGTTTTGGTTTAAATAACCCACTAAAAGAAATCGTTGAGCCTAAAAATTCCTTCGTTTCTTATAACCCCTAAACCCAGCCTACATTACGGTCCTAAAAGAAGTCTTCTCGGATTGAGAGTCAAGCTATTTATCACTCTGCATAGGGTAGGCAAGTTGTCGCTCAAGCTATAGTGAAGTATGAAGATTTGGGGGAGAAAATTGAGAACAAATAATCTCCAAACAGTAACCTCATAGAAAGTAGGGATAAGATAGCAGCAGCCCAAAAGGTTAAAATCCCCTGAGAATGGTGGACATGCTATCACACCCCGACAAAAATGGGACCAAACCAAAGGGGTAGGATCTTGGAAGGAAAGCAGAATCTCGAGAGTGAGCCCTAGGGCATTCTTCATAAATAACCTGTATTCACACAGTACTTGTGCATTCCTGACATGTATAACTTGTACATCCTTGCAATTCCTGTGTAGTTCAATTCTATTCGTGTATTCATAAAAAAGTATGACATGCATCCAACTCCATTCCTGTATGTGCACTCAATCAAAAAGTATGACGTACATTCAATTCTTTTCTTGTGTATACATTCATCAAAAAGTATGATATGTATTCAATTCCATTCGTGTATGTGCATTCATTAAAAAGTATGACATGCATTTAAAATGCATCTCTATACATTCATCAAAAAGTATAATATGCATTCAATTTCATTTACGTGCATTCATCAAAAAGTATGACATGCATTCAAAATCCAACTCCGTGCATTCATCAAAGCGTATGATATGCATTCAATTTCATTTACATGCATTCATCAAAAAGTATGACATGCATTCAAAATCCAACTCTGTGCATTCGTCAAAAAGTATGATGTGTATTCAATTTCATTTACATGCATTCATCAAAAAGTATGACATGCATCCTAAATCCACCTCTATGCATTCATCAAAAAACATGATATGCATACATGTATGTACATTCATCAAAAAGTATGACAAGCATTCAAAATCCATCTCTATACGTTTATCAAGAAGTATGACATGCATTCAATTCCATCCCTACATGAGCATCTATCAAAAACTATGACATACGTTTAATTCTATCCTTACGCATTCATAAAAAAGTATGATATGCACTCATTTCCTCCTATATCAACCTGTGCATTTATCCAAAAGTATGATGTGCATTCATTTTAACCTATGGTGGACTTATATAGCATATATCAAATGACATGTTTAACAAAATACACTAACAAATGTTCAGGTGATTACAAAAGAAAAGGTGTTTTAAAGTGGAAGCACAACATCCTGGAAGGTCTGTGGGCCAAAATCTAAGCGCTTTGCAAAAGAAATGGCGTACACTCTAGAAAATCGAAATTGTCATCCAGAGACAACAAGAAACAGAGAATGGGGCACTAAATCACCCTCGACTGTGCCAATCAGCCATGAACTGCCTAATCCAACCCTTTTCAAAAATACAAGGAATAGCGCAACGGCCCACCCTCGACCATGCCAATTAATGTTAGCCTGATTCAACCTCTTCAAATCATAAAAACTGGGGCAACGACCCACCCTAAACCTCCCATTTAATTGCGAACCAGCTGATCCATTCAAGAAAAACTGACCTGTAGATGTCCGACCTTCTAAATACCTCAAACTTTTCAAAAGGAGGCCTCACCCCCTTCAAAACCAAATTCAAGAATCCTAGGAAGCACCTCACCCAGAATTCTGTCATGCCAGTCAGAGGTAAAAGTCAATAATCAACACATCAAAAGATCATTACTCTCCAAAAATCTCAATCCAAGAAGCAGCCAATGTCATCTTCTCCAACATTCAAGACAAAAGAACTACAAGCATATCCCTTATATCAGCAAATATTGGGTTTTCGAGCTTCCTCCGAAAAAGAAAATTTGGGTTACAGAGCTTCCCCTGAAAAAGCATATTGGGTTTCAGAGGTTCTTCTAAAAAAAAGCAGATTGGGTTTCAGAGCTTCCCCCGAAAAAGCAGAATGGATTTTCGAGATTCCTCCGAAAAAGAAGATTGGGTTTCAAAGCTTCCTTCGAAAAAGCAGATTGGGTTTCCAAGCTTCCTCCGAAAAAGCAGATTGGGTTTCAGAGCTTCCTCCGAAAAAGTAGATTGGGTTTCCGAGCTTCCTCCAAAAAAGCAAATTGGCTTTTAGACCTTCCTCCAAAAAAGCATATTCAGTTTACGAGCTTCCTCTGAAAAAAGCAAATTGGGTTTCAGAGCTTCCCCCCAAAAAGCAGATTGGGTTTCGAGCTTCCTCTGAAAAAGCAAATTGGGTTTCAGAGCTTTCCCTGAAAAAGCATATTGGGTTTCAGAGGTTCTTCCAAAAAAAAGTAGATTGGGTTTTAGAGCTTCTCCCGAAAAAGCAGAATGGATTTCCAAGCTTCCTCCCAAAAAGAAGATTGGGTTTCAAAGCTTCCCCCGAAAAAGCAGATTGGGTTTCCGAGCTTCCTCCGAAAAAGCAAATTGGGTTTCAGAGCTTCCTCCGAAAAAGCATATTGGGTTTCCGAGCTTCATCCGAAAAAGTAGATTGGGTTTCAGAGCTTCCTCCGAAAAAACAGATTGGGTTTCCGAGCTTCCACCAAAAAAGCAGATTGGGTTTTAGAGCTTCCTACAAAAAAGCATATTCGGTTTACGAGCTTCCTCCGAAAAAGCAAATTGGGTTTTAGAGCTTTTCCCCAAAAAGCAGATTGGGTTTTGAGCTTCCTCTAAAAAAGCAAATTGGGTTTCAGAGCTTCCCCTGAAAAACAGATTGAGTTTTCGAGCTCCCTCCGAAAAAGCAGATTGGGTTTTAGAGCTTCCCCTAAAAAAATAGATTAGGTTTTCAAGTTTCGTCCGAAAAAGCAGATTGAGTTTCAGAGCTTCCCCCAAAAAAAGTAGATTGGATTTCGAGCTTCCTCTAAAAAAGCAGATTGGGTTTTAAAGCTTCCCCCAAAAAAAGCAAATTGGGTTTTGATCTTCCTCTAAAAAAAGCAAATTGGATTTTTGAGCTTCCTCTGAAAAAAGCAGATTGGGTTTCCGAGCTTCCTTCAAAAAAGCAAATTAGGTGACCGAGCTTCCTTCCAAAAAGCAGATCAGGTTTCTGAGCTTCCTCCAAAAAAGCAAATTGGGTTTCCGAGCTTCCTCTCAAAAGGCAAATTGAGTTTTCGAGCTTCCTTTGAAAAAGCAGATTGGGTTTTCGAGCTTCCACCAAAAAAGCAGATTGGGTTTTAGAGCTTTCTCCAAAAAAGCAAATTAGATCTTAGAGCTTCCTTTGAAAAAACAGGTTAGATTTTCGAGCTTCCCCCTTTAAAAGCAGATATCAACCTTGAACCTCCCTAGAGGGACATCATTCCGCCAGATGGAGTGTCAATTCAAGAAGAATCAATTTTCAGACATCAATCTTGAACCTTTCTGGAGGAGCAGCATTCCGCCAGAAGGAGCGTCAGTTCAAGAAGAATTAATGTCCAGATGTTAGCCCTAAAACTTCCCGAAAGAGTACCATTCCACCTGACAGAATTTCGGTTCGAGAAAACTTACTCTTCAAAAATTTTTCAACTCTGGTCCCTCCGATCGCTTCGCGATCAACATGGGATCCTTCATTTTTTATTTTTTGCCTTCGACAAGCAAATACAACAAAAGAGGGGCAGTTGTAAGCACCCCATTTCTGCTCGGTCGACAATCTCTGGCCTGACTAAACTCCCTTTCAAAATCCCATAAGCATATTCAAGCCCTAATCAACTTTCAAACCCATATCCAATCAGTCAGCTGTTTCTTGGGCCAACTGGGCCCAATAGAGGACTAATAACCAAACATGCCCCTTAGGTCTCCAGGCACGTCTTGAGAAAGCTCAAAATCTCTCAAAACAATAAGTCCACCCTTCCAAAATGTTACTAAACCGTTAGGCGTACTCCACACCTATTCAGTCCAATTTCGGTCCCATTTTGGCTAACCCCGGTCGAAATGACTGTTTTGCCCCTAAACATCCTAGTATTGCACAAACCCCACTGAACTGTGAAAGACCCTCCCAAAACCATCCTTGAACGACCCGGTACACTTAACGCATCACGAAAAACTATTCCTGACCATTTTCAGCCAAACCAGGTCAAAATGACCATTTTGCCCCTAACAATCCAAACGTGCCCCGAAACAACCCCGGTCTTAATATTTCGAACAGAGGGTCTCGCCATACACCCTTGTTTAACCTATGGAGGACCCTATGACACTAAATATCCATGGCTCGATAAAAGTTCCTAGTAGCATCTCACAGACGCTCTGCCTAAATTGTCTTTCCTCCCGATTCTCTGGTTATAACGCACCGTTAAATGACTGGAGAAATGCGTATATTAGTGAATTCCTAGGAGCTCATTCACAGATCTCTCCGTCAATACAGTTTGATCAAATAGATTGCCTCCCGAAGCCCTTTATCGTATGGCTTAAACACTACTACTTTCGGCAACCCCGGGAGCGTCTAGGAGACGCTCCGTCAAGGTTGACTTTTTCCTAATTCCCTAATTAAAACACACAGTCAAATGACTGGAGAAATGCATATATCTGGGAATTCTTGAAAGTATTTCCAGAGTACTTTCCATCGGTACGATCTAATTGAAAAGATCACTTCCCAAAGGCCTCGATCACACGGCACGAAAACAGTAACTTTCGAACACCCTCGGAGCGTATCATAGACGCTCCGCAAAGATGTCCTTTTCTGCACACTTCCCTAGACAATATCCCATGTTTTCAAACATAATTCAAACTTTTCAAAAACACAAATGTTCACGAGAAGCCCTAGGAGAACATCCCGAGTGCGATTGATTTCCCTGAAACCTTCTCGGTTGGCTCAATTATCGAGAAAAAATTTAAACGAACCTTCCCAGTGATGGAGCGTATACTACAGGCGCTCAGATTTTGATCAAATTGACCAAAGTTCGATCAACAGTCAGGATTTAACCAATACACTAGGTACCATGTGTCATTCTAGCAATGGAACAGTACCTGCGCAAGTGCTACATGCGCCAGGCCTGTTCCAGTTTGCTTATAAATACCAGACCCCCCCTTTGCACATTCCATCTCCGAATTTGATGCAAAACTCTACTGAAACTGCTCTAGAACCTCAAATCCTTACATATATTCCACCCCTCCAATACTTAGGCTAGATTTCACCACCCTAAAGGCCATACACTTCACTTACTTAGCCGTATACACCACTAAACACTCGCTACCAGCCCTCTAAGCCTTCTTGAGGTCATTTAAGCTCCAATCAAGACATCCATTGAAGGCTACAAGTGTGTTGAAGGCAAAAGGTGGTATCCCTTTTACATTTATGTTTTCCTCCACTCTTCTCTTCTCCTTCCTAGCCTACTTAGGCTATTCTCTATTTTAATCCCCATCTACAACCCCCCCTTCTTGAATGCTTGAGCCAAGAGGGCTCTTAGATCATGCTTAAAGGAAAACAAGTGAGAGCCACCATATAGGGGGACCTCTCACTAGCCTACTTTGAATTGGATAGCCTAAGAGCCCCTTGTTTACGTGGTGTAGCCTAAAAGCCATGTATGTGATCATAACCCCTTGCATATTACTATTTTGATCATGTCTTGTGTGCTTAGCTTCATTTTTATGCTTATTGTCATGTTCTATAATGCTTACATTACTCTTAAACTCCATGTCATTTCCAAACTCCTTGAAGCTTAGGATGAGACCTTAGAAATCATGCCTTAGAAAATCCCCTTCTAACCCCTTAACTCTCACCTTGGCATCATGACATTTTAACTTGCATAAGGGTTGCTTTCCAATTCTCTAATTTCTAAGGTTTCTATTCTTTTAAGTGTAGTGGTTGGAATGGCCCCATGGAACCATCTCTTGAGTGGTTTTCATTTTATTTGACCATAGGAACCCTCTCTTGATGGAATGGCATCCTACAAAAATGGTTTTCAAAACTGTTTTAAAAAATGGTTATCAAAAACTCATTCCCGCCATCTTTGCATTAAAAATGGTGCCTTAAAAAGTTGTTATCACCATGTTAATTTTTAGACCCCTTTATACTCTTCACAAGATTATGGTTATAATAACCCCAAGAAAACCTTCCTTGGAATGGTTTTCAAACATCAACCATGTAAACCATGTTCTTGGCTAGAGTCAAAATTTTCATAAAAATGATCTTGAAAAAGATTGCCAATCCAAGTCCATTACATAGCATGTTTTGTTTTGCAAAACTCTTTCCAAAAGTGCATTAAACCAACTTTCAAAACCTTTTTCCAATCCATCCCTAGGTTAACTTGACCCTAGTAGCATGTTTTGTTTTTCAAAACTCTTTCCAAAAGTGCATTAAACGAACTTTCAAAACCTTTTTCCAATCCAACCCTAGGTTAACTTGACCCTAGTTGTCCAACCCTAGGATAACTTGACCCTAGTTGACCAATCCTAGGTTAACTTGACCCTAGTTGCCCAAACCTAGGTTAACTTGACCCTAGTTCACTCACCTTAGATTAACCTAACCCCAAGTCATCCTAACTTTAGGTTAACCCTACCCTAGTCAGTTAACCCTAGTTCACCTTAACCTTAGGTTAACCCAACCTTAGTTAGTTAACCATAGGTCATCTTAACCCTAGGTTAACCTAACCCAACCCAAGTTAGTTAACCTTAGGTCACCCCTAACCCTAGGCCAACCCAACCTAGGTTAGTATACTTCAAGGTTCCAACTCTTGAATCCTTTTTTAAATGATCACTCAATTTTAAAATATCCTCATGACCCATTTTTCCAAAACCTCCTACTCTCTTGATTTAAAAAAAAAACACCAACTCCATAAACTCTTTAAATGTTCTTACACTCCATCTTTAAGGCACTTCCAAAAAATGTTTTCAAAAATGTCATAAACCTAAGGTGTCCCTAGCCCTCTCATGGTTAGGGATTCTAAGGGCAAGTGACAAATCAAGAACAACCTCTAAGGTTGTCCATATTAGGATTCCAAACCTTTAGCCATTTCCAAAAACCACTTTTAAAAATTAATTCATCAAAACATTCTAAAATCATACCTCCAATGTTTTCAAAATAAGATTTCAAAAACACTTTCAAGTTCTCTTGAGACATGCCAAAGCATTTTTCCAAAACTCCCTCAAGATGATCTAAAAACATTTTCAAAACACGCCACCATCCAATTTCAAGTCAAAACATCCAAGACCACAAAGAGTCTTCAACTTCCAAAGACCCCAAAGTGTCTTAAATTTTTTCAAAGACCCCAAAGTGTCTTCAAACCTTCCAAAGGCCCTAACGCATCTATTTTCCATCGAGCTCTTGCCCGAACTACGAATGACTTGATTCTCGCCAAATGAGATACGTAGGCAACCTAAAATGGTGCGGTCATAACTTTTATTTCAACTCCAATCCATTTTTCAAAAATTCCAATCAATTCAAAGTTTCTATTCCAAACTCTTTCGAAGCCCCCATTATTTTCAAACTTCTTCCAAAAACTTGCATCATGCATCATACATCCGAAAAGTGTTGACTAAACCCCATTTTTTAAATTCTAAAGTGGATATTAGGTGGACAATGGTAACCGGTTATTCTAGTGACTGAACAAAAGGTGATTAGACATGTAGGTACCAAAAGGGCGGGGTAGGGTGATGATCTTAGGATATCTTCCCTACACGTAACCAACCCCTGAACCATAGATTTTTGTTTTCAACTGACCAAAATGGAGTTATTTTTCAAAACGGCTTAAATCTTTCCAAAGGTTGTCAAACAAACTATTTTCTTAGAAACCCTCTCTTGAGGGAGTTTTCAAAACCTTTTCAAAAAAATCCTAAGTTTAATCTTCGGATTAACACTTAGTTTTAGGTGCCCTAACTCACCTTAATGAAGTTAGGTGGTGACTCCTATTTTTTTGAAAAGCCCTTAGTCGAACCAATTTTCAAACCTAGTTGCACTTGTCATTCTAGGAGGATGAGTTCTAGTGACAGAGTTCCATTCTTTTTGTCTCCAAGCTGAAAGGACGTTGGACACCCAAAAACCAGGGCGCGACAAGTAGATCATTTTGAAAGAATTGCAACACAAGTTCAATAGGTTTTCAATGGAACTATAAACGAAATGAATACAACTTATCATGTCTGTTGGGGATTGCAGAATTTTCCTCGACCTGGCTATAGTGTATATGCATAATACCAAAAAATTCTAATTTGTTTAGAGTAAACTAATCTACGTGATCTGTATCATGCATTTGAGATCTTTCTGTTTTGATCCTGAAGTATAGCAGCAGGTATGAACTTTGAAATCTCTTTTCTTTGATATTAAACAACAAGCAACAACAAAAAGCACAGATAGACTACTTGAAGTTGACCTTTGAACTTCTGTTGTATCCCTCGCACACGCCTTACTCCAAAAAGAGTGGGTTCATTGCTAATATGGTTTCTATCTCTCACAAGTACGTGTATATGAGATTATGAATTTGTAACCCTAGCTATTCTTGGTGTGCGTATATATATAGGCTACAGTAAGGACCACATGATCAGTATGATTATGGCTTCTTACACAAATAAGGATTCTTAATCCAATCAGAATTAATCCTTATTTACGTAAATTATAATTTATACTACTAAAGAATTATAATTGCACTCCTTTTCATACTAAAAATTATATTTCGAGCTCCATATTATTAAATAGTTATTTTTCTCCTCACGTTAAGATGACAGATATCCATCTATTAAATTAAATTACTGACAATTAAATTTAATTGACTTATATAATTTCTTGAGGCCTTTCACTTAACTTATTTAATATATCGGATTCATAATCCAACTGCAGGATTTGACATAATCAAAACTTATAAGCTTACTCAAGAGGGTATCATCAATTCTAATTCCGGGATGTAGATTCTATCAATAATTAATATTCACTATAGACATATTGTTATCGCTCAACTCATTCAGGTTATTGACATATAAAGAATCTCACTCTTTTGTGAATTAAAATAATAAATACTACATGGACGTGTTTAATAATTATATTAAGATTAAGGGCATAAGCACTCAGAATAATCATGAGGCATTAATTGTCTTATATAGTTAGTATAAAATTAATTTTCTCAACACGGTCCTATTCAATATACACAAAGTGTACTAGTGTAAGGAGTTGAAACTATACTGTTCCCCATAGTCAAGGCAGATCTATTAAAACTTTATGCTACAGTTCTACTAATGGTGTGTCCCATTCCATCTAATACTGTGAACGATAAGCTTATATTTCATAAGAACCGATGATCTAATCTTCCATATGTAAGCTGTACTCTACACACCAAATTATCTACCATATAGATTAAGAGACACATGCAGAATCAATAAATAAATAATATAAGACAAACATTATTCACACAAATTCTCATTAACTAAAGTCATTACAGAAAGCATGTCTTTTAGTCTAAATCTCTAATAATGTCCCACTTAGACTCAAAGCCATGCTGCAATTCATCTAAGTCCCATCCCTTTTAAATGACTATCAAAAGTCTTGGCTAGTAATCTCTTCGTACAAGGGTCTGTCAGGTTGTCTGTCGATGCACTCTTGGTAACCATCACATCACCTCTGTGCACTATGTCTCCTATCAAGTGACTAAGGTTTGTGCTTTGGCATGCCTCTTGTGGTCATTTATGCAAAATAATCCCTAGCAATGGTGCCAAAATTTTACTTGCACCAAATTGTTTCTTTGGACATGACCAAAGGTAATCCCAAGAGTAGGATGGTGAAGCAGTATAACTCGGTAAGTCCGAGGTCAAATCCTCAGGGACAAATGACAAGATAATAGAGAACGTGTATTACTCCTCTCAGATCACACAAAATAATGAATAACTTGAAAACAGAAACCAAAAATTGTAACTTTGAAAGGTGTTTCTTTATTCTAAGCTAATGTATGAAAATGGTTTTAAATTAATAATAGAAAGTCTCGAGACTAATTGATCTAACCAACTGGTTTACCCAGAATTCCAATAGAGGTGTTTGATAACTCAAATCATTGACTACGTCGTGACTCTTTGATTCAAAAGATTTAACAACAAAAGCTATTATTCTTTAACAATCAATTCTAAAATAAATCAGATCTAGAATCATAGATGCATACCATCGACTTGTGTAATAAATATACCGAAGTAGGGTTTGTGTATAAATATTACTAACCATAGTCAAACATCTAAGTTTTTATAAATATCTACGGTTTTGATTCCAAAGAATTAAGAAGAAGAATATTTAAACATTGAAAACCAATTTACCTCCATTATTCATCTGAGATCTTCAACTGATTTTCACAATTGATACCAAGATGGGATTTAGCTACTCATTGTCATGATAGATACGTGAAGTTGTATTGAAATATGTTGCAAGCGTAAAAATCTCATTGCAGGAATTGAAGAAAGCTATGTAAAACTAAACAGACTAGAAAACTATGTAGAACTGCTACTAAGAACTAAAAAAATGTAATAATAAAAGCTAACCCTAGAGATAACTTTAACCTAGATTTTATAGGCTTCCCAAAAATCCAGTTTGTCACGAACATTAGAACGCTTATAGCCACCGTTCGAACGCCCGTTCGAATGGTCTTCGGAGGCTCATTTGACAAGAAAAATAGCTCTATGAATCTCTTAAATAGGCTTCACCCCTGATTATGATGGGCCTCCGTTTAACGCACTGTTCGAACACCCTAATCCACCGTTTGAAGCCCATATCCACTGTTCGAATGGCTGACATGTGTTAACATCATACGTTTGAACGCCCTTTGTATCTGTTTGAATGGCCTTTTCTTTTCTTTGCCCAATTTCATCCTTTTTAAGCATGGATTCCTGTTCACATTAAACATTACAAGTTAGATACAATTTAGGACTAAAATTACATAATTAATCCTACTCTAAGTCTAGCAAGGAACTAATTAAGGCCTGTAAATTGCACTTTTAGAGTACAATCATAACTCAATTTCCTCATCCAATAAGTAATTGACAAATTCTCCCAAGAGGTATTCGCCATCACGATCAAATTGTGGTGTCTTGATACATTTACCATGATCCTTCTCCGTTTCAGGCTTAAACACTATGAATTTCTCAAAGCATTTAGAGTTACGGTGCATCAAATAAATATACCCATACCTTGAGTAATCATCAATGAAGGCAACGAAATACTCAAAGCCAGCTCTAGCCTAGATATTCATGGGGCCACACAGATCAGAGTGAACCAATTATAATAGCTCCTTTGACCTATTTCCTTTGGCCATAAAGTGCCGCTATGTCATATTACCTTCTAGGCAAAATTCACAGACTAGCAGTGCCTCCCATTCCAATGAACCTAATGGCCTATCCTTAACTAGTTTAAAAATTTGTTTGAGATTAATATAACTTAGGCATAGGTGCCAAAGATAGGTTTAGTTAAGTTCAGAATGTTGCTTTCTCTTACATGGTAGTGTATTAGTGTTATTTAGTTCATTTAGTTGCAGTGCAGGAGATATATGATTAACAATATAAAGACCATCAACCTACCACGCCTAGATTTTTTGCACTCGAGGGATACTCACACAAGTGAGAAAAATGTTGTACTCTCTCGTTAGAACTCACCCTCCTAGAAGAATGAGTGCGACTAGGTTTGAATTGAAAAATTGATTCGAATAAAGGGCTTTTGGAAAAGATTTGGAGTCGCCACCTAACTTGATTAAGGTAAGTTAGGTCACCTAAAAACTAAGAATAATCCGAAGACTACACTTAGGGTTTTGGAAAATGATTTTGAAAATATCTCCTCAAGAGAGGGTTTTTAAGAAAACAGGTTGTTTGGCAACCTTTGGAAAACATTTAGCCCTTTTTGAAAAATAACTCCTTTTTGGTCTTTGAAAATAGTGATTCTAGGTTCGGAGGTTGGTTACATGTAGGGAAGACACACTAAGCCATCACCCTACCCCGCCCTTTCGGTACTTACATGTCAATCTACCCTAAATTCACCTATGAGAGTCTTTAACTAACTATTGTTCAACTCTATTCACTTTAGAAAAACATGATGCATGATATATAAGTGTAATAAAAGAGAGTGGATTTGGAAATAGATTTGAAAAGAAGAATTTGATTTGATTTTAGAAGAAAGGTTTGAAATGATAGATTTGAAATGGAAATTGAAAAGAGATTTGAGAAAAGGGATTTGAAAATAGAAATTTGAAATTGGAAGTTTGAAAATAGATTGGAGATTTGAAAAGATTGTGGAATTTGAGATTTGGAAAATATGGAGGAATTTGAAATTTGAAAGAAATTGTGACCGCACCTATGAAGGTTGCCTACGTATCCTTTTGGAGGAATCAGGTTAGTCGTAGTTCGGACAAGAGTCCGATTGAAAATAGAAGGGTTGATTTGGAAAAAAGATTGAATTGGAAATTGGATTGAAAGATTGAAAGATTGAACTTTGAATAGAGGATTGAAAATTGGAATTTAGAATTTTGGAATTGAAAAGGTTGAATTTTGATTTGAAAAGATAGAACTTACAAGAGAGCTTTAGACTTATTTTGAAAAGATGGAGGTTTAAGAAACCTAGACTTTAGGAAAGAGACTTGGGAAAGACTCGACTTGGAAGGTTTAGGAGATTAGGAAATATTGGATTTATGAAATATTTGAATTAGGAAAGGTCTAACTTAGGAAAGTTTCGAATTAGAAAATGTTCAATTTAGGAAGGTTTTGAATTAGGAAAGGTTCGATTTAGGAAGGTTTCGAATTAGGAAAGGTTTATTTTTGGAAAGTTTCGAATTAGGAAAGTTTTGGATTAAGAAAGTTTCGAATTTAGGAAAGTTTTGAATTAGGAAAATTTCAACTTAGGAAAGTTTTGAAATAGGGAAGTTTTGAAAATTGGAAAGTTTAGAAAACAAGGAAGTTTTGAAAATAAGAAAGTTTTGAGAACAAGGAAGTTTTGGATTTGAAAAGAGTTGGAGTTTTAGAAAAGTTTAACATTTAGAGAGATTTGGGTTTAGAAAGATTTTACTCAAGAAAGTTTTGAATTTAGAAAGCTTAGAATTTTAGAAAGATTTTAAATTATGAAAGATTTAGAAAAGGTTTGAATTAAGAAAGTTTCAACTTAAGAAAGTTTTAAATTAAGAAAAGATTTGAAATTTAGAAAGTTTAAGATTTAAAAAGTTTTAGAGTTTTTAGAAAATCTTCAGATTAGGAAAGGTGTGAATTTAGGAAAGACAGAAAAACCTAGATTTGGAAAGTTAAGATTTGGAAAGGGTAGAATTACGAAAGGGTTGAATTAGGAAAGATTTAGATTTTGAGTTTTAAAATTTAGGAAAGATTTTTATATTCAAGTTAAGATTTAGAAAAGTGGAGGATTAGGAAGGATTTAGGAAATATTTGGATTAGGAAGGGATTGGATTTTGTTTCTAAATGGGAAGGTTTGATTTTGTTTCCAAAAGTGGAGGATAGGATCTAGTTTCCTAAACGGGAAGATTTGATTTGGTTTCCTAAAGGAAAAATTTGATTTGACACGGATTTGGAAAAGGAAATTTCTAGAAACCCTAGGTTTGGAAGTGTAGAATTTTGACGTAGAAAAGAGGTTTTGGAAATGTGTATAGCTTGGGTGTAAAAACAAGAGGTTTTGGAAACCTATGTATGGGGCAAAGTTTGAAAATCATGTTTTTGGAAAGAAAATTAGGGTTTCCTAATTGTGAGTTCTGGGGTTTGATTTGGGCTCTAAGGAAAGAGTTTTTGGAAAGTGCGTTTTTGGAAACGAAGGTTTTGGAAGGAAATCCTAGAGAGGAGTTTCTAGAGGAAAGATTTTAGAAAGAGAGTTTTTGGAAATGAAGATTTTTAGGAGGGAATCCTAGAGAGGAATTTTTGAAAAGTGTGTTTTTGGAAACAAGTCTTAGAAGGAAAATCCTAGAAGGGAATTTCTAGAAGGAAGATTTCGGGAAGAGAGTTTTTAGAAAGATTTTTAAGGAGCGTTTTTAGAAAGTGAATTTTAAGGAAAGAGAGTTTTGGAAAGGGGTTGAAAAAGGGAGTTTTAAAAAATAGATCTTTGGAAAGAGTTTTTAGAAAACAACTTAGGAAAGGAGAGTTTTAGGAAAGTATATTGAAAGAGATTTTTAGGAAAAGAGTTTTTTGAAAATAGAGTTTTTAGGAAGTGTAAAAACATCTCACTTTTCTAAAGCAATTCTAACCATAGGAGGGCTAGAACCACTTTAGGAAAGCGGTTTTGAAAACAACAAGAGTTGAAAATATGGACCATATTGGTCACTTTGAATGTAACATTTTCCTAAAGCAACCCTAGCCATGGAAATGCTAGAATCACCCTAGGATTGTGATTTTGAAAACATGTTTTGAAAAAGGAGATTTTGATGTGATTTTGAAAACAACTTTGAAAATGACTTTTGGAAGATGCAAGATCATGATATGCACAATGCAATTTTGGGGTCGTGAACATACAAGGTTAAGGCTTCACCACATAATCAAGAGGGCCGAACCCACATGGTCTCTGATTAGACTAGAAGAAAGCCCCCAACATGGTAACTCTCCAATAGCCCAATCCTACACATAGACCAGGAATCCCCTTGTTTCAAGCATGCAAAGAAAGGGGGGGAAAGAGATGGGGGATTAAAGTAGAGAAAACCCAAGTGGGTTAGGAGAGAGAAGAGAGAGGGGGGAAGTGCGGAAGTTTAAATGGAGAACCTACCTTGTATCTTGTTTATTTTGCGCGCCTTACTTTCTTCTGTCTTCGTTTTGATCTTCGTCTTCAATCTTCAAGAGCCACCTTGAAGCTTCAAACTTCAGATTACAACTCTTCAAGTCTTCGAAGGAGGGTTGAAGGCTAGTGTATGAGTGTATGGGGATGTATAGGAGTGTATATGAGACTAGGGTTTGTGTATGGTGGCTAGGGTTTGGAAAACATAAGGAGGCTAAGGTTTAGGGAGTGTTCGAGCTCTGTATATCAAATAATATGATTTTTAGACTGAGTTGACTGATCCTTTTTACGTTGGAGGAGGCTCTGTATTTATAGAGGTTGGACAACACTAGCGCCTGTTATAGTGGCGTCAGGCCAAACTTTACACTGGCGCCACTAGGAGTGGCGCCAGGCCAATTTTTGGCTTGGCGCCACTACTAGTGGTGCCAGCCATTTAGGAAATATTTAAGGTCAGCAAGCAACGTATCTTTGACTAGATTTGGGCGCCTATACTAGTGACTACTATGCAATTTTTAGCCTATCTTCACCAGGAGTTACTTCGAAAAGTTCAGGAATGATTTAAGGGACCGGGAATGGCCTAGAAGGCTGGAAAAGAGCAGGAACACTTGGAATAGTGTCCTGGAGGTATTTGACTTGAAAAATGAGGATAAGATGGGTCGGAAAGGTTAACCGGGCCTTTAGGGGCAAAACGGTCAATCGGACCGGGAAACTGCCGGGACAGACTCATACTGTCCCGGAAGAAGACTCGAGATTTGAAAATATTATTCAGAATGTTCCCAAAGGTTTTTCGGTTTGATACCCAGAGCCAGTGTGGTCGGAAAAGGAGACCGGCCCTCTAGGGGCAAAACGGTCATTTTGTGCCGGGTTAGCCGGAACTGACTCGGAATGATTCGGAAAGATAAGGAAGGTTGAGAATACTATAAGAAGTAATCTCAGAGGATTACCGATTTGATACCCAGAGCCGGTGTGGTTGAAAAAGGAGACCGGCCCACCAGGGGCAAAACGGTCATTTTGTACTGGGTTGGCCGAAACTGACTCGGAATGATCCGGAAAGATAGGGAAAGGTTGAGAATACTACAAGAAGCATTCTCTGGAAGTTACTAAAGGGGCCCTTATTGGAATCGTCTCAAGGAATAAACTGTTTTGAGAGAGAGATTGGAAAGGGGACTTACCGTCTTTGAAAATATGTGCCTGATTTGGAACCATCTCGAGGAATAAACTGCCTCGAGAGAGGGATTGGAAAGGGGACTTACCGTCTCCGAAAAGACGTGCCTAATTTGGAACCGTCTCGAGGAATAAACTGTCTCGAGAGAGGGATTGGAAATGGGACTTACCGTCTCCGAAAAGACGTGTCTAATTTGAGACCGTCTCGAGGAATAAACAGTCTCGAGAGAGGGATTGGAAAGGGGAATTACCGTCTTCGAAAAGACGTGCATGAATTGGAACCGTCTCGAGGAATAAACTGTCTCGAGAGAGGGGTTGGAATCAGAAAGGAAAGGACAATGCCCCTAAGGGCATCTTGGTCATTTTGCCTCTATTTGGGCCTGCGAAGCGGTGGACAGACGGGATTTGGATTTAGAGAGTTGGTTTCAATTGAAATACGCCCAGAATGACTTGAAAACAAATTTGGACGAAGTGTAGACTGTTGAGCGGTCAAAAGTGGGGTGCTTACACAACCAATGTGCTAGAATAGATAAAACTTTTATTTAACTTAATAACAACTGAGTTACTAAAACAAACGGAATATCCATTATCAACTGATCCAAAAACTAAATTCAAATTCCTTCTAATAGAAGGTATATAAAGAGAGTCTCCTAATGCAACTCCTAACACTCTCGTGCCATCTCCCATAAATACGTAGATCTCTCCATCATTAAGCTGTCGGGTTTGCTGGAACCCATACAAAGAATTGTATATATGGTTAGTCGCTCCCGTATCTACATACCAGGTACCGGTAGATAACATCGCTAAACATGCATCAACTACTAGTGAATGAGATTTACATTTGCTGTTCTATTTGGCTAGATAAACCAGACATTTCAACTTCTAATGCCCCGGTTGCTTATAGATCAAACATTTGCCCTTGGGCTTTTTCACTCTTCCTTGAGGTCCATGAGGTGCTTGAGGAACTACTTTATATTTTTGAACCTTTTTCTGCTTCTTCTTTCCTTTAGTTTAGAAGTATAACATTTTTTAATAGCAAAAGCAACAATTGGCTTCTTTATAAGGCCCTCAACTCCTTGAAGCTCTTTAAGAAGCTCTGACAAAGAATAAGAGAACTTATTCATATTATAATTTAGGCAGAACTGCTTAGAAGAATCAGGCAGTGGTTGGAGAATGATGTCAACTAGGGTTTCCCCATTGATTTTCGCTCCATGGATATCTAGTTTATTAAGAAAACTCATCATCTTTATAATATGATCCCTCACTAGGGTCCCTTCAGCCATAATTGTGTTCATTAGGTCTCTCATTGCAATCAGCCTAGTAGCATGATTCTGATCCCCAAACATTTCTTTAAGGCTCGTCATCATATCATAGGCAGTTGGTATAGCCTGATGCTGATATTACAGAACATTCAATATAGATGCCAAAATATAACACCGCGACATCTCATTATTACTTATCCACTTTCAGTAAGCTGAGATTTCCTTATTGGTTGCCCCCTTGCCGGGTTGCTGCAGACAGACCTTTGTGAGCACAAACTTGTACTATTCTACAGTCAACACAATATCTTTTCTAGTTAATATAATTTGTTCCAACCAGTTTGTTTTCTTTGAGAATAATAGCAAGTGGATTGAAAGCTATTTTTAAGCCTGAGAATCACATATTATAAAAAAATATAATGAGCAATAATAAAATTAGAATTCATTCATTAAAATACGGTTTCCTCTACCAATATTTTAAAAGAATTCACCAGCAACCTAGTATACCATAAATAGCATACTTCGTCAATATTTATCTTAAAGTCAAGACCTATTAGCCTTACTATGTAGGCAAGTAATTATGCGAAACAAATTTAAATAGATGACTTAGCTTTGGTCCTATAAATAATAACAGTGACTTGGATGTTAAGTATCGCGCCCAGATTTTTCACGCTCGAGGAAGACACACACAAGCGGGAAAAATGCTGTACTCTCTCGTTAGAACTCACCCTCCTAAACGAATGAGTGCGACTAGGTTTGAATTGAAAATAGTTTTGAATAAAGGGCTTTTAGAAAAAGTTTGGAGTCGCCACCTAACTTGATTAAGGTGAGTTAGGTCACCTTAAAACTAAGCATAATCCGAAAACTACATTTAGGGTTTTTGGAAAAAGGTTTTTGAATATACCACCTCAAGAGAGGGTTTTTAAGAAAACAGGTTGTTTGGCAACCTTTAGAAAACATTTAAGCCCTTTTTGAAAATAACTCCGTTCTTGGTCTTACGAAAACAATTATCTAGGTTTGGAGGTTGGTTACGTGTAGGGAAGACGCTCTAAGCCATCACCCTACCTCGCCCTTTTGGTACCTACATGTTAATCTATCCTAGTTTCACCTATGAGAGTCTTCAACTAATTATTGTTCAATCCTATCCACTTTAGAAAAGAATTTTTGAAAAGAAACTAACATGATGCATGATATGCAAGTGCAAGAAAAAAGACTTAATTTGGACATAGATTTGAAAAGAAGAATTTCATTTGATTTTAGAAGAGAAGTTTGAAAGGATAGATTTGAAATTGGAAAGTTTTAGAAATTGAAAATAGAGATTTGAAAATAGATTTTTGGAATTGGAAACTTAAAATAGATATGGAATTGGAGATTTGAAAAGGATTGTGGAAATAGAAACTTGAAAAATGTTGTGACCGCACCCATGAGGGTTGCCTACATATCTTTTTGGAGGAATCAGGTCAGTCGTAGTTCAGATAAGAGTCCAATTGAAAATAGAAGAGTTGATTTGGAAAATAGTTGAAATTGGAATTTGGATTGGAATTGGAAGAGTAAGAAATTTGGACTTTGATTAGAAGATTTGAAAAGATTGATTTTGAAAGACTTGGTTTTAGGAAACCTAGACTTAGAAAAGACTTGAGACTTAGAAAAGATTTGACTCAAACGTTGGACTTGGAAAGATTAGGAAAGACTAGATTTAGGAAATGTTCGAATTAGGGAAGTTTCAAATTAGAAAAGTGTCATTTTAAGAAAGTTTTTGAAATAGGAAAGTTTTCGGATTAGGAAAGTTTCAACTTAAGAAAGATTTCAATTTAGGAAAGTTTCTAATTAGAAAAGTTATAAATTATGAAAGTTTTGAAGTTGGAAAGTTTTGAATTTAGAAATGTTTTGAATTAGGAACAGTTTAGTTTAAGAAAATTTTAAATTAAGAAAGCTTCAACTTAAGAAAGTTTTGAATTTAGAAAAGTTTTAACTTAGGAAAGTTTCAAATTTAGAAAGTTTTGGAATTAGGAAAGTTTTGAAAAAGGAAAGGATTCACTTTAGGAAAATTTCAATTTAGGAAAACTTTAAATTAAGAAAGTTTCAAATTTAGAAAGTTTTGAATTTGGAATGTTTTGAAATAGGGAAGTTTTGAAAATAAGAAAGTTTTGAGTTCAGAAAGTTTTAGATTTAGAAGGATTTGAAGTTTAAGAAAGTTTAAAATTTAGAAAGCTTTAGAGTTTGAGTTTTAGAAAATCTTGAGATTAGGAAAGGTTTGAGTTTAGGAAAGATTTGAAAACTTAGATTTGGAAAGTTAAGATTTGAAAAAGGGGTAGAATTAGGAAAGGGTTGAATTAGAAAATATGTGGAAGTTGAGTTTTAAAATTTAGGAAAGATTTTTATGTTCAAGTGTTGGAAACTTAAGATTTAGGAAAGTAGAAGATTATGAAAGATTTGAATTATGAAAGATTTGGGCTATGAAGGGTTAAGATTCCTATTTCCTAAAACAAAGGATTGGATTTTATTTCTAAAAGAGAAGATTTGATTTTGTTTTAAAAAACGGAGAATGAGATCTAGTTTCTTAAACGAGAGATTAGATTTGGTTTCCTAAAGGGAAAATTGAATTTTGTTTCCTAAAGGAAAATTGGATTTGACAAGGATTTGGAAAGGAAGGTTTTAGAAACCCTAGATTTGGAAGACTATAGTTTTGACATAGAAAAGAGGTTTTGCACATATGTATAGTTTTGATGTAGAAAACAAGAGGTTTTTGAAACCTAGGTTTTAAGGCAAGTTTGAAAACCATGTTTTTTGAAAGAAAATTTGAGTTTCCTAATTGTTAACTCTAGGACTTGACTTGGGCTCTAAGGAAAGGGAATTTTGGAAAGGGTGTTTTTTGAAAACAAAGATTTTGGAAGGAAATCCTAAAGAGGAGTTTCTAAAAGGTGTGTTTTGAAAATAATTTTGGGAAGAAAGTTTTTGGAAAGTAAAACTTTGAGAGAGTTTTGGAAACACGATTTTAGAAGGAGCTTTTTGGAAAGAGTTTTTAGGAAAGTGAATTTTGAAGAGAGTGTTTTGGGATGGAGTTTGAAACGAGAAGTGTTGAAAAATAGATTTTTGGAGAGAGTTTTTAGAAAACAATTTTGGAAAGGAAATTAAAGAGAGTTTATGGAAAGCATGTTGGAAAAGAGATTTTTAGGAGGAGATTTTCGAGAAGAGATTTTGGAATGTATATAAAATATCTCACTTTCCTAAAGTGATTCTAACTATAAGAGGGCTAGAACCACTTTAGAATAGTGGTTTTGAAAATAACAAGATTTGAAAATATGAACCATGAAAGTCACTTTAAATGTAATACTTTCCTAAAGAAATCTAAGCCATGGAAAGGCTAGAATCACCCTAGGATTGTGATTTTGAAAACACGTTTTTGAAAACAAGTTTAATGCAAACTTTTAAAACGAGTTTGAAAATGATTTTTGGAAGAATGCAAGATAATGATATGCACAATGCAAATTAGGATCGTGAACATACAAGGTTAAGGCTTCACAACATAATCAAAGGGGCCGAACCCACATGGTCTCCGGTTAGACTAAAAGAAAGCCACCGACATGGTGACTCTCCAATAGCCTAATCCTACACATGGACCGGGAATCCCCTTGTTTCAAGCATGCAAAGAAAGGGGGGAAAGAGATGGGGGATTAAAATAGAGAAAACCCAAGTGGGTTAGGAGAGAGAAGAGAGAGGGGGGAAGTGCGGAAATTCTACCTTGTATCTTTTTTTATTTTGCCTAGCTTTGTGCGCTTTGCTTTGCTTGTCTTGCTTCGATCTTCACTCCAATCTTCAAGAGTTTGTCTTCAATCTTCAAACCTTCAGATTGCAGCTCTTCAAGTTTTCAAATGAGGGTTAGAGGCTAGTGTATATGAGAGTGTATAGGAATGTATAGGAAGCTAGGGTTTGGTGTATGGTGGTTAGGGTTTGGAAAACCTAGGGAAGCTAGGGTTTTGGGAGTATACGAGCTCTGTATATCGAATATTAGGATTTTTAGATTGAGTTTGCAGACCTTTTTCACGCTAGAGGAGGCTTTGTATTTATAGAGAAAGGAATGCACTGGCACCTGTTGCAGTGGCGCCAAGCCAAAATTACACCGGTGGCATTAGAAGTGGCGCCAGCCATTTAGGAAATGTTTAAGGTCGGCAAGCAACGTATCTATAGAAGATTTGGGCGCCTGTAGTAGTGATTACCATGCAATTTTTAGCCTGACTTTACTAGGAGTGACTTCGGAAGGTCCGGGGATAAATTGAAGGGGCCGGGAATGACCCGGAGAGTCAAAAAGGGACAGGAACCCTCAGAATAATGTCTTGGGGACAAAGGACTTAAAAAATGATGACAAGATTTGTTAGAAGGGTTGACCAGGCCACTAGGGGCAAAACGGTTAATCGGGCTAGGAAGCTGTCGGGACGGACTCGGAATATCCCGAAAGAAGACTCGAGACTTGGAAACATTATTTAGAATGTTCCCAAGAGGCTACCGGTTTGATACCCAAAGCCAGTGTGGTTGGAAAAGGCGACCGGCCCACTAGGGGCAAAACGGTCATTTCGCATCGGGTTTGCTGGAACTGACTCAGAATGATCCGGAAAGATAAAGGAAGGTCAGGAATACTATAATAATAATTCCTGGAAAGTTACCGGTTTGATACCCAGAGCCGGTATGATCCTCGGGGCGTTCGGATGCTGAGGGGCAAAATGGTTATTTAGCTTCAAATGGGCCCTACGGTCCCAGGAAGCAACCGGTGAACTGAATTGGAGTTTAGAAGTCATGTTAGAGTCCGAATATGCGTGTGATGTGTGAAAATAAGCCTAGTTGGGCCAGAGATTACCGAGTGGGCAAAAATGGGGTGCTTACATTAAGGATACCATTATTTATAGCTAAGTGTATACCATCAGTTAATTCTAAATCTATTGTCTCGTAATGAGTCACTTAGATGTAGAGTCGACCCAATACTAATAGCTACTAGAGTTTATACTCAGTAAGTCTGCAACTTATTACATCCAATAGGGATGTTGGTACTAAAACCAACACATAAAATAAATTACTTCACTTATAAACTAGTGATGGTGACCATGAGATTCATACGTAATAAATTCCCTAACCCAGTTAGTTATTTAATACATGAGGGATACAAACATATTTTTAATTATCCAATAAATATTAAAATATTGGTGACTTATATATATGCAACAAATAAAATTTTAAATTTAATTTAAAACATGGGAATTAATTTTATTCTATAGTTGCACATTTATAAATCAAAAATTAAAATTTTAAATTTATATAATTTAAACACAACTTAAAAGCCATTTTTATCTATTATTCATATTCTCCCATACTAGCAACATAACAACAAGAATATAAAAGATAACAGTCATGGTTAAACAAGGTATAATCAAGATCTCGACTATTATGGTCAAGTAGTGTTGTACCTAGATTTTTCACACACAAAGAATACACACACAAGTCGGAAAAATAATGTACTCTCTCGTTAGAACTCACTCTCCTATAATAATGAGTGCGACTAGGTTTGAATTGAAAATTGATTTTGAATAAAGGGCTTTTGGAAAACATTCAGAGTCGCCACCTAACTTGATTAAGGTGAGTTAGGTCACCTAAAACTAAACATAATCTGAAGACTACACTTAGGGTTTTTTAAAATGATTTTTGAAAATACTTTCTCAAGAGAGGATTTTTAAGAAAATAGGTTGTTTGGTAACCTTTAGAAAATAGTTAAGCCCCTTTTTTGAAAATAACTCCATTTTGGTCTCTCAAAAATAGCGATCTAGGTTCGGAGGTTGGTTACATGTAGAGAAGATGCACTAAGCCATCACCCTACCCTACCCTTGTGGTACCTACATATCTATTCACCCTAGATTCACCCATTAGAATCTTCAATTAATATATGTCCAAAACTACCCCCTTTAGAAAAGAATTTTTAGAAGAACTATGCATGATATGCAAGTGCAAGAATAAGATTTGATTTTGAAAAAGATTTGAAAAGACTTGATTCGATTTTGGAAAAGAGAATTGAAAAGAAGAGTTGAGTTTTGAAAGAAGAGTTTTAGAAACTATAAATAGGGATCTGAAAATAGATTTTAGAATTAAAAACTTGAAACAGATTATGTAATTGAAAGCTTAAGAAGAGTTACGGAATTGGAGATTTCAAAAATGTTATGACCGCACCCGTGAGGGTTGCCGACGTATCCCTTTTAAGGAATCAGGTCAGCCGTAGTTCAAACAAGAGTCCGATAGAAAATAGAAGGTTTGATTTGAAAAAGAGATTTTGATTTGACAAAAGAGTTTGATTTGAACTTAGAATAAAATATTGGAAATTGGAATTTGGAATTGAAAAGATTGGACTTTGATTTGGAAGGATAGAACTTGGAAGAAGGATTTGGATTTGTTTTGGAAAGATTGAGATTTAGAAAATCTAGACTTAAGAAAGATAGGATTTAGGAGGGACTTGAGATTAAGAAAGATTTGACTGACTTGGATGAGCTTTAGAAAAGATTTGACTCGAATGTTGGACTTGGAAGATTAGGGAAATATTGGATTTAGGAAATATTTAGATTAGAAAAGTTTCATTTTAGGAAATTGTCCTTTCAGGAAAGTGTCATTTTAGGAAAGTTTGGATTTAGGAAATTTTCGATTTAGGAAAGTTTTGAATTAGGAAAGAATTAAAATTGAAAAGTTTCAAATGAGGAAAGTTTTAACTTAGCAAAGTTTCGAATTTAGAAAGTTTTTACTTTAGAAAGTTTTGGATTTAGAAAGGTTTTAAATTTAGAAAGTTTAGAATTTTAGGAAAGATTCGAAGTTTGAGTTTTAGAAATACTTGAAATTAGGAAAGGTTTGAGTTTAAGAAAGATTTGAAGATTTAGATTTGGAAAGTTGAAATTTGGAAAGGTATGGAATTATAAAAGGTTGGAATTAGGAAGATTAAGAAGCTTAAAGTTTAAGGAAAGATTTGAAAGTTTAAGTTTTGGAAACTTAAGATTTGGGAAAGTATGAGATTAGGAAGGATTGGAATTAATAAAGATTTGAATTAAGAAGGATTGGAATTAAGAAAGAATTGGATTACGAATGATTGGAATTAGAAAAGATTTGGATTTTGTTTCTAAGAAAGAGATGATTTGATTTTGTTTTCAAAAACAGAGGATTAAATCTAGTTTCCTAAATGGGGAGATTAGATTTTTGCATGGGATTGGAAGGATGAAGTTTTGGAAATCCTAGATTTTAGGATAGAAAATAGGATTTGGAAACCTAAAGTTTGAGACCAAAATAGGAGATTAGAAATTATAATTTCGGAAAGGAACTTAGGGTTTCCTAATCATGGCCCTAGGGTTTAACTTGGACTCCAAGAAAAGAGATTTTGAAAAGTGAATTTTTGGAAATGAAAATTTTTTGGAGGAGATCTTAGAAAGGAGTTTTTAGAAAGTGAATTTGAAAAGAGAGTTTTTGGAAAGGGATTTTTAGAAAGAGTTTTTAGGAAGAAAACTTAGGGAGCATTTTTAGAAAGTGAATTTTGAAGAGAGCTTTTTGGAAAAGAGTTTTTAGGAAGTTAAGTTTTTGTAGGGAATCTTTAGAAAACTATTTTGGAAAGGCGATTAGAGAGAGTTTTTAGAAAGTGCATTAGAGATGAGATTTTCGAAAGTAGATGTAAAAAGAGATTTTGGGGAGGATTTAAAGAGAGGTTTTGGAAAGTAAGTTTAAAAAGAGATTTCAAAAAGGATTTGAATATGAAATTTTGCAAGCCTGTAAAAATATCACACTTTCCTAAAACGATTCTAATCTTGAAAAGATTAGAACCATTCTAGGATTGTGATTTGAAAACAACAATGATTTGAAAATATGGACCATATTGGTTACTTTAAATGTAACACTTTCTTAAAGCAACCTAACCATGAAAAGGTTATAATTACCTTAGGATTATGATTTTGAAAAATAAGTTTTGTAGAAGAAAATTTTAATGCAAGTTTTGAAAATGGTTTTGATGCAAGTTTTGAAAACAAGTTTAAAAACAAATTTTAGAGAGATGCATGATCATGATATGTACAATGCAAGTTAGGGGGGTGAACATACAAGGTTAAAGGCTTCGCTACGTAATCAATAGGGCCGAACCTACGTGGTCTCCATTTAGACTAAGAGAAAGCCTCGACACAATGACTTTCAATAGCCTAATCCTACAAATGAGCTGGGGAGTCCCTTGTTTCAAGCATGTTAGAAAGGGGGGATAGAAGATGAGAGATTAAAATAGAAGAAAACCCAAGTGTGTTAGGAGAGAGAAGAGAGGGGGGGGGGGAAGTTGTGAAAACGTAAATAGAGAGCCTACCTTGTGTCTTCTTTTATTTGCTTGCTTGGTTTGCTTTCTTTACTTCGATCTTTGCTTTGCTTTGCATCAATCTTCGAGAGCTTGCTTAAATCTTTGGGAACTTCAGAGTTGCAGCACTTCAAGTCTTCAATGGAGGCTTTGGAGGCTAGTATAGGAGTATATAGGGGTGTATGTGAGTGTATGTATATTGGGGTTTAGTGTATAGGGGCTAGGGTTTTGAAAACCTAAAGAAGACTAGGGTTTGGGGACGTTACGAGCTATATGTATCAAAGAAGAGAGTTTTTAGACTGAGTTTGCAGACCTTTTTTATGCTGGAGGAGGCCTTGTATTTATAGAAAAAAGATTGACCTGGCACCTGTTGTAGTGGCGCTAGGAAAAAATTCCTTCTGGCTCCACTCCTGTTGTAGTAGTGCTAGGAAAAAATTCCTTCTGGCACCACTAGGAGTGGCGCTAGGCCAAATTTTTGCTTGGTGCCACTACTAGTGGAGCCATTCACTTATGAAAGTTTTAAGGCTGGTAAGCAACGTATCTTTAGAAGATTTCGGTGCCAGTACTAGTAACTACCATGCAATTTTTAGATTGGCTTTACTAAGAGTGACTCCGGAAGGTCTGGGAATGGTTTCAGGGGCCGGGAATAGCACAGAAGACCAGAAGGGGATAAGAACCCTTAGAATAGTGTCTCGGGGGTATTAGACTTGAAAATTGATGTCAAGATATGGTGGAGGGGTTGACCGGACCATTATGGGCAAAACGGTCAATCGGACCAAAAACTACCAGATGGACTCGGAATATCCCGAAAGAAGACTGGAAGCTTGGAAACATTAGCTAGAATGTTCCAGGAGACTACCAGTTTGATACCCAGAGCCGGTGTGGTTAGAAAAGGAAAACGGCCCGCAAGGGGCAAAACAATCATTTTGCACTGAGCTTGCCAGAGCTTAGTCGGAATGACCTAGGAATGTATCGGAAGGCCAGGAACACTATTAAAAGCATCTTGAGAGGTTACTGGTTTGATACCCAAAACCGGTGTGGTTCTCGGGGCGCTCGGATGCTTGGGGGCAAAGTGGTTATCTTGACCGGAATGTCTCAGAATTAGCCTAAAACTGGCTGGAAGGCACCTAATCATGCTGGATTGTCCTTACTGAATGTATTGGAAGGGTGGACTTACCATTCTAAGGACTTAGGTACTTTCTCAAGAAACGTACCAGAAGTGGCCCTAGGGGCAGTTTGGTCATTTTCACCGGAGTGGGCCAACAGGCACTGGTGTTGACCTGGGTTTTAAGTGTTTCCATCACTTTGACGATGGTCTAGTGATATAGGGGTTTGTCGACAATTTCCTACATCGACCTGCTTGCGAGTGTTTCCGCCACTTTGACAGTTGCGATGTTTACCAGTATTTTCGTTACTCTAACGGGTTGCGAACATTCCAGAGACTGCCTGGTCTCGGAAAGCTTCTAGGTGGACTTAATGCCTGAGGAATCAACTTTCTCAGAAGGTGTGCTAAAACAGACATTTCTTCATTGGCGGGCTAGCAGGTGCCCAAGGTGGACCGTCCTACCATGTAAGGGACTTAGGGTCCCGTCCCGGTCGACAGGTTTGAAGGGACTTACCATTCCGAAGAGTTCTCCTGGAAATGTGCCGGACGTAATGGACTTTTCACTTTGAGGAATCAACTATCTCAAAAGGTGTGCCGGATTTAATTGAAATTGGAATTGGACTTGAAATTGAAAAAATAGAGCCCTACTGTCTTAAAAAGACATGCCCGCTGGAATTGGACAGAACAATTCCCGAAGGGCATTTTGGTTATTTTGCCTTTATTTGGGCCCGATGGGCCCGTGAAGTGATTGATTGATGGGACTAGACTTGGAAAGCTGATTTAAATTAGAATATGTCCATATTAACTTGAACTCAAGTCTTGACGGACTAGAGACTGCCTAGCAGGCAAAAATGAGGTGCTTATAGCTGCCCCTCTTTTTTTTGTATTTGTTAGTTGAAGACAGAAAATGATAGAGTAAGAGTCCCATGTCGACTGTGAGGCGGTTGAAGGGACAGACTTTGGAAATTTTCAAAAACGGGAGTTTGGAAATGGATATCAGGCCCAAAGGCCTTTGAAATCGAGTTTTGGCGGGAAAAAGGGCAAAACTACCTGGAGTTGGAAACTGGCGCCACAAGTAGTGGCACCTTTGTTAAAATTGGCTTGGTGCCACTGCTAATGGTGCCAAGCGTGGGATCAAAACCAACAAACTGCTAGTTTGATGTTATTGCGGGAGTTGAGAGATTTTTGAGAAACTGAGAGTCTTTTGCGAGGAAACCGATTTGGACATCTAAAGGAGTGCTCCCTAAGGACCATGAAGGATTGCTGGAAGTAGACACCGTCACCAGAAGAGAATATTTTGTCGAAGAACTCCAAGAGGTGAGAAAATTACCTAGAAAAATAGAAAAATTGAGAAAACTAAGAAAATATTAGAGTTTAATGTTTAGAAAAATGTAGGAATATTTAAGAAAATATTTGAAATGATTCTGAGAAAAATAAGTCTTTTGAAAAATTTGAAAATTTGAAAAGTGTGCGCGAGTGTGGGTGCTATGTGATTAGGATATTGTAGAGTGCATTGTTTTTGTTTTGTGTTGATGTCGTGGGTGTGGTAGGGACCCTTTTTAAACAGAACCCTGTCGAAATTTTTTCGAAATTAAGGAAAGAGTTGGAATAAAATCTTCTTGATGGAAAAAGATAGAAAACGCTTGAGGTTTCAGAAAACTCATTTTGACTCAAAGTTGGAAAATCAAAATGTGTATGAAATTCATTTCGACTTGGAAGTAGGATTTTAAAATCAAAATGTGTAGGAAATTCATTTTGAATTATCATTTGAAATCTTTTTATTTTTTATTATTTATTTATTTAGTTTCATTGTTTCTCCTTCTTCTTTTTCTTACCTCTCATTTCTTTTACCTTTCTGAGTTATATTTACCTTATGTCGGTATTCTTACCTTGATCTTCAGGATGACAGATGCAGGCGATGACGGTTCTAAGAGGAGACACCAATCTGAGAAGGCGGGCCGAACAGATTCTATTGGTAGCTCCAGTCGCCCCAGGGGTAGTCACAAATCAGCTAGCAGGGCATTCTCTAGCTAGAATGGAAGGCGGAGTAGGCCTCCAGTCAACCTCTTCCCTACTGTCGAGTTTTTGAGGAGGAGATGGATATCGTGGACAAGGCACTGGACATTGGGGATCGCTGAGCTGGCAAAAAGGTGGTGCTCCCAGCTACTCCACTTTTCCTGTATTGAATTGATATTTTATCTATCAAAACGCTACTCCTTTGGGAAAATCCATAGTTAATGTATAATACTTCTTGAAGCGGCACTTCGTCTGGCAAAACGCTACTCCTCTAGGGGAAAGTCCAAGGTTGATGTCTGATACTTCTTGAACTGGCACTCTGTCTGGCGAAACGCTCCGTCTGGCAAAACGCTACTCCTCTGGGGGAAAGTCTAAGGTTTGATTGGGGAGGTCGAGGGTGGGTCATTGCCCCATTCTCTGTTTCTTGTTGGCCATAGAAATTTGAGCTTTCTAAGGTGTGTGCCGGTGTTGGAGATATCTGAGGGGTGCCTTTAGCTCCTTTTTGCATTTTACCTCATTCCCTGTTTCTTATTTGAGAGAGAGAGAAAGACATATAGTTAGTTTTTGTACAAAAATAGTTTACTTATACCAATTCTAAAAATGCACAGATAAATAGGTGAATGCATGTTATACTTTATTATTATTATTATTTATTATTTATTTTTTATTTTTTTATGAATGCATATAGAATTAGATGTATGACTTATTTTGCATATCCTACTTTTATATATATATTTTTATGAATGCACATGTTCATACAAGAATGGAATTTAATGCATGCCATGCCTTTGATGAATACATGAATAGATACAAACTACAAAGGAGTTTAATGGATGTACAAGTTATATATGTCATGGATGCGTTATACTGCACGTATATAAACTATTTACAAAGAATGTCCCAAGATTGCCTAGGGCCCATACTCTCAGGATTATGTTTCCCTTTTAGGATTCTGCCTCATTCAATTTTGTCCCATTCTTATCAGGGTGTGATAGCATTTGCACCATTCTCCAGGGATCTTGACTTTTTGGTTTTCTATTGTATCCCTACTTTTTACAGGGTTGCTGTTTGGAGTTTTTTTACCTCACTTGGTTTTCTCTCTCAAAATGCCACCGTGGCTAGAGCGACAACTCACATACCCTTTGTAGAGCGATAAACAGCTAAGCTCTCAATCTGAGAGGACTTCTTTTAGGACCGTAATGTAGGCTGGGTTTAGGGGTTGTAAGAAACGAAGGGATATTTCGGCTCAAAGATCTTCTTTTAGTGGGTTATTTAAACCAAAACCATCTGAGCACACCTTGGAGCATGAGATTGCCCTTGCATTCCCTTCCAGTTCTCTTTTCTCATCCTACTTGTCTTGGTATTGTTTAGGCTTATTTGGACTAAGTAATTTTCTTTGACCATAGAGGGCTTTAATTTGGATCATAACGTTGGCTAGGTTAATGGGTTTATAAATGAAAAGAATACGCTGGCTCAAATTTGATGTTGTTTCTAGTAGGGTTTAGATCCATACCATCCTTAATTGGTCTTCTAGTGGGGTTTCGTCCCCTGATATTCTCCTCTAGCTTCAGCAACACGTTTGGCTATTTAGATCAAGCAATCTTTTTTTCAATCAGAGAGGACTTTAATAGGGCCGTAATGTACGCCACGGTTTCGAATTTTTACAAGCAAGGGTAAAGGCTCGAACTTATTGCTTCTACTGGGCTTCTTTGTTACCTAGGATCACCTTTGAATAACTATATATTCTTCAAGGCGTTCACTTTTCTTGTAGTTTGATCCTTGACATTCTAATGGAGTTGCCCCTTTATTTTATTTATTTTCTTTTTTTTTAATTTCTTTTGACTTGTCCCGTGGTAGCTTTTTCTCTTTGCTTTTTTGTTTCTTCCCTTTCTTTTTGCTTTCTGTGAGACGAACATTTCCACAACTTCTGTCTCTCAGATCCTTTTCTTAGCGTTTCAATTTAATCCATTGTGGGCAGTGATCCCTAGGTTAGGGTTTCTTTCTAGAGAAAAAGGTAATTGGCTCAATAGGTTTGACAAGGGTTGCTTTCAACTATATGGGAAATGAAATGAGAGCCTCTCTTTATTTTGAACAAGATTGCTTGATCCATAGAGCCTTCACGTTACTTTAGCTTGATGGTCGATGACATTCTCTGCCAGATCTTTTGTTGCCTGTCTGCCATAGTGTGGGGGGATGGTTTCGGATCGGGGTTGGAAAAAAATCTTCTGCTTTCTGCAAGGCACTAATGGGTTAAGCAAATGGGATATTTTTGTGTATGGTAGTAGAATTAAGGGCCTTTAATCATTTCAACTCAAATTGCTTAGTCCATAAAGCCTTTGTACAAAATTTAGACAATATTCCTACGGATGATGTGTTTCGGCTAGTGAACCCAACATATTCTATCAAATTAACTACTCAGTGCTTACCCCAATGTGGGGGATGGTTCTTGGTTTGGGATATCTGAATAGAAATCACTCACAGCTCTAGTGGGTTGAGCAAAGGATAGTGTTTATTTAGAATAAATAGAATAATGGCTTCTCATTATTTTGAGGACTCGACTACCCATTGCCTAGCCAGGATATCATGCAAGTGTCACCTCTTCGATGAACTCCACACCTCTCTATTGAGACAATTTTCTTCCTATCTCTCACTCTCTCTTTGTCTTTCAAAGGTTTTAAGGCCCCCCCCCCTCCCTTTGAATGGGTTGCCCATGCTATCGCATCCTTAAAGTTAAGTCATCACAAAATGGGAAAGAATCCCTAAAAGTAGTAATCTTCCACAAGAGTATGAGACAAAGGGATAAACTGAAAACTACCTATTTTCATTTAAAAATATGATTACATGGCATGCAGTGTTTATTTAAAGAATATTTGTGAGAAATAGAAAGACGAAAACAAAATAGATGAATTTTGTGGAAACCTCCCTTTTCTTGTGAACCGCTTGGTGAGAAACCTCAACAAGGTTTTGAAACTATGTCAACTTCTTTGGTATTTCATTCTCTGGATATATCACCAAATGACGGAGGGCGGATTGATAGATCTCTTGTGGTGTTTGGCATGCAATCAGAAGTTAGGAGATTCTTTTGTAGTAATACACGGGTCTGATAGAACTTTGCAAATGATGAAGCCTTCTTTTGTATGGAGGGTGATTGGCGTGGAGGTAATTTCTTGTAGATGGATAGTTAATTCTTGTTGCTCCTTGATGTAAGTTTGGTCTCTTTTAACAACTAGGCTTATCATCCATGAGTTTGAATCTGGTGAGGTGCTAGAGGGATTCCTTGAATTCAGTTGTGCTCTTTGACCTAAAAAAAGAAAAAGAACAACAGAATGCTGTCAGCACGTGGAGTTGGAGGTTCTATACAATGCATGTCTTATGAAGGGTCCCTGCTTTGAGGGAATCTAGGCATGATGACAAGTCCATTTTGGAGGTGGGATTTCGCCCCTATTATGCAATACAATACCTCTTCGGCGTGGGCCAGTTGATATTTTCTTATTTGGGCAATCCTGCATCCATGGATAAAGATAGATTTGGGCCTCTCTTGAGACATGATTTTATGCAAGCCATGAATCCTTAGGATTGAAGAACCCTTAGGAGTTTTGGTGGGTTCGATTAACATGAGATCAGATTGCTCCTTTCTCACAACGGTTGATTAGGTGTATGAAAATGAAATGACTTGAGTTTCTTGGAACTCTTGTCTCGGAATGAATATGGATGCATGAGCATAATAGAAGTGAACGTGTGAGCAATATAATGATAATAAATGAATGGTTTAGAAAAACCCCTTCTTGTCTTGCTTCTGCCTTTAATTCTCTTAGTGCTTGGAGATAAGGAGGGGGAGGATAGAAGACAAGAAATAAAATAGATGTTAGTGCCTTGATTTGAAAATTTTTATGCAACGCATGTCCTAGGGGTGTCCCTACTTGAAAGAAAGACTAAACATAATGTATTAGCTCACTTTTGGAGATAGGAGGTTTGCCCCTGTACGCAAGCACCTTACCATTGATCAGGAACCCGCCTTCATCATTTATTCACGGAAAATAAGGAAACACATTGAATTTTAAGGCTTACAATATAAAGAATCAAAGTACATTTCCAATGGGGTAAGGCGGAATATTTTCCTTTGGACTTCTACCTATTTAATTTTACATATGAAATCTTAAACTACTCTTGAGTTTTCGGATTCGCCTTCATTAGATTTGATGTCGAGGAGGTCGCTGAAAGACCTTGTTGATCGATTGACCCTTGTCTTCTTGGCAACCCTATCTCCGTGAGCATAGAGAGATTGAGGCTCCTATTATGGAATGACTTAAAATGCATGCAATGATTCCTTAGGGTTACGTAGGAACCCTTAGGGTTTGGGTAGGTTTAATGCATGGGAGAGTGACTTCGGTGCCACTCTCTTTTAGTTGATCATATGCATAAGAATGCAGTGACTTAAGTTACTCTAAAACTCTTGTCTTGGAATGCCATATTATATGCATGAATATGGATGCAAAGAGCGTAAGAAGAGAGAATGCAATGGTAAAGTAAACGTGCATGCATGAGCAGTTAAACAAGCATTATAACAGTAAGAACACAGTCATTATAACAATAGGAATAAACAGATATAGAGGAAAGTAAAAGCAGTTGCCCCTTCCTCCATGGTTTTGGAAAATGGTGTGCATGTCTTAAATCTGGTAGAGGTTCGGCTATGCAGGGTGTCTACATGAGCATGAGGTTGAGGATTTACTAATGCGTCCTAAAAAAGCTCTGTTCCTGAATCTTCAAACTTAGGCCCACTCCCCGAGGTGGTGCCATAATCGGTTGGTGATCTGAGCAGGGGAACCATCAAGAAGCCGCAGGCAAATAAACTGACACAGCATCTTGCCCATAATCAATATACTATTCCCTCTTCTAACTAGAAGGGATAGATCAGGGTAAAGAATGCAAGTATGCATAATGCAAGTGCACATGCAGTGTGTGTGTGATTTTTGAAAGCGAAAGAAAGAGTCCAATAACTCCCATCTATCCTGTTCACCACATTCATTCATGCATAGCAGTTAGTATGACATAAAACAATAATGAAACCAAAAGTCCACCTACAAAATAAAGATGCAAGAGTTAGTATGTGGATGACAAACTTAATGCAAGATAATATGAATGGAGTTAAATGCATGTTTTTAAAAACAACTTTGAAAATTTCATTCAGAGAATTGAAGGTGGAAAGAATTGAACAAGTTAATTGATGACCCTACATGGGTGAAGGGTGAAAAGACATGACTATGGCCTAATCCTCTAAGTTTCCCCAACAAAGTCGCCAGCTGTCGCGCCCAGATTTTTCGCACTCGAGGAATACACACATATGCGGGAAAAATACTGTACTCTCTCATTAGAACTCACTCTCCTAGAAGAATGAGTGCGACTAGGTTTGAATTGAAAATTGATTTTGAATAAAGGGCTTTTGGAAAACAATCGGAGTTGCCACCTAACTTGATTAAGGCGAGTTAGGTCACCTAAAACTAAGCACAATTTAAAGACTACACTTAGGGTTTTTGAAAACGATTTTTGAAAATACTTCCTTGAGAGAGGGTTTTTAAGAAAATAGGTTGTTTAGCAACCTTTAGAAAATAGTTAAGCCCTTTTTAAAAATAACTCCATTTTGGTATCTCGAAAACAGTGATCTAGGTTCGGAGGTTGGTTACGTGTAGGAAAGACACACTAAGCCATCACCCTACCCCGCCCTTGCGGTACCTACATGTCTATTCACCCTAGGTTTACCCATTAGAGTCTTCAATTAATATATGTCCAAAACTATTCACTTTAGAAAATAATTTTTAAAAGAATGATGCATGATATGCAAGTGCAAGAATAATATTTGATTTTGAAATAGATTTGAAAAGACTTGATTCGATTTTGGAAAAGAGATTTGAAAGAAGAGTTGAGTTTTGAAAGAAGAGTTTTAGAAGCTGGAAATAAGGATTTGAAAAAATATTTTAGAATTAAAAACTTGAAACAGATTATAGAATTGAAAACTTAAGAAGAGTTACAGAATTAGAGATTTGAAAAAAGTTATGGCCACACCCTTGAGGGTTGCCTACGTATCCCTTTTGAGGAATCAGGTCAGCTGTAGTTCGAACAAGAGTCCGATAGAAAATAGAATGTTTGATTTGAAAAAGAGATTTTGATTTGAAAAAGGGTTTGATTTGAACTTAAAATAAAAGATTGGAAATTGGAATTTGGAATTGAAAAGATTAGACTTTGATTTGGAAGGATAGAACTTGGAAGAAGGATTTTGATTTGTTTTGAAAATATTGAGATCGAGAAAACCTAGACTTAAAAAAGATAGGATTCAAGAGGGACTTGAGATTAAGAAAGATTTGACTTGACTTGGAAGGGCTTTAGAAAAGATTTGACTCGAATGTTGGACTTGGAAGATTAGGGAAAGATTGGATTTAGGAAAGGTTCGGATTAGGAAAGTTTCATTTTCGAAAGCTGTCATTTTATGAAAGTGTCATTTTAGGCAAGTTTATTTAGGAAAGTTTTGATTTAAGAAAGTTTTGAATTAGGAAAGAATTAAAATTGAAAAGTTTCAAATGAGGAAAGGATTAACTTAGCAAAGTTTCGAATTTAAAAAGTGTTGACTTTAGAAAGTTTTGAATTTAGAAAGTTTTGGATTTGGAAAGGTTTGAAATTTAGAAAGTTTAAAATTTTAGAAAAGATTCGAAGTTTGAGTTTTAGAAATACTTGAAATTAGGAAAGGTTTGAGTTTAAGAAAGATTTGAAGATTTAGATTCGGAAAGTTGAAATTTGGAAAGGTATGGAATTAGGAAATGTTGGAATTAGGAAGATTAAGAAGCTTAAAGTTTAAGAAAAGATTTAAAAGTTTAAGTTTTGGAAACTTAAGATTTAGGAAAGTATGAGATTAGGAAGGATTAGAATTAAGAAAGAGTTGAATTGGGAAGGATTTGAATTAAGAAAGAATTGGATTAGAAAGGACTGGAATTAGGAAAGATTTGGATTTTGTTTCTAAGAAAAAGATGATTTGATTTTGTTTTCAAAATGGAGGATTGGATCTAGTTTCCTAAATGGGGAGATTAGATTTTTGCATGAAATTGGCAAGATGAAGTTTTGAAAATCCTAGATTTTGGGGTAAAAGATAGGATTTGGAAACCTAAAGTTTGAGGCCAAAATAGGAGATTAGAAATTATGTTTTTAGAAATGAATTTAGGGTTTTCTAACCATGGCTCTAGAGTTTAACTTGGACTCCAAGAAAAGAGATTTTGGAAAGTGAACTTTTGAAAATGAAGATTTTTGGGAGGAGATCTTAGAAAGAAGTTTTTAGAAAGTGAATTTGAAAGAGAGTTTTTAGGATTGAAACTTAGGGAACATTTTTAGAAAGTGAATTTTGAGGAGAGGTTTTTAGAAAAGAGTTTTTAGGAAGTTAATTTTTGAAGGGAATCTTTAGAAAACAATTTTGGAAAGGAGATTGGAGAGAGTTTTTAGAAAGTGCATTTGAGAGGAGATTTTAGAAAGTAGATGTAAAAAGAGATTTTGGATAGAATTTAAAGAGAGGTTTTGGAAAGTTAGTTTAAAAAGAGATTTTGAAAAGGATTTGAATATGGGCTTTTGCAAGCCTTTAAAAATATCACTTTCCTAAAACAATTCTAACCATAAGAATATTAGAACCATTCTAGGATTATAGTTTGAAAACAACAATAATTTGAAAATATGGATCATATTGGTCACTTTAAATGTAACACTTTCCTAAAGCTACCCTAATCATGAAAAAGGCTAGAATCACCTTAGGATTGAGATTTTGAAAAATAAGTTTTGAAGAAGAAAATTTTAATGCAAGTTTTGAAAAGGTTTTGATGTAAGTTTTGAAAACAAGTTTAAAAACGAATTTTGGAGAGATGTATAATCATGATATGCATAATGTAATTTAGGGTCGTAAACATACCAGGTTAAAGGCTTCACCACATAATTAAGGGGGCTGAACCCATGTGATCTCCAGTTAGACTAAGATGAAGCCCCTGACACGGTGAATTTCAATAGCCCAATCCTACACATGAGCCGGGGAGTCGCTTGTTTAAAGCATGCAAGAAAGGGGGCTAGAAGATGGGGGATTGAAATAGAAGAAAATCCAAATGGGTTACGAGAGAGAAGAGAGGGGAGGAAGTTGCGTAAACATAAATAGAGAGCCAACCTTGTGTCTTCTTTTATTTGTTTGCTTGGTTTGCTTTCTTTACTTCGATCTTCACTTTGCTTTGCGTCGATATTCGAGAGCTTGCTTGGATCTTTGGAAACTTCGAAGTTGCAGCACTTCAAGTCTTCAATGGAGGCTTTGGAGGCTAATCTAGGAGTATATAGGGGTGTATGTGAGTGTATAGGAGTGTATGTATATTAAGGTTTAGTGTATGGGGGCTAGGGTTTGGAAAACCCAAAGAAGACTAGGGTTTGGGGATGCTACGAGCTTTGTGTATTGAAGAAGAGAGTTTTTAGACTAAGTTTGGGGACTTTTTTCGCACTAGAGGAGGCTCTATATTTATAGAGAAAGGATTGACCTGGTGCTTATTGTAATGGCGCTAGGAAACAATTCCTTCTGGCACCACTAGGAGTGGCGCCAGCCACTTAGGAAAGTTTTAAGGCCGGCAAGTAATGCAACTTTAGAAGATTTGGGCACCTGTACTAGTGACTACCATGCAAGTTTTAGCTTGGCTTCACTAGGAGTTACTCTGGAAGGTTCCGGAATGGTTTAAGGGGCCGGAAACAACTTGGAAGGCTAAAAAGGGACAAGAGCCCTTAGAATAGTATCTCAGGGGTAGTAGACTTGAAAAATGATGTCAAGATGTGATAGAGGGGTTGACCGGGCCATTAGGGGCAAAATGGTTAATCGGATCGAAAAGCTACCGGTATAGACTCGGAATATTCCGGAAGAAGACTAGAAGCTTAAAAACATTAGCTAGAATGTTCCAGGAGGCTACCGGTTTGATACTTGGAGCCGGTGTGGTTAGAAAAGGAAAATGGGCCACTAGGGGCAAAACAGTCATTTTGCACCGAGCTTGCCAAAACTGACTCAAAATGACCTAGGAATGTATCGGAAGGCTAGGGACACTATCAAAAGCATCCATAGGAGGTTACCGGTTTGATACCTAGAGCCGGTATGGTTCTCAAGGCGCTAAGATGCCTAGGGACAAAATGGTCATCATGACCAGAATGTCTCGAAATTGACTCGAAACTGACTGGAAGGCACTTAATCATGCCAGATTGTCTTTAAGACAATCTTGGAATGATGAACTTATCGTTTTGAGGACTTAGGTACTTTCTCAAGAAACGTGCCAAAAATGGCCCTAGGGGCAGTTTGGTTATTTTTCATCAGAGTGTGCTAGCAGGCACTGGTATTGACCTAGGTTTTGAGTGTTTCCGTCACTCTAACGGCAGTCCGGTGATATAGGGCTTTGTCAGCAGTTCCCTATATCGACTTATTTGCGAATGTTTCCGCCACTCTGACGGTTGTGATGTTTACTAGTATTTCCGTTACTCTAAAGGGTCGCAATCATTCCAAAGAGTAACTGATCTCGGGAAGCTGCTAGGTGGACTTAGCGTATGAGGAATCAACTTTCTCGAAAAGTGTGTCGAAATGGACATTTCTTCATTGGCGAGCTAGCCAGCACCAAAGGTGGATCGTTCTACCATCAAGGGGACTTGGGGTCTCGTCCCGGTCTACAGGTTTGAAGGGACTTAACATTCCGAAGAGTTCTCCTAGAAATGTGCCAAACAGGATGGACTTACCACCTTGAGGAATCAACTATCTCGAAAGGTATGCCAGATTTAATTGGAATTGGAATTGGACTTGGAATTAAAAAGAGGGACCTACTGCCTTCGAAAAGACATGCCCACTGGAATTGTACCGAACATTGCCTTAAGGGTATTTTGGTCATTTTGCCTTTATTTGGGCCCAATGGGCCCGCGATAAGGAATCCAACCGCACTATGATATGAAGAATCCTTGTTTACCCGGACAGGTTGCGGGGGTTCGGGGGGCAGCACCCCTGGAACCTAAATGAAAATACCGCATCACTTCTTTCGGGTTTTTCTAGTTTCTGCCCCTATTCTTGTATTGTTACTGTTCCTCAATCTTCTTCTATTACAACAAATCGTATTCTCCAAAACATTGGAGTTCCAAAATACAACAAATCAAATTCTTCAAAACAGTGGAGTTCCCATGTTTCGTAAAAATTAATTATTAGAATCTCACACAACATAGATTCGTATGACCATAATAACCAGACAGAATGCTGCAAAACAGAGGTTAGCACAAAGTCACGTTCTACCCTAAGCATGCATGAAATCGATTTTCAAAAAACATAGTAAGTGTTATACGTATACAATGTCAACTAAGGCTTTGATACCAATTATTGGGGACTGCGAAATTTTCCTTGACCCGGCTATAGTGTATACGCATAATGCTAAAAAATTATGATCTATTTAGAATTAACTAATTTACATGATTAGTATCATACTTTCGAGATCTCTCAGTTTTAATCCCAAACAGCAGCATGTATGAACTTTGAGATCTCTCTTCCTTGATCTCGAACAGCAAGTAACAATAACAAACACGAATCAAATGTTTGAACTTGATCTTCAGACTTCTGTTATATCCCTTGTACACGTCTTACTCCCTAGAGAGTGGGTGCATAGCTACTAAGGTTGTCATTTCTCACAAGACTATGTATATTAGATTATAAATTCGTAACCCTAGCTGCTTCTAGAGCGCGTAAACATAGAGGCTACAATAAGGACCATAGGATCAGTATGATTAGGGCTTCTTACGCAAATAAGGATTTCTAATCCAATCAAGATTAATCTATATTTATGTAAATTATAATTTATACCACTAAAAAGTTATAATTGCACTACCTGTCATAATAGGAATTATATTTCGAGCTCCATATTATTAATTACTTATTTATCTACCCATGTTAAGATCACATATACCCGTCTATTAAATTAAATTACTGACAATTAAATTTAATATACTTATTTAATTTTTTGAGACCTTCCACTTAACTTATTTGTTATCTAATTCATAATCCACTGCAGGGTTTGACATAATCAAAACTTATAAGCTCATTCAAGGGGGTATCATCAATTCTTATATTGGGACGTAAGTTCTAACAATAATTAATATTCACCATACACATAATGTTATAGCCCAATTCACTGAGTTTATTGACCCATAAAGAATCTAATTTGTTTGTAAATCAAAATAATAAATATTACATGCACGCGTCTAATAATTATATTAAGATTAAGGGCATAAGTATTCACAATAATCATGAAGCATTAATTGTTTTATATAGTCAGTATAAAAATAATTTTTTAAACACCGTCATGTTCAGTGTACAAAAGTGTACTAGTGTAAAAGCTAGAACTATACCGTTCCCCATAGTCAAGACAGGCCTATTAAAACCTTCTGTTACAGTGCTATTGAACGTGTGTCCAGTTTCATCTAAGACTGTGAACTATAAGCTTATATTCTGTAAGAACCATTGATCTAAACTTCCGTGTGTAAGTCATACTTTACACACCAGATCATCTACTATATAGAATAAGAGACATACATGTAGAATTATTAAATAAATAACGCAAGGCAAACATTGCTCACATAGATTCTCATTAAAATAAAATAACTAATTTAGTAATAAATACTAAGGCATTACATAAAACATATCTTTTAGTATAGATGTCTAATAATGTCAACTTTTGATTTATTAATCTTTCAAGTTCTTTCAATACATTACAAATCTTTTGTGGGTGATTTTCTTTTTTTTTTTTTGGTCTTTTGTCATGACCGCACCCAGGAATTGGACCTAGGCTGCCTATGTATCTCAGCGGGTCCTAGAATTTGGTCAAGTTATGACCTAGGACAACTAGCAATTAAAATACTAAAGTTAGAAAATATGGTAACAAATGCTCGATTCTTTTTCTTTTTTTTTTTTTTTTGATGAAACAAATAAACTTCAACAACCTACAGCTGTGGTAGTAGTTCTTCACCTTCATTGACCAGAGTAGCCTTCCAATCAGTTTAGTCGGGGCTTAGAGCTAGAAGCAGGTGGTTTTGGAAGTGGTAGGAAAGACTCCAAGGCAATGATTCTTGTGATTTCGATGGCTTGGGAGTTGATGAGATTTTAGATTTTGTGTTTTAGTGAGTAACAACTTTTGGTGTCATGGCCTGGAGTGCCCGAATGAAATTCGCAACGCAAATTTGGATTATATGTTTTGGGTAATGAATTAGGAATAGGTCTAGATGATATTAGGATAAGGTGTCTAGATTTGAGAAGCAAATAGTAAGCTGTAGTTTGAGGGCATGTCAATGGGGTAAAGACTCGATCTATTCTTTTCACCATTTTCTGAAGAGTGATAAACCCATTCTTGACTTGGGTTTGACTTCTAGTTGAGTTTTGAGTAGGGATTATTTTAGGAGCTTAAAGGATTGGTGTTCACTTGACATGGTGTAAAGGTTGCTGTTGGGTGATAGCATCTAGTTGATGGATGGCAGATTCCTTTTGTCCTTCAATATATGTCATGTTTGTATGGAACAAAAATAGGAAAAGCATTGTCTCAAGCTTTATCGTCTACTTCTTGAGTCCTAGTACCTCTTCTAATAACTGAGCTTGTCGTTTGATGGGTTGTGAACTGGGTGGAATACTGGATGAATCTAGGTTTGGTTGTACCTTTGAATCTAGAAAGATAAAAAAAAAAAAAAAAAAAACCTCTTTTGATCTTGGCCGAGGTAAGAATGGGATGCAAACAAAAGAAAAATAAAATGAAGTTAGTATGCGGATTTGGAAGTTTTATGCAATGAATATAGTATCGATGTCCTTTCTTTGAGGGAGCCTAGATACGATGCTTAGTTTATTTTAAATATGATGCTTAGTCCACTTTGGTGGTAGGATTTTGCCCCTGCATGCAATACAATACTTATTTCCTGTAATTTCATTCATCCATTCATTTATTCATTCAAGGGAACAATATAAAAGAAAGATCTTGTCGCTCCCCGTTTATTGCCACCAAGCCCTCTCCAGCTTGAGGGGAAGAAGCATGGTACTCTCTCTCTTAGAATCTACCCTCCTGGAAGGACAAGTGTCGCGGGAGTTTAAATTTGAAAACTTGATTTGAATAAGGGTTTTTTGAAAATAATTAGAGTCGCCGCCTAACATAGTTAAATATGTGCTAAGTCACCTAAAAGGTAAGCATAATTTGAAGACTAAACTTAAGTTTTTCGAAAATGTTTTGAAAATAGCTTTCTTAGGAAGGATTTTTTTAGAAAATAGGTTTTTAACAACCTTTTTATTGTGTTTTAAAGCCTTTTTGAAATATGACTCTAGTTTTGGTCTTCGAAATAGAAATCCATGGTCCGGAAGTTGATTACTTATAGGGAAGATATTCTAAGATCATCAGCCTACCCCGCCCTTTCAGTACCTACATGCATATTCACCCTTATTTCACTCACTTGAATCACAGGTTACTTATTATCCACTTATATCTACTTATTAAAATTTTGGAAATGGGATTTGGTCATTACTTTTTAGATGAATGACGCATGATGCATGTTTTTGGAAGATTTGGAAGAGTTTTGAAATTTGATTTTTGAAAGATAGATTGAAAATGGACTTTTGACTTGAAATGAGGGTTATGATTGAAGGGAAGTTTTGAAAATGGGATTTCATTTGAAATAAGGGTTATGACTACATCTATGAAAGTTGCCTACATATCTCATTTGGCGATAATCAGGTCATTCGTAATTCTTGTAAAAGCATGATTTGGAAATGGACTCATGGAGTCTTGGAAGATTTTTGAAACTTGAACTCAAGAGAATTTTGATTTGGACTTGGACTTGGAGATTTTGAAAGTGTCTTTGAAATAGGACTTGTGATGTTTTGAAGTATCTTTGAAAGCAACTCAATAAAGTTTTGGAATGTTTTTGAAACAACTCAAGGGAGTTTGGAAACATTTTTAAAAAACTACTCAAGAGAGTTTCTAAAAGTTTTGAAAGCAACTCAAGGGGGTTTTGAAATATTTTTTAAAGCAACTCAAGTGAGTTTTGGGGTATTTTTGAATGTTTGATAGAAAGATTTTGAAAAATGAGATTTAGGCTTTTGGAGAGAGGTGAAAGCTCCTATAAACTTATCTTTGAAAAGTGTTTGTATACCTTATAAAAGGTATGTTGAATATCTCATCACCTTTAAAAAATTTAGCCATTGAAAAACTAAACTCCTTTAAGGCTATGATTTTTTAAAGTATTTTTTTTTTTTTTTAGAAAAAAGGGCTTAGAAACTTCCTTTAGAGTTTTGAAAACGTTTAGGGTTAGGAAACCCTAGTTGGATATCTCTTTTTTATTTGAACCACCCTAACCATAGAAGGACTAAGGTTGCTTCAAGCGTGTATTTTTGGAAATCATTTTTGGAAAGAGATTTTTGAAAACATTTAGGGTTTGGAACCCTTCTATGAACCTTTGAAGGTTTCATTTGATGTATCACTTTTCCTTGGAAAGCCTAATCATGAGAGGGTTAGGATCACCTTAGGGTTATGAGCTTTTAAAAACATTTTGAAAATAGTTTTTGAAAATGGTAAGTGTTTAGCCACTTTTGCTTTGGATAAGTTCAAGAGAGCTCTTGTAGATATTTTGGGAGGAGTATGGGAACATTTGAAAAGACTTTAGAGTTATGATTTTTGAAAACTCAAGAGAGTGGAAGGTTTTTAAAAACAAACTTTGAAAAAGCATTTTAGATTGAAGAGTGGTTTGAAATGAATTGGATTTGGAGCCTTGAAGCCAACCAACCTTGGTTAGGGTAACTAGGGTTAGGATGACCTAGGATTAACTAACTAGAGTTAGGATGACTTAGGGTTAACTAACTAGGATTTGGTTAACCTAAGGTTAGACAACTAGGGTTAGATTGACCTAGGGTTAACTAATTTGGGTTAGGTTAACCTAGGGTTTGGAGGTGTCCTAGGGTTAGCCAACTAGAGTTAGGTTAACCTAGGGTTTTCGAAAGGTGATTTTGAACTAGGGTTTGGACCTAGTGGTTTTAGAAAAAAAACACTTTATCATTTTATGTGAAAACTTTTAGCATTTCATGTGAAACCTTTTTGGAAAACAAACTACGAGAATGGTGAGTTTTGAAAAGCCATTTTAACAAAACCACTCAAGGAAGTGTATGGTTCACATGGTAGATAGTTGAAAACCACTCAGAATAGGGTTGCCTTGCAACCATTAGAACCAATAACTCAAGAGAGTAAAATTTTGAAAATCGATATGGAATAGGTAGCTTTGAAAACCACTTGAAAATTTGAAAACCGCTTTTGGAGAGGGTTGTTTCGAAACCCTTTTTTTTTTATGCAAACTTAAGATAGTGAACTATTTTGAAAGCTTCCTTAAGGAGGGTTGTTTTGAAAGCCCCTTTTAGGGCATTGAAAACCACTCAAATGAGTAATGGTTCATATAGTTGATTAGATGGAAAACACTCCACGGAAGGCTTCCTTAGTACCATTCCAACTACAAAACTCAAGAGAGTAATGTAATCACCCCATTTTTGCCTACTCGGTAATCTCTAGTCCAAATCAATTTTCTAGTAAAATGTCGCAACACTACTAAACTCCAATCAATTCAATCAGTCGTTTCTTGGGTCCGTTAGGCCCAATTGAAGCCAAATGACCAAAATACCCTTAGGCACTCCAAGCAACTTCCCATGATCGATCGATATCTGAAACTAATGCCAAACACCGTCACAGTGATAGAAACACTCGTAAACTATCACACTGTCAATGTGGCAGAAGCACTCACAAATTATCAAACCGTCGGAGTGACGGAAACACTCACAAACTTTTTAAGGTAGTTTTTAGAGACCAAATGGTCTTTGATACCAATCACCGCCATCAGAGTGAAAGAAACATTCATAAATCTTAAACGGTTCACTTTTGGGGCCTGCTAGCCCGCCAATGTAGAATGTCTGTTATGCCCCTTGGCATCCGGTAGTTTTCCAAAATTAGGCAATCTCTGAAACCAACACCAAACTGTTAAAGGGATGAAAACACTCACAAACATTTATGCCGTTGGAGTGACAAGAACACTCACTAGGTCGACACGGGTTTTCTGTGATATCGCAAACCTCTATCTAATTATATTAATGAGAATTTGTAGTGCATGTAATTTTTAGTGTTAATTATTCCTTCTTTTGGGTAAAAAAAATGACCAATGAGAGGTTGTATTGTAACTTATGTTGGAGGTGTGAGACACATGGGATTATTTCCCATGTGTGTCTTCTTATAACACACAAAATACACACACACACACATATACACACACCCACTATTCGGTTGAGAGAGGTAGGAAGAGAGAAAGGGAAGAAGGAAGGGAAGATTGAGGGAAAAAAGGCTTGAAGGAAGATAATTGAAGCCATTGAAGACTTCACCAAGCTTGAAGAAGGTAAGGTTTCATTTTTCTCTCTCTACAATTGCATATATATATTTATCTATCATGTGTAGATGTGTTGGGTCTTTGTATGTATGCATATATATGAGTTGGGTTTGTCTTGAGGGACTCCTTGAGTCCCAATTAGTTTGAAATTGAGAGCTTGTAGCTCAATATTGGAGGATTGGAAGTGGTGGTTTGAAAAATCCCTAAATATGATAAATGTTAGGGTTTTGAGTTCAACTCTAGATCCCTTTGTTTTGATTGTTCTTTCTCTCCCGTTTTTAGTTATTATTATCCTTGTGGGCTAATCTTTGAGCCCTAAGAGTATTGGAAAGGTTTGGTGGTGTTTGGAGGAGTTTTGGTTGTGTTTTGGTTGAAATTCGGGGGTTGCCCAAAACAGGGCGTTCAAACTCCCAATATGGAGTTCGAACTATAGGGAAATAAGCCTGAGCATCTGAACTCCCTCGGGGGGAGTTCAAACCCTCAGAGAAGGTTTTTTTTAGATTTTGTTCTTGGAGTTCGAACTCCCATTTGGGCGTTCGAACTCCCTATTGGGCGTTCGAACTCCCCGTCAGCTCAGACACTATTTAGTAAAATGGGCATAACTTTCTTTAGAAAACTCAAATTGATGCACCGTTCGAAGCATTAGAAACTAGATTCATAGACCTTTGTACCCATATAATGTTTGTTTCTTAATTCCTTATATATTGAGAGATATAGGGATTTGAAGTTGACCCAAAATCCATGCCAATAACATTATTTTCCAAAATTTTAGTCCACCTTCCATAAAGCATAACTTCTTCACCTGAAATGTGTTTTTGGATCATGACCTACCAAAATAAAGGCCTTTAAGCCTATTTTCAAATGCAACTAGCTGTGAGTGTGAACTCAGGGGTTGGGACTCGATGAAGGAGTTGACATTTCAGGTTTATTGTTCAAATCTCAACCTCATGTTCTTATTTTACATCGGGGCTTTGTCCTATAGTTGAGCCTTGTTCTCCCATTATGAGAATGAGCTGTTGTTGAGTTGGGGTTGAGTGGGTTACGTGTTAGTCTTGACTTACGTATTTTTGCTTTACTTAGAGTTTTGTATTGATATTTCTTTGCTTCTACATGCATTTGTGTAGGAATACCTTGGTTGTCACCCGTCCAATTAGAGAAAGGTGAGTAACGATATGCCATGAGTAAAACTCTAGTATTTTCTAAATGTTTTAAGCTCACCTCTATATATCATGAATGTTTTCCATACATTTCAATGCATCAATGCTATGTTCAATTACAAATGTCATATTTCAAATCCATGCAAGCTATATTATGTTATGAATGGAAACCATAGACTATAATGTTTAAATGAAAGAGATGCTAAGTTTCCAATGTATGGTGCCAACTCGAGTCTTCTCGTGGCAAAACCTTAATCTAGCCCAATAGTCCTACGATAGGAGACGGGAAATAAACTATCTATGTTGAGAGACGTCCCTGGCCTAAAGAGCCTTAGTGTGACCTAAATGGTTACTATGGAGCCTAGCTCATATGTCGAGTTGTAGCACACTTATGTTTTGAACCGAGAACCATGACATGTTCACATGTTTTACGATAAAGTTATGAAATGCTATATCAAGAATAATGTTATGTTACATCTCTTCTTATGATATTATGTTTTGAAATGTTAAAACGTTTCAAATGATGTTTACGTTACCTACGAGTTCCAAGCCTACGCTTTAAACATTCAAAAGCTCATTTCCTTATGCATAAATGATTATCTATCCTTGTACGTTTGATATAGTTGCTAGTCCATGATATTTTCTCGCTCATGCATCATTGTTATTCACTAAGCATTAGCTTACGTTTTCTCAAATGATTTTCAGGTAGCCAATCCGGGAGGCCCTAGAGCGAGGCCATATGTGGATTTGAGCTACGGCCCACGGGCCTATGCTTTGTATAATGTTTGAGGGCTGGACCTAATGTTTTATAATAATATATTGTTATAACTTTTGTGGACCTTGATTTGGTCCTTATGTATGTTATGTTTGGGATTAGGCACAATTATACCATGTATGACACGGATTATGTTTTTAAGTCATTAAAAGTTTTATTTTCTGCAATTATGCATCATTATAAATTATTATGCACAGGTGACCAACCAGTTTATGTAATGCGGCCTTGGGTAGCCTTGCTACTAGCCGGTCATATATCATAAATCCGTATAGGCCGGGTTATGGGGCGTGACAGCATGGTATCAGAGCTATAGGTTGACACCATATGATTGAGTCTTGTCTAGATAGGATTCTAGGTCTGACTTGAGTATGTGCTATGTGTATGCGTATAAATATGCTACGTGTATAATGACGTGCCAAGGTGTATTACGTATTGTACTATGTTATGTACTTGAGTGTTTGTATGTTATGGGTGTGACCAAGAGGGGCACCAAGTGAAAGACTGTCCAAAGAGAAGCATATCACAGGGATCTGGGGCGTCAGCATTATCCTCAGTTCAGCAACCTATGGCAAACAAGAGAGAGAATCAACCACAGCAAGGCTGAGCTTTTGCACTTACACCGGGAAACACCCCAGCTACTGACTTCGTAGTGTCAGGTATACTCCCCATTTGGGGTCGACCTGCACACATCCTTATTGATTCTGGTTCTACGCACTCATTTGTTTTATATCTCTTTACTCAATATTTGTATACATCTCCGGTACCTCTTGATTATGCTTTGGTAGTGTCATTGCCATCCGGGGATTCCATGTTATGTGATAGGATTTATAATTCTTGTGAAATTCTTGTAAACGATGTGCCCATGTTTGTAAACCTCATTCCCCTAGAAATGCACGGCTTTGACATCATCTTAGGAATGGATTGGTTGTCCTCTCACCATGCTATCATTGATTGTGAGCTTAAACGAGTTGTGTTTCATTCTTCTAACCATTCGGGACTAGTATTTGAGGGGGTTGGTGTCGTGCCTCCACCCTATCTCATTTCATCTATGCTAGCACGTCGTTTAATTCAAAAAGGAAATCGTGCATTCTTATGTAGCATTTTTGGCACACACGTTTCCCCACCGCCCTTGGAAGACATCCATGTTGTCCGGGAATTTTTCGATGTCTTTCCAGATGAGCTACCTGGTTCCTTGGTGGACCGGGAGATTGAGTTCCACATTGACCTTAATCCGGGTACTAGGCCCATTTCCAAAGCTCCATATCGTATGTCCCCTTTAGAGTTAAAGGAGTTAAAAGTTCAACTCCAAGACTTGTTAGAAAAGGGATTCATCCGTCCTAGTGTTTCACCATGGGGTGCTCCGGTGTTCTTTGTGAAAAAGAAAGATGGAACCATGAGATTATGCATTGACTACCGGGAATTGAATAAGGTCACCATTAAGAATAAGTATCCATTGCCGAGAGTGGATGATTTGTTTGATCAACTACAGGGCGCGCAAGTATTCTCAAAGATCGACCTAAGGTCGGGTTATCACCAACTGAAAGTGAGGGCATGTGATGTGGAAAAAACGACATTTCAAACTAGATATGGTCATTATGAATTTTTGGTTATGTCGTTTGGAGTCACAAATGCACCTGCCGCTTTCATGGATTTGATGAATCGGGTTTTTAAACCCTTTCTTGATAATTTTGTAATTGTTTTTATTGATGACATCTTGGTGTATTCTAAGAGTTTTGCAGATCATGAGCACCACTTGGGGATGGTTCTTCAAACTCTGCGAGACAGGAGATTGTATGCCAAGCTGAAAAAAATGTGAATTTTGGCTACCGAGGGTAGCATTTCTAAGACACATCATCAGTGTAGATGGAGTGTCTGTGGATCCTTCAAAGGTTGAAGCCATTGTGAATTGGCTAAGACCGACGAATGTATCCGAAGTTAGAAGTTTTATGGGCTTGGTTGGGTATTACCGAAGATTTGTGAAGGACTTTTCCAAAATTGCAACTCCATTGACACAGCTTACCCGGAAGAGGGAACGAAGTTTCCAAGAATTAAAGAACCGATTGGTGTTCGCACCAATTCTAGCCTTGCCTACCGGAACTGACGAGTATTCCATCTATAGTGATGCTTCGCATAGAGGACTGGGATGCATATTGATGCAACACGGTAAGGTGATTACATATGCCTCGAGACAGTTGAGACCACATGAGAAGAACTACCCTACCCATGATCTTGAATTAGCAGCAGTGGTGTTTGCTTTGAAGATTTGGCGCCACTACTTGTATGGAGTCACATATGAGATCTTCACCGACCATAAGAGTTTGAAATACCGTTTCACACAGAAGGAGTTGAACATGAGATAGAGAAGATGGCTCGAGTTGATCAAAGACTACGACGTTCTCATTTAGTACCATCCGGGCAAGGCCAATGTGGTCGCCAATGCCTTGAGCCGGAAGACTACTGCCAACCTAGCATGTCTTATCACTTTTCAAAGGCCCTTACTCCTTCATAATTTTCAACTGCTGTCGCGCCTAGATTTTTCTCACTTGAGGAATACTCACCCAAGCGGGAAAAATGCTGTACTCTCTCGTTAGAACTCACCCTCCTAGAAAAATGAGTGTGACTAGGTTTGAATTGAAAACATGTTTGAATAAAGGGCTTTTGAAAAAGATTCAGAGTCGCCATCTAACTTGATTAAGGTGAGTTAGGTCACCTAAAAACTAAGCATAATCCGAAAACTACACTTAGGGTTTTGGAAAATGATTTTGAAAATATCTCCTCAAGAGAGGGTTTTTTAGGAAAACAGGTTGTTTGGTAACCTTTGGAAAACATTTAGTCCTTTTTTAGAAAAATAACTCCTTTTGGTCTTTGAAAACAGTGATCTAGGTTCGGAGGTTGGTTACGTGTAGGGAAGACGCACTAAGCTATCACCCTACCCCGCCCTTTCGGTACCTACATGTCAATCTACCCTAGATTCACCTGTGAGAGTCTCCAATTAGCTAATGGTCAATCCTATCCACTTTGAAAAACAATGTTTGAATAGAAACTAACATGATGCATGATGTGCAAGTGCAATGGAAAAGAATTGAAAAATAGATTTGAAAAGAGATTGATTTGAAATTGATTTGATTTGAAAATAAATTTGAAGAGATGGAATTGAAATTGGAAAGTTTAAAAATTGAAAATAGAAATTTGAAAATAGAAATTTTGAAATTGGAATTTGAGATTTGAAAAGATTTTGAAAACCACACCCATGAGGGTGGAATTGAAAGTTTGAAAAGTATTATGACCGCACCTATGAAGGTTGCCTACGTATCCCTTTGGGGGAATCAGGTCAGTCGTAGTTCGGACCGGAGTCCGATTGAAAATAGAAGGTTGGATTGAAGAAAGAAATTGAAATGGACATTGAATTTGATTTGAAATTAGAAAAGGAGATTTGAAATTGGAATGGAGAGGATTGGACTTGCTTTGGAAAGATTGATTTGGACTTGTTTTGGAAAAGGGAAGGTTTAAGAAAACCTAGACTTAGGAAAGAGAAGAAACCTAGGAAAGATTTGACTTGGCTTGGAAGATTTGGAAAGATTGGATTTTAGGAGATGTTTGAAGTAGGAAAGGTCCGATTTAGGAAAGTCTCGAATTAGGAAAGTTTCATTTTTGGAAAGTTTTGAAATTAGGAAAGTTTGGAATTTAAGAAAGTTTCGAAATTGGAAAGTTTTGAAAATTGAAAAGTTTTGAAAATAGAAAGTTTTGAAATAGGGAAGTTTTGAAAGTAGGAAAGTTTTGAAATAGGGAAGTTTTGAAAATAGGAAAGTTTTGAATTTGGAAAGATGTTGAAGTTTTGGAAAGATTTAGAATTTAGAAAGCTTGGAAGTTTAGAAAGATTTAACTTAAGAAAGTTTCAAATTTAGAAAGTTTTGAATTTAGGAAACTTTGGATTTGAAAAGATTTGAAATTTGGAAAGTTTAGGATTTAGAAAGTTTTAGAGTTTAGAAAGATTTAAGATTTTAGAAAGTCTTGAAATTAAGAAAGGTTTGAATTTAGGAAATGTTTAAAAGCTTGAATTTAGAAAGTTAAGATTTGGAAAGGGGGTTGAATTAGGAAAAGGGTTGGATTAGGAAAGATTTTTATGTTCAAGTTTTAGAAACCTAAGATTTAGGAAAGTGGAGGATTAGGAAGGATTTGAATTAGGAAAGATTTGGATTTGGAAAGGATTAGATTTGGTTTCTAAAAGTAAAGGTTTGATTTTGTTTCCAAAAACGGAGAATGGGATCTAGTTTCCTAAACGGGGAGATTGGATTTGGTTTCCTAAAGGGAAGATAGGATTTGGAAAGGGAGATTCTAAAAACCCTAGATTTGGAAAATTATAGTTTTGACGTAGAAAAGAGGTTTTGGAAGCGTGTATCGTTTGGATGTGAAAACAAGAGATTTTGGAAACCTAGGTTTGGGGCAAAGTTTGAAAACCATGTTTTTGGAAAGAAAATTTAGGGTTTCCTGATTGTGGGTCCTAGGGCTTGACTTGGGCTCTAAGGAAAGAGTTTTTGGAAAGTGCGTTTTTAGAAACGAAGGTTTTCTAGAAGGGAAATCCTAGGGAGGAGTTTTTGGAAAGTGAATTTGGAGAGGGAGCTTTTGGAAAAAGATTTTAAAGAGAAGGAGTTTTGGAAAGTGTGTTTTTAGAAACGTAGATTTTAGAAGGAAAATCCTAGAGGGGAATTTCTAAAAGGAAGATTTTGGAAAGAGAGTTTTTAGAAAGGTGAATCTAAGGAGTGTTTTTAGAAAGTGAATTTTGAGGAAAAGATTTTGGAGAGGAGTTGAAAAAGAGAGTTTTGAAAAAATAGATTTTGAAAAGGAGTTTTTGAAACAATTTTGAAAATGAGAGTTTTAGGAAAGTATGTTGAAAAAGAGATTTTTAGGAAGAGATTTTTAAAGAGAGTTTTTAGAAGGTGTAAAAATATCTCACTTTCCTAAAGCAGTTCTAACCATAAGAGGGCTAGAACCACTTTAAGAAAGTGGTTTTGAAAACAAGGTTTGAAAATATAGACCAAAAGACCACTTTTAATATAACACTTTCCTAAAGCAACCCTAGCCATGGAAAGGCTAGAATCACCCTAGAATTGTGGTTTTGAAAACAAGTTTTTGAAAAAGAGATTTTGATGCAATTTTGAAAACAAGTTTAAAAACGTTTTGAAAAACAACTTTGAAAATGGTTTTTGGAAGATGCAAGACTATGATATGCACAATGCAATTTGGGGGTCGTGAACATACAAGGCTAAGGCTTCACCACATAATCAAGGGGGTCAAACCCACGTGGTCTTTGGTTAGACTAGAAGAAAGCCCCCGACACGGTGACTCTCCAATAGCCCAATCCTACACATGGACCGGGAATCCCCTTATTTCAAGCATGCAAAGAAAGGGGGGGAAAGAGATGGGGGATTAAAATAGAGAAAACCCAAGTGGGTTGGAGAGACAAGAGAGAGGGGGGAAGTGCAAAAAATTAAAGAGAAAACCTACCGTATGTCTTCTTTATTTTGCGCGTCGCGCTGTCTTCGGTCTTCGGTCTTTGTCTTGATCTTCACCTTTAGCCTTCAAGAGTTGTCTTCAAGCTTTGGATGGCAGCTCTTCAAGTCTTCAAAGGATGGTTGAAGGCTAGTGTATGAGTGTATGGGGGAGTGTATGAGTGTATAGGAGACTAGGGTTTGTGTATAGTGGCTAGGGTTTGGGAAAACCTAGGGAGGCTAGGGTTTTTGGAGGCACTCGAGCTCTGTATATCGAATTGTGTGATTTCTAGGTTAAGCTTTCAGACCCCTTTCACGTTGAACGAGGCTCTGTATTTATAGAAGTTGGACAAGCCTGGCGCCTGTTGTAGTGGCGCCAGGGCAAAATTTACACTAGCGCCACTAGGAGTGGCGCCAGGCCATTTTTTAGCTTGGCGCCACTACTAGTGGCGCCAGCCAATTAGGAAAGATTTAAGATCAGCAAGCAACGTATCTTTGAGTAGATTTGGGCGCCTGTACTAGTGACTACCATGTAAACTTTAGCTTGGCTTCACTATGAGTGACTCCGGAAAGTCCGGGAATGATTTGAAGGAGCCGGGAATGACCCGGAAGGCCGGAAGGGAGCAGGAACACTTAAAACAGTGTCCTGGAGGTATTTGACTTGGAAAGTGAGGATAAGGTGGGTCGGAAAGGTTGACCGGGCCTTTAGGGGCAAAACGGTCAATCGGGCCGAAAAACTGCCGGGGCGAACCTGGATTGTCCCGGAGAAAGACTTGGGATCTGGAAACATTATTTAGAATGTTCCCAGAGGTTGCTGGTTTGATTCCCAGAGCCGGCGTGGTCGGAAAAGGAGACCGGCCCACTAGGGGCAAAACGGTCATTTTGTACCGGGTTTGCCGGAACTGACTTGGAATGATCTGGAAAGGTAAAGGAAGGTTGAGAATACTCTAAAAAGTATTCTCGGGACATTACTGGTTTGATACCCAAAGCCGGTGTTGTCGAAGAAGGAGACCGGCCCTTTAGGGGCAAAACGGTCATTTTGTACCGAGTTGGCCGGAACTGACTCGGAATGATCCGGAATGGTAAAGGAAGGTTGAGAATACTCTAAAAAGTATTCTCGGGACATTACCGATTTGATACCCAAAGCCGGTGTGGTCGAAGAAGGAGACCGGCCCTCCAGGGGCAAAACAGTCATTTTGTACCGGGTTGGCCGGAACTGACTCGGAATGATCCGGAAAGGTAAAGGAAGGTTGAGAATACTATAAAAAGTATTCTCGGGACATTACCGGTTTGATACCCAGAGCCGGTGTGGCTCCCAGGGCGTTCGGATGCCTAGGGGCAAAATGATCATCTTGACTGGAAAGTCTCAGAAAAGGTCCTAAGGGTAGTTTGGTCATTTTCCACCGAAGTGGGCTAACAGCCACTGGTGTTGACCTAGGTTTTGAGTGTTTCCGCCACTCTCACGGTGTGAGTATTTCCGCTACTCGGATGGGGTTTGATGACTTGTGAGTATTTCCGCTACTCGGACGGGGTTGAGTATTTCCGCTACTCAGACGGGGTTGATGATTTGGGAGTATTTCCGCTACTCGGACGGGGTTGATGATTTTTGAGTATTTCCGCTACTCAGACGGGGTTGAGTATTTTCGCTACTCTAACGGTTCTGTGAGTATTTCCGCTACTCTAACGGTTCCGTGAGTGTTTCCGCCACTCTAACAGTTTTGTGAGTAGTTTTGCTACTCGGACCGTCTCGAGGAATAAACTGTCTCGAGAGTGGGACTGGTAGGGGTCTTACCGTCTCCGAAGAGACATGCCTGCATTGGAGTCGTCTCGAGGAATAAACTGTCTCAAGAGTGGGATTGGAAGGGGTCTTACCGTCTCCGAAGAGACGTGCCTGGATTGGAGCCTTCTCGAGGAATAAACTGTCTCGAGAGTGGGATTGGAAAGGGGTCTTACCGTCTCCGAAGAGACGTGCCTGGATTGTGAGTGTTTCCGCCACTCTAGCGGTTTTGTGAGTATTTCCGCTACTCTAATGGTTTTGTGAGTGTTTCCGCCACTCTAACGGTTTTGTGAATGTTTCCGCCACTCTAACAGTTTTGTGAGTAGTTTTGCTACTCGGACTGTCTCGAGGAATAAACTGTCTCGAGAGAGGGATTGGAATTGGAATAAGAAAGGATAATGCCCCTAAGGGCATTTTGGTCATTTTGCCTCTATTTGGGCCTGACAGGCCTGCGAAGCGATGGAAAGACGGAATTTGGACCTAGAGGGTTGGATTCAATAGGAATATGCTCAAAATGACTTGGAAACAAGTCTGGACGGAGTGTAAACTGCCGAGCGGTCAAAAATAGGGTGCTTACAACTGCTTTTGCAATAACAAGAAGTTGCTCGTCCCTTTTCGGTTGGTGAGCATAGTAGCTAATCATGGGGCTTTATCTGAGCTAGATTGGGGTCCTTCTGCTTTGGCTGCTTCCTTCGATCAATGCGGCTCCGATCTTCCTCCTATTGGGGCAGTTTGACTGGTTTTTGGCCTTTTCTGGTTTGATGGAGCTATGAGTATCTGCTAGTCCGTCGTCCCGAGGTTATTGAGGCTGACCTCTATCCCCAAGCTTTGCAGTGAGCTCATGATCGGGTAGCCCAGCGGTCCGAGATTACTGACTTTGTGATAACATGGGCTAACTTGGAGCTTATCGTGGTGAGGGACGTGACTTGGCAGCCCTTTGTAAGATGCGTTCATTATAAGGCAATCAGGTACTTGGTTTCGTTATCTCTGTCGAGGGTTTCCTTTCTCAGCACTGATTCCTGGGAGTCTTATCTGGGAGACCGGCATTGGCTTTAGTTTCATGAGGAGTTCTGGTTAGCAGGGCATCCACCAGAGTACATGTTCAGAGCCTTAGTTGAGGGAGTTCCTATTCTATATCAGGGGCGTCAGCTTAGTGCCGATTTTTTACTTCCTCTGGAGACTGATTACGCCGCACACTTTGGAGCCCATTCTGTAGGTGCTTTTATTCAGTTTGAGGTGGTAGTCGGTGGGTATGCCGTTGGCCAGGAGGTGGTGGATTGGTGGCATCAAGCCAGAGGATACGTGCCCCAAGTTGAGTTTATCACTGTGACGGACCAGAAGGACCGGTACTAGATTGACAGGGACTTGTTCCAGATGGAGAGGGACCATTTCCAGGCAGAGGTAGCTTCCTTGACGGTATGGTTGGCTTAGATGGGAGGCGGCAGGGTATGTTATCCTTTCCCTCTCTTTGTTCTGACATTGCTTGGTTATTCCTTTGCCTTGCTGATTCCATTTTTTCCTTCCTTGTAGGATGCTGGTGCTTCTAGCAGTCATTCGCCTCCTCTAGAGCCATGCTTTAGAGACTTTGACGCGGACATCGACTTTGATCTGTGATGAGTGCCCCCTTGGACATTGACTTAGATGTTTCCTATATTCTATCCTGGACATGTATTTAGTTTCATTGTCAGACAGTTTATTTTTGTAAATTTTGCATAGAGTGGTATTTATGCTTCAAATAGTTAGATGTGTGTATTAACGCATGGATATGTAGATATATTTAAACAACTAGGTATATGAACAGATGCATGTACAGGGTAAATGATGATGATATATATTTATTATATGAGATGATAGTAAACTGCTTTGGTGACTTCTGTTTCTATAGGGAGCTATGTCCTATGTATGCGAAGCTCATGCCGAAATTTTTATAGAAATACATATACATGTTAGGGATGCCACAATTAATATAATGAATGGGGCACTGTCAAATTATACATCCTTAAAATGGCAACTCCTTCCTTGATAGGGCTTTGGCCTCCCTTTTGGCTCAACTTTACCTTGACTGGATGATAGCATTTTATACCTTTCTCAGCCTTTTGATCGACTCCGATTTTCTATCTTGGGTTAGTGTATGGGATCATTTGGCTTGAACTCTCAACCCTCGGGGCCTTGGCAATAGCGTACCTGACCTTTGGCAGAGCGATGAGCAGCCAGTCTTTTAATCTAAGGAGACTTTGTTTTAGGACCGTAATGTAGGCTAGATTATGGGGTTTTGAAATAATGAGATATATAGGCTCAAGTTTGATGTCGCTTTCAGCAGGGTTTAGATCATACCATCATTGTTTGTGTATTTTTTTTTTTTTTTGGGCAAGGTTAGCATCCTTCTTTAGCTTCAATACCATGTCCGGCTCATTTAGATCAAGCAATCTGTTGTCAATCGAAGTAGACTTAAATAGGGTTGTAACGTAGGCCATGGCTTGGGGTTTAGCAAGAAAAAGTAAAGGCTCGAACCTACAGCTTCTATTGAGCTTCTTTATTACCTAAGATCACCCTTGGATTTTTCTTCTTGCCTTTACTATATATACTCCTCAAAATGCCAGGAAATGACTTTTCCCTTTTTTGGCCTTTCTATACGCTTTCCAAGATGGCACAAACATGACTTTCTTCAGGTTTTTTCTTATATATGCTTTTTTTTCCTTTCCTTTTTTTTTTTTTTTTTTAGCCTCTTGCCCCTTGGCTACTTTTTCTTTTTGATTGGTTTTTTGTCCATTTCCTTTTTTCCTTTGTCCTTTTTGTGAGACGAACATTTCTACAATTTCTCTCTCTCAAATCATTTTTATAGCATTTCCATTTAACCCATTATGGGCAGTGATCCCTAGGTTGAGGTTTTTCTCCTAAAAAGAAAGGTAATCAGCTTAATAGGTTTGACAAAGGTTGTTTTTTTATTGTATGGGAAATAAAATGGGGGCCTTTCTTTATTTTGAACTAGATTGCTTGATCCATAGAGCCTTCAAAGCTGCTTCAGCTTGATGATGGATGAATGACATGCCTTACGGAGTCTTTAGCTATCTATTTGCCCCATAGTGGGGGAATGGTGTTGAATCAGGGTTGGCAAGAAATCTTCACTTTCTGCAAAGCACTAGTGGGCTAAGCAAAGCGAATGTAAACACAATTTTTTTATAGGAAAAAATGAAAGATGGCTCCTCTTCATCTTGATAGTCTGGCCATACGTCGCTTAGTTTCGGTGTCTTACAAGTTATCGTGCCCAGATTTTTCGCACTCGAGGAATACACACACAAGCGGGAAAAATACTGTACTCTCTCGTTAGAACTCACCCTCCTAGAAGAATGAGTGCGACTAGGTTTGAATTGAAAATTGATTTAAATAAAGGGCTTTTAAAAAATATTTGGAGTCCCCACCTAACTTGATTAAGGTGAGTTAGGTCACCTAAAAACTAAGAATAATCCGAAGGCTACACTTAGGGTTTTTGAAAAAGGTTTTTGAAAATACCACCTCAAGAGAGAGTTTTTAAAAAAACAGGTTGTTTTGGCAACCTTTGAAAAATATTTAGCCCTTTTTAGAAAATAACTCCGTTTTTGGTCTTTGAAATCAGTGATCTAGGTTCGGAGGTTGGTTACACGTAGGGAAGATGCACTAAGCCATCACCCTACCCCACCCTTTCGGTACCTACATGTCAATCTACCCTAGATTCACCTATAAGAGTCTTTAACTAACTATTGACCAATCCTCTCCACTTTGAAAACGAATGTTTAAAAAGGCATGATGCATGATATGCAAGTGCAAGATAAGAGAGTTGAAAAATAGATTTGAAAAGAAGAATTTGATTTGATTTTAGAAGAAAGATTTGAAAAGATAGATTTGAAATTGGAAAGTTTTAGAATTTGAAAATTGAGATTTGAAAATAGATTTTTGGAATTGAAAATTGGAAATAGAACATAGAATTGGAAACTTTGAAGAAGATTGTAGAATTGGAGATTTGAAAGAAGTTGTAGAATTAGAATTTGAAAAATGTCGTGGAATTTGAGATTTGAAAAATGTTGTGTTGGAGATTTGAAGAAAATTGTAGAATTGGAAATTTGAAGAAGATTATGGAAATAGAAGTTTAAAAAATGTTGTGGAATTTGAGATTTGAAAATTATTGTACCGCACCCATGAGGGTTGCCTACGTATCCTTTTGGAGGAATCAGGTCAGTCGTAGTTCAGACTAGAGTCCGATAGAAAATAGAAGGTATGATTGTAAGAAAGAGATTTTAATTAGAAGATTTGAAAAGATTTGATTTTGGCAAGCTTGGTTTTAGAAAACCTAGACTTAGGAAAGAAAGGTTTTAGGAAGGACTTGAGATTCAGAAAGATTCGACTGAAATGTTGGACTTGAAATATTAGGAAAGGTTCGAATTAGGAAAGTTTCATTTTAGGAAAGTTTTTAATTAGGAAAGTGTTGGATTAAGAAAGTTTCGAATTTAGAAAGTTTTAGATTTGGAAAGATTTAAAGTTTAGGGAAGTTTAGAATTTTAGAAAGATTCAAAGTTTGAGTTTTAGAAATTTTTGAAATTAGAAAAGGTTTTGAGTTTAAGAAGGGTTTGAAAACTTAGATTTGGAAAGTTAAGATTTGGAAAGGGATGGAATTAAGAAAGGTTTGAAAGCTTAAAGTTTGAGGAAAGATTCAAAAGTTTAAGTTTAGGAAACTTAAAGTTTAGGAAAGTACTAGATTAGGAAGGAGTTGAATTAGGAAAGATTTGGGTTTGGAAGGAGTGAAATTCCCATTTCCTAAAGCAAAGGATTGGATTTTGTTTCCGAAAACGGAGGATTGGATCTAGTTTACTAAATGAGATATTGGATTTGGTTTCCTCAAGGGAAAATTAAATTTCGTTTCCTAAATGAAAAATTGGATTTGACAAGGATTTGGAAAGGGAGGTTTTAGAAACCCTAGATTTGGAAGACTTTAGTTTTGACGTAGAAAATAGGTTTTGGAGATATGTATAGTTTGGATGTGAAAAGGGAGATTTTGGAAATCTACGTTTGGGACAAGGTTGAAAATCAAGTTTTTTTGGAAAGAAAATTAGGGTTTCCTAATTGTGGGTTATAGGATTTGACTTGGGCACCAAGAAAAGAGTTTTTGAAAAGTAAGTTTTTTGGAAACGAAAACTTTAGGAAGGCAATCCTAGAGAGGAGTTTTCAGAAAGTGAATTTGGAGAGGGAGTTTTTGGAAAGAAAATCCTAATGAGGAGTTTTTGAAAAGTGAATTTGGAAAGAGGTTTAAGAAGGGAGTTTTTGGAAAGTAAAACTTGGAGAGAGTTCTAAAAACAAAATTTTGGAAGAAGCTTTTAGAAAAGAGTTTTTAGGAAAGCAAACTTTGAGGAGAGTATTTTGGAAAAGGAGTTGAAAATGAAGTTTTGAAAATAGATTTTTGGAGGGAGTTTTTAGAAAGCAATTTTGGAAAGAAGAGTTTTTTGGAAATATGTTGAAAAAGAGGGTTTTGAAGAAGAGACTTTTGAAGAGAGAGCTTTTTGGAAAGTATAAAAACGTCTCACTTTCCTAAAGCGATTCTAACCATAAGAAGGTTAGAACCACTTTAAGAAAGTGGTTTTGAAAACAACAAGATTTGAAAATATGGACCATAAAAGTCACTTTAAATGTAATACTTTCCTAAAGCAACCCTAGCCATGGAAAGGCTAGAATCACCTTAGGATTGTGATTTTCAAAACAAGTTTTGAAAAAGGAGATTTTGACACAATTTTGAAAACAAGTTTAATGCAAGCTTTGAAGACGAGTTTGAAAACGATTTTTGGAAGATGCAAGATCATGATATGCACAATGCAAATTTGGGGTCGTGAACATACAAGGCTAAGGCTTCACCACATAATCAAGGGGGCTGAACCCACGTGGTCTCCGGTTAGACTAAAAGAGAGCCCCCGACACGGTGACCCTCCAATAGTCTAATCTTACACATGGACCGAGAATCCCCTTATTTCAAGCATGCAAAGAAAGGGGGGGAAAGAGATGGGGGATTAAAATAGAGAAAACCCAAGTGGGTTAGGAGAGAAAAGAGAAGGGGGGAAGTGCAAAAACTTAAAGAAAAAGCCTACCTTGTCTTGTTTATTTTACTTGACTTTGCGCGCATTGCCTTTCTTCGGTCTTCATCTTAATCTTCGTCTTCAATCTTTAAGAGTTTGTTTTCAATCTTCAAGGCTTCAGTTTGCAGCACTTTAAGTCTTCAAAGGAGGGTTGGAGGCTAGTGTATAAGTGTATAGGAGTGTATAGGAGGCTAGGGTTTGTGTATGGTGGCTAGGGTTTGGAAAACCTAGAGAAGCTAGGGTTTTGGAAATGTTCGAGCTTTGTATATCAAATATTAGGGTTTTCAGACTAAGTTTGCGGTCCTGTTTCACGCTGGAGGAGGCTCTATTCTTATTGACATGAAATAGACCTGGCGCCTGTTGCAGTGGCGCCAAGGCAAAATTCCTCTTGGCGCCACTAGGAGTGGCGCCAGGCCATTTCTTGGCTTGGTGCCACTACTAGTGGCGCCAGCCAATTAGGAAAGTTTGTTAAGTCGGCAAGCAACGTATCTTTGACAGATTTGAGCGCTTATACTAGTGACTACCATGCAATTTTTAGCCTATCTTCACTAGGAGTGACTTCGAAAAGTCCGGGAATGATTTAAGGGATCGGGAATGACCTGGAAGGCCAGAAAAGAGCAAGAACACTTAAAACAATGTCATGGAGGTATTTGACTTGAAAAGTGAGGATAGGATGTGTCGGAGGGGTTGACCAGGCCTTTAGGGGCAAAACGGTCAATCGGATCAGGAAGCTGCCGGGACGGACTTAGATTGTCCCGGAAGAAGACTTGAGATTTGGAAACATTATTCAAAATGTTCCCAAAGGTTTCCGGTTTGATACCCAGAGCTGGTGTGGTCGGAAAAGGTAATCGGCCCACCAGGGGCAAAACGGTCATTTTAAACCAGGTTTGCCAGAACTGACTCGAAATGATCCGGAAAGGTAAAGGAAGGTTGAGAATACTATAAGAAGCAATCTCAGGAAGTTACCGGTTTGATACCCAGAGCCGGTGTGGTTAAAAAAGGAGACCGGCCCACCAGGAACAAAACGGTCATTTTGTACCGGATTTGCCAGTACTGACTCGAAATGATTTGAAAGGATAAAGAAAGGTTGAGAATACTATAAAAAGCATTCTTGGGAAGTTACTAGTTTGATACCCAGAGCCGGTGTGGTCGACAAAAGAGACCGGCCCACTAGGGGCAAAACGGTCATTTTGTACCGAGTTTGCCAATACTGAATCGTAATGATTGGAAAGATAGAGGAAGGTCAGAAATACTATAAGAAGTATTCTCAGGAGGCTACCGGTTTGATACCCAAAGCCGGTGTGGTCTCTGGGGCATTTGGATGCCTAAGGGCAAAATGGTCATCTTGACCGGAAAGTCTCGGAATTGGCCCAAAACTGACTAGAAGACACCTAATCATGCCGGATTACTTTTAAGACAATCTTGGAAGGTTGGACTTACCGTTCTGAAGACTTAGGTGTGTTCTCGAGAAATGTGCAAAAAAAGGCTCAAAGGACAGTTTGGTTATTTTTCACCGAAGTGGACTAGCAGGCATCGGTGTTGACCTGGGTTTTGAGTGTTTCAGCCACTTTGACGACGGTCACGTGATACAGGGGTTTGTTGGCAATTCCCTATATCGACCTGTTTATGAGTATTTTCGCTACTCTAACGGTTGTGATGTTTATGAGTATTTTCTCTACTCTGACGGTTTGCGATCATTCCTGAGGCTGCCTGATCTCGGGTAGCTGCTAAAGGGATTTAGTGCCTGAGAAGTCAACTTTCTCAGAAGGCGTGCCTAAACGGACATTTCTGTATTGGCGAGCTAGCAGGCGCTAAAGGTGGACCGTTCTACTATCTAGGGGACTTGGGGTCTTGTCCCGGTCGACAGGTTTAAAAGGACTTAACGTTCCGAAGAAATTTTCTACGTACAACGTGCCAGACTGTCTCAAGGAATCAATTGTCTCGAGAGAGGGATTGGAATTGGAAAGGGGTCTTATCGTCTTCCGAAAGACGCGCCTGATTGGAGTAGATTTACCGTCTTGAGGAATCAACTGTCTCGAGAGAGGGATTGGAATTGGAAAGGGGTCTTATCGTCTTTGGAAAGACATGCCTAATTTGGAATTGGAAAGGGGACTTACCGTTGTCACGCCCAGATTTTTCGCACTCGAGGAATACTCACACAAGCGGGAAAAATGCTGCACTCTCTCGTTAGAACTCACCCTCCTAGAAGAATGAGTGCGACTAGGTTTGAATTGAATATTTGATTTGAATAAAGGGCTTTTAGAAAAAGATTTGGAGTCCCCACCTAACTTGATTAAGGTGAGTTAGGTCACCTAAAAACTAAACATAATCCGAAGACTACACTTAGGGTTTTTGGAAAACGATTTGAAAATATCACCTCGAGAACGGGTTTTTAAGAAAAACAGGTTGTTTGGCAACCTTTGGTAAACATTTAGCACTTTTTGAAAGATAACTCCTTTTTGGTCTATGAAAACAGTGATCTAGGTTCGGAGGTTGGTTACGTGTAGGGAAGACGCATTAAGCCATCACCCTACACCGCCCTTTCGGTACCTACATGTCAATCTACCCTAGATTTGCCTATGAGAGTCTTTAACTAACTAATGGCCAATCCTATTCACTTTGAAAAATGATGTTTGAAAGAAACTAACATGATGCATGATTTGCAAGTGTAATAGATGAGAGAATTGAAAAATAGATTTGGAAAGAGATTTGATTTGATTTGAAAAGGAAGAAATAGAAGTTTGAAGGAAGATTTTGGGAATTGAAAATAGAGATTTGAAAATAGAAATTTGAACTTGGAAATTTGAAAATAGATTGGAGATTTGGAAAGATTTTGGAATTTGAAATTTGGAAAATATGGAAGAATTTGAAATTTGAAAGAAGTTGTGACCACACCTATGAGGGTTGCCTACGTATTCTTTTGGAGGAATCAGGTCAGTCGTAGTTCGGACCGGAGTCTGATCGAAAATAGAAGGTTGGATTGGAAGAAAGAAATTGAATTGAAAATTGGATTTGATTTGAGATTAGAAGAGGAGATTGGAAATTGAAATTGAGAAAATTGGACTTGCTTTGGAATGATTGATTTTGGAAAGACTTGGTTTTAAGAAACCTAGACTTAGGAAAGAGACTTAGGAAAGAATTGACTCGACTTGGAAGGTTTAGAAAAAAATTAGATTTAGGAAATGTTTGAATTAGGAAAGGTCCGATTTAGGAAAATTTCGAATTACGAAAGTTTCATTTTTGGAAAGTTTCGAAATTAGAAAAGTTTTTGAAATAGGAAAGTTTTGAAAATTGGAAAGTTTCGTTTTAAGAAAAGGTTTTAAAATAGGAAAGTGTTGAATTTAGAAATGCTTTGAATTAGGAAAGTTCTAAATTTGGAAAGTTCTGAAATTAGAAAAAGTTTTGAAATTTGGAAAGATTCAAAAATAAGGAAGTGTTGAAAATAAAAAAGTTTTAGGCTTGGAAAATTTCGAATTTGAAAAGATTTGAAATTTAGAAAGTTTTAGAGTTTGAATTTTAGAAAATCTTGAGATTAGCAAAGTTTGAGTTTAGGAAAGATTTGAAAGCTCGGATTTGGAAAGTTAAGGTTTGGAAAGGGGTAGAATTAGGAAATGGTTGAATTAGCAAAGATTTGAATTTTGAAATTTAAGGAAATATTTTTATGTTCAAGTTTTGAAAACTTAAGATTTAGGAAATGAGAAGTTTAGGAAGGAGTTGAATTGTGAAAGGTTTGGATTAGGAAGGGATTGGATTTGGTTTCTAAAAGCAAAGGTTTGATTTTGTTTCCAAATACGGAGGATTGGATTTGGTTTCTTAAACAGGTAAATTAGATTTAGTTTCCTAAAGAGAAGATAGGATTTGCAAGGATTTGGAAAGGGAGATTCTAGAAACCCTAGATTTGAAAGTGTAGAATTTTAATGTAGAAAAGGGGTTTTGAAAATGTGTATAGTTTGGGTGTAGAAAACGAGAGATGTTGGAAACTTAGGTTTGAGCAAAGTTTTGAAAATCATGTTTTTGGAAAGAAAATTAGGGTTTCCTAATTGTGAGTTCTAGGGCTTGACTTGAGCTCTAAATAAAGAGGATTTTTGGAAAGTGCGTTTTTGGAAACGAAGGTTTTCTAGAAAGGAATCCTAGGGAGGAGTTTTTGGAAAGTGAATTTGAAGATAGAGTTTTTGGAAAAAGATTTTAAAGAGAAGGAGTTTTTGGAAAGTGGTTTTTGGAAACGAGTTTCTTGAAAGGAAAATCCTAGAGGGGAATTTCTAAAAGGGAGATTTTGGGAAAGAGAGTTTTTGAAAAGATTTTTAGAGAGAGTTTTTCTAGAAAAGAGACGTAGGGAACTTTTTTGAAAAGTGGATTTTGGGGAGAGCATTTTGGAAAGGAGTTGAAAAAGGAGGTTTTGAAAAATAGATTTTTGTAAAGAGTTTTTAGAAAACAAAGTTGGAAAGAAGAGTTTTTGGGAAGTATGTTGAAAAAAAGAAGATTTTTAGGAAGAGATTTTTGAAGAGAGAATTTTTGGAAGGTGTAAAAACATCTCACTTTCCTAAAGCGATTCTAACCATAAGAAGGTTAGAACCACTTTAAGAAAGCGATTTTGAAAACAACAAAATTTGAAATATGGACCATATTGGTTGCTTTTAATGTAACACTTTCCTAAAGCAACCCTAACCATGGAAAGGCTAGAATCACCCTAGAATTGTGATTTTGAAAATATGTTTTTGAAAAAGAGGATTTTGATGCAATTTTGAAAACGAGTTTAAAAACGATTTTTCAAACGACTTTGAAAACAACTTTTGGAAGATGGAAGATCATGATATGCACAATGCAATTTTAGGGTCGTGAACATACAAGGTTATGGCTTCACCACATAATCAAGGGGGCTGGACCCACGTGGTCTCCGTTTAGCCTAAAGGAAAGCCCCCGACACGGTGACCCTCTGATAGTCTAATCCTACACATGGACCGGGAGTCCCCTTGTTTCAAGCATGCAAAGAAAGGGGGGCAAAGAGATGGGGAATTAAAATAGAGAAAACCTAAGTGGGTTAGGAGAGAGAAAAGAGAGGGGGGAAGTGCAGAAATTTAAATGGAGAACCTACCTTGTATCTTGTTTATTTTGCGCGCCTTGCTTATCTTCGGTCTTCGTCTTGATCTTTGTCTTCAATCTACAAGAGTCGCCTTCAATCTTCAAACCTCAAATTGCAACTCTTCAAGTCTTCAAAGGAGAGTTGAAGGTTAGTGTATGAGTGTATAGGGGGTGTGTACGAGTGTATCGGAGGCTAGGGTTTAGCGTATGGTGGCTAGGGTTTGGAAAACCTAAGGAAGCTAGGGTTTAGGAGGTGCTCGGGCTTTGTATATCAAAATATATGATTTTTAGATTCAGTTTGTGGATCCTTTTCACGTTGGAGGAGGCTCTGTATTTATAGAGGTTGGATAACACTGGCGCCTGTTGTAGTGGCACCAGGCCAGAATTTACATTGGCACCACTAGGAGTGGCCCTAGGCCAATTTTTTGCTTGGCGCCACTACTAGTGGCGCCAGCCATTTAGGAAATATTTAAGGTCGGCAAGTAACATATCTTTGACTAGATTTGGGCGCCGGTACTAGTGACTACCATGCAATTTTTAGCCTGACTTCACTAGGAGTGACTCTAGAGAGTCCGGGAATGATTTTAAGAGATCGGGAATGGCCCGAAAGGCTGGAAAAGAGCAGGAACACTTAAAATAGTGTCCTGTAGGTATTTGACTTGACAAATGAGAATAGTCTGGGTCGGAAAGGTTGACCGGGCCTTTAGGGGCAAAACGGTCAATCGGCCCGGAAAACTGCCGGGACAGGCTCGGACTGTCCCAGAAGAAGACTTGGGATTTGTAAACATTATTTAGAATGTTCCCAAAGGTTGCTGGTTTGATACCCAGAGCCGGTGTGGTCAAAAGAGGCAACCAGCCCACCAGGGGCAAAATGGTCATTTCGCACTAGGTTTGTCGGAACGGACTCAGAATGATCTGGAAGGATAGAGGAAGGTTGAGAATACTATAAGAAGTAATCTCAGAGGATTACCGGTTTGATAACCAAAGCCGGTGTGGTCGAAAAAGAAGACCGGCCCATCAGGGGCAAAACGGTCATTTCGCACCGAGTTTACCAGAACTGACTCAGAATGATCCGGAAAGGTAAAAAGAGATTGATAATACTATAAGAAGCATTCTTGGAAAGTTACTGGTTTGATACCCAGAGCCGGTGTGGTTCCTAGGGCGTTTGGATGCCTAGGGACAGAATGGTCATCTTGACCGAAAAGTCTCAAAAAAGGCCCAATGGGCAGTTTGGTCATTTTTCACCAACGTGGGCTAGCAGGCACTGGCGTTGACCTGGGTTTTGAGTGTTTCCGCTACTCTGACGGCGGTCATCGTGACACAAGGGTTTGTTGGCAATTCCCTATATCGACTTATTTACGAGTATTCCCGCTACTCGAACGGTTGTGATGTTTGCAAGTATTTCTGCTACTCGAACTGTCTCAAAGAATAAACTGTCTCGAGAGAGGGATTGGAAAGGGGACTTATCATCTTTGAAAAGACGCGCCTGATATGGAACCATCTCAAGGAATAAACTGTCTTGAGAGAGGGATTGGAAAGGGGGCTTACCGTCTTCGAAAAGACGCGCCTGATTTGGAACCGTCTCGAGGAATAAACTGTCTCGAGAGAGGGATTGAAAAGGGGACTTATCGTCTTTGTAAAGACGTGCCTAATTTGGAGCCGTCTCGAGGAGTAAACCGTCTCGAGAGAGGGAATGGAAAGGGGACTTATCGTCTTCGAAAAGACGTGCCTGATTTTGAACCGTCTCGAGGAATAAACTGTCTCGAGAGAGGGATTGAAAAGGGGACTTTCCATCTTTGAAAAGACGTGCCTGATTTGGAACCGTCTAGAGGAATAAACTATCTCGAGAAAGGGATTGGAAAGGGGACTTATTGTCTTTGAAAAGACGTGCCTGATTTGGAACCGTCTCGAGGAATAAATTTTCGAGAGAGAGGGATTGGAAAGGGGACTTACCGTCTTCGAAAAGACATGCCTGATTTGGAACCGTCTCAAGGAATAAACTGTCTCGAGAGAGGGATTGGAAAGGGATTGGAAAGAACAATGCCCTTAAGGGCATTTTGGTTATTTTGCCTCTATTTGGGCCTGGCGGGCCCGCGAAGCGATGGACAAACGGGATTTGGACTTAGAAAATCGGTTTCGATTAGAATACGTCCAGATTGACTTGAGTACAAGTCTGGATAGAGTGTAGACTGCCGAGCGGTCAAAAATGGGGTGCTTACAACCGTCTTCGGGAAGACGTGCCTGATTGGAGTAGATTTACCATCTCGAGGAATCAACTGTCGAGAGAGAGGGATTGGAATTGGAAAGGACGATGCCCCTTAAGGGCATTTTGGTCGTTTCGCCTCTATTTGGGCCTAGTGGGCCCGTGAAGCGATGAGATTTAGACTTAGGGAGTTGGTTTCGATTGGAATACATCCATATTGACTTGAGTACAAGTCTGGACGGAGTGTAGACTGCTGAGCGAGCAAAAATGGGGTGCTTACACAAGTATTGCTTTTGGGGTAATTTCCTCACTTATCTTCGTTCCCTCTTATTGCGAAAAATTGATCAATCGGCGAGTGGCTAACTCATGATATCATACATGTAAGCACCCCATTTTTGACCGCTCGGCAGTCTACACTCCATCTAGATTTGTGTTCAAGTCATTGTGGGCATATTCCAACTAAAACCAACTTTCTAAGTTCAAATCCCATCTGTCCATCGCTTCGCGGGCCCGCTAGGCCCAAATAGAGGCAAAATGACCAAAATGCCCTTAGGGGCATTATTCTTTCCAATTCCAACTCCAACCCCTCTCTCAAGACAGTTGATTCCTCGAGATGATAAATCTATTCCAAATCAGGCATGTCTTTTCGAAGATGATAAGTCCCCTTTCCAATCCCTCTCTCGAGACAGTTTATTCCTCGAGACGGTTCTAAATCAGGCGCGTCTTTTCGAAGACGGTAGGCCCCCTTTCTAATCCCTCTCTCGAGATAGTTTATTCCTCGATATGGTTCCAATCAGGGCCCCTTTAGTTACTTCTTTAGAATGCTTCTTATAGTATTCTCAACCTCACTCTATCTTTTCGGATCATTCCAAGTCAGTTCCGGCAAACCCGGTACAAAATGACTGTTTTGCCTCTGGTGGGCCAGTCTCCTTTTTTGACCATACCGGCTCTGGGTATCAAACTGGTAATCCTCTGAGATTGCTCCTTATAGTATTCTCAACCTTTCCTTATCTTTTCGGATCATTCCGAGTCAGTTTTAGCAAACTCGGTACAAATTGACCGTTTTGCCCCTGATGGGTCTGTCACCTTTTTCGACCACACCGGCTCTGGGAATCAAACCGGCAACCTTTGGGAACATTTTGAATAATGTTTTCAAATTCCAAGTCTTCTTTTAGGACAATCCAAGTCTGTCCCGGCAGCTTCTCAACCTAATTGACCAGTTTGCCCCTAATGGCCCGGTCAACCCTTCCGATACATCTTGTCCTCATTTTTCAAGTCAAATACCTCTGGGACACTATTCTAAGTGTTCATGCTCTTTTTCAGCCTTCCGGGCCATTCTCGGTCTCTTAAAATTATTCCCGGACTTTCTGGAGTCACTCCTAGTAAAGTCAGGCTAAAAATTACATGATAGTCACTAGTACAGGCAGCCAAATCTAGTCAAAGATACGTTGCTTGCCGACCTTAAATATTTCCTAAATGGTTGGCTCCATTAGTAGTGGCGCCAAGCCAAAAATTGGCCTGGCGCCACTCCTAGTGGTGCCAGTGTAAAGTTTGGCCTGGCGCCAGGTTTGTCCAACCTCTATAAATACAGAGCCTCTTTCAGCGTGAAAAGGGTCCGTAAACTCAATCTAAAAATCTTATATTTCGATATACAGAGCTCAAGCACCTCCTAAACCCTAGCTTCCCTAGGTTTTCCAAACCCTAGCCACCATACACTAAACCCTAGCCTCTTATACACTCATACACACCCCCATACACTCATACACTAACCTTCAACCCTCCTTCGAAGACTTGAAGAGTTGTAATCTGAAGTTTGAAGATTGAAGGCGGCTCTTGTAGATTGAAGACGAAGATCAAGACGAAGACCGAAGAAAACAAGGCGCATAAAATAAACAAGACAAAAGGTAGGTTCTCCATTTAAATTTCAGCACTTCCCCCCTCTCTCTTCTCTCTCCTAACCCACTTGGGTTTTCTCTATTTTAATCCCCATCTCTTTTCCCCTCTTTCTTTGCATGCTTGAAACAAGGGGACTCCCAGTCCATGTGTAGGATTAGACTATCGGAGGGTCACCGTGTCGGGGGCTTTCCTTTAGGCTAACCGGAGACCACGTGGGTTCGGCCCCCTTGATTATGTGGTGAATCCTTAACCTTGTATGTTCACGACCCTAAAATTGCATTGTGCATATCATAATCTTACATCTTCCAAAAGTTGTTTTCAAAGTCATTTTTAAAATCGTTTTCAAACTCGTTTTTAAAATTGCATCAAAATCCTCTTTTTCAAAAACATGTTTTCAAAATCACAATCCTAGGGTGATTCTAGCCTTTTCATGGCTAGGGTTGCTTTAGGGAAGTGTTACATTAAAAGCGACAAATATGGTCCATATTTTCAAATCTTGTTGTTTTCAAAACCGCTTTCTTAAAGTAGTTTTAGCCTTCTTATGGTTAGAATCACTTTAGGCAAGTGAGATGTTTTTATACTTTCCAAAAAGCTCTTTTTTCAAAAATCCCTTCCTAAAAATCTCTTTTTCAACATACTTCCCAAAAATTCTTCTTTCCAAAATTGTTTTCAAAAAATCTTTCCAAAAATCTATTTTTCAAAACCTCCTTTTTCAACTTCTTTCCAAAACGCACTCTTCAAAGTCCACTTTCCAAAAACATTCACTAGGTCTCTTTCCTAGAAAAACTCTCCCCAAAAATCTTTCCAAAAACTCTCTTTCCAAAATTTTTCCTCTAGAAACTGCTCTCTAGGATTTCCTTCCAAAACCTTCGTTTTCAAAAATGCACTTTCCAAAAACTCTTTTCTTAGAGCCCAAATCAAGCCCTAGAATTCACAATTAGGAAATACTAATTTTCTTTCCAAAAACATGATTTTCAAACTTTACCCCAAATCTAGGTTTCCAAAACCTTTTGTTTTCTACATCAAAACTATACATATTTTCAAAACCTATTTTCTACGTCAAAATTTTAGTTTTCCAAATTTAGGGTTTCTAAAACTTCCCTTTCCAAATCTTTGACCAAATCCAATCTTCCCGTTTAGGAAACTAGATCCAATCCTCCGTTTTTGGAAACGAAATCAAACACTTCTTTTTAAAAACAAAATCCAATCCCTTCCTAATCCAAATCATTCCTAATTCAAATCCTTCCTAACCCTCCACTTTCCTAAATCTTAAGTTTCCAAAACTCGAACATAAAAATCTTTCATAAATTTTAAAACTTAATTTCCACATCCTTCCTAATTCCACCCTTTCCTAATTCCGTCCCTTTCCAAATGTTAACTCTCCTAACCTGAGTTTTCAAACCTTTCCTAATCTCAAAATTTTTCTAAAACTCTAAACTTTCCTAAAACTTCAAATCTTTTCAAATTTCAAAACTTTCTAAGCTCAAAACTTTCTTATTTTCAAAGCTTCCTTGTTTTCTAAAGTTTTCAACTTTCAAAACTTTCTTAATTTAAAATCTTTATAAAATTCTAAACTTTCCAAATTCAAAACTTTCTTAAATTGAAACTTTTCAAATTCTAAACCTTTCTTAATCTAAACTTTTCCTAATTCAAAACATTTCTAAATTCAATACTTTCCTATTTCAAAACCTTTCTAAAACAATACTTTCCTAATTTCAAAACTTTCCTAATTCGAAAACTCTCCAAAAATAAAACTTTTCAAAAATGAAACTTTCCATATTTGAACCTTTCCTAATTCCAATTTTTCTCCAATCTTCCAAGTCTAATATTCAAGTCAATTCTTTTTCAAAATCTTTCCAAGTCAAATTCAATTCTTCTTTTTTTAAGTTCTTAAGTCTAGGTTTCCTAAAACCAAGTCTTTCAAAACCAATCTTTTCAAATCTTCCAATCAAAGTTCAATCTCTCAATCTTCCAATTCAATTTCCAATTCAATCTTTTTTCCAAATCAACTCTTCTATTTCTAATCGGACTCTTGTCCGAACTATGACTGGCCTGATTCCTCCAAAAGGATACGTAGGTAACCCTCATGGGTGCAGTCACAACTTCTTTCAAATTTCAAATTCCTCCATATCTTCCAAATTTCAAATTCCAAAATCTTTCCAAATCTCCAATCTATTTTTAAATTTTCAATTTCAAATTTCTATTTTCAAATCTCTACTTTCAATTTCCAAAACTTTTCAATCTATCCAATTTCAAATCTCTTTTAAATCAAATCAATTTCTTTTCAAATTTATTTCCAAATCTATTCTCCAACTCTCTCTTATTTTGCACTTTCATCCCATGCATCATTTCTTTTCAAACATTGTTTTTCAAAGCAGATAGGATTGGTCAATAGTTAGTTGAAGACTCTCGTAGATGAATCTAGGGTAGATTGACATGTAGGTACCGAAAGGGCAGGGTAGGGTGATGGCTTAGTGCATCTTCCCTACAGGTAACCAACCTCCGAACCTAGGATCACTGATTTCAAAAGACCAAAAGGAGTCGTTTTTCAAAAAGGGCTAAATGTTTTCCAAAGGTTGCCAAACAACCTGTTTTTCTTAAAAACCCTCTCTTAAGGAGATATTTTCAGAATCCTTTTTCAAAAAACCCTAAGTGTAGTCTTCGGATTATTCTTAGTTTTTAGGTGACCTAACTCACCTTAATCAAGTTAGGTGGCGACTCTGAATTTTTTAAAAAGCCCTTTATTTAAATCAATTTTCAATTCAAACCCAGTCACACTCATTCTTTTAGGAGGGTGAGTTCTAACGAGAGAGTACAACATTTTTTCCGCTTGTGTGAGTATTCCTCGAGTGCGAAAAATCTGAGCGCGACAATACACTTCAAGTCAGGTTCTCCAATAAGATATACCATGCCCCTTGTGCAGGAAACATCCATCATTCACAAGAGAAATATAAGATAACAGTAATGAATGAAAAGACTACCATTTTATTATTATAATGTAAAGCATAGAGTTTTGAAATGGCATGGAAATGTAAACAGTAATTTAAAGGCACAAAATAAAAGGGATAGAAAAAAGTGGGTGACAACACCCCACTCTTGTACGCTTTTAAGAGAAACCCTCTTAGTAGGGCTTTGGAATAATGCCTACATATTTGATGCTCCATTCGTTATTGAGATCTTTGGACAAGGCAAGGCAGGCTGAAGTTTCTCTTAGGCCTCCAAGTGAGTCGATAGTGAAGGTGCAATTGTCAGCCTCATTGACCCTTTTACTTTTCTCAATTGACCCCTTAGTTTCTTTGGCCAACTCACCTTCTTCTAGCTTAATAGATTTGACCTAGGCCCTGGGTTTTTTGCTCTTGCACCTGGCCGCGCCCCAGCGCTCCTTAGGTGTATATAGCTGCGGACCTATAGCACTTGGTATGAACGGTTCCTATATTTTGAATGGGTCAAAGAGGAATGGTTGCAATTCTTCTTCCATGTACTCAGCTTCTTGTGCCACGTGGTCAACCTCCTTGGCAGATTGAACCACGGGCCCATCTTCGAAGTCTTGCACCCTATTGGGGTTGCACCAGGATAAAACATGATGCTGCTCCAGCTTCTTCCAGTCCATTTCATCTTCATCCTTGTAATATACCTCTTGGCATATGATGACATTGACAGTAGGGTCTAGTAGGGGGTTGTCGCGCCCAGATTTTTCGCACTTGAGGAATACTCACCCAAGCGGGAAAAATGCTATACTCTCTCGTTAGAACTCACCCTCCTAGAAGAATGAGTGCGACTAGGTTTGAATTGAAAATTTGATTTGAATAAAGGGCTTTTGAAAAAGATTCGGAGTCGCCACCTAACTTGATTAAGGTGAGTTAGGTCACCTAAAAAAAAACTAAGAATAATCCGAAGACTACACTTAGGGTTTTGGAAAACGATTTGAAAAATATCTCCTCAAGAGAGGGTTTTTTAGGAAAACAGGTTGTTTGGCAACCTTTGAAAAATATTTAGCCCTTTTTAGAAAAATAACTCCTTTTGGTCTTTGAAATCAGTGATCCTAGGTTCGGAGGTTGGTTACGTGTAGGGAAGACGCACTAAGCTATCACCCTACCCCGCCCTTTCGGTACCTACATGTCAATCTACCCTAGATTCACCTATGAGAGTCTTCGACTAACTATAGTTCAACCCTATTCACTTTAGAAAAACAATGTTTGAAAACTAATTTAGCATGATGCATGATATGCAAGCAATAGAAAAGAATTGAAAAATAGATTTAAAAAGAGATTGCTTTGATTTGAAAATAGATTTAAAGAGATGGAATTGAAATTGGAAAGTTTAAAAATTTGGAAATAGAAATTTGAAATTGGAATTTTAGATTTGAAAAGATTTTGAAAACTGTACCCATGAGGGTGGAATTGAAAGTTTAAAAAATATTGTGACCGCATCTATGGAGGTTGCCTACGTATCCCTTTGGGGGAATCATGTCAGTCGTAGTTCGAACCGGAGTCCGATTGAAAAGAGATTGATTTGAAGAGAGAGATTGGATTGGAAGAAAGAGATTGAATTAAAAATTGGATTTGATTTGAGATTAGAAGAGAAGATTGGAAATTGAAATTGAAAATATTAGACTTGCTTTGGAAAGATTGATTTTGGAAAGATTCAGTTTTAGGAAAAATGGAGGTTTAGGAAACCTTGACTTGAGAAAGATGAGACTTAGGAAAGACTCAAGAGTTTAAGAAAGATTGGATTTAGGAAAGGTTCGAATTAGGAAAGGTCCGATTTAGAAAAGTTTCAAATGAAGAAAGTTTTGAAATTAGGAAAGGCTTGAATTAAGAAAGTTTCAACTTAGGAAAGTTTTGAATTTAAGAAAGTTTTTAAAAAAAAGGAAAGTTTTGAAAATTGGAAAGTTTTGAATTTAGAAAGTTTTCAAGAAAGGTTTTGAAATAGGAAAGTGTTGAATTTAGAAATGGTTTAAATTAAGAAAGGTTTAGTTTAAGAAAGACTTAGAATTTAGAAAGCTTCAAGTTTAAGAAAGTTTTGAAATTAGAAAAATTTTAGGTTTAGGAAAGTTTTAGATTTGAAAAGATTTGAAGTTTAAGAAAGTTTAGAATTTAGAAAGTTTTTAGGTTTAGAAAGTCTTAACTTAAGAAGGTCTTGAATTAAGAAAGTTTCGAATTTAGAAAGATTTGAGATTTAGAAAGTTTAAGATTTAGAAAGTTTTAGGGTTTTAGAAAATCTTGAAATTAGGAAAAGTTTGAGTTTAAGAAAAGTTTGAAAACTTGAATTTGGAAAGTTAAGATTTGGAAAGGGGGGTTAAATTAGGAAAGGGTTGAATTAGGAAAAATTTGAAAGTTGAGTTTTAAAATTTAGGAAAGATTTTTATGTTCAAGTTTTTGGAAACTTAAGATTTAGGAAAGTGAAGGATTAAGAATGATTTGAATTAGGAAAGAGTTGGATTTTAAAATTTAAGGAAAGATTTAAAGTTTAAACTTAGGAAACTTATGGTTTAGGAAGGAATTGAATTAAGAAAGGTTTGGATTAGGAAGGGATTGGATTTGGTTTCTAAAAGAGAAAGGTTGGATTTTGTTTCCAAAAACGGAGGACGGGATCTAGTTTCCTAAACGGGGAGATTTGATTTGGTTTCCTAAAGGGAAGATAGGATTTGGTAAGGATTTGGAAAGGGAAATTCTAGAAACCCTAGTTTTGAAAAATTGTAGTTTTGACGTAGAAAATAGGTTTTGGAAACATGTATAGCTTTGATGTAGAAAACAAAAGGTTTTGCAAACCTAGGCTTGGGGCAAAGTTTGAAAATCATGTTTTTGGAAAGAAAATTAGGGTTTCCTAATTATGGGCTCTAAGGCTTGACTTAGGTTCTAAGAAAAGAGTTTTTGGAAAGTGCATTTTTGGAAACGAAAGTTTTCTAGAAGGGGAATCCTAGGGAGGAGTTTTTGGAAAGTGTGTTTTTGGAAACGTAGATTTTAGAAGGAAAATCCTAGAGGAGAATTTCTAAAAGGAAAGATTTTGGGAAGAGAGTTTTTTAGAAAGGTTTTCGGAGAGAGTTTTTTAGGAAGGTGAATCTAGGGAGTGTTTTCAGAAAGCGAATTTTGAGGAGAGGATTTTGGAAAGGAGTTGAAAAAGGGAGTTTTGAAAAATAGATTTGAGGAGGGAGTTTTTGAAAACAATTTTGAAGAGGAAAGTTTTAGGAAAGTATGTTGAAAAAGAGATTTTTAGGAAGGGATTTTTGAAGAGAGAGTTTTTTGGAAAGCATGAAAATGTCTCACTTTCCTAAAGCGATTCTAGCCAAAAAAGGGCTAGAACCACTTTAAGAAAGTGGTTTTGAAAAACAATAAGATTTGAAAATATAGGCCAAAAAGGTCACTTTTAATGTAACACTTTCCTAAAGCAACCCTAGCCATGGAAAGGCTGGAATCACCCTAGAATTGTGGTTTTGAAAACATGTTTTTTGAAAAAGAGATTTTGATGCAATTTTGAAAACAAGTTTGAAAACGTTTTGAAAACCAACTTTGAAAACGGTTTTTGGAAGATGCAAGACTATGAAATGCACAATGCAATTTGGGGTCGTGAACATACAAGGTTAAGGCTTCACCACATAATCAAGGGGGCCGGACCCACGTGGTCTTTGGTTAGACTAGAAGAAAGCCCCCGACACGGTGACTCTCCAATAGCCCAATCCTACATATGGACCGGGAATCCCCTTGTTTCAAGCATGCAAAGAAAGGGGGGAAAAGAGATGGGGGATTAAAATAGAGAAAACCCAAGTGGGTTGGAGAGAGAAGAGAGAGGGGGGAAGTACAGAAAATTAAAGAGAAAGCCTATTGTATGTCTTCTTTATTTTGCGCGCCGTGCTGTCCTTGGTCTTCGGTCTTTGTCTTGATTTTCACCTTTAGTCTTCAAGGGTTGTCTTCAAGCTTTGGATTGCAGCTCTTCAAGTCTTCGAAGGATGGTTGAAGGCTAGTGTATGAGTGCATGGGGGAGTGTATGAGTGTATGGGGGTGTGTATGAGTGTATAGGAGACTAGGGTTTGGGAAAACCGAGGGAGGCTAGGGTTTTGGAGGTGCTCGAGCTCTGTATATCGAAATATAGGATTTTTAGGTTAAGTTTGCAGACCCCTTTCACGTTGAATGAGGCTTTGTATTTATAGAAGGAGGATAAACCTTGCGCCTGTTGCAGTGGCGCCAGGCCAAATTCTACACTGGCGCCACTAGTAGTGGCGCCAGCCAATTAGGAAAAATTTAAGGTCGGCAAGCAACGTATCTTTGACTAAATTTGGGCGCCTGTACTAGTGACTACCATGTAAACTTTAGCCTGGCTTCACTATGAGTGACTCTGGAAAGTCCGGGAATGATTTGGAGGAGCCGGGAATGACCCGGAAGGCTGGAAAGGAGCAGGAACACTTAAAATAGTGTCCTGGAGGTATTTGACTTGAAAAGTGAGGATAGGATGTGTCGGAAAGGTCGACCGAGCTTTTAGGGGCAAAACGATCAATCGGACTAAGAAACTGCCGGGGCAAACTCGGATTGTCCCGGAAAAAGACTTGGGATCTGAAAATATTATTTAGAATGTTCCCAGAGGTTGCCAGTTTGATTCCCAGAGCCGGCGTGGTCAGAAAAGGAGACCGGCACACTAGGGGCAAAACGGTCATTTTGTGCCGGGTTTGCCGGAACTGACTCGGAATGGTCCGGAAAGGTAAAGGAAGGTTGAGAATACTGTAAAAAGTATACTCGGGAGATTACCGGTTTGATACTCAAAGCCGGTATGGTCGAAGAAGGAGGCCGGCCCTCCAGGGGCAAAACGGTCATTTTGTACCGGGTTGGCCGGAACTGATTCGGAATGGACCGAAAAGGTAAGGGGAGGTTGAGAACACTATAAAAAGTATTCTCAGGAGGTTACCGATTTGATACCCAGAGTCGGTGTGGTTCCCGGGGCATTCGGATGCTTAGGGGCAAAATGGTCATCTTGACCGAAAAGTCTTAGAAAAGGTCCTAAGGGTAGCCTGGTCATTTTTCACCGAAGTGAGCTAACAGACACTAGTGTTGACCTGGGTTGATGATTTGTGAGTATTTCCGCTACTCGGACGGGGTTGATGATTTGGGAGTATTTCCGCTACTCGGACGGGGTTGAGTATTTCCGCTACTCTAACAGGTTTGTGAGTATTTCCGCTACTCTAACGGTTCTATGAGTATTTTCGCTACTCTAACGGTTTTGTGAGTATTTCCGCTACTCTAACGGTTCTGTGAGTATTTCCGCTACTCTAACGGTTCTATGAGTAGTTTTGCTACTCGGACCGTCTCGAGGAATAAACTGTCTCGAGAGTGGGACTGGAAGGGGTCTTACCATCTCCGAAGAGACGTGCCTGGATTGGAGCCTTCTCGAGGAATAAACTATCTCGAAAGTGGGATTCGAAAGGGGTCTTACCATCTCCAAAGAGACGTGCTTGGATTGTGAGTGTTTCCGCCACTCTAACGGTTTTGTGAGTATTTCCGCTACTCTAACGGTTTTGTGAGTGTTTCCGCCACTCTAACGGTTTTATGAGTAGTTTTGCTACTCGGACCGTCTCGAGGAATAAACTGTCTCGAGAGGGGAATTAGAATTGGAATAAGAAAGGACAATGCCCCTAAGGGCATTTTGGTCATTTTGCCTCTATTTGGGCCTGACAGGCCCGCGAAGCGATGGAAAGACGGAATTTGGACCTAGAGAATTGGTTTCGATTGAAATATGCCCACGATGACTTGAAAACAAGTCTGGACGGAGTGTAGACTGCCAAGCGGTCAAAAATGGGGTGCTTACAGGGGTTTGTAGTGACATTTGGAGCAGGATGAGGATTCACCAGCTGTAAGCCAATGATCTTATTGTCTATCAAGTCTTGAATTTTATGTTTGAGTGTCAAACAATCTTTGGTGTCGTGCCCTTGGCCACCTGAATGATATTCGCAGCTTGTTGTCGAGTTGAAGTAATGTGGCAAAGGATTAGGCTGAGGCCAAGAGGGTATAGGTTTAAAGTATTTTGCTGCTAAGAGACCATAATAGGCCATGGTTTTTGTATAGGCGAGCTTAGTAAATGTTCGCTTTTCCTATTTGCTCACTTAGGCCGAAGCGGTGTCTTAGATGTTCTTGGAGGTCGAGGATCAAGTTCTAGTGCAATGACAACTGGGTTGGTGGCTTAGGAATCGAAAAGGTTTTGGGTTTTGTGTTTAAAGTAGGAAAATTCTCGGCATCATGGCCAAGTGGATTGGAATGATATTCATATGATAGGTTATATGATTCGGGGGTTCAGTTGAAGACCGCCTTGAGAGGTACCGGAATTGAGTCAGTGCATTGAGCAGCTCCATGGGTGTCTTCCAGTATGGACTTTAGCTTTTGATCTGTAGCAATGGGGGAAGTGAAGAAAGGCATAAAACTACAAAAACTAGGAAAAAGTTAGTGCCTTGTTTTGATAGTTTGTTATGTAATGCATGCATTAAGGATGTCCCTACTTGAGAGGGAGACTAAATATAATGGCTTTGGCTTACTTTTTGTAGACAGAGGTTTTGCCCCTGTATGCAGATACCTTACCATTTAGGTGGGAACATTCATTCATTCATTGAATCATACATGAAAGGTGAAGAAATATATTGAACTTTGGGGTTTGGAATCGAAATAAATTTTAATAGGGGGAAAGGGAACAATTTTCTTGGGACTTCCACTCATTTACTTTTACATTTAAAATCCTTAACTACTCTTGAGTCTTCAGATTTGCCTTTTTTGAGCTCGATGTTGAGGAGGTCATTGAGAGACCTTGCTTGACTACCCCTTGTCTTCTTAGAAACCCTATATCCGTGAGCATAGAGGGATTGGGGCCCTTCCTATGAAATGACTTCAAATGCATGTTATGAGTCCTTAGGGTTACGTGGGAACCCTTAGGGTTTTGGTAGGTTTAATGCAAGGGAGAGAGAACACAGTGTCACTCTCTTTGGGTTGATCATATGCATGAAAATGCAATGACTTGAGTTACTTTGGAGCTCTGGTCTTGACATGGAATATTACATGCATTGAGTAAGGAGACGAAGAATGCATTTGTGAAGTAAACATGGATGCATGAGCAGTTAGATAGGCATTATAACACCAGGAGTACAAGCATTAGAACAATAGGAATAAACAAGTTTAAAAGAAAATACAGCAGTCGCCCTTTCCTCCATAGTTTTAAAAACGGCGTGCGTGTGTTAAATCCAGCAGGGGTTCGACTATGTATGGTTTCTATATGAACATGAGGCTGAGGGTTTACTAATACTTCTTAAGAAGGCTCGGTTCCTAGATCTTCAAACCTAGGCCCACTCCACGAGGTGGTGCCATTATCGGTTGGTGATCCGAGCGGGGGAACCATCAAGAGGCCGTAGATAAAGAAACTAACATAGCATCTTGCCCACAACCAATATACCATTCCCCTTTCTAACAAGAAGGGACATATCAGGGTAAAGAATGCAAGTATGTAAATGCTTGTGCAAGTGCAATGTGTGTGTGAAATTTTGAAAAGTGGAGAAAAAGGCCTAACAACTCCTATCCATCCTGTCCATTCCATACATTCATCCATACATGACAGTTAATATAACATGAATCAAACAAAGGTCCACCTACAAAAATATGCAAGAGTTAGTACTTTGAATGAAAAACATGATGCAAGATTGAATAATTGAATGCAAGTAATGAGGTGTTTTTGAAGACAACTAGGAAAACTTGATTTTGAAAGTTTTGAAGTGGATAGAATTGGAAAATTTAATCAAAAACTCCAAATGGGTATGGGTGAGGAAACATGACAATGGCCTAACTCTCTTAGGGTCCTCAGCAGGACTAGCCCAGATTTTTCGCGCTCGAAAAAGACAAGTGAGAAAAACACAGTGCTTTCTCATTAGAATTCATCCTCCTAGAAGGACAAGTGGGACTAGGTTTGAATTGAAAATTGATTTGATTAAGGGCTTTTAGAGAAAGATTTGGAGTTGTCACCTAACTTGATTAAGGTGAGTTAGGTCACCTAAAACTAAGCACAATCCAAAGATTACACTTAGGGTCTTTGAAAAGATTTTGAAAACTCCCTCAAGAGAGGGTTTTTAAGAAAATAGGTTGTTTGGCAACCTTTTAAAAAGTTTTAAGCCCTTTTTGAAAATAACTCTGTTTTGGTGTTTGAAAACAGTGATTCTAGGTTCAGAGGTTGGCTACGTGCAGGGAATACGCACTAAGCCATCACCCTACCCCGCCCTTGCGGTACCTACATGTCTATTCACCGTAGATTCACTCATTCAGAATCTTTGATTAATAAATGTCTAATACTATCCACTTTAGAAAATAACTTTTAGAAAGAAGTTTGACATGATGCATGATGTGTAAGTGCAAGAATTTGATTTGATTTTGAAAGAAATTTTGAAAAGACTTGATTCAATTTTGAAAGAATGTTTAGACATCGGAATTTACAATTTGAAAATAGACTTTAGAATTAGAAACTTGAAATAGATAAAGGAATTGGAAGTTTGAAAAAGGTTGTGACCGCACCCATGAGGGTTACCTACGTATCCCTTTTTGAGAATCAGGTCAATAGTAATTTGGACAAGAGTCCAATTGAAAATAGACACTATGAGGTGTTGAAAAGTTTGATTTGAAAAGAATTTGATTTGAAAAGGAGATTTGATTTAAACTTGGAATAGAAGATTTGAAATTGAAATTTGATTTAAAATTGAACCTAGACTTAGGGTTAGACTTGAAAAAGGAGTTTTGATCTTTGAAAGAAAACTTGGACTATATTTGGAAAGATAGAGTTGAGTTTTGAAAACATTTTGAAGTTTGAAATTGAAAAACCATCTTGGTTTACAAAAGAGTTTGAGAAAAAGATAAGGATCAAAATAGAAGAAACCCCAAGTGGGTTAAGAAGAAGAAGAGAGCAGAGAGGAGGGGGGGGGGGGGGGATTGTATAAAAATAAATAGAAAACCAAGCTCGTATTTTACTTGCTTTGATGGCTTGGTTTGCTTTACTTTACCTTGAATCTTGAAAGCATTGAAGTTGCAGCACTTGAGTCTTCAATGGCTTTTTGGAGGCTTGTGTTTGAGTGTATACGATGTATAGAGGTTAGGGTTTGAGTATATAAGGGTTAGGATTTGAAGAGACTTGAGAGAATTAGGGTTTGGGAGAGACTTTGAGCTCTGATTTGAGAGAGACATCATTTTTAGACTGAGTTTGCAAACCCTTTTCACGCAAGGGGAGGGTCTATATTTATAGGTAACTAAAACCACATTGGCGCCTGTTGTAGTGGCGCCAAGGCAATTTTTCCACTGGCACCACTAAGAGTGGCGCTAGACCATTTATTGGCTTGTGGCGCTAGTCACTTAGGAAAGTTTTAAGGCGGCAAGAAATGTATTTTTTGACACTTGGAATGCAAGGCAAAAGATTTGGGTACATGTCCTAGTGACTACCATGTAATTTTTGGTTTTGCTCCACTAGAAGTGACTCTGGAAAGTTCGAGAATGATCCGCAAGGTTTCGAGTAACTAGACTCAGCCGAGAATGAACAGAAACCATTGAGAGAGTATTCAGAGGTAACTAGCTTTAGAAGCAATGCCAAAATATTTGCAAAGGTTGACTGGCCCACCAAGGGTAAAACGATCCATTGAACCAGAAAAACACTGGAATAGATCAGAGTGACTTGTGAGAAGGCTTGAAGGTTGAAAACACTATCGAGAGTGTTCCGAATGGTTACTAGTTTGATACCCAGAGGTGGTGTGGTTGAAAAAGGCAACCAGCCCACCAGTGGCAAAACAGTCATTTTACATCGGGCTTGCCAGAATAGACTCGGAATGATACAAAAAGGTATTGAAAGATTAGAAATATTATCTGAAGCATTCTTCGGAGGTTACCGATTTAATATGCAGAGCCAGTGTGGTTCCCAGAGGCAATCGGATGCCTAGGGGCAACAAGGTCATTTTGACTGGATGGTCTCGGAATTGATCTGGAACCGACTGGAAGGTACTGAAACATGTAGAATTGTCTTTGGATCAATCTTGGAAGGGTGGACTTACCAATTCGAGGACTTAGGTACTTTCTCGAGAAGTGTGCCGAAAAACGCCCAAGGGATAGTTTGATCATTTTTTACCGGAGTGGGCTAGCAGGCACTGGTGTTAACCTAAGTTTTAAGTGTTTTTGTCACTCTGATGGTGTGCGAAAAGTTGGTTTCCAAAGGTATCTCGTCATTTGGTAAACGTGTCACGGCCAAGAAGTGAGTTCGGTCTCATGACATAGGGGGTTTGTCAGCAATTCTCGATGTCGACCTGTTTACGAGTGTTTCTACCACTCTGATGGTGTGTGTTCATTCTGGAGATTGCCTAATCTCAGAAAGTTGCTAGATGCAATTATCGTCTGAGAGATCAATTTTCTTGAAAGACGTGCTAGATAACAGATATTCTACATTGGCGGGCTAGCAGGTGCTAGAAGTGAACCATTCTACCATCTTGGAGACTTGGGTTTTGTCCCAGTCAATAGGCTTGAAAGGACTTACTATTCTGAGGATTTTTCTTAGAGAACGCGTTGGACTGGATGGACTTACCATTTGAGTGATCAACTTTCTCGAAAGACGTGCTGGTTTGAGTTTGATTGGTTTGGGCTGGAATTGAAACTGGAATTGAGGTTGAAATAGAGACTTACAGTCTTTAGGAAGATGTGCTGAATAGAATTAGACAAGCAATGCCCCAAAGGCATTATTGTCATTTTGCCCCTATTGGGCCTGGTGGGCCCGCAAGGCGATTGATTGACTAGATTGAGTCTGAAAAAGTAGTTTGGACTTGAATATGTCTGTGTTGGCTCGAATATGAGTCCGATCGGGCCGAAGATTACCAAGCGGGCAAAAATTGGGTGCTTACACCCTGGAAGTTTAAAGGTGTTTTGAAGACAAAGTGGTATTCTCTTTTACGTTTTGTCATTCCCACTCCTTCTCTTCTCCCTCTTTAAGCTCACTTGAGCTTTTCTCTATTTTACTCCCTGTCTTCAACCCCCCATTCTTGCTTGCTTGAACTAGTGGACCCATCGTTCATGCCTAAGGGAAGCTTTAGGGAAGCCACCTATTGGGTGTCCCTCTTTAGCCTAGCTTATCATAGTATGGACCATAGGTTCCTTGCAATGTGATGTGGCCTTTTACACTTGTATGATTTCATGACCCCCTTTCATATGGTTACTATGCTCATGTATTGTATGCTTGGCACTACTTTTCTGCTCGACAATCATTTTTTAAAAAACCCTAACTATTTCCATTCCTTTATCTTTTCCAAACTCCATATTCAAGTTTTTTTTTCAAACATGGTTCTAAGAGTTGGTTTCTTGATGCCTAGTTTAAAACTCTAGATTTTCATGCCCCAAGAACCTTTCCTTAAGCCCTCTAACCTCCATTTTGCATCCTTACATTTTGTACTTTCAAGTTGCATTAAAATGGTTTTCAAACCTTTTTCTTTTGTTTTAATTTTCAAAGTTTAACTCTCTTGACATTTTGGGTTGGAATGGTCCCAATGGAAACTCTCTTAAGTAGTCTCCCCATTATATTGACCATATCAACCCTTACTCACTAGGGTGATTTCTAAAACAACCTTCTCAAAAGTGGTTTTAAGAGTTCATCCTTTCAAGTTTCCATCAAAATGGTTTCCAAAAACTACTTATTCCATTTTACTTTTCAAAAGTTTTACTCTCTTAAGTTGGTGGTTGTAATTGTTCCAAGGCAACACTCTTTTGAGTGGTTTCCAAATACCAACCATATAAACCTAAGACTCACTTTAGTGGTTTTCATAAAAATTGTTTTCAAAACACCCTTCCAAGTTTCATGCATAAACCACTTTCTAAAACCACGAGGTCCAAACCTTAGTTCAAAACTACTTTTCAAAGCCCTAGGTTAACTTGATCCTAATTGTCTAACCCTAAGTTAGCTTGACCTTAGTTGTCTAACCTTAGGTTACCCTAACCCATGTTAGTTAATCCTAGGTTAACGAACCCCTAGATTAACCTAACCTTATTTAGTTGACCCTAGGTCACCAAACCTTAGGTTAACCTAACCCTAGTTAGCTAACCCTAAGTTAATCCAACCCTAGGTTAACCTAACCCTAGTTAGTTAACCTTAGTAAACCTAACCTTAATCAACCTAGCCCTAGGTTAACTTGGCCCTAGTTCACTTCAACCATGGTTTGTGGACTTCAAGATTCCAACTCTAAAAGACCCTTTTCAAATCACATTTCAAATAAAAAATGATTTTCATAGCATGCTTTTAGAAGCATCCCACTCTCTTGAGTTTTTAAAAGTCAATTTCAAAATTTTTTCAAATGCTTCTATGCTCTATCTCTAATTTGCTTCTAAGAGCTCTCTTAAACTTGTCTTAACTAAAATAGCTAGACAATTAACATTTTTCAAAAAATATTATGAAAATGCTTTCAAAAACTCACAACTCTAAGTTGTCCCAACCCTTTTCATGGTTAGGGATTCCAAAAAAAAGTGATACATTAAATGTGACCTTTAAAGGTTCATAATAGGGTTCTAAACCCTAAATGTTTTTCCAAAACCTTTTTCAAAAATGATTTTCAAAATTCACATCCTTAAGACAATCTTAGTCATTCAATGATTATGGTTTCTTAAGAAAAGTGAGATATCAAGTAGGGTTCCATAACCCTCAGGCTCTAAAAATTTAAGGGAGGTTTCTAGTCTTTCCAGATATGTTTTCAAAATTCATAGCCTTAAAGGAGTTAGTCTCTCAATAGCTAATCTCTTAAAGATGGTTGGATATTGAGCATAACTTTTATAAGGTATTCAAAAATAGTTTCCAAAACTTTTTCAAAAGCAAGTGCACGAGCTCTTATCCTATTCCAATTCAAACTTCATTTTCAAAATCTCTAATCAAACCTTCAAACATTCCAAAACTCTCGAGTTGTTCCAAAAATATTTCAAAACTCCCTTGAATTATTTTTAGAAATTTCAAAACTCTCTTGAGTTACTTTAAAAAATACCTCAAAATGTTTTCATGTTTTATTCCAAAACTCCCTTGTATTGTTTTGAAAAATATTCCAATACTTTCAAAGACATTTTAAAAACATTCAAGTTCGACTTCAAAAACTGTCCAAAATAATCCAAGCCCTATTTCAAAGGCATCCTCAAAATATTCAAAGATCACTCAAGTTCTATGTCCAAAGTCACTTTCAAACCATCAAGTTCTATGTCAAATAAAAATTCTTGAATCCAAAGTTTCATAACCTTCCAAGGCTCCTATGAGTCTATTTTCAATCAGGTCCTAGCCCGAATTACAAATGACTTGACTCATGCCAAATGAGATACGTAGGCAACCTAAAATGGTGCGGTCATAACCTTATTCCAAGTCAAATGTCCATTTTCAAATGCTCTCTCAATCAAAATTTCTATTTCAAATCACACTTCAAAACTTTTTTACCTTCAAAGATCTTGTCCAAAACTTGTATCATGCATCATTCATCCAAAAATTAATTACCACACTCCATTTTCAAAGTTCTAAAGTGGATAAGTGCCCAATTTTTGCCCGCTCAGTAATCTCCGGTCCAAATCCATTACTCTAGTAAAATGTCACAACACTATCAACGCTTAAATCGATTTTTCAAACTCCCATCCAATAAATTGGTCATTTCCCAAGCCTGACGGGCCTAACTGAAGCTAGATCACCAAAATGCCCCTAGGCTTTCCAAGTAGCTTTTTAAGACCGGGTGGTTTTTGGAACCAACACCACCATAGGTAACTTTCTAAGACTAGGCCATCTCTAAAACCAATCGCCACTGTTGGAGTGATAGAAACACTCACAAACCTTAAACGGTTCACTTATGGCACCTGCTAGCCCACAAATGAAGAATGTTCATTATGCCCCTTGGCATCTGATAGTTTTCTAAGATTAGGTAATCTCTGAAACCAACACCAAACCATTGAAGTAACGGAAACACTCACAAATATGTAAGCTATTGGAGTAACAAGAACACTCACCAAGTCGACACAGGTATGCCACCCAAATCCCTAGTGTCACAGGACTGACATTGTTCCTTGGTCGTGGCACATTTTTTAGAAAAAAGAGAGACCTCCGAAAACTAACTCATCACAATTGTCGGAGTGATGAAAATACTCGTAAACCCAAGTCAACACTGGTGCTTGCTTGCTTGACACAGTGAAAAATGACCACCTCTTGGGCATACCAGTGCGTCCTCGAGAAATTACTAAGTCCTCGAGACGGCAAGCCCACCCTCTACGATTGTCCCTCGACAATCCGGCACGTTTGTAAGCACCCCATTTTTGCCCGCTCAACAATCTCTGGTCTGATTGGACTCACATTCAAACCGACACAGACACATTGAAGTGGAAACTAGTTTTTCAGACCAAATCTAGTCAATCGATCACTTCGTAGGCCTACTAGGCCCAATAGATGCAAAATTTCCTTAGGGCATTGCTCGATCCAATTCCAATTGGCACATCTTCCTAGAGATGATAAGTCCCTTTCTTAACCTCAATTCCAGTTTCAATTCTAGTCTAGACCAATCAAATTCAATTCGGCACATCTTTTGAGAAAGTTGATCCCTCAAACGGTAAGTCCATCTAGTCTGGCACATTTACTGAGAACACTCCTCAAAACAGTAAGTCCCTTCAAACCTGTTAACTAGGATAGAACCCAAGTCCTAAAAATGGTAGAATGGTTCACTTCTGGTGCCTGCTAGCTCGCCAATGTAGAATGTCTGTTATTTGGCACGTCTTTTAAGAAAGTTAATCCCTCAGACGATAAGTCCATTTAGCAGCTTCCTAAGATTAGGCAATCTCTAGAATTAATACACACCATCAGAGTGGTGGAATTACTCGCAAACATCATAACTATCAGAGTGGCGGAAACACTCGCAAATAGGTCGATATTGGGAATTGTAAAAAAAACCCCTATGTCATGGGACCGAACACGTCTCTTAACTGTGGCACGTTTACCAAAGGACGAGATACCTTTGAAAACCAACTCGTCACATACTGTCAAAGTGATAGAAACACTCAAAACCCAAGTTAGCACTAGTGCATGGTAGCCCACTCTGGTGAAAATAATCAAACTGCCCCTTGGGCCTTTTTGGCATGCTTCTCAAGAAAGTACCTAAGTCCTCAAAGTCGTAACTCCACCCTTTTAAGATTGTCCCAAAGATAATCCGGCATGTTCAAGTGCCTTCCAGCCAGTTCTGAACCAATTCCAAAATCATTCGGTCAAAATGATCATTTTGCCCCTAAGCATCCGATTGCCTCTAGGACCCACACTGGCTTTGTGAATCAAATCGGTAACTTCTTGAGGATGCTTCTAATAGTATTCTCAACCTTCCAATACCTTCCTAGATCATTCCGAGTCTATTTTGGCAAAACTGGTGCAAAATAACCGTTATGCCTCTGGTGGGTCAGTCGACTTTTCCAAACACACTAGCTCTGGGTATCAAACCGAAAACCCTTAGTAATATTCTTAATAGTGTTTTCAACCTTCAAGCCTTCTCATGAGTCATTCCAAGTGCATTCCGGTGTTTTCTCGATTTGATTGACCGTTTTTCTCCTAGCGGCCTGATCGAGCTTCTCAAACATTCCAGCATTACTTCTCAAGCTAGTTACCTTTGAGATACTCTCTCAAAGGTCCCTGTCCATTCCCGGCCGAGTCTGACTTAGAACGTTCCGGATAATTCCCAAACTTTTTTGAGTCACTCCTAGTGGAGCTAAGCCAAAAATTGCACAGAAGTCACTAGGACAAGCGCCTAAATCTTTTGCCTTGCATCCCAAGGGTCAAAAGATAAGTTTCTTCCCGCCTTAAAACATTTCTAAGTAGCTGGCTGGTGTCATTGCTAATAAATAGCAGGAGTGGCGCCAGTGTATTTTTTGCCCTTGCGCCACTACAACAGGCGTCAAGTTGGTTTAGTTTCCTATAGATACAGACTCTCCCCTACGTGTAAAAGGTTCGCAAACTCAATCCAGAAACGTTGTCTCTTTGAAATCAGAGCTTGAAGTCTCTCCTAAACTCTAATTCTCTCAAGTCTCTTCAGGCTCTAGTCTCCATACACTCAAACCCTAGTCTCCACGCACCATATACACTCAAGCATAAGCCTCCAAAAAGCCATTGAAGACTCAAGTGCTGCAACTTCAAAGCTCCTAAGATTCAAGAAAAGCAAAGCAAACCAAGCAATCAAAGCAAGAAGAATACGAGGTTGGTTTTCTGTGTACTTTTATATAATCTCCCCTCTTTCTTCTTCCTCCTAACCCACTTGGGTTTTCTTCTATTTTAATCCGCATCTTCTACCTCCTCTTCTTGCATGCTTGAAACAAGGGACTCCCCGGTTCATGCCTAGGAAGAATTATTGAAGGTCACCATGCTGAAGGCTTTCTTCAAATTTAACCTTTGATGGTGAGGGTTCGGCCCCTTTGATTATGTGATGAAGCCTACCCTCGTATGTTCATGACCCTATTGCATTGTGCATATCATATTCATACATTCATCCGTTTTCAAAGTTGTTTTCCAAACTTGGATCAAAGTTGTTTCTAAACATACATTCAAAATCTCCTTTTCAAACTTGTTTTCAAAATCACACTCCTAGGCTGATTCTAGTCATTCCATGGTTAGGGTTATTTTAGGAAAGTGTTACATTCAATGTGACCACCAAAGTCTAAATTTTTTGGTGAAAACCCTAAATTCTTTTTTCGTCAAAACCACAATCTTAGGATGATTCTAGCCATTCCACGGTTAGGGTTGTTTTAGGAAAGTGTGATATTCAAAGTGATCAGTATGGTCTATATTTCCAATCTATGTTGTTTTCAAAATTACAACCCTAAAATGGTTCTAATCTTTTCATGGTTAGAATCATTTTAGGAAAGTGAGACATTCAAAAGATTTTAAAAGTTCATATTCCAGCCACTTTCCAAATTGTTTTTCAAATCTAGTTTCTAAAAATTCTTTTCAAACTTCTTTCCAAAAACTCTCTTAAAAAATTTACTTTCTAGAAACTCTTTTCAAACTTCCTTCCTAAAAACTCTTTTCAAAATATCCACTTTTCAAAAACTCTTTATTTTGGAGTCCAAGTCAAGCCCTGGCATATATGGTTAGGAAACCCTAGTTCTTTTATTAAAATCATGACTTCCTCTTTTGCCTCAAATCATAGGTTTCCCAAAACTATTTTCTATGTCAAAGCATAGGTTTCCAAAACCTCTTTTTCCACCAAATCATAGATTGTCCAAATCCAATATTTTCAAAACTCAACCTTTCCAATTCCATGTTAAGTCCAATTTTTTAATTTAAGAACCCAAATCAAATCCCCCAATTTTGGAAACAAAATCAAATCTTCAATTTTTTAGACTAAAATCTAATCTTTAACTTTAGGAAATAAGAATCAAATCTTTCCTAATTACAATCTTCCCTAAATTTCAAACTTTCTAAATCTCAACTTATTAAATGTTTCCAAATTCAAAACTTTCCAAATTTAAATCTTTCCTAAAATGAAACTTTCCTAAATTGGCACTTTCCTAAAATGGAACTTTCATATTTTGAAACTTTTTTAATTCAAAGATTTTCAAAATTCAATTTTTCCTAAACTCTAATTTTCTAAATTTCTTCAAATCAAATATTGAAGTCAAATCTTTACAAGTCTTTTCAAATCAAGTATTTTTGAAATCAAATCAAGTCTTTTCTAAATCTTTCTTAAATCTCCTCTTTCCTAATTTGAACCTTTCTTAAATTGAAACTTTCTAAAATCAAACTTTTCAAGTCTAAATGAAACATTCCAAATTTAAGTACATGCTTTAACCCTAGGTTACCTAAATCCTAGGAAGCCAAACTCTAGTTCAACCCTAATCTTACGTTAGGAAGTTTCAACTTTTTTTAAAAACTTTTCTAAAACTCTTTTCCAAAACCAAGATGGTTTTCAAACTTCAATTCAAGTCAAGATATTTTCAAAACTCAATTTAGTCTTTCCAAATCAAGTTCAAGTTCTTCTTCAAAGTTCAATATTTTCAAAACAAAATAAATTTCAAAATCCTTAAGTTTAATTTCAAATCAAAGTCAATTCCAAGTTCAATTTCAAATTTTTTATTCAAAGTTCAAATCAAACCTTTTCAAGTTAAACTTTTCAAAAACTTCAAAGTGTCTATTTTCAATCGGAGTCTTATCCGAACTACGACTAACTTAATTCCCATCAAACAGATACATAAACAACCTTCGTGGGTGCAGTCATAACTTTTTTCAAAATTTTATTTTATCATCTATTTCAAATTTCTAATTCCACAACCTTTTCAAGTTTCCAATTTCCATAACTGATATCAAGCTTTAAATCTCCTTTTCAAATCTATTTTCAAAAATCAAATCCTTTTCTTCTAAGTTATTTTCAAAATCAAATTCTTTTTTGCACTTGCATGTCATGCATCATATCAAACTTCTTTCTAAATTTCTTTTCAAAGTGGATACAAGTGGACATTTTATAATCAAAGATTCTAAATGAGTGAACTTAGGGTGAATAGACATGTAGGTACCGCAAGGACGGGGTAGGGTGATGATCTTAAGATATCTTCTCTACATGTAACCAACCTCCGAACCTAGAATCTCTGTTTTCAAATACCAAAATAGAGTTGTTTTCAAAAAAGGGCTTAAATCTTTCCAAAAGTTGCCAAACAACCTGTTTTCTCTAAAAATTCTCTCTTGAGAAAGTTTTCAAAACCTTTTCAAAAATCCTAAGTTTAGTTTTCGAATTGCATTTAGTTTTATATGACCTAACTCACCTTAATCAAGTTAGATAGCGACTCGAAAATTTTTCCTAAAGCCCTTATTCAAGTTAATTTCTAATTCAAACCTAGTCACATTCGTCCTTCTTGGAGGATGAGTTCTAACGAGAGAGTACCTTGTTTTTTCCACTTGTGCATATTTTCCTTGAGTGTAAAAAATTGGGGCGAGACAACGTTCAAAATGCCAGCCAAACCAACTCCAGTTCAATTTCAGTCAACCCTAGTCAAAATGACTATTTTGCTTCGAAGCGCTTCGGCACATCCTTCGTGAAAGCATTAATCCCTCGAGACGGTAAGTTCACTTTCTCAAACTGTTTCTAGATAGTCTAGCATATTCAATATGCCACTTAAGTCCATTCCAAAACCATTCCAGCAAGTTTTGGATAGGATGACCCTTTTGCCCTTAGTGATTCGGGCATTTTCTGAACCACATCAACTCTGGGTACTAAATCGGTGACCACCGGGATACCCTGTTCAGCCTCCCAGTCCATTTCCAAGCAAATCCCTTGAGTTAAAACACTTCTAAGTCAACTAAAGCTTCTCGGAGCATCTCGCAAATGCTCCGCTATGGTTGTCTTTTTCTTTAATTCCCTAATTAAAATGCACTGTCCAATGACTTGTGAAATGTGTAAATCAAGAAATTCCCGAAAGTCTTTCCAGAGGTCTTTCTATCGATATGGCTTGATTGAAAAGATCGCTTCCCGAAGCATCCGATCACATAACCCAAAAGACACCACTTTGAGAAACCATTAGAGGTCTCACAGATGCCCTGCTAGGGTTGACTTTTTTTTTTTTAATTGCCTAATTAAAATGCACCATCAAGCGACTTGAGAAATGAGCAAATTAAAGAATTCCCTAAAGCTGGTCCAGAAGACTTTCCATCGGTACGGTTCGATTGAAGAGGTCATTTCTTAGAGGCCACAATCATGTAGCGCAAAAGCTGCCATTTTCAAAAACCCTTAGAGCGTCTCATAGACACTTTGAAAAGCTTATTTTCATGCTGAAATATCATGATGAAATATCTTCGACACTAGGAATCTTTTTAAGCTCCTTGAGGGCTCCCGATTTATGAGAAGCAGCGGGGGAACGTCATGAACATGACTGATTTTCTAAAATCTTTCCTGAATTACACAGATTTTGAGGTAGTGTCAGCATAAAAGTTCTTGACAACGGAGCGTGTAGCATAAAAATGATTAGATCGGACAAAACTTTCCTTGCAATCCAAGTTGGGGTAGTAGAAGGAGTGCCATGTGTCACTCATTTAGTGGCCCAGTATAAGCGCATGTGGCATATGTGCTTGCCCTAACGTTTTTGCTTATAAATAACAGGCCATCCCCCAGTGTAATTAAAAGTTGAAAACAGTAGTGAAGCTCTGCTAAATTCACTCCAAAACTCCGAAAAGCTTATACACTTCACCCTCCAAGCATCCAAACTAGGTTCAACCCCTTGCTAGCCTATACACTCATCTTCCAAGCCTCTAAACAATCATGAAGGCTATTTTCAGCCTACTTCAAGTCCATTGAAGACCCTTTAAAGCTCAAGCGAAGCCCTCCGTTGAAACTTAAAGAATTTTTGAAGATAAGGTAGTATTTTCATTTATATTTTGCTACCCCCTACTCTTCTCTTCTCCTTCTTAGCCTATTTAGGCTATTCTCTATTTTACTCCACATCTGTTACCTCGCTTTCTTGTTTGCTTGAACAAGAAGACCTTAGGTCCATGGCCTTTTAGCCTAGTATGATTTCATGACCCCCTTGCATATGGTTACTATGTTCATGTATTGCATGCTTGGCTCAATTTTCATGCTCATCACTATTTTCTAAAAACCCTAACTATTTCTATTTTTATGTCTTTCTCAAACTCCATATTCAAGTGTTTTCCTAAAAATGGTTCTAAGAGTTGGTTTCTTAAAGCTTAAGCTCAAACTCTAGATTTTCATGCCTTAGGAAGCATTCCATACACCCACCCCTTGGCTTCATTTTGCATCCATGCATCTCATTACTTTCAAGTTGCAACAAAATGGTTTTTCAAACATTCTATTTTACTTTGATTTTCAAAGTTTTGCTCTCTTGAGTTTTGTGGTTGGAATGGTCCCTATGGAGCCTCTCTTGAGTGATTCTCCCATTATAATGACCACAATAACCCTAAAGCCACTAGATTGATTTTCTATATCCCCAAAAGTGGCTTTCAACATGACCCTCTTCAAGAAAGGTTTTTAAAAACTCACTATCTTTGTTTTAAACCAAAAATGATTTCTAAAACCACCATTTCCATTTTGATTTTCAAAAGATTTGGTTCTCTTAACTTAGAGGTTGTAATGGCCCTCATTGTAGGCACCCCATTTCTGCCCGCTCAGCAGCCTCCAGTCCATCCAGACTTGAGACAAGTCAGTATAGACATATTCCAGTTCAAACCAGCTTTCCAAACATAATTCAGTCAAATCAATTGCTTCGTGGGCCCATTTGGCCCAAGTAGAGGCGAGATGACCATTTGGGGCATTATTCGGTCTGATTCCAATGGGCACATCTTATTGAAGACTGTAAGTCCCCGCTTCAATCTCAATTCCAAGATCAAAATCCAATTCCAGTCTAGTTCCAGTTTGAATCAAGTTCGACACGTTTTTTGAGAAAGTTAATCCCTCAAACGGTAAGCCATCTAGTTTGGCATGTTTTTTGAGAAAATCTTTAGAACGATAAGTCCCTTCAAACGCGTCGACTGGGACAAGACCCCATGTCCCCGATATTATAGAACGGTCCACCTTTAGCGCTTGCTAGCCTACCAATGAAGAATGTCTGTTTCGGCACGCCTTTCGAGAAAGTTGATTCCTCAAGCGATAAGTCTACCTAGTAGCTTCCCGAGATCAGGTAGTCTCTAGAATGATTGCGACCCGTTACAGTAACAAATACTCGCAAACTTCGCAACTGTCAGAATGGTGGAAACACTCGCAAATAGGTCGACATAGGGAATTGCCAATAAACCCTTTATGTCACAGGACCAAACTCGCCTCTTGGTCGTGACACGTTTACCAAAGGACGGGATACCTTTGGAAACCAACTCATCACAAACCGTTAGAGTGACGAAAACACTCAAAACCTAGGTCAACACCAGTGCCTGCTAGCCCACTCCGGTGAAAAATGACCAAACTACCCTTAGGGCTTTCTGGCACGCTTTTTTAAGAAAGTACTTAGGTCCTGAAAGTGGTAAGTTGACCCTTCCAAGATTATCCTAAAGATGTAAGCACCCCTTTTTTGACCGCTCGGCAGTCTACACTCCGTCCAGACTTGTTTTCAAGTCATTATGGACATATTCCAATCGAATCCAATCCTCTAGTCCAAATTCCGTCTTTCCATCGCTTCGCGGGCTTGTCAGGCCCAAATAGAGGTAAAATGACCAAAATGCCCTTAGGGGCATTATCCTTTCTTATTCAAATTTCAATCTCCCTCTCGAGACAGTTTATTCCTCGAGACGGTCCGAGTAGCAAAACTACTCACAAAACTGTCAGAGTGGCGGAAACACTCACCAAACCGTCAGAGTGGCGGAAACACTCACAAAACCGTCAGGGTGGCGGAAACACTCACAAGACCGTCAGAGTGGCGGAAACACTCACAAAACCGTCAGGGTGGCGGAAACACTCACAAAACCGTCAGAGTGGCGGAAACACTCACAAAACCGTCAGAGTGGCGGAAACACTCAAAACCCAGGCACGTCTCTTTGGAGACGGTAAGACCCCTTTCCAATCCCACTCTCGAGACAGTTTATTCCTCGAGACGGTTCCAATCCAGGTACGTCTCTTCGGAGATGATAAGACCCCTTTCCAATCCTTCTCTCGAGACAGTTTATTCCTCGAGACGGTTTGAGTAGCAAAACTACTCATAAAACCGTTAGAGTAGCGAAAATACTCACAAAACCGTTAGACTAGCGGAAATACTCATAGAACCGTTAGAGTAGCAGAAATACTCATAGAACCGTTAGAGTAGCGGAAATACTCACAGAGCCGTTAGAGTAGCGGAAATACTCAACCGTTAGAGTAGCGGAAATACTCCCAAATCATCAATCCCGTTAGAGTAGCGGAAATACTCACAGAGCCATCCGAGTAGCGGAAATACTCAACCGTTAGAGTAGCGGAAATACTCACAGACCCGTTAGAGTAGCGGAAATACTCACAGAACCGTTAGAGTAGCGGAAATGCTCTCAAATCATCATCCCCGTCCAAGTAGCGAAAATACTCACACCGTTAGAGTGGCGGAAACACTACAAACCCAGGTCAACACCAGTGTCTGTTAGCTCACTTCGGTGAAAAATGACCAGACTACCCTTAGGACCTTTTCCGAGACTTTTCGGTCAAGATGACCATTTTGCCCCTAGGCATCCGAACGCCCCGAGAACTACACCGGCTCTGGGTATCAAACCGGTAATGTCCCAAGAATACTTTTTATAGTGTTCTCGACCTTCCTTTACCTTTCCGGACCATTCCGAGTCAGTTCCGGCAAACCCGGTACAAAATGACCGTTTTGCCCTTGGAGGGCAGGTCTCCTTCTTCGACCACACCGACTATGGGTATCAAACCGGTAATGTCCCGAGAATACTTTTTATAGTGTTCTCGACCTTCCTTTACCTTTCCGGACCATTCCGAGTCAGTTCCGGCAAACCCGGTATAAAATGACCGTTTTGCCCCTAGAGGGCAGGTCTCCTTCTTCGACCACACCGGCTCTGGGTATCAAACCGGTAATGTCCCGAGAATACTTTTTATAGTGTTCTCGACCTTCCTTTACCTTTCCAGACCATTCCAAGTTAGTTCCGGCAAACCCGGTACAAAATGACCGTTTTGCCCCTGGTGGGCCAGTCTCCATTTCCGACCACGCTGGCCCTGGGAATCAAACCGGAAACCTCTGGGAACATTCTAAATAATGTTTCCAGATCCCAAGTCTTCTTCCGGGACAGTTTGAGTCTGTCCTGGCAGTTTTCCGGTCCGATTGACCGTTTTGCCCCTAAAGGCTCGGTCAACCTTTCCGACACATCCAATCCTCACTTTTCAAGTCAAATACCTCTAGGACACTATTTTAAGTGTTCCTGCTCCTTTCCGGTCTTCCGAGTCACTCCCAGCTCCTTCAAATCATTCCCGGACTTTCCGGAGTCACTCCTAGTGAAGCTAGGCTAAAGTTTACATGGTAGTCATTAGTACAGGCGCCCAAATCTAGTCAAAGATATGTTGCTTGCCGACCTTAATTGTTTCCTAAATGGCTGGCGCCACTAGCAGTGGCGCCAAGCCAAAAAATGGCCTGGCGCCACTCCTAGTGGCGTCAGTATAAATTTTGCCCAGGCGCAAGGCTTGTCCTCCCTCTATAAATACAGAACCTCATTCAACGTGAAAAGGGTCTACAAACTTAACCTAGAAATCACACAATTCGATATACAGAGCTCGAGCACCTCAAAAACCCTAGCCTCCCTAAGTTTCCCAAACCCTAGCCACCCTACACAAACCCTAGCCTTCTATACACTCATATACACCCCCATACACTCATACCCTAACCTTCAACCATCCTTGGAAGACTTGAAGAGCGGCCATCCAAAGCTTGAAGACAACCCTTGAAGACTGAAGGTGAAGATCAAGACAAAGACCGAAGATCGAAGACCGAAGACCGAAGACTACACGGCGCACAAAAGAAACAAGAAACAAGGTAGGCTTTCTCTTTAATTTTCTGCACTTCCCCCCTCTCTCTTCTCTCTCCAACCCATTTGGGTTTTCTCTATTTTAATCCCCCATCTCTTTCCCCCCCTTTCTTTGCATGCTTGAAACAAGGAGATTCCCGGTCCATGTGTAGGATTGGACTATGGGAGAGTCACCGTGTCGGGGGCTTTCTTCTAGTCTAACCAAAGACCACGTGGGTCCGGCCCCCTTGATTATGTGGTGAAGCCTTAGCCTTGTATGTTCACGACCCCAAATTGCATTGTGCATATCATAGTCTTGCATCTTCCAAAATTCGTTTTCAAAAAGTTGTTTTCAAAAATCGTTTTCAAATTTGTTTTTCAAAATTGCATCAAAATCTCTTTTTCAAAAACTTTGTTTTCAAAACCGCTTTCTTAAAGTGGTTCTAGCTCTCTTATGGCTAGAATCGCTTTAGGAAAGTGAGATGTTTTTACACCTTCTAAAACTCTCTTTTCAAAAATCCCTTCCTAAAAATCTCTTTTTCAACATACTTTCCTAAAACTCTCCTCTTCAAAATTGTTTTCTAAAAACTCCCTTCCAAAATCTCTTTTTCAAAACTCTCTTTTTCAACTCCTTTCCAAAACTTTCTTTCCTCAAAATTCACTTTCTAAAAACACTCCTTAAAAATCTTTCTAAAAACTCTCTTCCCAAAATCTTTCTTCTAGAAACTCTTCTCTAGGGTTTTCCTTCTAAAACTTGTTTCCAAAAAACACGCTTTCCAAAAACTCCCTCTCCAAGTTCACTTTCCAAAAACTCCTCCCTAGGATTCCCTTCTAGAAAACCTTCGTTTCCAAAAATGCGTTTTCCAAAAAAAAAAAATCTCTTTCCTTAGAGTCCAAGTCAAGCTTTAGAGCCCACAATTAGGAAACCCTAGTTTTCTTTCCAAAAACATGATTTTCAAACTTTGCCCCAAACCTATGTTTCCAAAATCTTTTGTTTTCTATATCAAAACTATACATGTTTTCAAAACCTATTTTCTATGTCGAAACTATAATTTTCCAAACCTAGGGTTTCTAGAATCCCTCTTTCCAAATCCTTGTCAAATCCTATCTTCCATTTAGGAAACCAAATCAAATCTCCCCGTTTAGGAAACTAGATCCGTCCTCCGTTTTTGGAAACAAAATCAAATCTTTTCTTTTAGAAACCAAATCCAATCCCTTCCTAGTCCAAACCTTTCCTAATTCAATTCCTTCCTAAACCATAAGTTTCGTAAACCTAAACTTTAAACATTTCCTTAAGTTTCAAAATCCAATTCTTTTCTAATTCAAATCCTTCCTAATCCTCCACTTTCCTAAATCTTAGGTTTCCAAAACTTGAACATAAAAATCTTTCCTAAATTTTAAGACTCAATTTTCAAGTCTTTCCTAATTCAACCCTTTCCTAAACCTTAACTTTTCAAACCTAAGTTTTCAAACTCTTCCTAAACTCAAAACTTTCCTAATCTCAAGATTTTCTAAAAATTCTAAAACTTTCTAAATCCTAAACTTTCTACATTTCAAATCTTTCTAAAATTCTAAGCTTCCTAAATTCAAAACTTTCTAAATTTGAAACTTTCTTAAGCTGAATTTTTCTAAACCTAACTCACCTTAATCAAGTTAGGTGGCGACTCCGAATCTTTTTCAAAAGCCCTTTATTCAAACCTAATTTTCAATTCAAACCTAATTTTCAATTCAAACCTAGTCGCACTCATTGTTCTAGGAGGGTGAGTTCTAACGAGAGAGTACAACATTTTTCCCGCTTGGGTGAGTATTCCTCGGGCGCGAAAAATCTGGGCGCGACAGCTGGCGACTCCACTGGGGACACTTAGAGGGTTAGGCCGTAGTCATGTCTCTTTACCCTTCACCCATGTAGAGTCTTCAATTAACTTGGTTCAATCCTATTCACTTTAAATTGTCAAATTCAAATTTTCAAAGTTGTTTTCAAAAAAAAAAAAAAAACATGCATTTATTCATATTATCTTGTATCATGTTTGTCATTCACATACTGACACTTGCATCTTTGTTTTGTAGGTGCACCTTATGTTTAAACATTATTAACTGCTTTGCATGAATGTGATGTACAGGATGAATGGGAGTTGTTGGGCCCTTTCCTCCACTTTTAAAAATCACACACACACTGCATGTGCACTTGCATTCTGCATATTTGCATACCCTGATATGTCCTTTCTAGTTAGAAAGGGGGAACGGTATATTGGTTGTGGGCAAGATGCTGTGTCAGTTTCTTCGCCTACGGCCTCTTGATGGTTCCCCCGCTCGGATCACCAACCGATCATGGCACCACCTCGTGGAATGGGCCTAGGTTTGAAGATCCAGGGACCGAGCCTTTTTAGGACGCATTAGTCAACCCTCAACCTCATACTCATATAGACACCATGCATAGCCAAACCTCTACCGGATTTAGGACACGAGCACTGTTTTCAAAATCACGGAGGAAAGGGCAACTGCTCTTACTTTCATTTATACCTGCTGTTATAATGCTTGTATTTATACTGTTATAATGTCTGTCTAACTGCTCATGTATGCATGTTTACTTCAATTGTACCCTCTCTCTTTATACTTTTTGCATATTCATGTTCATGCATTCAATATCCCATGTCCAGACAAGAGTTCCAAATAACTCAAGTCACTGCATTCTCATGCATATGATCAACCCCTTGAGAGTGACACCAACGTCACTCTCCCTTGCATTAAACCTACCCAAACCCTAAGGGTTCCCACGTAACCCTAAGGACTCATTGCATGCATCTCGATTCATTCCATAAGAGGGGCCCCAATCCCTCTATGCTCACGGAGATAGGGTTGCCAAGAAGACAAGGGGCAATCAATCAACAAGGTCTCTCAGTGACCCTCCTCGACATCAAATCGAAGGAAGGCGAATCCGAAGACTCAAGAGTAGTTTAGGGTTTCCTTTTGTAAAAGTAGATAGGTGGAAGTCCAAAGGAAAATGTTTCCCCACCCCCTATTAAAATGTATTTCAATTCTATTGTATTTCAAACCCAGAATTTAATGTACTTCTTTATTTTTATGAATGAATGTATGAATGGCTGAAGATTCCCACTTGACGGTAAAGTGTCTACATACAGGGGCAAACCCCCTATCTCCAAAAGTGAGCTGATACATCATGTTTAGTTTCCCCCCTTTTAAAAAGGGGCACCTTAGAGCATGCATTGCATAAAGACTTGTCAAGGTCAAACACTGACTCTTTCCTTTTGCTGGTTATAGGTACCTTCCCTCCTCCCCCGACCTTACAAGCATGGAATTGCTTACTCTTGATACGTTAACTCAGTTACTAGCAGAAACAAGAGGAGTCAAGCATAAGATGACTGAAATGGAAGGCATGCTTTCCTCACTCTTATCTCACACAACCCAAGAGCAAGTAGAGTCCTTGCGGGCCCAAACCCATGATGGACGAAAAAGGACGAAGAAAGAAGATCATGACTATGCCGCCACCATTGCTTCCCAACGACCTCCCCGGGCCGAGGGCCTTGCTCGCATGCCTTCCAAACCAACCCCTAACCAAACACAAGAATTATATGACCTTCCCTTCGGATATCATCCCAACCCTTTTGGCTCTGCCACCGAGAATGGTCCCATTCTGAAACATAGGACCCGAAGCCCTTTCAATTCCCGAATCATCCACCCAGCTGCTACCTCACCAAAACGTGGTCCCCAATCCTCTAAGACATCTGCAATACCTCCTCGGACTAGGCGAACAAGTGGGAAGAAGCGAACATTTACAAAACTCGCGTGCTCACAGACCACGGTCTATTTTGGCCTCTTAGCAGCTGGGTACTTGAAACCTATACCTGCTCGACCCCAGCCCAATCCTCTGCCTCATTACTTCAAATCTACAGCAAGCTGTAAGTATCATTCGGATAGCCAAGGACACGACACTGAAGATTGTTTGGCCCTCAAGCATAAGATTCAAGACCTGATAGATAATAAGATTATTGGGATACGTCCGGCAAATCCTTCTCCGAACAGCTCTACAAACCTTCCACTGGACCATGCTGTCCACATCATTACAAGGTTTGGTAACAACAAGGTTTGTTTTGCTGCATGCCAAGAAATATATTACAAGGACGGGAAGGAAATGGAATGCGAAGATGCCTGGTCACGATGTAACCCTGATGAGATGCCGACCCCCGAAGACAAACTTGTATACGAGTCAGTGAGGAAAATTGATGAGGAGCTGTCCAAACTCCGTAATAAGAATTCCCCATTGTGTATACCTGAGGAGCTTCAAGCCCCAGTTGGAGGTAGAGCAGAAAGCCCCAGGCACGACCTATCGAGCTGGACGAGTACGAATCGCCCGAGTGGTTTGTTAGAGAGACTCCGGAGCAAACAAATGAAGGCCAAACAATCAAGAAGGCCGACGATTACATCATCACCGCCAACTCACTTGGAACTCCGGGAGAAGCATCTACCTATCCTGCCTTAGCTGAAAATCTCAACCGTGGATGGAATGCAGACAAGGGCACAGGCCCAAGACCTTACTAGAAATGGGTTCTTCGCACGAGCGTACAAGAGAGGGTCGTTTTCACCCACTTTCTTTCTATCCCTTTTACTCTTTGTTTTCAAATTAATGTCTACATTTTCTTATTAAGAACTTGATGCTTTCCGTAAACATAATAATAATAATCAAATGAAAGTCTTTTATTCCATTGCTGTTGTCTTGTCCTCCCTGGGAATAGTGACTACTTTCTACGCAAGGGGCATGGTTTGTCTTATGGAATGATCCAACTTGAAGGGATGATAGCATGAGTTGACCACTCGCCAAATGATCAGCCTTCCACACAGAGAGAGAATAAGGATGAGTGAGGATACTACCCAAAGGCAGCACTTGCAAGACTCTGAGGTTAAGTGATGTGTGGCCAGTTTATCAAAATGAAAAGAAGTCATCTTTCATTCCCCCACATATAAAAAATAAATAACTGAGTAAATGACTAAATGCGCTCATCTTCCCCTTTGCTTAACCCCTAGTGCCTCGCGGAAAGCGAAAATTTTCTTTGTTAACCCTGATCCGAGACTGTCCTCCCCACACTGGGGCAGACAATAGTTGAGAACTCTAGGAGTGGTGTCCACCTCTATCATGTTAGGATAGTGTTGAAAAATTCTATGGATCAAGCAATTTAATTCAAAGTGAAGAGAGGGCCTCATTTCATTTCCCATACAGTCAAAAGCAACCCCTTGCCAAACCCGTTGAGTCATCTATCCTTTCTTAACAAAACCCCAACCTAGGGATCACTGCCCACATTGGGTATATTGAACTTCCAAGGAAAAGGTTTAAGGGAAAAGGGTTAAAGAATTGTTCCGTTTCGTAAAAGAAAAGAAAAGAAATAGAAAGGAAAAAAGCAAAAGAAAGAAGTTGCCAAGGGGCAAGAGGCCAAAAAAAAAAAAAAAAAAAAAACTGATTCTAAAGAAAGGCCTGAAAAAACAATTATGAATGAATTATCTTCAAAGGCATATAAGAAGATCAAATGAGAAGAAAGTTATGTCTATCTCAAAATGGTATATAGAAAAGGGTGAAAGAGCAAGGTTATTTTCACCTTGATAAATATGTGGTCAAAAGCAAGAAGGAAATTTAAAGGTATCCTAGGTTACAAGGAAACCCAGTAGAAACAATAGGTTTGAGCCTTTACCCTTTCTTGCAAAACCCTGAAACCATGGCCTACATTACAACCCTATTAAAGTCCCCTCTGATTGAAAATAGATTGCTTGATCTGAATGAGTTAGGTCCGCTGCCAAAGCTAAAAACAAAAACAATGGATGCTAATCCTACTGAAAAAACAATTAAGGACAGTTTGGATCTAAACCCTGCTGAAAACAACATTGAATTTGAGCCTACATATTCCGTTGTTTCTAAAACCCCATAACCTAGCCTACATTACGGTCCTAAACAAAGTCTTCTCGGATTGAAATGACTGGCCACCTATCGCTCTGCCAAAGGTCAGGTAAGTTGTTGCTAAAATCCCGAGAGTCGAGGGTCTCAGCCCAATAACCCTATACACTAACCTTAAGATAGAAAGTGGGAGGCAGTCAAGAGGTTGAGAAAGGTTCGAAGTGCTATCATCCAATCAAGATAGGGTTAAGCCAAAGGAGAGGCCAAACCCCGAAGATAAGGGAGTTACCATTCCCAAGGCTACAAGTCTAACAGCACCCCGTGTCATTCTATTAACATATTTCTAACCTGTACATATGTCTATAAAAAAAAAAAAAAAAATCAGCATGAGCTTTGCACATATAGGATATAACTCCCTGTAGAAATAGAAGTCACCAACATCAACTCATGTAACAAATATCTAACATCATCATATATCTGCTCATATGCCTAGCTGTTAAGATCGTAAATGCATCTGTTTATTCATACTTCTAAGTACCATAAACATTCATCTTTGTACAAAATATCAGAATAAAACTGTCTAACATAAATACAACTCAGGGACCAGGGGCAAAAGAATATCAGAATCTCTACAAGGGGCATCAATCACAGGTCAAAATCAATATCATCTGGATCACAATCCCCGAAACCCAGCATCGGAGAGGAGGATAACTACTCGAAGCACCACCATCCTGCAAGGAGGACAGAACCGAAATCAGCTGCATATAAAAGGAACTAAGCAATAGCAGAGCAATAAGGAGCAATGAGAGAATAACTTACCCCCCCACCACCCATCTGAGACAACCGAGCCGTCAGAGAAGCTACCTCGGCCTGATACTGGTCCCTCTCCATCTGGTACCGATCTCTCTGGTCTCTCACAGCAGTAAACTCAGCCTGGGGCACATATCCTCCAGCTCGGCGCCACAAGTCAACCACCTCCTGGCCAACAGCATACCCACCGACTACTACCTCGAACCGGGTGAAGGCACCAACCGAATGGGCTCCAAAGTGCGCAGCGTAATCCGTATCCAGAGGAAGCAAGAACTCGGCACCTGGTTGACGCTCCTGGTAGGGGATGGGCACTCCGGCCACCAGAGCTCCAAACATATACTCTGGCGGAGCCCCTGCTGATCGAAACTCCTCATGAAACTGTCTCTAGTGCCGCTCTCCAAGGTAGGACTCCCAGGTTTCATCACTAAGAAAAGCAGCTCTCGACAAGGACAACGGGACAAGGTACCGGATGGTCTCGTAATGAACTGATCTAATGAAGGGTCGCCAGGTCACATCTCTCGCCTCAATCAGCTCCAGGTTAGCCCGAAGCGTCATAAAGTCAGTAATCTCCGATCGTTGGGCTACCCAGTCACGAGACCACCTCAAAGCACGAGGATAGAGATCATCCTCAACGACTGCAGGGCGATGCACCGGCAGGTACTCGTAACTCCACCAGACAAGAAAGGGCCAAAAGCTAGTCATGCTGCCCTAACGAGAAGAAGTCCGAACCCGCATCGATCGAAGAAAGCAGCCAAAAGAAAAGGACCCCCAGTCCAACTCAGGCAAAGCTCCCAGATCGGCTACTATACTCACCAAACGACACGGCACGAGTGACTTGTTGTTGTTGCAGAAGCAGCTAAAGATGATGTACAACACAAGTCGCCGTCTCATGAGGTCTCGCCTGGCAGGCGACGGCTCAGTAGCAAAAGTGCGCTCACCCTGACTAATCCAAGAGACTGGGAAGGCAGAACGCTCAGGTTGAGGCAAATCCAACAGCAAATAGGCCTCGTCCCTGCTGACCGGGTGCAAGGTGATCCGCCGGCCGACAAAGGAGAGTCCTGTAATAATCGCCCAATCTTAAGGAGTAAGGCCTAACTCGAAGCCGACGAAATGGAAGGTCCCAATCTCCCCGAACCACCGCTCAACCAATGCCAGTACCAAACGCCGGTTCAGGCGGTTAGCCTGTTATCCCATAAAAGCGCCAAACCCGATCTCTGCCAAGAAGGCGCGGTATGATGGGGCAGCCTGTTGCATGGTCACAAACACTTGATGAACAGCCCCTCGGAAAGCTGTGTGTACCCGCGGAGGTGGTAAATGCTGTCTGGAATATACACTAGGGTGATAGGCCAGATCCCCGAGAGGTGGGACATCTGGTATCTGCAAGTCTCCCAAGTCGGCGTCTGTCTGCCTATGCCTGGAAGAGGCTCTCCCATAGCCGGTCACTTGGTCCCCAAGGCCCGGTACCTCCTCCTCGGCGTCAACCTCCTCAGCAAAAGCCTACTCAACAGGAGGAAAAGGGTCGACAGGTAGCCTACTCCCCTACCCGCTCTGGCTCGATGAGGATCATCCGGCGGATCGTCGACTACCTCTGGATCGACTGGAACCGCCAGCAGAATCGGTCCGGGCTGCCTTCCCCGAATGGCGTCTCCTCTCGGAACCATCATCACCTGCGTCTGCCATCCTGAAAAAGGTAAGCCAAGGTAAGTGATGTAAATATACCATCCATGCAGTTTAAATAACAATAAAATAAAACAAACAAATAACACAAAACAAATAAAAGATTTTGAATAACAAATCAAAAACAAAATTTTCACACATCTTGATTTTCCAACTCCAAATCACGTCTCAAGGGTTCTCTGCCTTTTCCCTTCAAAAAGATTCTGTTTCTAAAATTTTAACCAACTCTTTTCATAATTTCTAAAAATTTCGGCAGACTCCCGTTTAAAAGTGGCCCCTACAACGCCCATGACATCAACACAAAACACGAAATATGCACCTTCCTACGTCACAATCACATAACAATGGCACCCGTGCACAATTTCTAATTTTTCAAAATTTTCAAAACTCATGTTTTATTTTTCAAATAAATCAATGGTTTTCAAAAAAGCTCCCAAAAATTTTTCAAAATCACCTCAAATGTTTTCAAAATATTCCTGCATTTTTCCAAATTTCGAACTTCAAAAATTTCATCAATTTCTTGAATTTTCTAATTTTTTCTAATTTTCTAAATATTTTTCTATTTTTTGAAAAATCAAAAATTCACCGAGTTTTCAAAAAATCCCGAAACTTCATACGGTTGTCCAACACATTTTTCTAAGTCACATTGCACAAAAACATGGCCAGAAAACCCATTACCCATGCCTGTAGGAACAAATTTCTCATTCCTGCAGAAAACCCCCTTCACACATTTACATATAATCGCTCAAATTCAAACAAACAACCATCAAATTGCAAAAACAACATCACCAAAGTGTTCAAAGCATATCAAAACATCAATTTTCACTATTCACATGATTCAAACGAAGTTCTACACATCAAAATCAACAAAATTTGAAAACTCACCTTTTGGAAGTTCTTCGGCGAAATCTTCACTTTCGGCGACTTTTCCGGCGACGTGGACTCCCTCCGTCAATCACCCGTGGTCCCCAAGGAATGCTTCTTCAAGGTTCAAGTCGGTTTCCACTTGAAAACTCTCGGATTCTCCAAAAACTCTTCAAATCCCGTGGGTGTTCGAACCAGAAATTTTCTAGTTTTTAGCCTTAGGCCTGGCGCCACTAGCAGAGGCGCCAGTTGATTTTTACCAAAGGCGCCACTGCTAGTGGCGCCAGGTATAAATTCTGGGCAGTTTTGCCCTTTTTCCCGCCAAAACTAGTTTTCAAAGGCTTTTTTGGCCCGTTATCTGTTTTCGACCCACGTTGTCGAAAGGTTTTCAATGTCCGTCCCTTCGACTGCCTCGCGGTCAACATGGGACTCTTACTCTTATCGTTTTCTGTCTTTGACAAGCAAAGACAGAAAAAGAGGGGCAGTTGTAAGCACCCCATTTTTGACCGCTCGGCAGTCTACACTCCGTCCAGACTTGTTTTCAAGTCATTATGGACATATTCCAATCGAATCCAATCCTCTAGCCCAAATTCCGTCTTTCGATCACTTCGCGGGCCTGTCAGGCCCAAATAGAGGCAAAATGACCAAAATGCCCTTAGGGGCATTATCCTTTCTTATTCCAATTTCAATCTCCCTCTCGAGACAGTTTATTCCTCGAGACGGTCCGAGTAGCAAAACTACTCACAAAACCGTCAGAGTGGCGGAAACACTCACAAAACTGTCAGAGTGGCGGAAACACTCACAAAATCGTCAGAGTGGCGGAAACACTCACAAAACCGTCAGGGTGGCGGAAACACTCACAAAACCGTGAGGGTGGCGGAAACACTCACAAAACCGTCAGAGTGGCGGAAACACTCAAAACCCAGGCACGTCTCTTTCGAGACGATAAGACCCCTTTCCAATCCCACTCTCGAGACAGTTTATTCCTCGAGACGGTTCCAATCCAGGCACGTCTCTTCAAAGACGATAAGACCCCTTTCCAATCCCTCTCTCGAGACAGTTTATTCCTCGAGATGGTCTGAGTAGCAAAACTACTCATAAAACCGTTAGAGTAGCGGAAATACTCACAGAACCGTTAGAGTAGCGGAAATACTCATAGAACCGTTAGAGTAGCGGAAATACTCACAGAGCCGTTAGAGTAGCGGAAATACTCAACCGTTAGAGTAGCGAAAATACTCCCAAATCATCAATCCCGTTAGAGTAGCGAAAATACTCACAGAGCCGTTTGAGTAGCGGAAATACTCAACCGTTAGAGTAGCGGTAATACTCACAGACCCGTTAGAGTAGCAGAAATACTCACAGAACCGTTAGAGTAGCGGAAATACTCTCAAATCATCAACCCCGTCCGAGTAGCGAAAATACTCACACCGTTAGAGTGGCGGAAACACTCAAAACCCAGGTCAACACCAGTGTCTGTTAGCTCACTTCGGTGAAAAATGACCAGACTACCCTTAGGACCTTTTTCGAGACTTTTCGGTCAAGATGATCATTTTGCCCCTAGGCATCCGAATGCCCCGGGAACCACACCGGCTCTGGGTATCAAATCGGTAATGTCCCGAGAATACTTTTAATAGTATTCTCGACCTTCCTTTACCTTTCCGGACCATTCCGAGTCAGCTCCGACAAACCCGGTACAAAATGACCGTTTTGCCCTTGGAGGGCAGGTCTCCTTCTTCGACCACACCGGCTCTGGGTATCAAACCGGTAATGTCCTGAGAATACTTTTTATAGTGTTCTCGACCTTCCTTTACCTTTCCAGACCATTCCGAGTCAGTTCCGGCAAACCCGGTACAAAATGACCGTTTTGCCCCTAGAGGGCAGGTCTCCTTCTTCGACCACACCGGCTCTGGGTATCAAACCGGTAATGTCCCGAGAATACTTTTTATAGTGTTCTCGACCTTCCTTTACCTTTCCGGACCATTCCGAGTCAGTTCCGGCAAACCCGGTACAAAATGACCGTTTTGCCCCTGGTGGGCCAGTCTCCATTTCCGACCACGCTGGCCCTGGGAATAAAACCGGAAACCTCTGGGAATATTCTAAATAATGTTTCCAGATCCCAAGTCTTCTTCCGGGACAGTTTGAGTCTGTCCTGGCAGTTTTCCGATCCGATTGACCGTTTTGCCCCTAAAGGCTCGGTCAACCTTTCCGACACATCCAATCCTCACTTTTCAAGTCAAATACCTCCAGGACACTATTTTAAGTGTTCCTGCTCCTTTCCAGCCTTCCGAGTCACTCCCGGCTCCTTCAAATCATTCCCGGACTTTCCGGAGTCACTCCTAGTGAAGCCAGGCTAAAGTTTACATGGTAGTCACTAGTACAGGCGCCCAAATCTAGTCAAAGATACGTTGCTTGCCGACCTTAATTGTTTCCTAAATGGCTGGCGCCACTCCTAGTGGCGTCAGTATAAATTTTGCCCTGGCGCCACTACAACAGGCGCTAGGCTTGTCCTCCCTCTATAAATACAGAGCCTCGTTCAACGTGAAAGGGGTCTGCAAACTTAACCTAGAAATCACACAATTCGATATACAGAGCTCGAGCAACTCAAAAACCCTAGCCTCCCTAGGTTTCCCAAACCCTAGCCACCCTACACAAACCCTAGCCTCCTATACACTCATATACACCCCCATACACTCATACCCTAACCTTCAACCATCCTTGGAAGACTTGAAGAGCGGCCATCCAAAGCTTGAAGACAACCCTTGAAGACTGAAGGTGAAGATCAAGACAAAGACCGAAGACCGAAGACCGAAGATCGAAGACTGCACGGCGCGCAAAATAAACAAGAAACAAGTTAGGCTTTCTCTTTAATTTTCTGCACTTCCCCCCTCTCTCTTCTCTCTCCAACCCACTTGGGTTTTCTCTATTTTAATCCCCCATCTCTTTCCCCCCCTTTCTTTGCATGCTTGAAACAAGGGGATTCCCGTTCCATGTGTAGGATTGGACTATGGGAGAGTCACCGTGTCGGGGGCTTTCTTCTAGTCTAACCAAAGACCACGTGGGTCCGGCCCCCTTGATTATGTGGTGAAGCCTTAGCCTTGTATGTTCACGACCCCAAATTGCATTGTGCATATCATAGTCTTGCATCTTCCAAAATTCGTTTTCCAAAAGTTGTTTTCAAAAATCGTTTTCAAATTTGTTTTTCAAAATTGCATCAAAATCTCTTTTTCAAAAACTTTGTTTTCAAAACCGCTTTCTTAAAGTGGTTCTAGCTCTCTTATGGCTAGAATCGCTTTAGGAAAGTGAGATGTTTTTACACCTTCTAAAACTCTCTTTTCAAAAATCCCTTCCTAAAAATCTCTTTTTCAACATACTTTCCTAAAACTCTCCTCTTCAAAATTGTTTTCTAAAAACTCCCTTCCAAAATCTCTTTTTCAAAACTCTCTTTTTCAACTCCTTTCCAAAACTTTCTTTCCTCAAAATTCACTTTCTAAAAACACTCCTTAAAAATCTTTCTAAAAACTCTCTTCCCAAAATCTTTCTTCTAGAAACTCTTCTCTAGGGTTTTCCTTCTAAAACTTGTTTCCAAAAAACACGCTTTCCAAAAACTCCCTCTCCAAGTTCACTTTCCAAAAACTCCTCCCTAGGATTCCCTTCTAGAAAACCTTCGTTTCCAAAAACGCGTTTTCCAAAAAAAAAAAATCTCTTTCCTTAGAGTCCAAGTCAAGCTTTAGAGCCCACAATTAGGAAACCCTAGTTTTCTTTCCAAAAACATGATTTTCAAACTTTGCCCCAAACCTATGTTTCCAAAATCTTTTGTTTTCTATATCAAAACTATACATGTTTTCAAAACCTATTTTCTATGTCAAAACTATAATTTTCCAAACCTAGGGTTTCTAGAATCCCTCTTTCCAAATCCTTGTCAAATCCTATCTTCCATTTAGGAAACCAAATCAAATCTCCCCGTTTAGGAAACTAGATCCGTCCTCCGTTTTTGGAAACAAAATCAAATCTTTTCTTTTAGAAACCAAATCCAATCCCTTCCTAGTCCAAACCTTTCCTAATTCAATTCCTTCCTAAACCATAAGTTTCCTAAACCTAAACTTTAAACATTTCCTTAAGTTTCAAAATCCAATTCTTTTCTAATTCAAATCCTTCCTAATCCTCCACTTTCCTAAATCTTAGGTTTCCAAAACTTGAACATAAAAATCTTTCCTAAATTTTAAGACTCAATTTTCAAGTCTTTCCTAATTCAACCCTTTCCTAAACCTTAACTTTTCAAACCTAAGTTTTCAAACTCTTCCTAAACTCAAAACTTTCCTAATCTCAAGATTTTCTAAAAATTCTAAAACTTTCTAAATCCTAAACTTTCTACATTTCAAATCTTTCTAAAATTCTAAGCTTCCTAAATTCAAAACTTTCTAAATTTGAAACTTTCTTAAGCTGAATTTTTCTAAACCTAAAACTTTCTAAATTCTAAACTCTCTTAAACTTCAAATCTTTCCAAATCTAAGACTTTTCTAAACTCAAAACTTTCTTAATTTAAGACTTTCTTAAGTTGAAACTTTCTTAATTCAAACACTTCCTAAGTTGAAAACTTTCCTTTTTCGAACCTTTCCTAAAATGAAATTTTCTTATTTTCAAAACTCCCTTGTTTTCAAAGCTTTCCAAATTCAAAACTTCCTTTTTTTAAAAAAAACATTTCTGAATTCATAACTTTCCGATTTTCAAAACTTTCCTAATTTGGGAACTTTCCTAATCTGAAAACCTTTCGTTTTTCGAAAACTTTCCTAAACCTAAAACTTTCTTAATTTCAAAATTTTCCAAAAATGAAACTTTCCAAGTTCGAAACTTTCCTAAATCGGGCCTTTCCTAATTCAAACATTTCCTAAATCCAATTTTTCTTAAATTCTCAAGTCTTTCCTAGGTCTCCTACCTTTTCCTAAGTCTAGGTTTCCTAAACCTCCATCTTTCCAAAACCAAGTCTCTCCAAAATCAATCTTTTCAAATCAAAGTCCAATTTTCTCAAATTTAATTTTCAATCTCCTCTTCCAATTTCAAATCCAATTCAATTTCCAATTCAATCTCTCAATCTTCCAATCCAATCTCTCTCTTCAAATCAATCCCTTTTCAATCGGACTCTTGTCCGAACTACGACTGACCTGATTCCCCCAAAGGGATACGTAGGCAACCTTCATAGGTGCGGTCACAATACTTTTCAAACTTTCAATTCCACCCTCATGGGTGTGATTTCCAAAATCTTTCCAAATCTCAAATTCCAATCTATTTTCAAAATTTCAATTTCAAAATTTCAATTTTCAAATTTCTACTTTCAATTTTCAAACTTTCCAATTTCAAATTCTATCCCTTCAAATCTATTTTCAAATCAAATCAATCTCTTTTTAAATCTATTTTTCAATTCTCTTAACTTGCACTTGCATATCATGCATCATGCTAAATTAGTTTTCAAGCATTGTTTTTCCAAAGTGAATGGGATTGAACTATAGTTAGTTAAAGACTCTCATAGGTGAATCTAGGGTAGATTGACATGTAGGTACCGAAAGGGCGGGGTAGGGTGATAGCTTAGTGCGTCTTCCCTACACGTAACCAACCTCTGAACCTAGATCACTGATTTCAAAGACCAAAACGGAGTTATTTTTCTAAAAAGGGCTAAATGTTTTCCAAAGGTTGCCAAACAACCTGTTTTCCTAAAAAACCCTCTCTTGAGGAGATATTTTCAAAATCGTTTTTCAAAACCTTAAGTGTAGTTTTCGGACTATGCTTAGTTTTTGGGTGACCTAACTCACCTTAATCAAGTTAGGTGGAGACTCCGAATCTTTTTCAAAAGCCCTTTATTCAAACCTAATTTTCAATTCAAACCTAATTTTCAATTCAAACCTAGTCGCACTCATTGTTCTAGGAGGGTGAGTTCTAACGAGAGAGTACAACATTTTTCCCGCTTGGGTAAGTATTCCTCGGGCGCGAAAAATCTGGGCGCGACAAAAGACAATTTGGCATGATTAGGTGCCTTCTAGTCGATTTCGGGCTAATTCCAAGACCCTCCAATCAAAATGACCATTTTGCTCCTAAATAGCCGAGCGTCCGGGGAACCACACCGGCTCTGGGTATCAAACCGGTAACCTCCTAGGGATGCTTCTGATAGTATGCCCAGCCTTCTGATGCATTTTTGGATCATTTCGAATTAATTCCAGCAAGCTCGATGCAAAATGACCTTTTTGCCCTTGGTGGGCCCTGTCGCCTTTTCCAACCACGCCGGCTCTGGGTATCAAACCGACAACCTCCTGGAACATTCTATCTAATGATTCCAAGCCTCAACCATTCTTCTGGGACATTCCAAGTCCATTCCAGTAGCTTTTCTGCCCGATTGACCGTTTTGCCCCTAATGGCCCTGTGAACTCTTCCAACACATCTTGACATTATTTTTTAAATCTACTACCCCCGATACACTATTGCAAGGGTTCCTATCCCTTTCTGGCCCTCTAGGCCATTCTCAGCCCTTTAAATCATTCCTGGACTTTCTGGAGTTACTCCTAGTGAAGTCAGGCTAAAAATTACATGGTAATCACTAATACAGGCACCCAAATCTTCTAAAGATACGTTGCTTGCCAACCTTAAACATTTCCTAATTGGCTGGCGCCACTCGGGATTTTTGGTCTGGCGCCACTGCAATAGGCGCCAGTTTACTCTTCTATCTATAAATACAGAGTCTCCTTCAGCATGAAAAGGGTCCGCAAACACAGTGCAAAAACTCTGTTGATCAATATACAGAGCACGAAGCCCCTTTAAACCCTAGCTCTCTTTAGGTTCTCCAAAACCTAGCCTCCATATACAAAACCCTAGCCCCTATGCACTTAACTCTAGCTCACATACGCTCTTATACACTCATGTATGAACCTCCAAAGCCTCCATTGAAGACTTGAAGTGTTGCAACTCGAAAGCTCCTGAAGACCAAAGCAAGCTCTCAAAGGCCGAAGTAAAACAAAGCAAGTGCGCAAGCAAAACAAAACAAATAAAGCAAGCAAAACAAAGAAGACACAAGGTAGGCTTCCTATTTACGTTTACGCAATTCCCCCCTCTTTCTTCTCTCTCCTAACCCACTTGAGTTTTTTTCTATTTTAACTCCTATCTTCTACCCCTCTTTCTTGCATGCATGAAACAAGGGACTCCCCTGTTCATTTGTAGGATTAGGCTATTGAAAGTCACCGTGTGGGGGGCTTTCTCTTAGTCTAACCAGAGACCACGTGGGTTCAGCCCCCTTGATTATGTGGTGAAGCCTTTAACCTTGTACGTTCACGACCCCAACTTGCATTGTGCATATCATGATCATGCATTTCTCCAAAACTTGTTTTCAAAACTTGCATTGAAAATCGTTTTCAAAACTGGCATTAAATCTTCTTTTTCCAAACTTATTTTCAAAATAACAATCCTAAGATGATTTTAGTTTTTCCATGGTTAGGGTTGCTCTAGGAAAGTGTTACATTTAAAGTGACTTTCATGGTCCATATTTTTAAATCTTTATTGTTTTCAAAACCATAATCCGAGAATGGTTCTAATCCCTCCATGGTTAGAATCGTTGTAGGAAAGTAGGATATTTTTAGATACTTGTAAAAGTCCAAATTCAAATCCTCTTTCCAACATTGTTTTTTACACCCTCTCCAAAATCTCTTTACAAAACTCCTTTCCAAAACTCTCTTCAAATTTACTTTCCAAAAATCTCTTTCCTAAAAATCACTATTTCCAAAAAATCTATTTTCCAAAATTCCTTTTTCTTAGAGTTCAAGTCAAGCCCTAGAGCCATGGTTAGGAAACCCTAAGTTTCTCTCCTAAAACATAATTTCTAATCTTTCCTTAAAACATATATTTCCAAAATCTCTATTTTCTACATCAAATCTTAGATTTCCAAAATCGTTTTTCCTATACCAAAACTATGGCTTTCCAAACCTAAGTTTTCCAAAATTCCTTTTTTCCAATTCTATGTCAAATCAAATCTTCCGTTTTTGGAAACTAAATCAAATCTTCCGTTTTGGGAAACTAAATCAAATCATCTATTTTTTAAAATAAAATCCAATATTTATTTTAGGAAATAGAAATCAAATCTTTCCTAACCCAAACTTTTTCGAATTCTAAAACGTTCCAAATTCCAAATCTTTCTCAAACCTAATCAACTCTTTTCTAACAAGGAAACTATTCCAAATTTGAAACTTTCTTAAGTTGAAACTTTCTAATTTCAAAACCTTTCATAATTTGAAACTTTCATGAAATGAGACTTTACTAAAACGGAACTTTCCTATTTTGAAACTTTCCTAAATCCAAGATTTCCTAAATCTAATATTTCTTAAACTCCAACTTTCCAAATCTTCCAAGTCCAACATACAAGTCAAATCTTTTTTAAAACCCTTCCAAGTCAAATTAAATCTTTCTTAAACCTCAAGTGTTTCCTAAGTCCTATCTTTCCTAAGTCTAGGTTTTCCAAAATCAAACTTTTCAAAATCAAGCTTTTCAAGTTCAAGTCAAGTTAATTCAATTACATGCTTCAACCCTAGATTATCTTAAGTCCTAGGATGTCTAGACCATAGTTTGACCCTAACCCTAGAGTTAGGAAGCTTCCAACTCTTCTCCAAAAATTCTTTTCTAAACCGAGATGGTTTTTCAAATGTCAATTCAAGTCAAGATGTTTTCAAAACTCTGTTTCCAAATCAAGTTCAAAGTCAATTCTAAGGTCAATTTCAAATCTTGAAGTTCTATTTTAAATCAAAGTCTAATCTTTTCAAATCTTCTAAGTCAATTTCAAATCAAAGTTTAATTTTTAATCTTCCAAATCCAAGTTCCAAATCAAACACTTTTTAAACCAAATTTTCTATCGGACTCTTGTCCGAACTACAACTGACTTGATTCCCAAAAAGAGATACATAAGCAACCCTCATGGGTGCGGTCATAACCTTTTTCAAACTTCCAATTTCATAACTTTTCTTAAGTTTCCAATTCCATAATTATTTTCAAACTTCCAATTCCATGATCTATTTCAAGTTTCTAATTTCAAAATCTATTTTCAAATCTTCAATTCCAATTTCTAAAACTTTCTTTCCAATCTCAAATCAAGTCTTTATTTCAAATCTATTTTCACAATTGAATCTTCTTTTCAAACCTACTTTCAAAAATCAAATCCTCTTGTCAAGTCTATTTTCAAAATTAAATTTTAATTCTTGCACTTGCATATCATGCATCATATCAAACTTCTTTTCAAAGTTCTTTTCTAAAGTGGATAGTATTGGACATATATTAATCAAAGACTCTAAATGAGTGAACCTAGGGTGAATAGACATGTAGGTATCGCAAGGACAGGGTAGGGTGATGGCTTAGTGCGTCTTCCCTACACGTAACCAACCTCCGGACTTAGGATCACTGTTTTCGAAAGACTAAAAAAGGAGTTATTTTCGAAAAGGGCTTAAATTTTTTCGAAGGTTGCCAAACAACCTATTTTCTTGAAAACGCTTTCTTGAGAAAGTTTTCAAAGTATTTTTCAAAAAACTCTAAGTGTAATATTTGGATTGTGCTTAGTTTTTAGGTGACTTAACTCACCTTAATCAAGTTAAGTGGCGACTCCAAATTGTTTTTCAAAAGCTCTTATTTAAAATCAATTCAAACCTAGTCACACTCATCCTTCTAGGAGGATGAGTTCTAACGAGAGAGTACTGAGTTTTTCTCACATTCCAAAGACTACCTGATCTCGTGAAGCTGCTAGGTGGACTTATCGTCTGAGGAATCAACTTTATTAAAAGACGTGTTGAATAACAGACATTCTTCATTGGCGGGCTAGCAGGAGCCAAAGGTGAACCATTCTGCCATCTTGGGGACTTGGGTTCTATTATGGTCTATGGGTTTGAAGGGACTTACCGTACTGAAGAGTTTTCTCAAAAAATGTGCCGGACTGGATGGACTTGTTGCCTGAGTGATCAAATTTTTTGAAAGGCGTGCCAGATTTGATCTAGATTGGAATTGGATTTGAGATTGAAATGGCGACTTACTGTCTCTAGGAAGACGTGCCAACTTGACTTAGACCAAACGATGCCCCAAGGCATTTTGGTCATTTTGCCTCTATTGGGCCTAATGAGCCCGTGAAGCGATTGACTGACTAGCTTGAAACTGGAAGACTAGTTTTGACTTGAATGTGTCTGTGTTTGTTTAAATGTGAGTTTGGTTAGACCGAAAATTGCCGAGCAAGCAAAAATGGGGTGTTTACAACAATGAGTAAGGGAGAAAAAGAAAGCTTCAAAAGTTATGCCCTTAAGTGGAGAGAAGCAGCAGCACAAGTCTATCCTCCTCTAGAAGAAAGGTGTATGTCCAACTGTTCGTGCACACCTTCTCAAGCATATACTACGAAAAGCTCTGTACAAGTGTTGGGAAAAACTTCTCGAAACTTGTCATGCAAGGGGAGATGATAGAGAACAGTCTCAAAATGGGAAGGATTACAGATCCCTATGCAAAAACTAGAGAAAGTTCTGCTAACATAGCAAAAAAAAAAAATGGCCACTACAAGGGGGAGTAATAAAAAAGGAAGGTGAGGTGTCTGTCATCTTGACCATTCAACGACGACAATACCATCAATCACTTCAGTCACATCCTATCTTACCCATACTCACTCTAACCATGCCCGTGCAAACACGTAACTTTGGCCCTACTGGGGCACGTCCCAACTTCAATAGGCCGGTCTGACGCATCCGTACCTTTGATACCTTGGCTTGCACCTAGACCAAGGCCTACCATAACCTCTTAAAAAATAATATACTAAAGCCCATACCGGCCGGTTCATTGCTAAGCCTTCTACCTCCAACCTTCAATAGCGCTCTCACTTAGGAATATCATTCAGGAGGACAAGGGCATGATACTGAAAGTTGCTTCTCCCTCAAGCACAAAATCCAAAACCTGATAGACAACAAAACCATCAACATACAATCGGTAAACCATACTCCTGCTCCTAATGTAACCACAAATCCTCTACCAAACCACACTATTAACCTGATACTAGAGGAAATAGAAGAGGATGATGGGCTAGAAGAGGTCATGATTGAAGATTACAAGAGAGATTAAGAGATTGATGAAGAGAGCAACTATGAAGAGGAATTCCCACCATGCCCAATCTATCTCCATAATCCAAATGAAATACATGATCCCTATGAATGGCCAATTAAGGCGTCCATACCCGTGGAGGAGATCCTCAACGGATACATGATCAGTGATGGTTGGAACGATGAGTTCTTACACCCTAGGTATATTGCGGTTAAATGCCACCTATCAGAAAATCCTTGGCTCGTGACTGAATTCAATTATAAAGACGTAGGCTGGGGACCTAAAGAGCCAAAAGCACCAGTGGAGCCGTTCAAGCTGGAAGGAGGTGAGCTAGCTAACCTGTTTCTCGGAGAAGTCAAAGAGGTAATAAAGGAAAATAAAAGGGTCAAAGAAGTTGATAACTGCACCATCACCGTCAACTCACCCAAAGCCCTAAAAGAAGCCCCTGCCTGCCTTGCTTGGTCCAAGGATCTCAATGATAGATGGAACATCAAGGATGTGTGCATCATTCCAAAGCCCAACTAAGAGGGTTCTCTTTAAAGCATACAAGAGAGGGGTGTTTTCACCCGCTTTCTTTCTATCCCTTTTATTTTATCCCTTTGAATTTATGTCTGCATTCCCATAAGGACTCTATGCTTTTTCATTGAAATAATAAAAAGATAGCTTTTCATTCAAATGCTATTATCTCATATTCTTATGAATGGTGAATGGTTTCGAAAAGGGGTGCGTTCTATCTTATGGAAGATTTGCCTTCAGGGGTGTGATAGCATGAGTTAGCCACTCGCTGAATGATCAACTTTTCGAAAAGAAAGAGAATAAGGATGAGTGAGGAGACCACCCAAAAAGCAGCACTTACAAGACACCAAAGCTAAGTGATGGGTAGTCAGTCTATCAAGATGAAGAGGAGCCATCTTTCATTTTTCAAAAAATAAGAATGTATATGCGATTGCTTAACCTACTAGTGCCTTGTAAAAAGCAAAAGATTTCTTGTCGACCCCAATCCAAAACCATTTCCCCACACTGGGGCAAACAGATAATTGAGGACTTGGCAAAAAAAGTCGCTTAACTTCTATCAAGCCAAAGCAATGTGAAGGCTCTACGAATCAAGCAATCTAGCTCAAAATGAAGAGAGACCCTCATTTCATTTCCCATATAGTAAAAAACAACCATTTTTAAACCTATTGAGCCGGTTATGTTCCTTCCAATAAAACCCCAACCTAGGGATCACCGCCCCTAATGGGCTTAGAATGAAATACGAAAAAAATATATCTAAGGAAAGGGAGTTATGGAAGTATCTGCCTCACAAAAAATAAAAATTAGAAAGGGGCCTTAAGGAGATCAACAAACAAGCCACACGAAAGGATAACTCATTACATGCCATCTTGAAGGGCATGTAATAAAAGGCAAGAAAGTGTCGCACCCTGGTTTTTAGCCAAGCCCTTTCGGCTCCGAAAGAAGTACAAAACTCTGTTATTAGAACTCATTCTCCGAGAAGGACGAGTGCGACTAAATTTTAATTTGGAATTGAATTAACTAAGGGCTTTCTCAGAAAAATAGGAGTCGCCACCTAACTTAATTAAGGTGAGTTAGGTCACCTAAAACTAAGTATAATCCAGAGATTACACCTAGGATCTTAGGAAAAAGTTTTGGAAAAACTCCCTCAAGAAAGGGTTTTTAAGAAAATAGGTTCTTTGGCAACCTTTGAAAAGTTTTAAGCCCTTTTTTGAAAATAACTCCATTTTGGTCTTTCAAAAACAGAAATCTAAGGTCCAATGGCTGATTATGTGTAGGGAAGATATCCTAAAATCATCATCCTACCCCGCCTTTTCGGTACCAACATGTCTAATCACTCTTTGTTCACTCATTAGAATAATCAGTTACCATCATTCTCTTAATATCGACTTTAGAGTTTTAGAAAATGGGGTTTGGTCATCACGTTTTGGATGAATGAAGCATGATGCAAGTTTTAAGGAAACTATTTGAAAGCATGAAAGTTTTGAAGGAATTTGAAACAGGGATCTTAAATTGATGGAGAGTTTTGAAAAAGGACTTGAGTTGAAATAAAAGTTATGACCACACCATTATAGGTTGCCTACATATCTCATTTGGTGAAAATCAGGTTATTCGTAGTTTGGGCAAGAGCCTGATGGAAAATAGGCGCATTAGGGCAATTGGAATGTTTGAAAATGCTTTAAGGTCTTTGGAGATATTGGAAGACACTTTGTGGTCTTTGAGAAGAGAGGACTTGAGACTTTTGATTTGAAATTGGATATTGGAATGTTTTTGGAATAGAACTTGAAGGTTTTTAAAGGTGCTCTTGAAATGGGATTTTGAAAGTGTTTTGGAATGTTTTTTACCATAACTTGAGAGAGTATCAAAAATGTTTTGAAGTCTTGTTTTGAAAACCTTTGAGGTAGGGTTTGGAAATGCTTTAATAAACTTGTCTTTGAAAAGCTTTTGAAATTGGTTTTCAAAAACACTTAGGGCTTTGAAACCCTAGTATGGACAATCTTGAAGGTTATACTTAATGTATCACCTTCCTTTGGAATCCCTAACCATAAAAGGGGTAGGGACACCTTAGGGTTATGAGTTTTTGAAAACATTTTTCAAAAATAGCCTTTGAAAAATGTTAAGTGTCTAGCTATTTTAGTTGAGACAAGTGTAAGAGAACTTCTCGGAGACATTTTTGAAAATAGAGTGAGGGAATGTTTGAAAAGGTTTTGGAGTTGATTTTAGAAATCTTAAGAGAATAAGATGGTTTTTAAGTGGAAGGATCATTTGAAAGGGGTCCTTGAATTGGTACTTTGAAGCTTACTAACCTAGGTTGGGTTGACCTAGGATTAAGGTGACCTAGGATTCACTAACCAAGGTTAAGTTAACATAGGGTTAAGGTTACCTTGGGTTAACGAACTAAGGTTAGGTTAACCTAGGGTTAAGGTGACCTATATTTAACTAACTAAGGTTGGGTTAACCTAGGGTTAAGTTGACCTAGGGTTAACTAACTATGGTTTGGTTAACCTAGGGTTAAGGTGACCTAGGGTTAACTAACTTAGGTTAGGTTAACCTAAGGTTTGGTTGAACTAAGGTTAGACCACTAGGGTTAGGTCAACCTAGGGTTAACTAACTAAGGTTAGGTTAACCTAGGGTTTGGTTGAACTAAGGCTAGACTACTAGGGTTAAGTTAACCTAAGGTTGGAAGATAGTTTCGAACTAGGGTTTGGACTTAGTGGTTTTGGAGAGATGGTTCTATACATGAAATTTTGAAAGTGAGTTTTGAAAACCATTTTATGAAAACCACTCAAGTGAATGTTGGGGTCCTATAGTTGATATTTGGAAATTACTCAAGAGAGGGTTACCTTAGAACCATTTCCCTCACAAACTCAAGAAAGTAAAATTTCTGAAAATCAACATTGAATAGATAGTTTTGAAAACTTAAAAATTAAAGAGAATGACCTTTTGAAAATTGGCTTTAGAAAGGAGTTTTTTGAAAACTACTTTTGACTAAGTTGAAGACCACTCTAACAAATAAGGATTCATATGGTTGATTTGAAGGACACCACTCCAAAGAGAATTCCATGGGACCATTCCAATTCAAGAGAGCAAAATTTCTAAAAATCAAAGTGAAAATGATGATTTAAGGAAATCATTTTATACAAAGTGAAGAGGGTGCAATTTTGAAAATCCTTTTTGAAGGGAATTATTTTGGAAAACCATTTTAAAGAGAATAGAGGCAACTCTAATGAATTAGGGTTCATATGGTAAAGATAGTGGGGAGACCACTCAAGAGAGGGTTCCAATGGACCATTTCAACTACAAAATTTAAGAGAGTAAAGCCTTTGAAAATCAACATAGAAGAGGAGGGTTTGAAAGCCATTTTAATGCAATTTTGAAAAGTAATGAAATGTGGGGTTACAAAATGAAGTCAAGGGACTTAAAGAGGGTTTTCTAAGGTGTAGAAATTGAGGATTTGACCTAGGCTTCAAGGAACCAACTCTAGGACCATTTTTAGAAAAACATTTGAATATGGAGCTTGAAAATGCCATAGAAATATAAATAGTGAAAGTTTTGAAAAAATAAAAACAAGGCCAAGCATACAAAACATGAACAAGATAAGTGTATGTAAAAGGGTCATGAAATCATACAAAGCTAGAGGCTTCACCACATAGCAAGGTGCTCTAAGGTCATACCATCTTAAAGCACGTTTGTGAGAAGTTCCCCACACGGTGGTCCTCACAAACTTTCCTCTAGGCATGAACTAAGAGCTCGTTTGTTTCAAGCATATAAGAAAGAGGGGTATAAGATGAGAATTAAAATAAAGAATAGCCTAAGTAGGCTAAGAGGAAAAAGAGACGAGTGGGGATTGCAAAAATATAAAGGAAATACCACTTTTTGCCTTCAAACACTTTATACCTCCATGGATGCCTTGACTTGAGCTTGAATAGTCTTGAAGAGGCTTGAAGAGGCTGGAATGTGGTCTTCTATGGCATTGAAGGCTATATAGGCGTAATGTATAGGTTAAGGGGAGATAGAATCTAGCTTAAGTGTTTGAATTGTGGGATATATATAGGAATTTGAGGTTTTAGAGCAGTTTTAGTAGAGCTTTGCTATCAATTTCAATTTTGAAATATGAAAAGGGGGAGGCCTGTATTTATAGGCAAAGGTAGAGAGGATTGGCGCATGTAGTACATGCACCTGAAAAAAATTTGCCCTGGCACATGTGCTACATGCGGTAGTACTGTTCCATTGGCAAAATGCCAGGTGACACTCATTGTACTAGCTAAATCTTAAGGGCTAAGCGAAGTTTGATCGATCTGATCAAAATCCAGGCGCATGTAGCATATGCTCCGCCACCGAGAATGTTCGTTTAAACTTTGTCTCAATAATTGTGCCAACTGGGAAGGATTCAAGGAAATCGGTTCCGTTCATGGTGTTCTCTTAGTGTTTTTCATGAACTTTTGAATTTTTGAAAAGCTTGAAAGGTGTTCTGAAGAGTGAGATATCGTCTTGGGAAGTATGCATAAAAACACATTTTTGCAGAGCGTCTGTGATATGCTCCACAGGTGTTCAAAAGTAACCATTTGTGGGCCTTATGATCGAGGCCTTCGGAAAGCGATCTTTCCGATCAAACTGTACCGATGGAAAGTGCTTTGAAAATACTTTTGAGAATTCCTTAATTTATACATTTCTCAAGTTGTTTGATGGTACATTATAATTAGGGAATTGAAGAAAAAGTCAAATTTGGCGGAGCGTCTGTGAGACGCTCCAGGAGTTATAGAAAGTGGCAGTTTTCGAGCCATGCGATGAGGGGCTTTAGGAAGCAATCCATCTGATCGAGCTATATCAATGGAAAGACCTATGGATGAGCTTTTGGAAATTTCCTACTTTACGCATTTCTCAAGTCATTTGACTGTACGTTATAACCTGGGAATTGGGGGAAAAGGCAATCCTGGCAAAGCGTCTGCGAGACGTTCCAGGGGGACTTTCATTGAGTTGGGAGTGTCTAAAGTCGTGAGGTCCACCTTGGGTTAAACAAGGGTGTATGATGGCACCCATTGTTCAATACCCTTGGCCGGTGTAGTTTCGGGGCTCGTTTAGGTCGCCAAGAGTAAAATGGTCATTTCAATCGAGATTGGTTGAAAAATGTCAAAATGGGTTGAGTGGCATGTTAAGCATGCCGAACTGTCCGAGGATGGTCTTGGAAGAGTTTTTCGCTGTCTGATAGGATTTGTACTATGTTGGGGCGTGCAAGGGCAAAACAATCATTTTAACCAAAGTTGATCGGAATGGGACTAGAATTGGACAGGATGGCGTGTTGAGTATGCCTAACTATTTAGGATCACTTTGGAAAGGTGGACTTACCGCCTTGAGGGATTTTGAACTTTCTCAATACGTGCTTGAAGGCCCAAAGGGGTGAGTTTGGTCATTTTTCACCGAGTCGGGCTAGCAAGTGTCGGTGTTGACCTAGGTATTAGTTCCCAAGACAGCCCGGTCTCAGAAAGCTACCTGTGTAGTGTTGGTCTCTGAGACTTCCCGATCTCAGAGAGCTACATGTAGGGTAGTGTTGGTTTCTTCTAGTCTTAGAAAGCTACCTATGAGGGTGGTGTTGGTCCCGAGAATGCCTAGTCTCGGAGAACTACCAAATGACAAACATTTTACGCTGGAGGGCTAGCAGGCGCCAGAAGTGAACCGTTTAGAATTTAATAAGGTGTTGATCTCTGGAATCGCCCGATCTTGGGGAGCTACCTGGATTGTGTTAGTTCTCGAGACTGCCTGGTCTCGAAAAGCTGCCTAGAATGCCTAAGGGCAAGATGGTCTCTCGAGCTTCAATTGGGCCTTGTGAGCCAGAGAAGTGACTAGTTGATTTCAAAAGTGCCATCTTAGGCCCGCATGTGTTATGATGTTTGAAAACTAAATCCAGTCAGGCTAGAGATTGCCGAGCGGGCAAAAATAGGGTGCTTATAGCTGCCCCTCTTTTTTTGTCTTTGCTTTTCGAAGGCAAAAAAATAACAAAGTAAAAATCCCTTTTTGGTCATAAGGCAATTGGAGGGACGACAATTTGGCAGGCTTGGAAAGTTTTGGAGTACTTATGAGTCGCTTGTAGAAAAACTTTAAGTTTCAAAAAACTTTGTTTTTTTGGAAATTTTGTTCAGGGTCTGAGTTTTGAAAATGTCGATTTAACGAACTTCAGCCTGGGGCTCTTGGTTTCTTAGAAATTTTTTTTTTGAAAACTTGATTTTGTGGCTTTTGGAAGCCTTAAAATGATTTTTGGCACTTGGAGGATGGAAAACTGGCTTTGGAAGGAAACTAAAGGGCCGGGCACATGTAACTCACCCACCTGGTCTAAGTTGGATTTTTCTTCTGGCACATCTGCTACATGCACCAGACCATGGGTTTTAAAAATAGAGTAGCTTCGCGTTTTGTATTATGGGTTTTGATATTCTGGGTGATTAAAGAGCTTTGACAAGGGGATATCGAGAGATTTAAGTCAAGTTTTGCTAGGGAAGTCTCAAGGGAAGTCAGGTGGCTTGCCGGGAGTTGATATTGTCACTAGATTTTCGTTGGTAAGCATGTTTCTCACTGGAGAACCCAAATGGTAGTTTTTTGAATTTTTTTTAATTTCGATGCATATGTGTTCGGTTTTCGCGTATGATTAGTGTAAATCTATGCTTTAGGATGTTTAGAACACAATGGACGGATTGTTTTTGTGATTTGGTGAAGATTTGAGTGTGTTTGGGATGATTTCACATGTTTGGTAAAAGGGTTTCCAGCAGGGTTTAGAAAATTACTTGTGTAGGCTCAGTTATTGTGTAATTGTATTTGATTTTTGCACTGGATGTCTTAGAAAAATGTATAGAACAACCGTATGAAGTTCTATAATTTTTTGAAAAATTTAGATTTTTGAATTTTCAAAAATTAGGAAAAAAAGGAAAAATTAAGAAAAATTAGAGAATTCACCCTATTAAATGTAAAAAAATTGTAGGACATTTTTAGGAAATTACGGGGATCTTTTTAAGTGTTTTAAAAAATTTTGGGGATTTTTAGAAATAAAAATGAAATTGAAAAAGTTTAAAAAATGAAGAAATGGCCTTAGAAATTGTGTTTAATCATGGGTCATGTGTTACGAAGGATGGGATGGTATTTGTTATCGTGGTTGAAGGCTTGGGGAGCTTCAGTGATATATGTTTGTGATTTGTTGAATTCCAGGATAGTGACTTCTTAAGGTAGAACCCTATCGAAATTTTGAAATAGAACTTTTTTAAGGAAAAAGCCCAGGAGAACTAGGCTTTTGAAAGAGAAAGCCCGAGAAACCGGCTTGAAACTTTTAAATAGAACTTTTTTAAGGCAAAAGCCTAGAAAACCATTGGGAAACATTTTGAAATAAGGCTTTTGAAGGAAAAGTCCAAAAAACTAGTTTGAAGTTCTCAAAATGACCTTTTTTTGTTTAGGAAAAAGCACAACAAATCTTAGAAAATCTTTGAAGCGGGGCTTTTGAAGGAGAAAGCCCGGGAAACCGGTTTTAAATTTGGAAATAGAACTTTTTAAGAAAAAAGCTCAAAAAACCTTAGAAAATATTTTGAAACAGGGCTTTTGAAGAAGAAAGCCCGAAAAACCAGTTTGAAATTCTCGAAATGACACTTTTTTGTTTAGGAAAAAGCTTGAAAAACTTTAGAAAATCTTTGAAGCGGTGCTTTTGAAGGAGAAAACCCAGGAAATCAGTTTTAAATTTGGAAATGGAACTTTTTAAGGAAAAGCCTTAGAAAACCTTAGAAAATATTTTGAAATGGGGCTTTTGTAGTAAAAAGCCCGGAAAACCGGTTTAAAATTTCGAAATAGAACTTTTTGAGGAAAAGGCTCGGCAAACCGTTAGAAAATTTTGAAATGGGGCTTTTGAAGGAGAAAGCCCAGGAAACCGGTGTTGATACTTTGAAACGAAACTTTTTGAGGAACAAGCTCAGAAAACCGTTAGAAAACTTTGAAATGGTGCTTTTGAAGGAGAAAGCTCCGGAAATGGGTTTTGATATTTTGAAATGAAACTTTTTTAGGAACAAGCTCTGAAAATCATGAGAAAACTTTCAAACGGGGCTTTTGAAGGAGAAAGCCTGAGAAACTAGTTCAAAATTTTGAGACGAAACCTTTTTTTTTTTTAGGAAAAAGCTCGGAAAAACTTGTCTGAAAACTTTGAAACAGGGCATTTGAAGGAGAAAGCCCAAGAAACCAGTTTTGATATTTTAAAACAAAACTTTTTGAGAAAAAAGCTTAGAAAACCATTAGAAAACTTTGAAATGGGACTTTCGAAGGAGAAAGCCTGAGAAACCGGTTTAAAATTTTAAGACAAAACTTTTTTGAGGAAAAAGCTCAGAAAAACCTTTCAAAGAACTTTGAAATAGGGCTATTGAAGGAGAAAGCCCGGGAAACCAATTTGATATTTTAAAATGAAACTTCTTGAGAAAAAAGCTCAGAAAACCGTTAAAAAGTATTTAAAACGAGGCTTTTGAGGGCGAAAGCCCGGGAAACCGATTTGAAATTTTGAAATGAACTAGGGAAATGGATAGGGCCTTTGCTTTTTTTTTTCTTCCTTTCTTTTTCTTTCCTTTCTTTTTTGTCTTTCTTTGTTTTTTGCTTTTTTTCTTCTCTCTCTTTTTTTGTTCTTTTGTTCTTTTTTTCTTCTTCTTTTTTTTTTTTTTTTTTTTCTTTTTTTTAATTCTTTTCTTTTCTGCTATATATATATACTTTTTTGCTTTCATGCATATCCTGTGACTTATCAACTTTCTACATTTTTCCTACTATCGCTTTTCAAGATGTCGGAGACAAGCAATGATGGTTTTGATAGGAGGCGCCGCGGGTCAAGCCCAGGGAGGGTAGTGGCAGCAGGAGTGGTTCTGTCCGAGGTGGCAGTGCTGCAAGGGGGCAGTCCTCTACTACTCTAGGTGTGAGAGTCGAAGAGGATGTTGCCGTCATGTCTCGACTCCACACTTGGTATGACAGCTATACTGAGGAGGAGGAGCGCATCTTTTGTAGGGCTTTCAAATATCTGGGATCATTTCTCTTCATTCGATTGGTACTGGGTCTGGTTGAGTCATTTGCTACCTCTTGGTGTCCTGAGTTATGTTTGTTTTGCTTTAGTGATTTTGAGATGAGGCCGACCCCTCATGAGTATGGGTGCTTGTTAGGTTTGGGGAGCAGTCAGGAAGGTATTATGGGTCTAGACTTTCCTAGGGGTTTTCTGTTCGTTGTTTCCGGTCAGTTCGGACTCAGTTACTAAATTCTAGATTCAGACTCTCACCCTGCTTTGTCGGTCCTTGAGGTAGGCTTCCTGTTAGATCATTTTGAGTTTCACACCGGTCAGGTTACTCATCTTGGTGTTTGGCATACTTCTTCAAAATGGCCCATTGCTCGAATGAACGCCCTTGCCCTAATCCTGTTGAGTCTTCTAGTGTTCCCTTGAGGAGATGGCCGGGTGAATGGTAGACTCCACTCCTTGTTGTTGTTGATCCGACGAGGGTATTCTTACGCCCCTTTAGCTATGGGTGAGACCTATGTGAGCTTTACTATGCTCTAAAGTGGGGACGACACTTTCTTTAGAGGGTCTCGGGCATTTATTCATTCACTGCATCACTTGTCACATATGGTATCCGGAGGTTGACCCTATCTATGCCTCGGTGAGGTCTCAGCAAGAGATCATTGATGGTATGGACTGCCCTGATTCCTACATGACATGGGTGATGTTCCTTCAGACAATGAGATTCGATTTAGTCAAGTGGTTTGTGGGTTTGTGCAATGTTGATTCGCTGTGAGTATGGATTTTTGGTCAAGTTTTTATCCCTTTGGTCGACTTGAGGGGTGTTGTCCCATTCTTCCGCATTCGAGTTCTTCGCCAATTTGGTTAGACACATGATGTCCTATACACAGCCATGGCAATAGGATATCAGACTTATTTTGGTGATGATGTGCAGAGAGGTTTGGTGACCGAGTTGATGAAGTTGTGGTAGACTTTGGTAGCGCATGATAGCTCAGATAATCCATTCTCCTTCGTTCTAATAACAACTGTTGATTATGACAGATGGTTCTAAATCTATGTTTTGGGGGATGCCATAATTAGAGACCCTCTCCCAAAGTCTCCCTTACCTCTAGTGGGATATGTTGATCTTTTGGCCATTGCTACCATTAGGGCGAAACATCATCGAAGACTTTATCTCACCCGGTTGGGTGAGTTGGAGGCTTTATTGGAGGCCAGTAGGAGGTGAGTGAGTGATTTAGAGGGACAACTTAAGGTGGCTCCCATGATGAGAGACTGTCCTTTGGCCAACGTTTCTTGGGGACTTGGCACCCTCGAGGGTCCCGAGATACCCTTTATCTAAGGGGGACCGACCCTCGGGACGAGTTCATAGTTTTATTGAGGGACATCGTACATACCCTTGCTCAAGAGAGGGATCATTTTCTTGGCCGATACCGGTGTCATGGATTGAGTCAGTTATTCACTTCATCTTTTAGGGCCTCTACCAGTGCCAGCCTTTCTAGGGGGAGATTGGTGATGCCACCGTCTAGCGAGGCTGGTCCTTAATTTGCTAGTCCTGGTCCTACGAGTCTTGGCACCAAAGATTCAGAAGAGGACTCATCGGACGAGGATGTGGACCTTTATATAGTGGCCCCTCGTTCTTGATGCAGTCTTTTCCTTTCTTCTTTCCTTTGCCTTTTGTTTGTACTGTTGTTAGCCTATTTCTGGGATATTTGGACTTTCTCCTGGCATTTTTTGCATTTGTAAATATGCTAATATTAGTTTGGCTCTCATAATTTTATCGTAATATATTTTACCTTCCTTCTGGGGGGGTGCAATCACCTTGTTTGTTCTTGTATCACCTTGTTAGTTTAAACATTCGCTATGGTAAGAATTACATCTATAGGGTAGGAATTACTTCCCTGAGATGGGATTCTCGTTGAGATGTTCTTGGTAGGGCCCTGCATTGTTCCTTCTTCCTGGCCCATTGATTTTGAAAGAATGCCTTTGTTGACAATTGCGATTTTCTCCCCTATCTTTTCCTGCCATGAGCTGGGAACTATTTACCCGTTGGTTGAGATAAACCTGAGAAGAGACGAGGAGAGATTCTTTTTTTTTAAGCTAATTTTACCATTGACGCCCTTGCAAGTTTTCACCGATCTTAGCTATGTCATTTTTGGGTCTTGGCACCCTTGCGGGTTTTCACCAGACCAATAGGTTTGTATCTTGCCATGCCTCTATCTTTTTACTCGCGATGCTCTTTTGAGTTTTCGTTGTGCCTTGGGGGTCACACTTTTTTTTTTTAGCAATAAGGAATTCTCCTGTAATTCGGAAAGATTTGTGTCTGGAATGGTGACCTAGATGTTTCTAATATTTTCTTATGTTCAACAATCATCATCTTTCTTGTGCCAGACTCAATTTAGACTAAGTAGTTTTCATTGATCAGAGAGGGCTTTAAACTGGGTTATAATGTGGGCCAGGTTGTATGGTGTTGAAGAAAAGGGTATAAAGGCTCAAAATACTTTTCTAGGGCTTACTTATGACCTGCGATCACTCTTGGAACCTCTTCTCTCTTCTTCCCCACCCTTTATTTTAATTTTTTTTTTGACTTTTGTTGAGTTACTGCTTGTTTTCCTTTTCCTTGCCCCATGGCTTTGTTAATCATGATAAGTTTTGGGGGCCTCATTTCATTCATTGATCCTTGCTCTTCCTTTCATTTTGTTTTAGGGACCCATCCGTTCCATATTTCTTCTTTTGCTTATTCTTTCTAGTTTTGCTTTCACCCATTATGGGCGATGATCACTAAGTCAGGTTTGTCAAAAGAGTGTAAATGGCTCAAAGTGGGCTGTAGCAAAGGATGTGCTGTAGAGGGTAAAATGAATTGATGGTCTCTCATCACGTCAATTTAACCTGCTTAGTATCCATGAGTTCTTTTATACGAATTTTGATGATTTAGGAAAGGAACACACCATTTTTAATAAAAGAAATGTTCATAGGCCTTCATTTATTGCAATGGACTTCTTTGTTGCTCAACAGAAAGTAAGAGCTCTTGATTCATACAAAGTAATGCTTGACTGTATCTGAATTCAGAGGGTCATAAAATTCCTGCTCGTCCATTTCTGCTAGTATAAGCGCCCCCCCTATCAGGACCTTTTTTTACTATGAAGGGCCCTTCATAATTTGAAGTGAACTTTTCTCGGGCTTCTTTTTTATTGGAAATAATCTTCTTCAGCACTAAGTCGCTGACCTGGAATCTTTGGGGTCTTACTTTACTTTCATTGCCGTAGACCAATTCATAAGGGGTTGCATCGGTAGAGACCCTCCTCATGGTCTAGTAGGCCATGAGCACAAAAGGAAGCTTCTCGTGCCAATCTTTATAGTGGTTGATCATTTTTCAGAGAATTCTCTTAATGTTCTTGTTGGCGGCTTCTACTGCCCCATTCATCTGTGGCCGGTAACTTACTGAATTTCAATGGGTGATTTTAAAGTTTCGACATAACTGGCACATCAAGTCATTATTTAGGTTGGTAGTGTTATCCATGATGAGTGATTCAGGAATCCCATACTGGCAGATGATGTGATTCTTGATGAACTTGTTAACTACCTTCTTGGTGACATGGGTATAAGATGCTGCTTCGACCCATTTTGTAAAATAATTAATGGCGACCAAGATAAACCGGTGTCCATTTGAAGCTTTTAAGGAGATCGGGCCAATCATATCCATCCCCCACATGGAAAAAGGCCACGAGGCTGTCATTGGCTGGAGTTCGACAGGTGGGGACTTGATCATATCTCCGTATATTTGACACTTGTGGCACTGATGGACATACCGGATACAATCTGTCTCTATAGTGGTCTAATAGTACTCTATCCTAAGAATCTTTTTGGAGAGGGTATGACCATTCATGTGAGGCTGTAGGTCTCTTCATGGACTTTTCTCATGATTTCTCCCGCTTCTGCTACATCAACATATTTTAGTGGATCTTTTGAAGAGTACATTTCCAACCAGAAAATATTGGGCTACCATCCTTTGGATCATCTTCTTATACTTTTGTATAGCTTAAACCGGGAACTCCCCAGCCTATATACATCTTTTGATATCATAAAACTAGGGCCGCCCATCTGGTTCAGTGGAGGTGTTGTGGTAATGAGATGGGGTATCCCAAATAAAGATCTGGAGGGCAGGAATTTTTGTATCATCATCAACTTTGATGGTTGTGTCCAAGGTGGCCAAGGCATCTACAAAACTGTTTTTAGTTCAGGGAATGTGGTAGAAGTCTATTTTTAGAAACATTTGACAAAGGTCTTTGACTTACTGATGATAATGAGAGAGTTTGTCGTCCCTGGTTTGATATACTTCCTTAGTTTGCTAAATCACCAGATCGGAATCCCCAAAGACCATCAATTCCTCAATCTTCATTTCCATTGCCAACCTTAATCCCAGAATACAAGCTTCATATTTAGCAATATTGTTGGTGCAGAGATCAAACTTTAACTTGGATACGATGGGGTAATGGTTGCCTTTCTCAGACACCAAAACTTCCTCAATTCTGGCTCCCTTTTTGTTCGAAGCTCCATCAAAATACATCTTCCATCCCAGGTCTTCTTGTTTCTTGGCCTCAGAATCGGTGTATAAAATATCTTTAGTGGGGAAACAAGGCTTCATGGGTTGGTATTGCTTGATGGAGTTTTCTGCCAGGTAGTTTGCTATAACTTGCTCCTTGACTGCCTTACGGGTGGTGAAGACTATGTTGAACTCAGCCAAAACCATGTGCCATCTGGCTACCTTGCTGGAAATAATGGGTTTTTTAAACAAGCCTTTGATTGGATCCATCTGGGATATGAGGAATGTAGTGTAATGTAGCATGTAGTGTCTGAGCCGGTGGGATGTAAGCACCCCATTTTTGACCGGTCGGCAGTCTACACTCCGTCCAGACTTGTTTTCAAGTCATTATGGATATATTCCAATCGAATCCAATCCTCTAGTCCAAATTCCGTCTTTCCATCGCTTCGCTGGCCTGTCAGGCCCAAATAGAGGCAAAATAACCAAAATGCCCTTAGGGGCATTATCCTTTCTTATTCCAATTCCAATCCCCCTCTCGAGACAGTTTATTCCTCGAGACGGTCCGAGTAGTAAAACTACTCACAAAACGGTCAGAGTGGCGGAAACACTCACCAAACCGTCAGAGTGGCGGAAACACTCACACCGTTAGAGTGGCGGAAACACTCAAAACCCAGGCACGTCTCTTCGGAGTCGGTAAGACCCCTTTCCAATCCCTCTCTCGAGATAGTTTATTCCTCGAGACGGTTCCAATCTAGGCACGTCTCTTCAGAGTCGGTAAGACCCCTTTCCAATCCCTCTCTCGAGACAGTTTATTCCTCGAGACGGTTCCAATCTAGGCACGTCTCTTCGGAGTCGGTAAGACCCCTTTCCAATCCCTCTCTCGAGACAATTTATTCCTCGAGACGGTTCTAATCTAGGCACGTCTGTTCGGAGTCGGTAAGACCCCTTTCCAATCCCTCTCTCGAGACAGTTTATTCCTCGAGACGGTCCGAGTAGCAAAAATACTCACAAAACCGTTAGAGTAGCGGAAATACTCACAGACCCGTTAGAGTAGCGGAAATACTCACAGAACCGTTAGAGTAGTGGAAATACTCACAGAACCGTTAGAGTAGCAGAAATACTCACAGACCCGTTAGAGTGGCGAAAATATTCACAGAACCGTTAGAGTAGCGGAAATACTCACAGAACCATTAGAGTAGCGGAAACACTCTCAAATCATTAACCCCGTCCGAGTAGCGGAAATACTCAACACCTAGGTTAATACCCATGTTTTTTAGCTCACTTCGGTGAAAAATAACCAGACTACCCTTAGGGCCTTTTCCGAGACTTTTCGGTCAAGATGACCATTTTGCCTCTAAGCATCTGGATGTCCCGGGAACCACACTGGCTCTGGGTATCAAACCGGTAATGCCCCGAGAATACTTTTTATAGTATCCTCGACCTTCCTTTACCTTTCCAGATCATTCTGAGTCAGTTCCGGCCAACCCGGTACAAAATGACCGTTTTGCCCCTAGAGGGCCGGTCTCCTTCTTCGACCACACCGGCTCTGGGTATCAAACCGGTAATGTCCCGAGAATACTTTTTATAGTGTTCTCGACCTTCCTTTACCTTTCCGGACCATTCCGAGTCAGTTCCGGCAAACCTGGTACAAAATGACCATTTTGCCCCTAGTGGGCCGGTCTCCATTTCCGACCACGCCGGCCCTGGGAATCAAACCGGCAACCTCTGGGAACATTCTAAATAATGTTTCCAGATCCCAAGTCTTCTTCCGGGACAGTTTGAGTCTGTCCCGGCAGTTTTTCGGTCCGATTGACCGTTTTGCCCCTAAAGGCTCGGTCAACCTTTCCGACACACCTTATCTTCATTTTTCAAGTCAAATACCTCCAGGACACTATTTTGAGTGTTCCTGCTCCTTTCCGGCCTTCCGGGTCATTCCCGACTCCTTCAAATCATTCCCGGACTTTCCGAAATCACTCTTAGTGAAGCCAGGCTAAAGTTTACATGGTAGTCACTAGTACAGGCGTCCAAATCTAGTCAAAGATACGTTGCTTGCCGACCTTAATTGTTTCCTAAATGGCTGGCGCCACTAGCAGTGGCGCCAAGCCAAAAAATGGCCTGGCGCCAGTCCTAGTGGCGCCAGTATAAATTTTGCCCTGGCGCCACTGCAACAGGCGCCAGACTTGTCCTCCCTCTATAAATACAGAGCCTCGTTCAACGTGAAAAGGGTCTGCAAACTTAACCTAGAAATCACACAATTCGATACACAAAGCTCGAGCACCTCCAAAAACCCTAGCTACTATACACAAACCCTAGCCTCCTATACACTCATGCACACCCCTATACACTCATACACTAGCCTTCAACCACTCTCTCAAAATAAACAAGAAATAAAGTAGGCTTTTTATTTAAATTTCCGCACTTCCCCCCTCTCTCTTCTCTCTCCAACCCACTTGGGTTTTCTCCATTTTAATCCCCCATCTCTTTCCCGCCCTTTCTTTGCATGCTTGAAACATGGGGATTCCCGGTCCATGTGTAGGATTGGACTATTGGAGAGTCACCGTGTCGGGGGCTTTCTTCTAGTCTAACCAAAGACCACGTGGGTCCGACCCCCTTGATTATGTGGTGAAGCCTTAACCTTGTATGTACACGACCCCAAATTGCATTGTGCATATCATAATCTTGCATCTTTCAAAACTCGTTTTCAAAGTTGTTTTCAAAACTGTTTTCAAACTTGTTTTTCAAAATTGCATCAAAATCTCTTTTTCAAAAACTTGTTTTCAAAACCACAATTCTAGGGTGATTCTAGCCTTTCCATGGCTAGGGTTGCTTTAGGAAAGTGTCATATTAAAAGTGACCATTTGGTCTATATTTTCAAACCTTGTTTTCAAAACCACTTTCTTAAAAGTGGTTCCAGCCCTCTTATGGCTAGAATCGCTTAAGGAAAGTGAGATGTTTTTATACGTTCCTAAAACTCTCCTCTCTAAAATTGTTTTCAAAAACTCCCTTCCAAAATCTATTTTTCAAAATTCCCTTTTTCAAATTTTCCAAAACTCCTTCTCTTTAAAATCTCTTTCTAAGAACACTCCCTAAATTCACCTTCCTAAAAACTCTCTCCAACAACCTCTTCCAAAAATATTTCTAAAAAACTCTCTTTCCAAAATCTTCCTTCTAGAAATTCCCCTTTAGGATTTTCCTTCTAAAATCTACGTCTCTAAAAACATGCTTTCCAAAAACTCCCTCTCTTTAAAATCTCTTTCCAAAAACTCTCTTCAAATTTACTTTCCAAAAGCTTTGCCCTCTAGAAACTTCTCCCTAGGATTCCCTTCTAGAAAACTTTCGTGTCCAAAAATGCACTTTCCAAAAACTCTTTCCTTAGAGCCCAATTCAAGCCCTAGAACCCACAATTAGGAAACCCTAATTTTCTTTCCAAAAACATGATTTTCAAACTTTGCCCCAAACCTAGGTTTCCAAAACCTCTAGTTTTCACATCCAAACTATACATGTTTCCAAAACCTCTTTTCTACATCAAAACAACAATTTTCCAAATCTAGGGTTTCTAGAATCTCCCTTTCCAAATCCTATCTTGCCTTTAGGAAACCAAATCCAATCTCCCCATTTAGGAAACTAGATCCCATCCTCCGTTTTTGGAAACAAAATCAAATCTTTTCTTTTAGAAACCAAATCCAATCCCTTCCTAGTCCAAACCTTTCCTAATTCAATTCCTTCCTAAACCATAAGTTTCCTAAACCTAAACTTTAAACCTTTCCTTAAGTTTCAAAATCCAATTCTTTTCTAATTCAAATCCTTCCCAAACTTCTACTTTCCTAAATCTTAAGTTTCCAAAACTTGAACATAAAAATCTTTCTTAATTCAACCATTTCCTAATTCTACCCTCCTTTCAAATCTTAAGTTTTCAAATTTAAGTTTTCAAACTCTTCCTAAACTCAAACCTTTCCTAATTTCAAGACTTTCTAAAATTTAAATTCTAAAACTTTCTAAATCCTAAACTTTCTAAATTTCAAATCTTTCTAAAATTCTAAGCTTCCTAAATTTGAAACTTTCTTAAGTTGAATCTTTCTAAACCTAAATCTTTCCAAATTCTAAACTTTCCAAAACTTCAAAATCTTTTCAAATCTAAAACTTTTCTAAATTCAAAACTTTCTTAATTCAAGACTTTCTTAAGTTGAAAACTTTCTTAATTCAAACATTTTCTAAACTGAAAACTTTCTTTTTTCAAACTTTTCCAAAACGAAACTTTCGTATTTTCAAAACTTGTTTTCAAAACTTTCCAAAATCAAAACTTCCCTTTTTCAAACATTTCTAAATTCAAAATTTTCTTAATTCAAAACTTTCCTAATTTCAAAACTTTCTTAATTTCGAAACTCTCCTAATTTGAAAACTTTCCTAATTTAAAACTTTCCTAAGTTGAAACTTTCCTAAACCAAAACTTTCCTAATTCACAATTCGAACACTTTCCAAAAATGGAACTTTCCTAATTCGAAACTTTCCTAAATCGGACTTTTCCTAATTCAAACATTTCCTAAATCCAATCTTTCTTAAACTCTCAAGTCTTTCCTAGGTCTCCTACCTTTCCTAAGTCTAGGTTTTCTAAACCTCCATCTTTCCAAAACCAAGTCTTTCCAAAGCAAGTCTAATCTTCAAAATTTCAAATTCCAATCTCCTCTTCTAATCTCAAATCAAACTCAATTTTCGATTCAATCTCTTTCTTCCAATCCAATCTCTCTCTTCAAATCCACTCTTCTATTTTCAATCAGACTCCGGTCCAAACTACGACTGACCTGATTCCCCCAAAGGGATACGTAGGCAACCTTCATAGGTGCGGTCACAATACTTTTGAAACTTTCAATTCCACCCTCATGGGTGCGGTTTCCAAAATCTTTTCAAATCTCAAATTCCAACCTATTTTCAAACTTCTACTTTCAATTTTCAAACCTTTCCAATTTCAATTCTATTTCTTCAAATCTATTTTCAAATCAAATCAATTTCTTTTCAAATCAATTTCTATTTTTCAATTCTCTTAACTTGCACTTGCATATCATGCATCATGTTAATTTCTTTTCAAACATTGTTTTTCAAAGTAAATAGGATTGAACTATAGTTGGTTGAAGACTCTCATAGGTGCATCTAGGGTAGATTGACATGTAGGTACCGAAAGGGCGGGGTAGGGTGATAGCTTAGTGCGTCTTCCCTACACATAACCAACCTCCGAACCTAGATCACTGTTTTCAAAGACCAAAAGGAGTTATTTTTCAAAAAGGGCTAAATGTTTTCCAAAGGTTGCCAAACAACCCGTTTTCCTTAAAAACCCTCTCTTGAGGATGTTTTCAAAAATCCTTTTCCAAAAACCTTAAGTATAGTCTTCGGATTATTCTTAGTTTTTAGGTGACCTAACTCACCTTAATCAAGTTTGGTGGCGACTCTGAATCTTTTTCAAAAGCCCTTTATTCAGACCTAATTTTCAATTCAAACCTAGTCGCACTCATTCTTCTAGGAGGGTGAGTTCTAACGAGAGAGTACAGTGTTTTTCCCACTTGTGTGAGTATTCCTCGAGTGCGAAAAATCTGGGCGCGACAACTGGCGACTCCACTGGGGACACTTAGAAGGTTAGGCCGTAGTCATGTCTTTTTACCCTTTACCCATGTAGAGTCTTCAATTAACTTTGTTCAATCCTATTCACTTTAAATTTTCAAAACCAAATTTTCAAAATTATTTTCAAAAAATAAAAACATGCATTTATTCATATTATCTTGTATTATGTTTGTCATTCACATACTGACACTTGCATCTTTGTTTTGTAGGTACGCATTTTGTTTAAATTTTATTAATTGCTTTACATGAATGTGATGTACAGGATGAATGAGAGTTGTTGGGCCCTTTCCTCCACTTTTAAAAAATCACACACACACTGCATGTGCACTTGCATTCTGTATACTTGCATACCCTGATATGTCCTTTCTAGTTAGAAAGGGGGAACGGTATATTGGTTGTGGGCAAGATGCTGTGTTAGTTTCTTCGCCTACGGCCTCTTGATGGTTCCCCCGCTCGGATCACCAACCGATCATGGCACCACCTCGGGGAGTGGGCCTAGGTTTGAAGATCCGGGGACCGAGCCTTTTTAGGACACATTAGTCAACCCTCAACCTCATACTCATATAGACACTATGCATACCCGAACCTCTGCCGGATTTAGGACACGAGCACCGTTTTCAAAATCACGGAGGAAAGGGCGACTACTCTTACTTTCATTTATACCTGCTGTTATAATGCTTGTATTTATATAATGCATGTCTAACTGTTCATGCATGCATGTTTACTTCAGCTTGTACTTTCTCTCCTTATACTTTTTGCATATTTATGTTCATGCATTCAATACCTCATGTCCAGACAAGACTTCCAAGTAACTCAAGTCACTGCATTCTGATGCATATGATCAACCCATTGAGAGTAACACCAACTTCACTCTCCCTTGCATTAAACCTACCCAAACCCTAAGGGTTCCCGCGTAACCCTAATGACTCATTGCATGCATCTCGATTCATTCCATAAGAGGGGCCCCAATCCCTCTATGCTCACGGAGATAGGGTTGCCAAGAAGACAAGGGGCAATCAATCAACAAGGTCTCTCAGTGACCTCCTCGACGTCAAATCCAAAGAAGGCGAATCCGAAGACTCAAGAGTAGTTTAGAGTTTCCCTTTGTAAAATTAGATAGGTGGAAGTCCAAAGGAAAATGTTCCCCCTCCCCATATTAAAATGTATTTCAATTCTTTTGTATCTTAAACCCAGAATTTAATGTACTTCTTTATTTTTATGAATGAATGCATGAATGGTTGAAGGTTCCCACCTGACGGTAAAGTGTCTGCATACAGGGGCAAACCCCCTATCTCCAAAAGTGAGCCAATACATCATGTTTAGTCTCCCTTCTAAGTAGGGGTACCTCTAGGACATGCATTGCATAAAAATTTTCAAATCAAGGCACTAACTTCTCTTTTGTTTCTTGTCTTCTATCTGCTCCCTCCTCATCTCCAAGTACTAAGAGAACCGAAGACAGAAGCAAGACAAGAAGGGGGTTTCCTCAACCATCTATTTATGATTATCCTACTGCTCACATGTTCACTTTTATTATGTTCATACGCCCATATCCATTCCAAGACAAGAGTTCCAAGAAACTCAAGTCATTTCATTTTCATGCATTTAATCAACCGTAGAGAGAAAGGAGCAATCCAATCTCATGTTAATCAAACCTACCAAAACTCCTAAGGGTTCTTAAACCCTAAGGATTCATGGCATGCATAGAACCATATCTCGAGAGAGGCCCAAATCTCTCTTAATCCATGGAGGTGGGATTGCCCAAATAAAGAAACATCAACTGGCCCACGCCGAAGAGGTATTGTATTGCACAATAGGGGCAAAACCCCACCTCCCAAATGGACTTGTCATCATGCCTAGATTCCCTCAAAGAAGGGACCTCCATAGGACATGCATCGCATAGAACTTCCAACTTCACATGCTGACTGCATTCTGTTTTTCTTTTTCTTTTTGTAGGTCAGAGAGCACGATTGAATTCATGGAATCCCTCTAGCACCTCACCAGATTCAAACTAATGGAAGGATAAATCTAGTTGTTAGAAAATGCCAAACCTACATCAAAGAGCAAGAAGAACTGACCGTCCACCCACAAGACATTACCTCCACGACATGTCGCAACAATCACAATCCAAGTAGAGGAGGACTTCAAGCAGAAGAGGACTTCACTAGATGCGAAGTCTTGTCAAACCCGTGCATCGCAACGACACATCCTCTAACTTCCAAATGCATGACAAATATCGTGAACTCGCCCTCCATTGATACGCCTGTTGAATGAAGCACCAAGAGGTTGATGTAGTCCTAAAACCCTATTAAGGATTCTCACCAAAAGGCCCACAAGAAAAGGGAGGTTTTCATAAAATTCATTTGTTTCCTTTTTGTCTGTCTATTTTCTTGCATATCTTATCTAAATAAACACACATGCAGTGCATTCATGATTTGAAATGAAAAAGATAAAGTTTCCGGTTTATTCCCTTTGTCTCATACTCTTATGGAGGATTGTTGCGTTTAAGGATTCTTTCCCATTTAGTGATGACTTGACTTGAAGGATGGGATAGCATAAGCCACCTATTTAAAAGGGGTTAAAACCTTCGAGAGACGAAGAGACAATGAGAGATAGGAGGAAGACAGTCTCAATAAAGAAGTGCAGAGTTTATTGAAAAGGCGACACTTGCATGATATCCTGGCTAAGTGATGGGCAGCCGAGTCCCTGAAATGATGAGAAGCCATTGTTCTACTTATCCCAAATAAACACTACCCTTTGCTCAGCTCACTAGAGCCGTACATAATTTCTTTTCAGATATCCCCAAACCTATAACCATCCCCCACATTGGGGTGAGCACAAAATAGTTGATTTGATAGAACATGTAGGGTTTCATTGACAGAAACACATCATCCCTATGAGTAATGTCTAAATTTTGTACAAAGGCTTTATGGACTAAGCAATTCAATTTGAAATGATTAGAGGCCCTTAATTCTACTACCATACACAAAAATAATCCTTTTGCTTAACCCATTAGTGTCTCGCAGAAAGCAGAAGATTCTTCTGGTCAACCCCGATCCGAAACCATTCCCCCACATTGGGGCAGACAGGCAGCAGAAGATCTGGTGGAGAATGTTATCGACCATCAAGTTGAAGTAACGTGAAGGCTCTATGGATCAAGCAATCTTATTCAAAATGAAGAGAGGCCCTCATTTCACTTCCCATACAATTAAAAGCAACCCTTGTCGAACCTATTGAGCTAGTTATCTTTCTTTTCCAAAATACACCCTAACCTAGGGATCACCGTCCACAATCGATTAAATGAAAATGTTAAGGAAAGGATTTGAGAGAAAGAAGTTGTAGAAATGTTCTTCTTGTCAAAGGCCCAAAAAAAAAAAAAAGGGCATATCAGTAGAAAGACCGAAAAAGAGTCATGTTGTGTTATCTTTAAAAAGCATATAAAGCCAAAAGTCAGGAAAAAAAGGGGCAGATGTCAGACTAAGAAGGTCAAAAGTTACAAGAAAGGTCAACTCCTCTTGTAAAAGAGAAAATTCGAAGGTGATCCTAGGTAACAAAGCCACCAAGTAGAAGCTATAGGTTTGAGCCTTTACCCTTTTTTGTTAAACCCCAAACCATGGCCAACATTACAACCCTACTAAAGTCCACTTTGATTGAGAAGGATCGCTTGATCTAAATGAGCCAAATATGTTTCTGAAGCTAGAAGAGGATATCAGGGGATGAAACCCCAGTGGAAGACCAACCGAGGATGGTGCGGATCTAACCCTACTGGAAGCAACATCAAATTTGAGCTTATATATCCCGTTCATTCATAAACCCCTCAACTTAGCCTATGTTACGGTCCAAATTAAAGTCCTCTCTGATCAAAGAAAATTGCTTAGTCTAAATAAGTCTGAACGATACCAAGACAACTAGGCTGAGAGAGGAGAACTGGAAGGGAATGCAAGGGGCAATCTCATGCTCCAAAGTGTGCTTAGATGGTTTTGGTTTAAACAACCCACTAAAGGAAAGTATTTGAGCCTAAATATCCCTTCATTTCTTACAACCCCTAAACCCAGCCTGCATTACGGTCCTAAAAGAAGTCTTCTTGGATTGAGGGCTTAGCTGTTTATCGCTCTGCAAAGGGCATGCGAGTTGTCGCTCGAGCCCTGACGGCATTTTGGAGATCTAAGAGAGAAACCCAAGTGAGCTCAGAAACATCCCAAACAGTAACCCTGTAGAAAGTAGGGATAAGATAGCAAACCAAAAGGTCAAGATCCCTGGAGAATGGAGCAAATGCTATCACACCCCGATGAGAATGGGATAAAACTAAATGGGGCAGAATCCTGGAAAGGAACAGAATCGTGAGGGTATGGGCCCAAGGGGAAATCCTGAGGTTTCCTTTGTAAATAGTTTATATACATATAATACTGATGCATCCATGACATGTATAACCTGTAGATCCATTTAGACTCCTGCGAAGTTTGTATCTATTCATGCATCTAACTGCACTCTTGTATGAACTTGTAAGGAAGTAGGTCATGCATTTAATTTAATTTTTACATAAATTTGTGCATTTATCACAAAAAAAAAAGGGACATTGCATTCAATTCCATTCATGTATGTGCATTATTCAAAAGTATAACATGCATTCAAATCTAATTCTGTGTGAACCTGTGCATTCATAAAAAGGTAGGACACACATTCAATTCATAAAAAAAAAAAAAGTATGACACATATTCACCCCGTACCGGGGCATTCTTAAACTGTTTTTGTACAAAACTCACTCTATGTCTTTCTCTTTCTCTCAAATTGGAAATAGGGAACAAAGAAAAACATAAAAAGAGCTAAAGCCACCCCTCAGATATCTCCAGTACTGGCTCACACCTCAGAAAGCTCAGATTTCCATGACCAACAAGAAACAGAGAATGGGGCAATGGCCCACCCTCGACCTCCCCAATTAAACGACTTTGAAGGAGGGGTAGTGAATAAGTGTCCGATCACCCAAAGTTGGAATAATGAAGCACATCTCCAGAAATGAGCATCAACCCCCTGCCAGAGCCTAGTAAGGCTCACGAAGGTCTGTCCCACAACCATAGAAGCATATGAGTGTCCTTCATTAATCCTGGCGAGCAGCACACACAATCGATGGCCAACCGAGTCATCCCCTCGCAAAAGCATCAACAAGTTCAAGAGAAACAAAGCTAGGGCTATCATGGAGAAATGGACCAATCTTGAGAAATATGTCAATCCCCTCAATGAGCTTTCCTATGCGTTGCAAACTCAAAATGAGAGAACAGGAGCTACACTGGGACATAAGGAAATTAGGGGCAGGGGATCAGAAGAAAAGGCTGCACACATAATCCAAGCTGAAGAGTGACAATCGTGATGCAGCCATCAGGAAAAGTAGGTCCCATAATGTCAGCTGAACAATCTCGAAGACCTACAAGGAGGTCATACTCATAAGGAGTAGGGGTAAGCTCACACTCTCCAAAGCGAAAAAGAGACAAATCTGGCTGCCAGAAAGGGATCACTGCCTCCATGAGTCCGGGAATAAGCCGTACTGATAAAAGCGAAGCCACCCGACCAAAGGACCGACGAAAGATATCCTGCTCATCGGGAGGGTAGCTACTGTGCCAAGCTCTCAGCCGATGCAAAACTCCATCTGCCATCCTGAAAAAGGTAAGCCAAGATAAGTGATGTAAATATACCATCAATGCAGTTTAAATAACAATAAAATAAAACAAACAAATAACACAAAACAAATAAAAGATTTTGAATAACAAATCAAAAACAAAATTTTCACACATCTTGATTTTCCAACTCCAAATCACGTCTCGAGGGTTCTCTGCCTTTTCCCTTCAAAAGGATTTTATTTCTAAAATTTTAACCAACTCTTTTCATAATTTCTAAAAATTTCGGCAGAATCCCGTTTAAAAGTGGCCCCTACAACGCCCATGACATCAACACAAAACACGAAATATGCACCTTCCAACGCTACAATCACATAACAATGGCACCCGTATACAATTTCTAATTTTTCAAAACACATGTTTATTTTTCAAATAAATCAATGGTTTTCAAAAGGCTTCCAAAATTTTTCAAATCACCTCAAATGTTTTCAAAATATTCCTACATTTTTCCAAATTTCAAAATTTAACAATTTCATCAATTTCTTGAATTTTCTAATTTTTCCTAATTTTCTAAATATTTTTCTATTTTTCAAAAAATCAAAAATTCACCGAGTTTTCAAAAAATCACGAAACTTCATACGGTTGTCAAACACATTTTTCTAAGTCACATTGCACAAAAACATGGCTAGAAAACCCATTACCCATGCATGTAGGAACAAATTTTCCATTCCTGCAGAAAACCCCCTTTGCACATTCACATATAATCACTCAAATTCAATCAAACAACCATCAAAATGCAAAAACAACATCATCAAAGTGTTCAAAGCATATCAAAACATCAATTTCCACTATTCACATGATTCAAACGAAGTTCTACACATCAAAATCAACAAAATTTGAAAACTCACCTTTTGGAAGTTCTCTGGCGAAATCTTCACTTCCGGCGACTTTTCCGGCGACGTGGACTCCCTCCGGCAATCACCCGTGGTCCCCAAGGAATGTTTCTTCAAGGTTCAAGTCGGTTTCCACTTGAAAACTCTCGGATTCTCCAAAAACTCTTCAAATCCCGTGGGTGTTCGAATCAGAAATTTTCTGGTTTTTAGCCTTAGGCCTGGCGCCACTAGCAGAGGCGCCAATTGATTTTTACCAAAGGTGCCACTGCTAGTGGCGCCAGTTATAAATTCTGGGCAGTTTTGCCCTTTTTCCCGCCAAAGCTCGTTTTCGAAGGCCTTTTTGGCCCGTTATCCGTTTTCGACCCCCATTGTCGAAAGATTTCCAGTGTCCGTCCCTCCGACTGCCTCGCGGTCAACATGGGACTCTTACTCTTATCGTTTTCTGTCTTTGACAAGCAAAGACAGAAAAAGAGGGGCAGCTGTAAGCACCCCATTTTTGACCGGTCGGCAGTCTACACTCCGTCCAGACTTGTTTTCAAGTCATTATGGACATATTCCAATCGAATCCAATCCTCTAGTCCAAATTTCGTCTTTCCATCGCTTCGCTGGCCTGTCAAGCCCAAATAGAGGCAAAATGACCAAAATGCCCTTAGGGGCATTATCCTTTCTTATTCCAATTCCAATCCCCCTCTCGAGACAGTTTATTCCTCGAGACGGTCCGAGTAGTAAAACTACTCACAAAACGGTCAGAGTAGCGGAAACACTCACCAAACCGTCAGAGTGGCGGAAACACTCATACCGTTAGAGTGGCGGAAACACTCAAAACCCAGGCACGTCTCTTCGGAGTTGGTAAGACCCCTTTCCAATCCCTCTCTCGAGACAGTTTATTCCTCGAGACGGTTCCAATCTAGGCACGTCTCTTCGGAGTCGGTAAGACCCATTTCTAATCCCTCTCTCGAGACAGTTTATTCCTTGAGACGGTTCCAATCTAGGCACGTCTCTTCGGAGTCTGTAAGACCCCTTTCCAATCCCTCTCTCTAGACAGTTTATTCCTCGAGACGGTCCGAGTAGCAAAAATACTCACAAAACCGTTAGAGTAGCGGAAATACTCACAGAACCATTAGAGTAGCGGAAATACTCACAGAACCGTTAGAGTAGCGAAAATACTCACAGAACCGTTAGAGTAGCAGAAATACTCACAGACCCGTTAGAGTAGCGGAAATACTCACAGAACCGTTAGAGTAGCGGAAATACTCTCAAATCATCAACCCCGTCTGAGTAGCGGAAATACTCAACACCTAGGTCAATACCCATGTTTGTTAGCTCACTTCGGTGAAAAATAACCAGACTACCTTTAGGGCCTTTTCCGAGACTTTTCGGTCAAGATGACCATTTTGCCCCTAAGCATCCGGATGCCTCGGGAACCACACCGGCTCTGGGTATCAAAGCGGTAATGCCCCGAGAATACTTTTTATAGTATCCTCGACCTTCCTTTACCTTTCCAGACCATTCCGAGTCAGTTCCGGCCAACCCGGTACAAAATGACCGTTTTGCCCCTAGAGGGCCGGTCTCCTTCTTCGACCACATTGGCTCTGGGTATCAAACTGGTAATGTCCCAAGAATACTTTTTATAGTGTTCTCGACCTTCCTTTACCGTTCCGGACCATTCTGAGTCAGTTCCGGCAAACCCGGTACAAAATGACTGTTTTGCCCCTGGTGGGCCGGTCTCCATTTTCGACCACGCCGACCCTGGGAATCAAACCAGCAACCTCTGGGAACATTCTAAATAATGTTTCCAGATCCCAAGTCTTCTTCCGGGAGAATTTGAGTCTGTCCCGGCAGTTTTTCGGTCGGATTGACCGTTTTGCCCCTAAAGGCTCGGTCAACCTTTCCGACACACCTTATCTTCATTTTTCAAGTCAAATACCTCCAGGACACTATTTTGAGTGTCCCTGCTCCTTTCCGGCCTTCCGAGTCATTCCCGACTCCTTCAAATCATTCTCGGACTTTCCGGAGTCACTCTTAGTGAAGCCAGGCTAAAGTTTACATGGTAGTCACTAGTACAGGCTCCCAAATCTAGTCAAAGATACGTTGCTTGCCAACCTTAATTGTTTCCTAAATGGCTGGCGCCATTAGCAGTGGTGCCAAGCCTAAAAATGGCCTGGCGCCAGTATAAATTTTGCCCTGGCGCCACTGCAACAAGCGCCAGGCTTGTCCTCCCTCTATAAATACAGAGCCTCGTTCAATGTGAAAAGGGTCTGCAAACTTAACCTAGAAATCACACAATTCGATACACAGAGCTCGAGCACCTCCAAAAACCCTATCCTCCCTAGGTTTTCCAAACCCTAGCCACTATACACAGACCCTAGCCTCCTATACACTCATGCACACCCCTATACACTCATACACTAGCCTTCAACCATTCTCTCAAGACTTGAAGAGCTGCCATACAAAGCTTGAAGACAACCCTTGAAGACTGAAGAAAAAGATCAAGACGAAGACCAAAGACCGAAGACCGAAGACTACATGGCGCGCAAAATAAACAAAAAACAAGGCAGGCTTTCTATTTAAATTTCCGCACTTCCCCCCTCTCTCTTCTCTCTCCAACTCACTTGGGTTTTCTCCATTTTAATCCCCAATCTCTTTCCCGCCCTTTCTTTGCATGCTTGAAACAAGGGGATTCCCGGTCCATGTGTAGGATTGGACTATTGGAGAGTCACCGTGTCGGGGGCTTTCTTCTAGTCTAACCAAAGACCACGTGGGTCCGGCCCCCTTGATTATGTGGTGAAGCCTTAACCTTGTATGTTCACGACCCCAAATTGCATTGTGCATATCATAATCTTGCATCTTTCAAAACTCGTTTTCAAAGTTGTTTTCAAAACTATTTTCAAACTTGTTTTTCAAAATTGCAACAAAATCTCTTTTTCAAAAACTTGTTTTCAAAACCACAATTCTAGGGTGATTCTAGCCTTTCCATGGCTAGGGTTGCTTTAGGAAAGTGTCATATTAAAAGTGACCATTTGGTCTATATTTTCAAACCTTGTTTCCAAAACCACTTTCTTAAAAGTGGTTCTAGCCCTCTTATGGCTAGAATCGCTTAAGGAAAGTGAGATGTTTTTATACGTTCCTAAAACTTTCCTCTCTAAAATTGTTTTCAAAAACTCCCTTCCAAAATCTATTTTTCAAAATTCCCTTTTTCAAACTTTCCAAAACTCCTTCTCTTTAAAATCTCTTTCTAAGAACACTCCCTAAATTCACCTTCCTAAAAACTCTCTCCAACAATCTCTTCCAAAAATATTTCTAAAAAACTCTCTTTCCAAAATCTTCCTTCTAGAAATTCCCCTTTAGGATTTTCCTTCTAAAATCTACGTCTCTAAAAACATGCTTTCCAAAAACTCCCTCTCTTTAAAATCTCTTTCCAAAAACTCTCTTCAAATTTACTTTCCAAAAACTTTTCCCTCTAGAAACTTCTCCCTAGGATTCCCTTCTAGAAAACTTTCGTGTCCAAAAATGCACTTTCCAAAAACTCTTTCCTTAGAGCCCAAGTCAAGCCCTAGAACCCACAATTAGGAAACCCTAATTTTCTTTCCAAAAACATGATTTTCAAACTTTGCCCCAAACCTAGGTTTCCAAAACCTCTAGTTTTCACATCCAAACTATACATGTTTCCAAAACCTCTTTTCTACATCAAAACAACAATTTTCCAAATCTAGGGTTTCTAGAATCTCCCTTTCCAAATCCTATCTTGCCTTTAGGAAACCAAATCCAGTCTCTCCGTTTAGGAAACTAGATCCCGTCCTCCGTTTTTTGAAACAAAATCAAATCTTTTCTTTTAGAAACCAAATCCAATCCCTTCCTAGTCCAAACCTTTCCTAATTCAATTCCTTCCTAAACTATAAGTTTCCTAAACCTAAACTTTAAACCTTTCCTTAAGTTTCAAAATCCAATTCTTTTCTAATTCAAATCCTTCCCAAACTTCTACTTTCCTAAATCTTAAGTTTTCAAAACTTGAACATAAAAATCTTTCTTAATTCAACCATTTCCTAATTCTACCCTCCTTTCAAATCTTAACTTTTCAAATCTAAGTTTTCAAACTCTCCCTAAACTCAAACCTTTCCTAAACTCAAACCTTTCCTAATTTCAAGACTTTCTAAAATTTAAATTCTAAAACTTTCTAAATCCTAAACTTTCTAAATTTCAAATCTTTCTAAAATTCTAAGCTTCCTAAATTTGAAACTTTCTTAAGTTGAATATTTCTAAACCTAAATCTTTCCAAATTCTAAACTTTCCAAAACTTCAAAATCTTTTCAAATCTAAAACTTTTCTAAATTCAAAACTTTCTTAATTCAAGACTTTCTTAAGTTGAAAACTTTTTTAATTCAAAAATTTCCTAAACAGAAAACTTTCCTTTTTCAAGCTTTTCCAAAACGAAACTTTCGTATTTTCAAAACTTGTTTTCAAAACTTTCCAAAATCAAAACTTCTCTTTTTCAAACATTTATAAATTCAAAATTTTCTTAATTCAAAACTTTCCTAATTTCAAAACTTTCTTAATTTCGAAACTCTCCTAATTTGAAAACTTTCCTAATTTAAAACTTTCCTAAACCAAAACTTTCCTAATTCACAATTCGAACACTTTCCAAAAATGGAACTTTCCTAATTCGAAACTTTCCTAAATCGGACTTTTCCTAATTCAAACATTTCCTAAATCCAATCTTTCTTAAACTCTCAAGTCTTTCCTAGGTCTCCTACCTTTCCTAAGTCTAGGTTTTCTAAACCTCCATCTTTCCAAAACCAAGTCTTTCCAAAGCAAGTCTAATCTTCAAAATTTCAAATTCCAATCTCCTCTTCTAATCTCAAATCAAACTCAATTTTTGATTCAATCTCTTTCTTCCAATCCAATCTCTCTCTTCAAATCCTCTCTTCTATTTTCAATCGGACTCCGGTCTGAACTACGACTGACCTGATTTCCCCAAAGGGATACGTAGGCAACCTTCATAGGTGCGGTCACAATACTTTTGAAACTTTCAATTCCACCCTCATGGGTGCGGTTTCCAAAATCTTTTCAAATCTCAAATTCCAACCTATTTTCAAAATTCCAAAATTTCTATTTTCAAACTTCTACTTTCACTTTTCAAACCTTTCCAATTTCAATTCTATTTCTTCAAATCTATTTCCAAATCAAATCAATTTTTTTTCAAATCAATTTCTATTTTCCAATTCTCTTAACTTGCACTTGCATATCATGCATCATGTTAATTTCTTTTCAAACATTGTTTTTCAAAGTAAATAGGATTGAACTATAGTTGGTTGAAGACTCTCATAGGTGAATCTAGGGTAGATTGACATGTAGGTACCGAAAGGGCGGGGTAGGGTGATAGCTTAGTGCGTCTTCCCTACACGTAACTAACCTCCGAACCTAGATCACTGTTTTCAAAGACCAAAAGGAGTTATTTTTCAAAAAGGGCTAAATGTTTTCCAAAGGTTGCCAAACAACCTGTTTTCCTTAAAAACCCTCCCTTGAGGATGTTTTTAAAAATCCTTTTCCAATAACCCTAAGTATAGTCTTCGGATTATTCTTAGTTTTTAGGTGACCTAACTCACCTTAGTCAAGTTAGGTGGCGACTCCAAATCTTTTTCAAAAGCCCTTTATTCAGACCTAATTTTCAATTCAAACCTAGTCGCACTCATTCTTCTAGAAGGGTGAGTTCTAACGAGAGAGTACAGTGTTTTTCCCACTTGTGTGAGTATTCCTCGAGTGCGAAAAATCTGGGCGCGACATGGGATGCCCATGCCAAAGCGCAATAGGTTTTTTCTAGCATGGTGTATTTGATCTCATAAGGTAAAAAATTCTTGCTGAGGTAGTAGATGGCTTGCTCTTATCTCCCAGTTTCATCATGTTACCTCAAAACACGTCCCATTGAAGTTTCGAGGACCGTTAGATACATTAGGAGGGGTCTTCCTAGAGTTGGCAGTACCAAAATTGGAGGATTTAGGAGGTATTCTTTGATCTTTTCACAAACTTGTTGGTAGTCTACATTCCATTCCTTTTGGGCATCCTTTTTGAGCAATTTGAAAATTGGTTTACAAAGGTGGGTCATCTGAGAAATGAATCTGCTAATAAAATTCAACTTTCCCAAAAAGGACCTAATTTTGGTTTCTCCTTTTGGGGGTGGCATCTTAGTGATCGACTTTATTTTGGCAAGATCTACTTCTATTCCCCTTTTATTAATGATGAATCCTAGCAGCTTTCCAGAGGAAACACTGAAAGTACAATTGGCAGGGTTGAGTTTGAGCTGATACTTTGTGAAGCCGATCAAACACTCTCTATAGGCTGATCAAATGGTCTTCTTGGGCTTTAGACTTGACTATCATATCATCCACGTAGATTTTCACTTCTTTATGCATCATGTCGTGAAAGAGAGTGACCATGGCCTTTGATAGGTTACCCTAGCATTCTTTAGTCTGAAGGGCATTACTTTGTAGCAATATACTCCCTAAGGAGTGATAAAGGCCCTTTTTTCCCGATCCTCTTCTGCTATCTTGATCTTGTTGTATCCTGAGAACCTATCCATGAAGGAGAACATCTTATGGTCAGTGGTATTATCTACCAGGATATCTATATAGGGTAAGGGGAAGTCATCCTTCGGGCTTGCTTTGTTGAGATCTCGGAAGTCAATACACATTTGAACCGTCCCATCCTTTTTCGGGACTGGGACAATGTTGGCTAACCATTGAGGATATTTGACTGCTTGTAGAAACCCGACATGAAACTGTTTAACCACTTCCTCTCTGACTTTTAAGCTCGACTCGGGTTTAAGTCTTCGGAGATTCTACTTTATGGGCCTGATTTGCAGATCTAGCAGTAGTCGGTGCTTGACAATAGACTAATCCACTCTTAGCATATCTTGGTAAGACCATACGAAGACATCAATATAGGCAGATAGTAATTCCAACATTTCTTTGCGTTGCCAATGATCTAACCCAGTACGAATCTTGACCTCCTTAGGCGATTCTTTGCTCCCTAAATTAACCGCCTCTGTTTCTTCAATATTAGAGGTTTTGTGGTTATCATGCCTCTATAACTGTTCTAAGATCTCCTTCGGGACCTTATCAATGTTGTTTACATCGAGTTCAATTCCCAAGAGCTAGTAGTCAAATTCAGTTTCAAAATCGCAATCAGTCAAAATAGGCATTCTTTCAATTAATTGGCCAAGATGTTGGATACACAGGTTTTTTATCAAAGATAACAAGGAGAATCATTCAAAATAGGGAAACAACTCTTTCATATATAGGTATTTCTATTACAGCTCTTGATTGGAAACAAAAACAAAAATAAAAAGATAAACAGATGACATGTTTTAAGGAGTCAGAAGTGCATGGAATGCCTTGGCAAGCTTTTACCAAAACTTGCGTGCCCGAAGGAGGTCTTCACTGTCCCCATTGTAAGCACCCTATTTTTGCCCGCTCGACAATCTCTGACCTGATTGGGCTCACTTTCACACATCACATGCATATTCAGATTCTAACCCAACTTCTAAACTCCAATTTAGTCCACCGGTTGTTTCGTGGGCCTGTAGAGCCCACTTGAAGCTAAATGACCATTTTGCCCTTAGGTATCTGAGCACCCCAAGAACCACACCGGCTCTAGGTATCAAATCGGCAACCTCCCAGGGATGTTTCCGATAGTATTCTCGGCCTTTCAAATCATTCTCAGACCTTCCAGAGTCACTCCTAGTGAAGCCAAGCTAAATAATGCATGGTAGTCATTAGTGCAGGCACCTAAATCTTGTGAAGATACGTTGCTTGCCGACCTTAAACATTTCCTAAATGGCAAAAAATGGCCTGGGCTAGTATAATTTTTGGCCTGGCGCCACTACAGCAAGCGCCAGTGTAATTTTTGGCCTGGTGCCACTATAGTAAGTGCCAGTGCACTCCTTTGTCTATAAATACAAAGTCTCCTCTAGCGTGAAAAGGGTTCACAAACTCAATCTAAAAGCTTTCTTCTTCAATACATAAAGCTCGTAGCCTGTCCAAACCCTAATTCTCTTTAGGTTTTCCAAACCCTAGCCCCCATACACTTACATACACTCATATATACTCATATACTAGCCTCCAAAGCCTCCATTGAAGTCTTAAAGCACTGCAACTCCGAAGCTCCCAAAGATCCAAGCAAGCTCTCAAAAACCAATGCAAAGCAAAGCAAAAATCAAAATAAAGAAGACAAGCATAACAAAACAAATAAAAGAAGATGCAAGGTAGGTTTTCCTATTTACGTTTATGCAATTCTCCCTCTCTCTTGTCTCTCTTAACCCACTTGGGTTTTCTTCTATTTTAATCCCCATTCTGCTACCCTCCTTTCTTGTATGCTTGAAATAAGGGACTCCCCAACTCATGTGTAGGATTAGGCTATTAAAAGTCACCGTGTCGGAGGCTTTCTCTTAGTTTAACCAGAGACCACGTGGGTTTGGCCCCCTTGATTATGTGGTGAAATCTTTAACCTTGTATGTTTGTGACCCCAACTCGCATTGTGCATATCATGATCATGCATCTCTCCAAAATTCGTTTTTAAACTTGTTTTCAAAACTTGCATCAAAACCGTTTTCAAAACTTACATTAAAGTTTTCTTCTTCAAAACTTATCTTTAAAAAATCACAATCCTTAGGTGATTCTAGCTTTTTCATGGTTAGGGTTGCTTTAGGAAACCGTTACATTTAAAGTGACCAATATGGTCTATATTTTCAAGTCCTTGTTGTTTTCAAAACCATAATCTTAGAATGGCTCTAACCCTCTTATAGTTAGAATCGTTTTAGGAAAGTGAGATATTTTTAGAGGCTTGCGAAAGTCCATTCCTTTCCAAATTGCTTGTCAAACTTACTTTCCAAAATCTCTTCTTAAATCCTCTGCAAAATCTCTTTTTACATCTACTTTCTAAAATCTCTTCTCCACTATACTTTCTAAAAACTCTCTCCAATCTTCTTTCTAAAATTGCTTTCTAAAAATTCTCTTCACAAAATTTACTTTCCTAAAAACTCTTTTCAAACTCCTTTTCAAAAAGCTCTTTTTCAAAATTCACTTTTCAAAAATACTCCCTAAGTTTCCTTCCTCAAAACTCTTTCCAAAATTCCATTTCCAAAAACTCGCTTTTCAAATTCGCTTTCTAAAAAATCCTTTTTTTTAGATCTCCTTCAAAATATCTTCCTTTCCAAAAATTCACTTTCCAAAATTCCTTGTTCTTAGAGTTCAAGTTAAACCCTAGAGCCATTATTAGGAAACGCTAATTTTCTTTCCTAAAACATGATTTCCAATCTTGCCTCAAAACCTAGGTTTCCAAAATATCCTTTTTTACATCAAAATCATAAATTTGAAAACCTATTTTTTACATCAAACTATAGCCTTCCAAAACTTTATCTTTCCAATTCCATGCCAAATCAAATCTTCCGTTTTAGGAAACCAAATCCAATCTCCCATTTAGGAAACTAGATCCAATCCTTCCTAATCTTATACCTTTCTAAACCTTAAGGTTCCAAAACTTAAACTTTCAAATCTTTCCTTAAACTTTAAGCTTCTTAATTTTCCTAATTCCAACATTTCCTAATTCTATACCTTTCCAAATTTCAACTTTCCAAATCTAAATCTTCAAATATTTCTTAAACTCAAACCTTTCCTAATTTTAAATATTTCTAAAAGTCAAACTTTGAATCTTTCTAAAATTTAAACCTTTCTAAATTTTAAATTTTTCCAAATTCAAAATTTTTTAAAGTCAAAACTTTCTAAATTCGAAACTTTCCTAAGTTAAATCTTTCCTAAAATGAAACTTTCCTAATTTGAAATCTTTCCTAAAATACAACTTTTCTTAAACGAAACTTTCTTATTTTGAAACTTTCCTAATTTGAACCTTTCTTAATGCAATCTTTCCTTTATCTTCCAAGTCTAACATTCGAGTCAAATCTTTCTTAATCTTTCTTAATCTCGAGTCAAATCTTTCTTTCCAAAACAAGTCCAAATCCTTCTTCATAGTTCTATCTTTTCAAATCAAAGTCCAATCTTTTCAATTATAAATTTCAATTTTAAATCTTCTATTCTAAGTTCAAATCAAACCCTTTTTCAAATCAAAATCTCTTTTTCAAATCAAACCTTCTATTTTTTATCAGACTCTTGTCTGAACTACGGCTGACCTGATTCCTCAAAAGGGATACATAAGCAACCCTTACCGGTGCGGTCATAACTTTTTTCAAATCTCTATTTCTAATTTCTAACATTTTTCTTTCAAAATCAAATCTATCTTTTCAAATCTCTTTTTTAACAACAAATTAATTTCTTTTCAAATCTATTTTCAAAATCAAGTTTTATTCTCTCACTTGCATATTATGCATCATATAATTCTTTTCAAAAGTGGATAGTTCTGGACATTTATTAATCGAAGATTCTAATGAGTGAATCGAGGGTGAATAGACATATAGGTACCACAAGGGCAGGGTAGGGTGATGGCTTAGTGCATCTTCCCTACACGTAACCAACTCCCGAACTTAGATCACTGCTTTCAAAGACCAAATGGAGTTATTTTAAAAAAAGACTTAAATATTTTTTCAAGGTTTCCAAACAACCTATTTTTTTTAAAAACCCTCTCTTGAGAAAGTTTTCAAAATTATTTTTCAAAAACCCTAAATGTGATCTTCGGATTGTGCTTAGTTTTTAGGTGACCCAACTCACCTTAATCAAGTTAGGTGGCAACTCCAAATTGTTTTCCAAAAGGCCTTTATTCAAATCAATTTTCAATTCAAACCTAGTTGCACTCATTCTTCTAGGAGAGGATGGGTTCTAATGAAAGAGTACCGTATTTTTTCCACTTGTGTGTGTATTCCTCGAGTGCGAAAAATCTAGGCGCAACACCAATTATTGAGATTCTCTCCAGGAAGAGCTGGCCTGATAGTAATACTTTCTGGTACTTCAATGTCTGAGGGCAGAGGCACATCAATCATTAGGGATTCTTAAACAGATTGGCTTTAACTTCAGTCTGCACTTTTCCTCTCTTAAGCAAAGCACCTTGAGTTGGTGTGTCATTTCCTTGAGAGACCCTCTGCCGCTTTCTCTTTTGGGTCTGTTCCCTTATTTCCTTCTTTGTTGGCTTGTATCCTAGGCCAAAAGTGTGCTTTTGGGATGGTATATCTGGAATTTCAGGAATCCCTTGTAACTTATTTCCTAGTCCTTTTCCCGGTCGGTGTCCATTCTTTTGAAAATAGCGAGCGATCATTTGCACGTTATCTGAATATTTGGGTTCGACCATGTCTCCTTCATGTATTACAGTGACATACTCTAAGGATGGAAATAGGATGGGGCAACCAGTTCAGTGTAAGGGACTGCGTCAATTTTGTAGATTGGAAATTCCTTTTCAGCATAGATGGAAATTAGTCTGGCTTTGATAATGAATTTAAACTTTTGATGAAGACTGGATGGTACTGCCCTTCCTGAATGAATCCAGGGCCACCCAAGCAACATATTGTAGGCCAAAGGTATTTACAAAACTTAGAATTTGATAGCGAAGGTGATGGGTCCTACTTCGATAGGTATCTTGATTTCCCCTAATGTTTCTCGTTTAGATTCGTCAAAGGATCGTATGATGATGGTGTTGTGGTTCAAATGGGATTGGTCCATTCCGAGCCTTTCCAGGGTTAAGGACAGGCAAACATTCAGAGTGACCCATAATCCACCAGTACCTTGATACGATCATCCCTTTGGTTTTAACTGTCACATGTAAGGCTTGAGTATGTCCAGTCCTATTCGTAGGGATTTCTTAGTGGTGAAACTTTCTGGTACGTGGGCCTCTTTAAGAACTTTGGGCAAGGCATCGCGATGAGTTTCGTATGTAAGAACAATCCTAACATGGAGATGTGGGAAGGGGTCTTCTTGAGTTGTTCCATTACATCATAGTTGTTCTTCTTTAGTGCTTTGGCAAACTCTGAAATCTCATGTTCTGTCAGCAGGTTTGAACATTCTCCTTCTTTGTTTTTCCCTTTCCTTCTCCTTTCTACTTCCTCTAAGGTGTAGCACCAGCCAGACCTAGCCATTCTCCCTATTTGTAATGGATTCTTCTATGGTTTGGGTAGGAGTTGGGGGGTAGTTCTGGGGTACTTTGCGTAAGTCAGTGATAGGCAATTGGGATATTAGTGGTAGGATCATCTTTCCTGGTATTAGCAGGGAGAAGGGTTCGGGTTTTTCCATTTTAAGGAAGATATGTAGGGTGACAGGTGATGGAGGAATGCTTGGGGGTGCAGGAGCATATATACGAGGTGTGGCTCTCATGGCTTGTCGAGGATTCGTGTGTGGGATGAACCTAGCCATTACAAACATGGGCTCTAGGGCTTCTGGTTCTTGGTAGGGAATGAGAATGATACGGAACTATAGGGAGTGGGGTAAGGCTTTAGTGGTTAGGATTAGACTGGTCTACTTAGGCTGGATAATCAGGGAAGGTTCTAAGGATTTGTCAATTTTTGCTACAGCCTTAGGAAGGTTGGCCCTTTGAATTTTGACTGGGAGGGTGGTCCCTTTAGGGATAAGGATTTCTTGAAGACCTTTTGATGACTATTTTAGAACCCACCAAGCTTTGTCGGGGCTCTGCCCTTTTCTGTCATCCTGGACTATTTTTAGTAATTTTTTAGCCACGGCTTTCAGTGTTGCAGAGATGTCGCCCAACTTTCCCTCTATCTGTCTTGGATTGATGGCCTGATCACCCGGCGGGAGGGCCACTATTTCCACGGGATCCATTGTCTCTTGCACTGGCCTTTTTCTTATTTTATGGCCAGGATCCTTGCCATGTCTTCCATGCTATTTTTTTTTTATCAAGAGTGTTGCTTCGCTTGTCATTTGCGCTGCTTGGTGTCGAGTAAAGACTAGTGTTTCAAGTACAGAAGGCACTCGTGTTCCTCTTTTTCATTTTTTGGGAGCAATGGTGACTTAAAATGCAAGCAAGTCTCACTAAAAACTATTACTAGTCTTTTAATGAGACCGAGGGGGGGGGGGTGGGAACAAAAAATAAGAAAAAACAAGAAAGTGATCATATGTTAGTTTCTAGACTGACCAAGATTTCAAGCACTGCATGACTTAGGGATGCCCCTGTCCTTTGAGGGGAACTAAGCATGATGCTTTGGCTTAAGTTTTAGAGATAGGGCCTTGCCCCTGTTATGCAATACTATACTTGTACTTGTAGCCGTTCATTCATACATTCATTCATTCAGCAGGAATAACAATTTTATTGAGATAAATTTCCCTTGTACATAGAATTTTCAGTAGTACATTGAAACAAGGACGAGGAACACTTTCCGTGGGACTTTCACCTATTCTATCTTTACATTTGAAATCCTAAACTACTCTTGAGTCTTCAGATTTGCCTTCTTGGATGGAGGTTACTGAGAGACCTTGATTTTTGAATTGCCCCTTTGTCTTCTTGGCAGCCCTATTTCCATGAGCAAAGAGGGATTAGGGCCCTTCTTTATGAAATGAGTTTGATGCATGCCATGAATCATTAGGGTCTCTTGGTACCCTTAGGAGTTTTGGTTGGCTTGATTTGAGCAAGAAGGTCTTTGGGTCTGTCTCTGGGGGTTAATCTAATGTATAAAGATGCAATGACTTGAGTTACTTTGGGAACTCTTGTCTTGATATGAAATATAGTTGCATGAGTAGTTATGATGCGCAAAGATGTATACATAGCATAGCAGCATAACAACATAAATTTAGATAGGATACACAAGAAAGTAAAGATGTTGCCCTTTCCTCCTTAGTTTTGAAATCGACGCGCGTGTCCTAAATCTGGCAGAGGTTCGGCTATGCATGAGGTCCTACATGAGCATGAGGTTGGGGGTTTACTAATGATTCCTAAAAAGCTCGGTTCCCGAACCTTCAAACCTCTGACGTCCACCCCGAAAAGGGTGAACTCCGTCTTTGGTTGGTGGTTCGAGCGGGGAAACTATTAAGAGACTATTGGCTGAGAAACTGACACAGCATTCGCCCACAGTCAATATATTGTTTCCCCTTCTATCTAGAATGGTAGTTACCAGGTAATAAATGCAAAATGCAAATGCAAGTGAGCACACCAAGTGTGTGAGGAGTTTTTAAAAATGGAAGAAAGGACTCAACAACACACATCACATCCTATTCATTTATTATATACATGGCAGTTAATTATAACGTAAAAAATGAAGTGTGAACAAAGGTTCACCAACAAAAAAAAAAATGCAAGGAGTTAGTAATTTTGACAACTCAATGCAAGATAAAACAGATGATCAATGCCATGCATGTATGTAAGTAATGAATGCAAGTGATGATACTTATTTGATAACCATTTTGGAAAGTAGTGTTTATTTTGGAAACTTTAAAGAATTTTGAAAAGTGGATAAAACTGGACAAAGTAACCGGAGATTTTGGGTTTGTGAATGGTGAAGGGACATGACAATGGCCTAACCCTCTAAGTGTCTTGTCGTGCCTCTATTTTTTGCACCTAAAAAAGACAAGTGAGAAAAACATAGTGTTCTCTCGTCATAACTCGTCCTCCTAAAAGGACGAGTGCGACTTGGTTTGAATTGGAAATTTAATTTGATTAAGGGCTTTTAGAAAACAATTTGGAGTCGCCACCTAACTTGATTAAGGTGAGTTAGGTCACCTAAAAACGAAGCACAATCCGAATATTACACTTAGTGTTTTTTGAAAAACATTTTGAAAACTTCCTTAAGAGAGGGTTTTTAAGAAAATAAGTTGTTTGGCAACTTTTGGAAAAGATTTAAGCCCCTTTTTGAAAATAACTCCATTTTTGGTCCTTAGAAAATAGTGATCCTAAGTCCAGAGGTTGGTTACGTGTAGAGAAGACGCACTAAACCATCACCCTACCCCGCCCTTGTGGTACCTACATATCTATTTACCCTAGGTTCACTCATTTAGAATCTTTGAAAAACCATATTGGTTTAGAAAATAATTTTTGGTGAAGAGTTGGAAGCTTCCTAACTCTAAGGGTTAGGGTCAAACTAAGGTCTAAACAACCTAGGTAATCTAGGGTTGAAGCATGTAATTGAGTTGACTTAACTTGAACTTGAAAAGCTTGATTTTGAAAAGTTTGATTTTGAAAAACCTGGACTAAGGAAAGGCTTAAGGTTTAAGAAAGATTTGATTTGACTTGGAAGGGATTTAGAAAACATTTTACTTGAATGTTGGACTTGGAAGATTTGGAAAGTTGGAGTTTAAGAAAGATTATATTTAGGAAATCTCAGATTTAGGAAAGTTTCATCTTAGGAGAGTTTCGAATCAGGAAAGGTTTCGAAAATGGAAAGCTTTGAATTTAGAAATTTTCAACTTAAGAAAGTTTCGAATTTGGAAAAGTTTCCTTGTTAGGAAAGAGTTGATTAGGTTTGAGAAAGATTTGGAATTTGAAAAGTTTTAGAATTAGGAAAAGTTTAGGTTAGGAAAAATTTGATTTCTATTTTTCTAAAATAAAAGATTGGATTTTATTTCCAAAAAGAGATGATTTGATTTTGTTTTTAAAAATGGAGGATTTGATTCAGTTTCCAAAAACGGAAGATTTGATTTGACGTAGAATTGAAAAGGATGAATTTTAGAAAACCTAGGTTTGGAAAGCCATAGTTTTGGTATACGAAAAGTGATTTTGGAAATCTAAGATTTGACGTAGAAAATAGAGATTTTGGAAATCTATATTTTGAGGAAAGATTGGAAATCATGTTTTAGGAGAGAAAATTAGGGTTTCCTAACCATGGCCTTAGGGTTTGACTTGAACTCCAAGAAAAAAGAATTTTGAAAAATAGATCTTTTTGGAAAGAGAGATTTTTAGGAAAGAGATTTTTGAAAAGTAAATTTGAAGAGTGTTTTGGAAAGGAGATTTGTAAAGAGATTTTGGAGAGGGTGTAGAAAACAATGTTGAAAGAGGATTTGAATGTGGACTTTTACGAGTCTCTAAAAATATCACAGTTTCCTAAAATGATTCTAACCATGGAGGGATTAGAACTATTTTAGGATTATGGTTTTGAAAACAATAAATATTTTAAAATATGGACCATGAAAGTCACTTTAAATGTAACACTTTCCTAAAGCAACCTTAACCATGGAAAAGCTAGAATCACCTTAAGATTGTGATTTTGAAAATAAGTTTGGAAAAGAAGATTTAATGCCAGTTTTGAAAACAATTTTCGAAGCAAGTTTTGAAAACAAGTTTTGGAGAGATGCATGATCATGATATGCACAATGCAAATTGGGGTCGTGAACATACAAGGTTAAAGGCTTCACCACATAATCTAGGGGGCCGAACCCACATGATCTCCGGTTAGACTAAAAGAAAGCCCCCAACACGGTGACTTTCAATAGCCTAATCCAAAAAATGAATTGGGGAGTCTCTTGTTTGAAGCATGCAAGAAAGAGGGGTAGAAGATGGGAATTAAAATAAAAGAAAATCTAAGTGGGTTAGGAGAGAGAAGAGAGAGGGGGGAATTGCGTAAACGTAAATAGGAAGCCTACCTTGTGTCTTCTTTGTTTTGCTTGCTTTATTTGCTTTGTTTTGCTTGCTCGCTTGCCTTGTTTTACTTCGGTCTTCAAGGGCTTACTTTGGTCTTTGGAAGCTTCCGAATTGCAGCACTACAAGTCTTCAATGGAGGCTTTAGAGGTTCGTATATGAGTGTATAAGAGTACATGTGAGCTAGGGTTAAGTGTATAGGCTAGGGTTTTGTATATGGAGGCTAGATTTTGGAGAACCTAAAGAGAGTTAGGGTTTAGAAGGGCTTCGTGCTCTATATATCAAACAATAGAGTTTTCGGACTGTGTTTGCGGACCCTTCTTCATGTTGGAGGAGGCTCTGTATTTATAGACATAAGAGTAAACTGGCGCCTGTTGCAGTGATGCTAGGCCAAAAATTCGACTAGCGCCACTCGGAGTGGCACCAGGCCATTTTTTGGCTTAGCACCACTGCTAGTAGTGTCAGCCATTTAAGAAATGTTTAAGGTCGGGAAGCAACGTATCTTCAGAAGATTTAGGTGCCTATATTAGTGACTATAATGTAATTTTTAGCTTGGCTTCACTAAGAATGACTCCAAAAAGTTTGGGAATGATTTAAAGGGCTGAGAATGGCCCGGAGGGCTAGAAAGGGACAAGAACCCTTAGAATAGTCTCTTAGAGGTAGTAAACTTGAAAAATAATGTCAAGATGTGTTGGAAGGGTTGACCGGGCCATTAAGGGCAAAATGGTCAATCGGGCTGAAAGGTTGCCGAGACGGACTTGGAATGTCCCGAAAGAAGGCTTGAGGTATGGAAACATTAGCTAGAATGTTCCAGGAGGTTTCCAGTTTGATACCCAAAGCCGGCGTGGTTAGAAAAGGCGACAAACCCACTAGGGGCGAAACGGTCATTTTGCATCGGGCTTGCCGGAATTGATTCGGAATAATCCGAAAATGCATCAAAAGGTCGGGTATGCTATCAGAAGTATCCCCGAGAGGTTACCGGTTTGATACCTAGAGCTGGTGTGGTTCCCCGGGTGCTCGACTATCTAGGGCAAAATAGTCATTTTGACCGGAGGGTCTCGGAGTTGGCCCAAAACTGACTAGAAGCACCTAATCATGCCGGATTGTCTTTATGACAATCTTGGAAGGGTGGACTTATCACTTTGAGGACTTGGTACTTTCTCGAAAAAGCGAGCCAGAAAGCCCTAAGGGCAGTTTGGTCATTTTTCACTGGAGTGAGCTAGCAGGTACTAGTGTTAACCTAGGTTTTGAGTGTTTCTGTCACTCTGATAGTTTGTGACGAGTTGGTTTCCAAAGGTATCCTGTCCTTTGGTAAATGTGTCATGGCCAAGAGGCGAGTTCGGTCCCATGACATAAGAGGTTTATTGGTAATTCCCTATGTCGACTTGTTTACGAGTGTTTTCGCCACTTTGATGGGTGCAAAGTTTGCTAGTATTTCCGTTACTCTAATGGGTCACGATCATTCTAGAGACTAACCGATCTCGGGAAGTTGCTAGATGGACTTATTGCCTGAGGAATCAACTTTATTAAAAGGCTTGCCGAAACGAACATTCTTTATTGGCGGGCTAGCAAGAGCCAAAAGTAGACCGTTCTACCATCTCAAGGAATTGGGGCCTCATCTCGGTCGACAATGTTGCACCCAGATTTTTCGCACTCGAGGAATACTCACACAAGCAGGAAAGATGCTGTACTCTCTCGTTAGAACTCACCCTCCTAGAGGAATGAGTGCGACTAGGTTTGAATTGAAAATTGGTTTGAACAAAAGGCTTTTGAAAAATATTTGGAATCGCCACCTAACTTGATTAAGGTGAGTTAGATCACCTAAAAACTAAGAATAATCCGAAGACTACACTTAGGGTTTTTGGAAAATGATTTTGAAAATATCTCCTCAAGAGAGGGGTTTTAAGAAAACAGGTTCTTTGACAACCTTTGGAAAACATTTAGCCCTTTTTGAAAAATAACTCATTTTTGGTCTATGAAAACAGTGATTCTAGGTTCAAAGGTTGTTGCGTGTAGGGAAGATGCACTAAGCCATCACCCTACCCCGCCCTTTCGGTACCTACATATCAATCTACCCTAGATTCACCTACGAGAGTCTTCAACTAACTATTGACCAATCCTATCCACTTTGAAAAACAATGTTTGAAAAGAAATGATGCATGGGATGCAAGTGCAAAATAAGAGAGAGTTGGAGAATAGACTTGGAAACAAATTTGAAAAGAAATTGATTTGATTTGAAAGAGATTTGGAATTGGATAGATTTGAAACTGAAAAGTTTTGGAAATTGAAAGAAGAGATTTGAAAATAGATTGGAGATTTGGAAAGATTTTGGAATTTGAAATTTGAAAAATATGGAGGAATTTGAAATTTAAAAAAAGTTGTGGAATTGAAAATTTGAAAAATGTGGAGACCGCACCCATGAGGGTTGCCTACGTATCCTTTTGGAGGAATTAGGTCAGTCGTAGTTCGGACCGAAGTCCGATTGAAAATAGAAGAGTTGATTTGAACAAGGAGATTGAATTGGAAATTGAATTGAAAGATTGAGAGATTGAACCTTGAACAGAGGATTAAAAATTGGAATTTGGAATTTTGGAATTAAAGAGATTGAATTTTGATTTGAAAAGATAGAACTTGGAAGAAAGATTTAGACTCGTTTTGGAAAGATGGAGGTTTAGGAAACCTAGACTTAAGAAAGAGACTTAGGAAAGATTAAATTTAGGAAATGTTTGAATTAGGAAAGGTCCGATTTAAGAAAGTTTTGAATTAGGAAATGTTCGATTTAGGAAAGTTTCGAAGAAAGTTTCGAAATTAGGAAAGTTTTGAATTAAGAAAGTTTTAACTTAGAAAAGTTTTGAATTAAGAAAGTTTCAACTTAGAAAAGTTTTGAATTTGGAATGTTTTTGAAATAGGAAAGTTTTGAAAATCGAAAGTTTACAAAACAAGGAAGTTTTGAAAATAAGAAAGTTTTGAGTTTAGAAACCTTTGGATTTGGAAAGATTTGAAATTTAGAAAGTTTTAGAGTTTTAGAAAATCTCAAGATTAAGAAAGATTTGGGTTTAGGAAAAGTTTGAAAACTTAGGTTTGAAAAGTTAAGATTTGAAAAGAGGGTAGAATTAGGAAATATTTGAAAGTTGAGTTTTAAAATTTAGGAAAGATTTTTATGTTCAAGTTTTAGAAACTTAAGATTTAGGAAAGTGGAAGTTTAGGAAGGATTTGAATTAGGAAAGAGTTGGATTAGGAAGTGATTGGATTTGATTTCTAAAGAGAAAGTTTGATTTCGTTTCAAAAAACGGAGGATTGGATTTGGTTTCCTAAACGGGAATATTTGATTTGATTTTCTAAAGAGGAGATAAGATTTGGCAAGGATTTAGAAAGGGAGATTCTAGAAACCCTAAATTTGGAAAATTATAGTTTTGGCGTAGAAAATAGGTTTTGGAAACATGTATAGTTTTGATGTAGAAAACAAGAGGTTTTGGAAACCTATGTTTAGGGCAAAGTTTGAAAATCATGTTTTTGGAAAGAAAATTAGGGTTTCCTAATTGTGAGTTCTAGGGTTTGACTTGGGCTCTAAGGAAAGAGGATTTTTGGAAAATGCGTTTTTAGAAACGAAGGTTTTCTAGAAGGGAATCCTAGGGAGAAGTTTTTGGAAAGTGAATTTGAAGATAGAGTTTTTGGAAAAAGATTTTAAAGAGAAAGAGTTTTTGGAAAGTGTGTTTTTGGAAACGAGTTTCTTGGAAGGAAAATCCTAGAGGGGAATTTCTAGAAGGGAGATTTTGGGAAGAGAGTTTTTAGAAAGATTTTAGGGAGCGTTTTTGAAAAGTGGATTTTGGGGAGAGCATTTTGGAAAGGAGTTGAAAAAGGAGGTTTTGAAAAATAGATTTTTATAAAGATTTTTTAGAAAACAAATTTGAAAAGAAGAGTTTTTGGGAAGTATGTTGAAAAAGAATATTTTTAGGAAGAGATTTTTGAAGAGAGAGTTTTTAGAAGGTGTAAAAACATCTCACTTTCCTAAAGCAATTCTAACCATAAGAGGGCTAGAACCACTTTAGGAAAGTAGTTTTGAAAACAACAAGAGTTGAAAATATAACACTTTCCTAAAGCGATCCTAGCCATGAAAAAGCTAGAATCACCCTAGGATTGTGATTTTGAAAACAAGTTTTTGAAAAGGGAATTTTGATGCAATTTTGAAAACAAGTTTGAAAACGATTTTGAAGACAACTTTGAAAATGGTTTTTGGAAGATGCAAGATCATGATATGCACAATGCAAATTTGGGGTCTTGAACATACAAGGCTAAGGCTTCACCACATAATCAAGGGGGCCGGACCCACATGGTCTCTGGTTAGACTAGAAGAAAGCCCCCGATACGGTGACTCTCCAATAGTCTAATCCCACACATGGACCAGGAGTTCCCTTGTTTCAAGCATGCAAAGAAAGGGGGGGAAAGAGATGGGGGATTAAAATAGAGAAAACCCAAGTGGGTTAGGAGAGAGAGAGAGAGGGGGAAGTGCGGAACTTTAAATGGAAAACTGACCTTGTATCTTGTTTATTTTGCGCGCCTTGCTTTCTTCGGTCTTCGTCTTGATCTTCGTCTTCAATCTTCAAGAGCCGCCCTCAATCTTCAAACTCTAGATTACAACTCTTCTAGTCTTCGAAGGAGGATTGAAGGCTAGTGTATGAGTATATAGGGGTGTGTATGACTGTATAGGAGGCTAGGGTTTAGTGCATGGTGGCTAGGGTTTGGAAAACCTAAGGAGGCTAGGGTTTAGGGAGTGTTCGAGCTCTGTATATTGAATTATATGATTTTTAGATTGAATTTGCGGATCCTTTACACATTGGAGGAGGCTCCGTATTTATAGAGGTTGGATAACATCGGCGACTGTCGCAGTGGCGCTAGGCCAAACTTTACACTAGCGCCACTAGGAGTGGCGCCAGGCCATTTTTTGGCTTGGCGCCACTACTAATGGTGCCAGCCATTTAGGAAATATTTAAGGTCGGCAAACAACGTATCTTTGACTAGATTTGGGCGCTTGTACTAGTGATTACCATGTAATTTTTAGCCTAGCTTCACTAGGAGTGACTCCGGAAAGTCCGGGAATGATTTTAAAAGACCGGGAATGGCCCGGAAGGCTGGAAAAGAGCAGGAACACTTAAAATAGTGTCCTGGAGGTTTTTGACTTGAAAAATGAAGACAAGATGTGTCGGAAGGGTTGACCGGGCCTTTAGGGGCAAAACGGTCAATCGGATCGGGAAGCTGCCGGGACAGACTCGGACTGTCCCGGAAGAAGACTCGAGATTTGGAAACATTATTCAGAATGTTCCCAAAGGTTTCTGGCTTGATAGCCAGAGTCGGTGTGGTCGGAAAAGATGACCGGCCCACCAGGGGCAAAACGGTCATTTTTGTACCAAGTTTGCCAGAACTGACTCGGAATGATCCGAAAAGATAAAGGAAGATTTGAGAATACTATAAGAGTTATTCTCAGGAGGTTACCAGTTTGATACCCAGAGCCGGTGTGGTCGGAAAGGGAGACAGGCCCACTAGGGGCAAAACGGTCATTTTTGTACCGGGTTTGCCAGAACTGACTCGGAATAATCCGGAAAGATAAAGAAGGGTCGAGAGTACTATAAGAAGCAATCTCAGAGGATTACCGGTTTGTTACCCAGAGCCGGTGTGGTCGGAAAAGGAGACCGACCCACCAGGGGCAAAACGGTCATTTTGTACCGAGTTTGCCGAAACTGACTCGGAATGATCCAAAAAAATAGGGTGAGGTTGAGAATACTATAAGAAGCATTCTCGGGAAGTTACTAAAGGGGCCCTGATTGGAACCGTCTCAAGGAATAAACTGTCTCTCGAGAGGGATTAGAAAGGGGACTTACCGTCTTCGAAAAGACGTGCCTGATTTGGAACCGTCTCGAGGAATAAATTGTCTCGAGAGAGGGATTGGAAAGGGGATTTACCATCTCTGAAAAGACATGCCTGAATTGGAACCATCTCGAGAAATAAACTGTCTCGAGAGAGGGATTGGAAAGGGGACTTACCGTCTTTGAAAAGACGTGCCTGATTGGAACCGTCTCGAGGAATAAACTGTCTCGAGAGAGGGGTTGGAGTTGGAATTGGAAAGAACAATGCCCCTAAGGGCATTTTGGTCATTTTGCCTCTATTTGGGCCTGGTGGGCCCACGAAGTGATGGACAGACGGGATTTGGACTTAGAAAATTGGTTTCGATTGGAATACGCCCACAATGACTTGAAAACAAGTTTGGACAGAGTGTAGATTGCTGAGCGGTCAAAAATGGGGTGTTTATAGACAAGTTTGAAGGGACTTACCGTTCTAAAGATTTTTTCAAAAAACATGTCAAACTATATGGTCTTACCATTTGAGGGATTAACTTTCTCAAAAGACGTGCCAAACTTGATTTGAACTGGAACTAGACTGGAATTGGATTTTTATCTTGGAATTGAGATTGAAACAAGGACTTACCATCTTCAAGAAGACGTGCCCATTGGAATCGGACCGGATAATGCCCCAAGGGCATTTTGGTCATCTCGCCTCTACTTGGGCCCAATAGGCCCGCAAAGCAATTGATTGACTGGATTGTGTTTGGAGAGCTGGTTTGAATTGGAATATGTTTATATTGACTTGAACTCAACTCTGGATGGACTGGAGGCTACCGAGCAGGCAAAAATGGGGTGCTTACATGTCCCTAGTGGAGTCGCCAATTCTCGTGCCCCAGTTTTTAACCAAGTCCTTTTGACTTGGGAAGAAGTATGGAACTATGTCATTAGAACTCATTCTCCAAGAAGGACAAGTGTGACTAAATTTGAATTTGGAATTGAATTAACTAAAGGCTTTCTTAGAAAAATAGAAGTCGCCACCTAACTTGATTAAGTGAGTTAGGTCACCTAAAACTAAGTATAATCTAGAGCTTACACTTAGGATCTTAGAAAAAGATTTCGGAAAAACTCCCTCAAGAAAGGGTTTTTAAGAAAATAAGTTATTTGGAAACCTTTGAAAAGTTTTAAGCCTTTTTTTGAAAGTAACTCCATTTTGGTCTTTCAAAAATAGAAACCTATAGTTCAGAGACTAGTTACATGTAGGGAAGATATCCTAAGATCATCACCCTACCTCGCCCTTTTGGTACCTATATGTCTAATCACCCTTTGTTCACTCGCTAGAATAACTGGTTACCATCATTCGCTTAATATCCACTTTGGAGTTTTAGAAAATGGGGTTTTGTCATCACTTTTTGGATGAATGATGCATGATGTAAGTTTTGAGAAAACTGTTTGAAAATATGAAAGTTTTGAAGGAATTTGAAATAGGGATCTTGAATTGATGGAGAGTTTCGAAAAATAACTTAAGTTAAAATAAAAGTTATGACCGCACCATTATAGATTGGTTACATATCTCATTTGGCGAGAATTAAGTCATTCATAGTTTGGGCAAGAGCCCAATGGAAAATAGGTGCATTAGGACCTTTGGAAAATTTGAAAACGCTTTAAGGTCTTTGGAGAGATTGAAAGACACTTTGTAGTCTTTGAGAAGAGAGGACTTGAGAATTTTGATTTGAAATTGGATGTTGGAATGTTTTTGGAATAGAACTTGAAGGTTTTTTAAGGTGCTCTTGAAATTGGATTTTGAAAGTGTTTTGGAATGTTTTTTTACCATAACTCAAGAAAGTATCAAAAATGTTTTGAAGTCATATTTTGAAAACCTTGGAGGTACGATTTGGAAGTGCTTTAATAAACTTGTCTTCGAAAAGCTTTTGAAATTAGTTTTTGAAAACACTTAGGGCCTTGGAACCCTAGTATAGACAACCTTGAAGGTTGTACTTAATGTATCACTTTCTCTTGGAATCCCTAACCATACAAGGGGTAGGGACACTTTAGGGTTGTGAGTTTTTGAAAATATTTTTTGAAAATAGTCTTTGAAAAATGTTAAGAGTCTAGCCATTTTAATTGAGACAAGTGTAAGAGAACTTCTTGGAGATATTTCTGAATATAGAGTGAGGGAATGTTTGAAAAGGTTTTGGAGTTGAATTTTGAAATCTTAAGAGAATAGGATAGTTTTTGAGTTGAAGGGTCATTTGAAAGGGGTCCTTGAATTGGTACCTTGAAGCCTATTAACCTAGGTTGGGTTGACCTATGGTTAACTAACTAAGGTTAGGTTACATTGGGTTAATGAACTAAGATTAGGTTAACCTAGGGTTAAGGTGACCTAGAGTTAACTAACTAAGGTTGGGTTAACCTAGGGTTAATGTGACCTAGGGTTAACTAACTAAAGTTGGGTTCACCTAAGGTTAAAGTGACCTAGGGCTAACCAACTAGAGTTAGGTCAACCTAGGGTTAACTAACTAAGGTTAGCTTAACCTAGGATTTGGTTGAACTAAAGTTAGACTACTAGGGTCAAGTTAACCTAAGATTGGAAGATGGTTTCGAACTAGGGTTTGGACCTAGTGATTTTGGAGAGATGGTTCTATGCATGAAATTTTGAAAGTAGGTTTTGAAAACCATTTTATGAAAACCACTCAAGTGAGTGTAGGGGTCCTATGGTTGATATTTGGAAACCACTTAAGAGAGGGTTACCTTGGAACCATTTCACCCACAAACTCAAGAGAGCAAAACTTCGAAAATCAACATTGACTCGATAGTTTTGAAAACTTGAAAATTAAAGAGAATGACCTTTTGAAAATTGACTTTAGAAAGGAGGTTTTGGAAAATCACTTTTGATCAAGTTGAAGACCACTCTAAAGAATACGGGTTCATATGGTTAATTTGAAGGAAACCCTACAAAGAGGGCTCCATAGGACCATTCCAACCACAATATTCAAGAGAGCAAAATTTCTAAAAATCAAGGTGAAAATAAGGATTTAGGGAAATCATTTTATGCAAGGTAAAGAGGGTGCAATTTTGAAAATCCTTTTTGAAAGGAATTGTTTTGAAAAAATATTTTAAAGAGAATAGAGCCAACTCTAATGAACTTGGCTTCATATGGTCAAGATAGTGGGGAGACAACACACGAGATGGCTCCAAGGGACTATTTCAACTACAAAATTCAAGAGAGTAAAGCATTTGAAAATCAACATAGAAGAAGAGGGTTTGAAAGCTATTTTAATGCAATTTTGAAAAGTAATGAAATGTGGGTTTACAAAATAAAGTCAAGGGACTTAAAGAGGGTTTTCTAAGGTATAGAAATTGAGAGTTTGACCTAGGCTTCAAGGAACCAGCTCTAGGACCATTTTTAGGAAAACATTAGAATATGGAGCTTGAGAATGCCATAGAAATAGAGATAGTAAAAGTTTTGGGAAAATGAAAACAAAGCCAAGCATGCAAAACATAAACAATATAATTATACGCAAAAGGGTCATGAAATCATACAAGCCTAGAGGCTTCACCACATAGCAAGGTGCTCTAAGGCCATACCATCTTAAAGTAGGTTTGTGAGAAGTTCCGTACAAGGTGGTCTTTACAAACTTTCCTGTAGGCATGAACCAAGAGCTCTCTTGTTTCAAGCATGCAAGAAAGGGCGGTAGAAGATAGGGATTAAAATAGAGAATAGCCTAAGTAGGCTAAGAGGGAAAAGAGAGGTGTGAGGATTGCAAAAAAGTAAAAGGAATACCACCTTTTGCCTTCAAACACTTTCAAACCTCCATGGACGCCTTGACTTGAGCTTGAATAGCCTTGAAGAGGCTTGAAGGGGCTGGAATGAGGTCTTCTATGGCATTGAAGGCTATATAGGTGTAGTGTAGGGGTTAGGGGGTAATGGAATCTAGCTTAAGTGCTTGGAATGTGCAATATATATAGGAATTCGAGGTTCTGGAGTAGTTTTGGTAGAGCTTCGCTATCAATTTTTATTCTGAAATATGCAAAGGAGGAGGCTTGTATTTATAGGCCATGATGGAGAGGACTAGCACATGTAGTATGTGCGCCTAGGCAAAATTTGCCCTAGCGCATGTGCTACATGCACCAGTAATTTTTAATTGGCAGAATGCCACATGGCACTCATTATACTGGCTAAATCTTAAGGGTTAAGCGAAGTTTGATTGATCTGATCAAAATCTAAGAGCATGTAGCATATGTCCACCGCCGGGAATGTTCATTTAAATTTTATCTCGATAGTTGTGCCAACCGGGAAGGATTTGAGAAAATCAGTTACATTCATGGTGTTCTCCTAGTGTTTCTCATAAACTTTTAAATTTTTGAAAAGCTTGAAAAGTGTTTGGAAGAGTGAGATATCATCTCGGGAAGTGTCCACGAAAACACATTTTGCGAAGCGTCTGTGATACTCTCTGCAGGTGTTCAAAAGTAGCCGTTTGTGGGCCATATGATCGAGGCCTTCGGGAAGCAATCTATTAGATCGAACCGTATCGATGGAAAGTGCTCTGGAAATACTTTTGAGAATTCCCTAATTTATGCATTTCTCAAGTTGTTTGATGATACGTTATAATTAGGGAATTAGAAAAAAAGTCAAACTTGGCAGAGCGTTTGTAAGACGCTCCAAGGGTCACTGAAAGTGGCAGTTTTAAAGCCATATGATGAGGGGCTTCGGGAAGCAATCCATCCAATCGAGCCATAAAGATGGAACGACCTATGGATGAGCTTTCAGGAATTTCCTAGTTTACGTATTTCTCAAGTCATTTGACGGTGCGTTATAACTCGGGAATTAAGGGAAAAGACAATCCTGGCGGAGCATTTGTGAGACGCTCTAGGGGGACTTTCGCTCAGTCAGGGGTGTTTAGAGTCGTGAGGTCCACCTTGGGTTAAACAGGGGTGTATGATGAGACCCGCTGTTCAATACCCTAGGCCGGTGTAGTTTCGGAGCGCATTTAGGTCGCCAAGGGTACAATGGTCATTTTGATCAGGATTGGTTGAAAAAGGTCATAATGGGTTGGAGTGGCATGTTAAGCGTGCCGAACTGTCCAAGGATGGTCTTAGAAGAGTTTTTTTGTTGTCTGATGAGATTTGTATTGTGCTGGGGCATGCAAGGGCAAAACGGTTATTTTGACTAGAGTTAACTGGAGTGGGACTAGAATTAGACAAGATGGCGTGTTAAGTACGCCTAACTATTTAGGATCACTTTGGAAATGTGGACTTACCGTCTTGAGAGATTTTGAATTTTCTCAAGATGTGCTTAGAGGCCCAAAGGGGTAGGTTTGGTCATTTTTCACCGAGTCAAGCTAGCAGGCGCCGGTGTTGACCTAGATGTTAGTTCCCGAGACCGCTCGGTCTCGAAAAGCTACCTGTGCAGTGTTGGTCCCTGAGACCACCCGGTCTCATAGAGCTACCTGTAGGGTGGTGTTGTTTTCTGAGAACGCTTGGTCTCAAAAAGCTACCTATGAGGGTGGTGTTGGTCCCCGAGAATGCTTGGTCTCGGAGAACTATCAAATGACGGACATTCTACGTTAGCTGGCTAGTAGGCGCCAAAAGTAAACCGTTTGAAATTTGATGAGGTGTTAGTCCTCAGTATGGCTCGATCTCGGGGAGCTACCTGGATGGCATTGGTTCCTGAGACTGCCAGGACTTGGGAAGCTACCTGGAATGCCTAAGGGCAAAATGGTCTCCCCAGCTTCAATTAGGCCTTATGAGCCGGAGAAGCAACCAGCTAATTTTGAAAGAGCCATCTTGGACCTGCATGTGTTGTGATATTTGAAAACTGAATCCGGTCAGGCTAGAGATTACCGAGCAGGTAAAAATAGGATGCTTACAGAAAGGAAATTTAAAGGTGATCCTAGGTAATAAGAAAGCCCAATAAAAGCAGTAGGTTTGAGCTTTTACCTTTTCTTGAAAAACCTGGAACCATGGCCTACATTACAACCCTAATAAAGTCCTTTTCGATTGAAAAGAGATTGTTTGATCTAATGAGCCAGACATGTTGCCAAGGCTAAAAAAGGATACTAAAGGACAAAACCCCGCCAAAAGATCAACTGAGAATGGTGTGAATCTAAACCTTGCTAAAAGTAATATTAAATTTGAGCCTGTATATTCCATTAATTCTCAAAACCCCATAACTTAGCCTACATTACAGTCCTAAAGCAAAGCCTTCTTAGATTGAAAGACTGGCTGGTTATTGCTCTGCCAAAGTTCATGTGAGCTATTGCCTAAGCCCCGAAGGTCTAAAATTCAAGCCAAATGATCCCAGACCCTAACCCAAGTAAAGAGTGGGAGTCGACCAGAACGATAAGAAAGGTACAAAATGCTATCATCATTCGATCAAGGTAAGGTTGACCTAAGGGCTAGGCCAAACCCCTAAAAAAGGAGGAGTTGCCATTCCAAGGATGTAGAGCTCGATAGCACCCCATCCATTTTATTAAATGGTGTATTCCTCACAAAGGCATGCATTTTTATAAAATTTTGGCATGAACTTTGCATACATAGGATATAGCTCCCTATAGAAACAGAAATCACCAATTCAATTCAATTCTATAACTAAAACATGCAATAAACATACACCATCGACATCATGATAGTCTCAACTGTATCGCTAGTCATGCATCTATCTATATATCTAGCGGTCGAAATCATAAACATCCATCCTATTTAAAGATTACAAATAAAATGGACTGACAGAAAATTAAAATACATATCCAGGACATGGTATAGAACTACAACTGAGCCTATGATAAGGGACACTTGTCAAGAGTCAAAGTTGATGTCTGGGTCAAAATCTCCAAAGCCCGACTCAGGAGGAAGTAGCCGACTACTGGAAGCACCGGCATCCTATAGGGAAGAAGGGCTTGAATCAGCAAAGCAAATCAATAACTAAACAACGCCAGAACAAAAAAGAGAGAGAGGATAACATACCCCGCAGCTTCCCATTTGAGCCAACCGTGCAATCAAAGCGGCCACCTCAGCCTAGTACTGGTCCCTTTCCATTCGATACTAGTGTTTCTCGGTCTGGTACCAGTCTCTTTAATCCCTCATGGCAGTAAACTCGGCCTGAGGCACATATCTTCCAGTCCGACTCCACAAGTCTACTACCTCCTGGCCTATGACATAACCTCCGACCACCACCTCAAACTGGGTGAAAGCACCAATGGAGTGAGCCCCAAAATGTGTGGCATAGTCAGTCTCTGGAGGAAGCAACAAATTAGCACCCGGCTAGTGCTCCCAATACGGAATAGGAACTCCATCGACCAAAGCTCCAAAAATATACTCAAATGGATCCTTAGCCGACCGGAACTCCTCGAGAAATTGGCGCCAATGCCGGTCCACTGGATAAGACTCTTAGGATTCATCATTGAGAAAGGAAATCCTCGACAGAGACATCGAGACCAGGTACCTAACTAACTCATAATGAACCATTCTAACAAAGGGCTGCCAGGTTATATCTCTCGCCTCTATCAACTCCAGGTTCACCCATATGGTCACGAAGTCAGTAATCTTAGATCAGTGGGCCACCTAATCACGAGTCCATCTTAAAGCCCGAGGATAAAGGTCTGCCTTTATTACCTCTAGATGGCATACTGCAAGTACTCATAACTCCACTAGACCAGAAAGGGCCAAAAACCAATCACACTGCCCCAGCGGGAGGAAGTCCAAACCCGCATGGATCTAAGGAAGCAACCAAAAGAAAAAGACCCCCAGTCCAGCTTTGAAAAGGCTTCTAAGTTAGTTACCACACTCACTAATCTAAAAGGGATGAACAACTGTTATTATTGCAAAAGCAGCTAAAAACAATGTGCAGAACCAATCGTCGCGTCATAATGTCTCGCCGCTTAGGTGGTGGCTCAACAGAGAAAGTACTCTCATCTCAACTAAGCCAGACACAAGAAAAACTGAACGGTCAGGAGGTGGCAAGTCCAATAAAGCATAAGCCTTGGCTCTACTAACTAGTTGTAGGGTAATCTGATGGCCAACAAAAGAAAGCTCTGTGATAATGACCCAATCTAACGGAGTAGGACCCAACTCAAAGCCCGTAAAGTGGAAGGTCCATGTCTCGCCAAATCAACTCCGGTCAATGCCAATATCAAATGCCAGTTCAAGCAGTTTGCCTGTAATCCCATGAATGCGCCGAACCCAATCTTCGCTAGAAAGGCACAGTAGGATGGAGCAGTCCGCTGCATGGTGCTAAAAGCTTGATGGACGGCCATTCTAAAAGATGTATGTACATAGGGAAGGGGAAAGTGCTACTAAGAATACACACTAGATGATGGGCAAGGTCCCACAATGGAGGAATGTCTGGTACCTTTAGATCCCCTAAATCAGCATCCATCTGTCTTTGCCCAGTAAAGGCCATCCCGTAACCAGTCACACAATCTCCTAGGCTCGGTAACTCATCCTCGGCATCTATCTCTCCCTCAAAAGCCAGCTCAATGTGAGGAAAAGAGTCAACTGGAGGCACACTCCCCCTCCTACGCTGACTAGAAGACATCCTACCAGCTAATTTACAACTACCCCTGGAATGGCTAGAACTGCCAACGGAATCCTTGCGGGCCCCCTTTCTAGACCAGCGCCTCCTCTCATAACTGCCATCACTGGCGTCTGCCATCCTGAAAGTCTAAAGATAGCAAGACACAATATATGCAGTTCAAAGGACATGAGATATGGAAAAAGAAAACAAAGAAAAGAATGAATGACACGAATTTACTCAAAATCAATTTCCAAAGGTTTCCTAAACTTTTTCCTTCAAAAGTTTATTTTCAAAATCAATTTTCAAACATTTCCTAAACTTTTTCCATCAAAAGTTTAGTTTCAAAATCAATTCAAAGGTTTCCTAAACTTTTTTCTTCAAAAGTTTATTTTCAAGATCAATCATCCACGGTTTTTAAACTTTTCGTTCAAAAGTTTTATTCAAAATCCATTTTCAAAGGTTGTTCTAAGCTTTTCCTTCAAAAATTTTTATTTTAAAGACCCCAAGGTTTTATATCTTTTTCTTTAAAAAGGATTTTATTTCAAAAAAATTTTAAAATTGTTCTCTAATTTCAAAAAAATTCATCCGAATCTCGTTTTTAAATAGTTCCTATAATGCCCAAAACACAATAACAAAACACAAATCGTGCACCCACAACATTACAATCATATAGTACTAACACATATAAAGCAATCTGTGCACATTCTTAGAATTTTTGAATTTTCAAACGCACGTTCTATTTTTCAAAAATCCAATAGTTTTCAAAATCATCACAAAATCTCTCAAAACTACTTCAAATATTTTCTAAAATATTTTCATATTTTTCTAAATGTCAAACTCAAACAATTCCATCAACTTCTCAATTTTTCCTATTTTTCAGGCATTTTCTTATTTTTCAAAAAATAAAAATTTTGAAAAGTTTTTGAAAAATCATGAAACTTTATACGATTGTTCAACATATTTTTCTACGACACATGGTGCAAAAATCTAGCCAAAAAACCCAATACCCAAAGCTATAAAAGCAAGTTTTTAATTTTTGTAGAAACCTTCTTTACATAAATATGCGAAACTACTCAAACTCAATCAAAGGAGCATTAAAACACATAAACAACATCACCAGAGTGTTTAAAACATGTCAAAACATCCAATTTAACTGTTTACACAATTCAAACAAAATTCTGCATATCAAAATCAACACAAAACTAAAAACTCGCCTCTTGGAGTTCTCCGGCAAAATCTTCCTTTTCGGCAACAATTCCGGTGACAGTGACTACTTCCAACAACTATCCAGGGTCCCCCAAACTCACTCCTTCAATGCTCAAGAGTCTTTCCTTGCAAAAACTCAAGAAAGCTCTCAACCCTTAGTTTTTTTCCTCACAAATCCACAAGCTTCGAACCAGAAGTTTTTCTAGCTTTTAATTCTTAAAGGCATTTTTATGCCTAGGGCCTCTAGGAGTGGCGCCACGTTCAAATTTTGGCCAGTTTGGCCCTTTTTCCTGCCAAAATTCAATTTCAAATGCCCCCTTGGGCCAATTTGTCATTTTCAAGCTCCAGTCTTCTATCTCTCCAATCGCCTCACGGTTAACATGGGACTCTTACTTTATTATTTTCTTCCTTCGGCAAGCAAAGACAAAAAAAGAGGGGCAGCTGTAAGTACCCCATTTTTGACCGTTCGGCAATCTCTAGCTCGACTGAACTCACATTCAAACCGACACAGACACATTTAAGCCTAGACTGGCCTTCCACACTCATTCCAGTCAGTCAACCGCTTCATGGGCTTGTTGGGCCAATAGAGGCAAAATGACCAAAATACCCTTGGGGCATTGCTCAGTCCAATTCCAGTCAGTGCGTCTTCCTAAAAACAGTGAGTCCTTATTTTCAACCTCAATTCCAGATCCAATTCTAGTCCAAGTCAATCAAAATCAATCTGGCACGTCTTTCGAGAAAGTTGATCTCTTAGACGGTAAGTCCATCCAACATGGCATGTTTTTGGAGAAAACTCCTTGGAATGGTAAGTCCTTTTAAACCTATTGACCGGGACGAAACCTAAGTTCCCAAAATGGTATAATGGTTCACTTCTGGTGCCTGCTAGCCCGCTAACATAAAATATCTGTTATCCGGCACGTCAATCTGGAAAGTACCTAAGGCCTCGAGACGATAAGACCATCTAGCAACTTCCTGAGATTAGGCAGTTTTCAGAATGAACACACACTGTCAGAGTGGAAAAAATACTCACGAACATCGCAACCGTCAGAGTGGCAAACACACTCAGAATCATTACAACCGTCAGAGTGACGGAAACACACAAACATGCTGACATTGGGAATTGCCAATAAACCCCACAAGCCACGAAACCAAACAAGCCTCTTGGTCATGGCACATTTACCGAAGGACAGGATACCTTTGGAAACCAACTCATCACACACTGTCAGAGTGATAGAAACACTCAAAATTCAAGTCAACACCAGTGCTTGCTAGCCCACTCTATTGAAAAACGACCAAACTGCCTCTTGGGCCCTTCTAGCACACTTCTCGAGAAAGTACCTAAGTCTTTAGATTTGTAAATCCACCCTTCCAAGATTATCCCGTGGATAATCTAGCACGTTCAAGTGCCTTCCAATTGCTTTCAGATTGATTCCAAGAGCTTTCGGTCAAAATGACTATTTTGCCCCTAGGCATCCGATTGCCTCTGGGAACCACATCGGCTCTGGGTATCAAATCAGTTACCTTCCAAAGATGCTTCTAATAGTATTCCCAACCTTCTAACATTTTTCTGGACCTTTTTGAGTCTATTCCAGTATGCTCAGTGTAAAAGGACCATTTTGCCCCTGGTGGGCCGGTCGCCTTTTCCAAACACACTGACTCTGAGTATCAAATCGGTAATCCATTAGAACACTCTCAATAATTGTTTCCAACTTTCAAGCCTTCTCACGGATCACTCCGGGTCCATTCTGGTGTTTTCCCAATTCAAATAATCATTTTGCCTTTGGTGGACCGGTCAACCTTTTCAACTATCCCGGCATTGTTTCCCAAACTAGTTACCTCTGGGACACTCTTTTAAGGGTTCCTATCCATCCCCGGCCTTCCAGATCATTCTCGGGCTTTTCAGAGTCACTCCTAGTGGAGCCAACCTAAACATTGCATGGTAGTCACTAGGACGGGCGCCTAAATCTTTTGCCTTATGTCCAAAGAGCCAAAGATCTGTTTCTTGCCACATTAAAAACTTCCCAAATGAGGTGGCACCACTCCAAGTGGTGCCAATGTTAATTTTGCACTGGCGTCACTACAACAAGCGCCAGTTGTTGTTCAATTTTCCTATAAATACAAAACCTCCTCCTGCATATTATGGGTCTGCAAAGTCACTACAGAAACTCTGCCTCACAGAAAACAGAGCTCGAACTCTCTCAAAACCCTAGCTATCTCAAGCCTCTTCAAACCCTAGCCTCTATACACTTAAACCCTATTTTCTATACATCCTATACACTCAGACATAAGCTTCCAAGAATCTATTGAAGATCAAGTGCTACATCTTCAAAGCTCTCAAAGGTCCAATCAAGTAAAGCAAACAAAGTAATCAAAGCAATAAAAAGATAAGGTTGGTTTTCTAGTTACTTACTTTTATACAATCCCCATCTCTCTTCTCCCTCTAAAGCCACTTGGGTTCTCTTCTATTTTAATCCACATCTTCTATCCTCTATTATTGCATGCTTAAAATAAGGGACTCCCTAGTTCATGCCTAGGAAGAACTATTGAAGGCCACTGTGCTGGGGGCTTTCTTCAAGTTTAATCTTCGACGGTGTGGGTTTGATCCCCTTAATTATGTGGTGAAGCCTAACCCTGTATGCTCATGACCATATTTGCATTGTGGTTATCATGTTCATACATTGCATTCAAAATTATATTAAAATTTGTTTTCAAACTTGCATCAAAGTTCTCTTTCAAAACTTGCATCCAAAATCTTCTTCTTTTAAACTTGTTTTCAAAACCACCATCCTAAGATGATTCTAGCCATTTCATTGGTTAGGGTTGTTTTAAGAAAGTGTCATATTCAACGTGACCATCAAGGTCCAAATTTTGGATTCAAACCCTAAATTGTTCTTATCAAAGCCACAATCTTAAGATAATTCTAGCAATTTCATGGTTAGGGTTGTTTTAGAAAAGTGTTACATTCATTGTATTCAAGTCAATATGGACATATTCCGAGTCAAACCAATTTTTCAAACATAATCCAGTTAATCGATCGCTTTGTAGGCCCACTGGGCCCAAATAGAGCAAAATGACCAAAGTGCCCTTGAGGCATTGTTCGGTCCAATTCCAGTGGGCATGTCTTTTCGAAGACGGTAAGTCCTTATTTTAATCTCAAATCCAATTTCAAGTCCAATTCCAATTTCAATTAAATTCGAGACGTCTTTCAAAAAAGTTGATCGCTCAAGGCAATAAGTCTATCCAGTCCGGCAGGCTTTTCAAGAAAAATCTTCGGAACGATAAGTCGCTTCAAACCTGTCGGCCGGGACGAGACCTCAAGTCCCCGAGATGGTAGAACGGTACACCTTTGGAGCCTGTTAGCCCGCTAATGAAGAATGTCTATTTCGGCACACCTTTCAAAAAAGTTGATTCCTCAGGCGATAAGTCCACCTAGCAGATTCCCAAGATCAAGCAGTCACGAGAATGATCGCGAACCATCAGAATGACAGAAACACTCGTAAACAGGTTGACATTGAGAATTGCCAATAAACTCCTATGTCGCGAGACCACCGTCAGAGTGATGGAAACACTCAAAACCCAGGTCAACACCAGTGCTTGCTAGCCCACTCTGGTGAAAAATGCCCAAACTGCCCCTGGGGCCATTTCCGGCACGTTTCTTGAAAAAGTACCTAAGTCCTCAGAACGATAAGTCCACCCTTCTAGGATCGTCCCAAAGACGATCCGACATGTTTAAATGCCTTCCAGGTAGTTTCGGGCCAATTCCAAGACCCTCCGATCAAAATGACCAATTTGTCCCTCGGTATCCGAGCACCCCGGGAACCACACCGGTTTGGGTATCAAACCAGTAACCTCCTAGGGATGTTTCTGATAGTATCATCAGCCTTCTGATACATTTCTAGGTCATTCTGAGTCAGTTCTGGCAAACTTGGTGTAAAATGACTGTTTTGCCCTTGGTGGGCCGGCCGCCTTTTCTAACCACACCGGCTCTGGGTATTAAACTAGTAACCTCCTAGAACATTCCAAGTAATGTTTTCAAACCTCGAGTCTTCTTCCGGGACATTCCAAGTCCATCCCAGTAGCTTTTCGACCCGATAGACCGTTTCACCCCTAATGGCCCGATCAAGCCTTCCAACATATCCTGACATTATTTTTCAAGTCTACTACCCCCAAGACACTATTTTAAGGATTCTTGTCCCTTTCTAGCCCTCCGGGCCATTTTCGGTCCTTTAAATCATTCCCAAACTTTCTAGAGTCACTACTAGTGAAGCCAGGCTAAAAATTACAAGGTAGTCACTAGTACAGGCGCCTAAATCTTTGTAAGATACGTTGCTTGCCAACCTTAAAAATTTCCTAAATGGCTGGCGCCACACCACAAAATGGCCTAGTGCAACTAGTAGGATTTTTGGCCTGGCACCACTGCATCAAGCGCCAGTTCAATCTTCTGTCTATAAATACAAAGCCTCCTCCAGCGTAAAAAGGGTCTGCAAACTCAGTCTAAAAACCTTGCTATTTGATATACAGAGCTCGAAGTTCTTCCAAACCCTAGTTCCCTTTAAGTTCTTCAAATCCTAGCCTCCATATACAAACCCTAGCCTTTATACACTTAACCCTAGCATACATACACTCATATACTAGTTTCCAAAGCCTCCATTCAAGACTTGAAGTGCTGCAACTTAGAAGCTCTCGAAGACTAAGCTAAAGCAAGCTCTCGAAGACCAAAGTAAAACAAAACAAAGCAAGCAAGCAAAATAAAGAAGACACAAGGTATGCTTTCTATTTGTGTTTACGTAACTCCCCTCATCTCTCTTCTCTCTTTTAATCCACTTGAGTTTTCTTCTATTTTAATCCCCATCTTCTACCCTCCTTTCTTGCATGTTTGAAACAAGGGACTCGCTGGTTCTTTTGTAGGATTAGGCTATTGAAAGTCACAGTGTCAGGGGTTTTCTCTTAATCTAACTGGAGACCACATGGGTTCGGCCTCCTTGATTATGTGATGAACCCTTTAACCTTGTATGTTCACGACCCCAACTTGCATTGTGCATATCATGACCATGCATCTCTCCAAAACTTGGTTCAAAACTTGCATCGAAAATTGTTTTCAAAGCTTGCATTAAATCTTCTTTTTCCAAACTTATTTTCAAAATCACAATCCTAAGGTGATACGACCCTTTTCATGGTCAGGGTTGCTTTAGGAAAGTGTTAGATTTAAAGTGGCATTCATGGTCCTTATTTCAAATCCTTGTTATTTTCAAAATCACAATCCTAGAATGGTTCTAATCTTCTTATGGTTAGAATCATTTTAAGAAAGTGAGATATTTTTAGAGGCTTGCAAAAGTTCACATTCAAATCCCTTTCCAAATTGCTTTTCAAACTCACTTTTCAAAACCTCTTTTTAAATCCTCTCCAAAATCTCTTTTCAAATTTACTTTCCAAAATCTCTTCTCCAATATACTTTCTAAATATTCTCTCTAATCTGCTTTCCAAAATTGCTTTCTATAAATTGCTTTCTAAAAATTCCCTTTAAAAAACCTTACTTTCCTAAAAACTCTTTTCAAATTCCTTCCTAAACGCTCTCTTGAACAATTCACTTTTTAAAAACACTCTTTAAATTTCCTTCCTAGAAATTCCTTTCAAAATATTTACTTTCCAAAACCTCTTTTTCTTGAAGCCCATGTTAAGCCCTAGAGCCATGGTTAGGAAAACCTAATTTTCTCTCCTAAAACATGATTTCCAATCTTGTCTTAAAACATAGATTTTCAAAATCTCTATTTTCTACGTCAAATCTTGGATTTCCAAAATTACTTTTCCTATACCAAAACTAGGGCTTTCCAAACCTAAGTTTTTCAAATTTCCTCCTTTTCAATTCTATGTCAAATCAAATCTTTCGTTTTTTAAACTAAATCAAATCCTCCATTTTTGGAAACAAAATCAAATCATCTCTTTTAGAAAATAAAATCCAATATTTTAATAGAAATCAAATCCAAACCTTTTCCTAATTTCAACCTTTCCTAATCTCAATCCTTCCTAATCCAAATCTTTCTTAAATTTCAATCCTTCCTAATCTCATACCTTCCTAAATCTTAAGTTTCTAAAACTTAAACTTTTAAATCTTTCCTTAAAACTTTAAGCTTCTTAATCTTTCTAAACCCAAACTTTTCCTAATTCTAAAACTTTTCAAATTCCAAACCTTTCTCAAACCTAATCAAATCTTTCATAATAAGGAAACTTTCTAAATTCAAAACTTTCTAAATTTAAAACTTTCTAATTTCAAAATTTTTCCTATTTTAAACTTTTCTAATTCAAAATCTTTCCTAAAATGAAACTTCCTATTTTGAAACTTTCTTAAATCTGAGATTTCCTAAATCTAATCTTCCTTAAACTCTAACTTTCCAAGTCCAACATTCAAGTCAAATCTTCTTTAAATCACTTCCACGTCAAGTCAAATCTTTCTTAAACCTCAAGTCTTTCCTAAGTCTAGGTTTCCTAAAACCAAACTTTCCAAAATTAATCTTTTCAAATCTTCCAAGTCAATTTCGAATCAAAGTTCAATTTCCTAATCTTCCAATCCAAATTCCAACTCCAACTCTTTTTCAAGTCAAACCTTCTATTTTCTATCGGACTCTTATTCGAACTAGACTGACCTGATTCCCAAAAAAGGGATACGTAGGCAGCCTTCATGGGTGCGGTCACAACCTTTTTCAAGCTTCTATTTCACAACATTTTTTAAGCTTCTATTTTCACAACCTTTTTCAAGTTTCCAATTCCAAAACTATTTTCAAACTTCCAAGTCCAAAAATCTATTTTCAAATCTCTATTTCCAAATTCTAAAACTTTTTTTCAAAATCAAATCTATCTTTTCAATTCTATTTTAAATCAAATCAAGTTCTTTTCAAATCTACTTCAAAATCAAATCAAATTCTCGCACTTGCATTATCATGCATCATGTCAACTTCTTTTTACAAATCAAGTGGATATAATTGGACATTTATTAATCAAAGATTCCGAGTGAGTGAACTTAGGGTGAATAGACATGTAGGTACTGCAAAGGTGGGGTAGAGTGATGGCTTAGTGCGTCTTCCCTACACGTAACCAACCTCCGAACCTAGATCACTGTTTTCAAAGACCAAATGGAGTTATTTTCAAAAAGGGCTTAAATTTTTTCAAAGGTTGCCAAACAACCTGTTTTCTTAAAAACCCTTTCTTGAGGAAGTTTTCTAAAACCTTTTCCAAAACCCCAAGTTTGATATTCGGATTGTGCTTAGTTATAGGTGACCTAACTCACTTAATCAAGTTAGGTGGCGACTCCAAATGTTTTTCAAAATCCCTTATTCAAAATCAATTTCCAATTCAAACCCAGTCGTACTCGTCCTTCTAGGAGGATGAGTTATAACGAGAGAGCACTATGTTTTTCTCACTTGTCTTTTTGAAGCATGAAAAATTGGGGCGTGACAAGTTAAAATCACAACCCTAGAATGATTCTCATCTTTTTTATGGTTAGAATCGTTTTAGGAAAGTGAGATATTCAAGAGACTTGCAAAAATCTATATTTAAACTTCTTTGAAATTGTTTTTATAAATCCACTTCCTAAAAGCTCTTTTCAAAAATCTATTTTTCAAAAACTCTTTATCATGGAATCCAAGTCAAAATCCTAGAATCCATGATTAGAAAACTTTAATTCCTTTCTTAAAGCCATAACTTCCTGTTTTGCCTCAAAACATAGATTTCCAAAACTCTTTTTCTACATAAAATCATAAATTTTCAAAACTCAACCTTCCCAATTCCATGTCAAATCAAATCCTTTGATTTAAGAAACCAAATTCGATCCTCCAATTTTGGAAACTAAATCAAATCTTCTATTTTTGAAAATAAAATCCAATCTTTAACTTTAGCAAATAGAGATCAAATCTTTCCTAATTTCAAACCTTTCCAAATTTTGGCTTTCTAAATTTCAAACTTCTAAATCTTTCCAACTTTTAAAACTTTCTAAATTCAAGGCTTTCTAAATTCTAAACTCTCCTAATTTGAAACTTTCTTAATTCAAAACTTTTCAAAAATCAATCTTTCTAAAAAAAAACTTTCTAAAATTGAACCTTTCTATTTAGAGTGCATTTCCTCAACCCTAGGTTCCATGAATCCTAGGAGGCCGAAGCCCTAGTTCAACCCTAACCCTAAAGTTAGGAAGCTTCAACTCTTTTCAAAAACTCTGATTTAGGTTAAGATGATTTCGAAGCCTTACTCAAATCTTTCCAAATCAAATCCAAGTTATTTTTTCAAGTTTGATTTCAATTCAAAGTAATTTCAATTCAAAGTTCAATTTCAAATCTTCTAATCAAAGTTTAAATTCAACCTTTTCAAGTCAAACTTTTCCAACCCCAAAGTGTCTATTTTCAATCAGACCCTGACTCCGAACTACAACTGACCTAATTCCCAACAAAAGGATACGTAGGTGTCGCACTCAGTTTTTTTGCACCCGAGGAATACACACACAAGCAGAAAAAATACTGTACTCTTTCATTAGAACTCATCCTCCTAGGAGAATGAGTGCGACTAGGTTTGAATTGAAAATTGATTTTGAATAAGGGCTTTTGGAAAATATTTGGAGTTGCCACCTAACTTGATTAAGGTAAATTAGGTCACCTAAAAACTGAGCCCAATTCAAATACTACACTTAGGGTTTTTGAAAACGGTTTTGAAAATACTTCCTTAAGAGAGGGTTTTTAAGAAAACAGGTTGTTTGGCAACCATTAAAAAATATTTAAGCTCTTTTTTGAAAATAACTTTGTTTGGTCTTTGAAAATAATGATCTAAGTTCGGAGGTTAGTTACGTGTAAAGAAGACACACTAAGCCATCACCCTACCATGCTCTTGCGGTACCTACATGCCTATTCACCCTAGATTCACCCATTAGAGTATTCAATTAATAAATATCCAAAACTATCCACTTTTAGAAAAGCATTTTTAGAAAGGAAAAGACATGATGCATGATATGCAAGTGCAATAGAAATATTTGATTTTAAAAATAGATTTGAAAAGACTTGATTCGATTTTAGAAATAGATTTGATTTGAAATTGAAATGGATTTGAAAAGACAGATTTGATTTTGGAAAGAGAGTTTTAGAAATTGGAAGCAGGGATTTGAAAATAGAATTTGGAATTGGAGATTTGAAAAAAGTTATGAAATTGGAGATTTAAAAAAAGTTATGGAATTGGAGATTTGAAAAAAGTTATGACCGCACCCGTGAGGGTTGCCTATGTATCCCTTTTGAGGAATCATGTCAGTTGTAATTCGGATAAAGAATCCGACTGAAAATAAAAGATTTTAATTGGAAAAAGAAATTGAGTCAGAATTCGAATTGGAAGATTAGAAAATTTGAACTTTGATTGGAAGATTTGAAAGGATTGGTTTTAGGAAACCTAGACCTAGGAAAGATGAAACTTAGGAAAGATTTTAAGGTTCAAGAAAGATTGGACTTTGAAGATTAGGGACAGATTGAATTTGAGAAAGGTTCAAATTAGGAAAGTTCTGTTTTAGGAGAGTTTCATTTTAGGAAAGTTTCAATTTAGGAAATTTTTGAATTAGGAAAGTTTCGAAATTGGAAAGTTTTGAATTAGAAAAGTTTTGATTTTAGAAAGTTTTTGAAATAGGAAAGTTTCAAATTTTGAAGGTTTTGAATTTAGAAAGTTTTAAAATTTAGAAAGTTTAGAATTTTAGAAAGATTCGAAGTTTGAGTTTTAGAAATACTTGAAATCAAGAAAGGCTTGAGTTTAAGAAAAATTTGAAGATTTAGATTTGGAAAGTCGAAATTTGAAAAGGTATGGAATTAGGAAATGTTGGAATTAAGAAGCTTAAAGTTTAAGGAAATATTTGAAAGTTTAAGTTTTGGAAACTTAAGATTTAGGAAGGTGTGAGATCAGGAAGGATTGGATTAGGAAAGGTGTGGACTAGAAAAGATTGGGATTCCTATTTCCTAAGGCAAAAGATTGGATTTCATTTCTAAAAAGAGATGTTTCGATTTTGTTTCTAAAAATGGAGAATTGGATCTAGTTTACTAAATGAGAAGATTGGATTTGGTTTCCTAAAGGGAAGATTGGATTGGACATGGAATTGAAAAGATGAAGTTTAGAAATTCTAGATTTTGGGATAGAAAATATGTTTTGGAAATATATGATTTTGATGTAAAAAAACTAGATTTGGAAACCTAAAGTTTGAGGCAAGATTAAAAATCATGTTTTAGGAAAGAAAATTAGTGTTTCCTGATCATTGGCTCTAGGGTTTAACTTGGACTCTAAGAAAAAATATTTTGGAAAGTGAGTTTTTGGAAAGGGAGATTTTTAGAAGGAAATCTTAGAAACGAGTTTTTAGAAAATTAATTTGAATAGAGAGTTTTTGGAAAGAGATTTGTGGAAAGAGTTTTTGGGAAGGAGATTTTAGGAAAGAAACTTAGGAAGTGTTTTTAGAAAGTGAATTTTGAAGAGAGCTTTTTGGGATGGAGGTTAAAAAGAAACTTTCAGAAAAGTATGTTTTGCGAAGGGAATTTTTTAGAAAGCAATTTTGGAAAGAAGATTGGAGAGTGTTTTTAGAAAGTAGATGTAAAAAGAGGCTATGGAAAGTACGTTTAAATGGAGATTTTTGAAAAAGGATTTGAATATGGACTTTTACAAGCCTTTAAAAATATCACACTTTCCTAAAATGATTCTAACCATATGAAGATTAGAACCAATCTAGGATTGTGGTTTGAAAACAACAATGATTTGAAAATATGAACCATATTAGTCACTTTAAATGTAACACTTTCCTAAAGCAACCCTAACCATGAAAAGGCTAGAATCACCTTAGGATTGTGATTTTGAAAATAAGTTTCGAAGAAGAAAATCTTAATGCAAGTTTTGAAAACGATTTTGATGCAAGTTTTGAAAACAAGTTTAAAAATGAATTTTGGAGAAATGCAAGATCATGATATGTATAATGCAAATTGGAATCGTGAACATACAAGGTTAAAGGCTTTGCCACATAATCAAGGGGGCTGAACCCACGTGGTCTCCGGTTAGACTAAGAGAAAGCCCCTGACACGGTGGCTTTCAATAGCCTATTCCTACACATGAACTGGGAAGTCCCTTGTTTCAAGCATGCAAGAAAGGAGGGGAAGAAGATGGGGGATTAAAATAGAAGAAAACCCAAGTGAGTTTGGAGAGAGAAGACAGAGGGGGGAATTATGTAAACATAAATAGGAAACCTATCTTGTGTCTTCTTTTATTTTGCTTGGTTTTATTCGCTTCGTTCTTCTTGCTTTGCTTCAGACTTCGCCTTAATCTTCAAGATATTGCTTGGATCTTCAGAAACTTTAGAGTTGCAACACTTCAAGTCTTCAATGGAGGCTTTGGAGGCTAGAATAGGAGTGTATATGGGTTTATGTGAGTGTATATGGGTGCTAGGGTTTGGAAAACCTAAAGAAGGCTAAGGTTTAGAGAGGTTACGAGCTCTGTATATCGAAGAGGAGAGTTTTTAGACTGAGTTTGCGGACCTCTTTCACGTTGAAAGAGGCTCTGTATTTATAGACAGAGGAATGACCTGGCGCCTATTGTAGTGGCTCCAGGAAAAATATTACATTGGCACCACTCCTAGTGGTGCCAGCCAATTAAGAAATGTTTAAGGTCGGCAAGCAACGTATCTTCAGAAGATTTGGGCCCCTGCATTAGTGACTACCACGCAATTTTTAGCCTAACTTTACTAGAAGAGACTTCAAAAGGTCCGATAATAATTTGAAGGGCCAGGAATGGCCTGGAAGGCCAAAAAGGGACAAGAACCTTTAAAACAGTGTCTCGGGGCTAATAGACTTGACGAATGATGTCAAGATAATACAGAGGGGTTGACCCGACCATTAGGGGCAAAACAATCAATTGGGTTGGAAAGCTACCAAGATGGACTCGGAATATCCTAGAAGAAGATTGCAAACTCACAAACATTAACTAAAATGTTCCAGGATGTTACCGGTTTGATACCCAGAGCTGGTGTGGTTGGAAAAGGCGACCGGCCCACCTGGGGCAAAACGGTCATTTTGTACCAGGTTTGCCGGAACTGACTCGGAATGATCTAGAAAGATAATAGGAGGTCGGGAATACTATAAGAAGCATTTTCAGGAGGCTACCGGTTTGATACCCAGAGCCGGTGTGGTTTCTGGGGCGCTCAGATGCCTAGGGGCAAAATGGTCATCTTGACCGAAAAGTCTCAGACTGGGCCTGAAACTGACTATAAGGCACCTAATCATGCTAAATTTTCTTTAAGAAAATCTTAAAAGGGAGGAATTACCATTCTGAGGACTTGGGTACTTTCTCGACAAATGTGCTGGAAAATGTCCCTAGGGGCAGTTTGGTTAATTTTCACCTAAGTGGGCTAGCAGGCACTAGAGTTGACGTAGGTTTTGAGTGTTTCTGTCACTCTAATGACGGTCCCGTGATATAGGGGTTTGTCGGTAATTCCCTATATCGACCTGTTTTCGAGTGTTTCTACCACTCTAACGGTGGCAATGCTTACAAGTATTTTCGTTACTTTAACGGGTCGCGTCATTCCAAAGACTGCCTAATCTTGGGAAGCTGCTAGGTGGACTTCGCAACTGAGGAATCAACTTTCTCAAAAGGCATGTCAAAATGGACATTTATGCATTGGCAGGCTAAATAGCGCCAAAGGTGGACCGTTCTACCATCTCGGGGACTTGGGGTCTCGTCCCGATCGACGGTTTTGAAGGGACATACCATTCAAAGACCTATCTCGGAATTGTGCCGAACAGGATGGACTTACCACCTCGAAGAATCAACTATCTCGAAAGGTGTGCCAAATTTAATTGGAATGAAAAGGGGACTTACCGTCTTCGAGAAGACATACCCACTTGAACTGGACTGAACAATGCCCTAAGAGCACTTTGGTCATTTTGCCTTTATTTGGGCCCAACGGGCCCACGAAGGGATTGATTAACGGGATTTAGACTTGAAAAATTGATTTAAAATTGGAATATTTTCATATTGACTTGGATATAAGTCTGGACGGACTAGTGACTGCCGAGCGAGCAAAAATGGGGTGCTTACAACTGCCCCTCTTTTTTTGTCTTCATTTGTGAAAGACAAAAAACGATAGAGTAAGAGTCCCATGTTGACCGTCAGGCAGTTGAAGGGACGGACCTTGGAAAGTTTTGGAGACGGGAGTGTGGAAATAGATATTGGGCCCAAAAGGCCTTTGAAATTGAGTTTTGGCGGGAAAAAGGGCAAGATTGCCTAGAATTGGACACTGGCGCCACTAGCAGTAGCGCCTTTGTTAGAATTGGCTTGGCGCCACTGCTAGTGGCGCCAAGCTTGGGATCAAAACCAAAAACATTTATAGTTCGAACACTTGTGGGATTTGAAGGATTTTCGCAGAATCGATAGGCATTGCGAGGAAACTGACTTGGACATTGCAACAGTGCTTCATAGGGACCACGAGGGGTTACCGGAAATACACCTCGTTGCCAGAAAAGTCGCCGGAAGAGAGGATTTTGCCGGAGAACTCTAAGAAGTGAGTTTTCAATTTTATGTCGATTTTGATGTGTAGAATTCCGTTTGAATCATGTGAATAGTGAAAATTGATGTTTTGATAAGTTTTGAACAATGTGGTGAAGTTATTTTTGCATTTTAGTGCTTGTTGGATTAAATGTGAATGATTTTACGTGTTTATATGAAGGGGGTTTTTTTGCAGGAATTGAGGGTTTGTCCCTACAGCTTTGGGTATTATGTTTTTCAGCTAGATTTTCATACAGTGTGCCTTAGAAAAATGTGTTTAACAGCCATGTGAAGTTTGTAATTTTTTGAAAACTTTTTGAACTTTTGATTTTTTTGAAAAATAGAAAAATGCTTGAAAAATTAAGAAAGCTCAGAAAATTTAAGAAATTGATGAAATTATTAGAGTTTAAAATTTAGAAAAATTTGGGAATATTTTGAAAAACATTTGATATTATTTTGAGAAATTTTAGGACAACTTTGAAAACAATTGATTTATTGAAAAATAAAACAAGTCTTTTGAAAATCTTAGAAATTTGAAAAAGTGTACGCCGGTGTTGATGCTATGTCAATGTGACGTTGTGCGGTGCATGGTTTGTATTTTGTATTGATGTTGTGGGTGTTGTAGGGACCATTTTTAAGCGGGAGTCTGTCAAAATTTTTTCGAAATTAGGGAAGAGTTGAAAATGTTTTAGAATGAAATCTTTTTGAAGGAAAAAGACAGAAAACCCTTGAGATTTTAGAAAATCCAATTGGACTCGAAGTTGGAAAATCAAAATGTGTAAGAAATTCATTTCGACTTGGAAGCGGGATTTTAAAATGTGTAGGAAATTTATTTTGACTTAGAAGACTGGATTTTTGAAGACAAATGAAAAGATTCGGAATTTGACAAAAATTTTGGAATAGGAAAAAAATTTTTTTATCGAAACCTTGAAAACTTTTTAAGGAAGATTTTTTGGAAAACCTAGAATATTGATTGGAATAACTGTAAGCACCCCATTTTTGACCGCTCAGCAGTCTACACTCCGTCTAGACTTGTTTTCAAGCCATTGTGGGCGTATTGCAATCGAAACTGATTTTCTAAGTCCAAATCCCGCCTGTCCATCCCTTCGCGGGCCCACCAGGCCCAAATAGAGGCAAAATGACCAAAATGACCTTAGGCGCATTGTCCTTTCCTTTCTAACTCCAACTCCTCTCTCGAGACAGTTGATTCCTCGAGACGGTAAATCTATTCCAATTAAGGTACGTCTTTTCGGAGACGGTAAGTCTCCTTTCCAATCCCTCTCTCGAGATAGTTTATTTCTCGAGACAGTTCCAATTCAGGCACATCTTTTTTGAGATGGTAAGTCCCCTTTCCAATCCCTTTCTCGAGACTGTTTATTCCTCGAGACGGTTCCAAATCAGGCACGTCTTTTCGAAGATGGTAAGTCCCCTTTCCAATCCCTCTCTCGAGACAGTTTATTCCTCAAGATGGTTCTAATTTAGGCACGTCTTTTCGAAGATGGTAAATCCCCTTTCCAATCCCTCTCTCGAGATAGTTTATTCCTCGAGATGGTTCCAATCAGGTACGTCTTTTCAAAGACGCTAAGTCTCCTTTCCAATCCCTCTCTCGAGATAGTTTATTCCTCGAGACGGTTCCAAATTAGGCACGTCTTTCCAAAGACGGTAAGTCTCCTTTCCAATCCCTCTCTCGAGACAGTTTATTCCTCAAGACGGTTCCAATCAAGCATGTCTTTCCGGAGATGGTAAGTCCCCTTTTTGATCCCTCTCTCGAGATAGTTTATTCCTTGAGACGATTCCAATCAGGCACGTCTTTCCGGAGACGGTAAGTCCCCTTTCCAATCCCTCTCTCGAGACAGTTTATTCGTCAAGACGGTTCCAAATCAGGCACGTCTTTTTGAAGACGGTAAGTCCCCTTTCTAATCCCTATCTCAAGACAGTTTATTCCTTGAGACGGTTCCAAATCAGGCACGTCTTTTCGAAGACAGTAAGTTCCCTTTCCAATCCCTCTCTTGAGACAGTTTATTCCTCGAGACGGTTCCAATTCAGGCACGTCTTTCCAAAGACGATAAGTCCCCTTTCCAATCCCTCTCTCGAGACAGTTTATTCCTCGAGACAGTTTGAGTAGCAGAAATACTCGCAAACATCACAACCGTTCGAGTAGCGGAAGTACTCGTAAACAAGTCAATATAGGGAATTGCCAACAAGCCCCTGTGTCAAGACGACTACCGTCAGAGTGGCGGAAACACTCAAAACCCAGGTCAACGTCAGTGCCTGCTAGCCCACTTCGGTGAAAAATGACCAAACTGCCCATTGGGCTTTTTTTGAGACTTTCCGGTTAAGATGACCATTTTGCCCCTAAGCATCCAAATGCCTCGGGAACCACACCGGCTCTGGGTATCAAACCGGTAACCTTCTAAGACTACTTTTTATAGTACTCTCAACCTTTCTTTATCTTTTCAAATCGTTCTGAGTCAGTTCCGGCCAACCCGGTACAAAATGATCGTTTTGCCCCTGATGGGCCGGTCTCCTTTTTCGACCACACCGGCTTTGAGTATCAAATCGGTAATCCTCTGAGATTACATCTTATAGTATTCTCAACCTTCCTCTATCCTTCCGGATCATTCCGAGTCCGTTCCGGTGAACTCGATGTGAAATGACCATTTTGCCCCTAGTGGGCCGGTCACCTCTTTTGACCACACCGGCTCTGGGTATCAAACCGAAAACCTTTGGGAACATTCTAAATAATGTTTCCAAATCCCAAGTCTTCTTCTGGGACAATCCGAGCCTGTCCCAGCGGTTTCCCGGTCCGATTGACCGTTTTGCCCCTAAAGGCCCGGTCAACCTTTTCGACCCATCTTTTCCTCATTTTTCAAGTTAAATACCTCCAGGACACTATTTTAAGTGTTCCCGCCCTTTTTCGGCCTTCTGGGTCATTCCCGGCCTCCTCAAATCATTCCCGGACTTTTCGAAGTCACTCCTAGTGAAGCTAGGCTAAAAATTACATAGTAGTTACTAGTACAAGCGCCCAAATCTAGTCAAAGATACATTGCTTGCCGACCTTAAATATTTCCTAAACGGCTGGCGCCACTCCTAGTGGCGCCAGTGTAAATTCTGGCCTGGCGCCACTGCAACAGGCGCCAGTATTGCCCAACCTCTATAAATACAGAGCCTCTTCCAACGTGAAAAGGATCCGCAAACTCAATCTAAAAATCATATATTTCGGTATACAGAGCCCGAGCACTTCTTAAACCCTAGCTTCCCTAGGTTTTCCAAACCCTAGCCACCATACACTAAACCCTAGCCTTCTATACACTTATACACACCCCCATACACTCATATACTAACCTTCAACCCTCCTTCGAAGACTTGAAGAGTTGCAATATGAAGTTTGAAGATTGAAGGCGGCTCTTGAAGATTGAAGATAGAGATCAAGACGAAGACCGAAGACAAGCAAGACGCGCAAAATAAACAAGATACAAGGCAGGTTCTCCATTTAAATTTCCGCACTTCCCCCTCTCTCTTCTTTCTCCTAACCCACTTGGGTTTTCTCTATTTTAATCCCCCATTTCTTTCCCCCCCTTTCTTTGCATGCTTGAAACAAGGGGACTCCCAGTCCATGTGTAGGATTAGACTATTGGAGAGTCACCGTGTCAGGGGCTTTCTTCTAGTCTAACCAGAGACCACGTGGGTTTGGCCCCCTTGATTATGTGGTGAAGCCTTAGCCTTGTATGTTCACGACCCCAAATTTGCATTGTGCATATCATGATCTTGCATCTTCCAAAAATCGTTTTCAAAGTTGCCTTCAAAATTGTTTTCAAACTTGTTTTCAAAATTGCATCAAAATTCTCTTTTCAAAAACTTGTTTTCAAAATCACAATCCTAGAGTGATTCTAACTTTTCCATAGCTAGGATTGCTTTAGGAAAGTGTTATATTTGAAGTGACTTTCATGGTCAATATTTTCAACTCTTGTTGTTTTCAAAACCGCTTTCCTAAAGTAGTTCTAGCCTTCTTATGGTTAGAATTGCTTTAGGAAAGTGAGATATTTTTACAACTTCCAAAAACTCTCTCTTCAAAAATCTCTTCCTAAAAATCTTCTTTTTTTTCAACATACTTCCCAAAAATTCTTCTTTCCAAATTTGTTTTTCTAAAAACTCTCTACAAAAATCTATTTTTCAAAACCTCCTTTTTCAACTCCTTTTTAAAACGCTCTCTTCAAAGTCCACTTTCCAAAAACGTTCCCTAGGTCTCTTTCCTAGAAAAACTCCCTCCAAAAATCTTTCCAAAAACTCTCTTTCCCAAAATCTCCCTTATAGAAATTCCCCTCTAGGATTTTCCTTCCAAGAAACTCGTTTCCAAAAACACACTTTCCAAAAAATCTATCTTCAAATTCACTTTCCAAAAACTCCTCCCTAGGATTCCCTTCTAGAAAACCTTCGTTTCCAAAAACGCACTTTCCAAAAATCCTCTTTCCTTAGAGCCCAAGTCAAGCTCTAAAACTCACAATTAGAAAACCCTAATTTTCTTTCCAAAAACGTGATTTTCAAACTTTGCCCAAAACCTAGGTTTCCAAAAGCTCTCGTTTTCTACACCGAAACTATACACATTTCCAAAACCTCTTTTCTACGTTAAAATTCTACACTTTCAAATCTAGGGTTTCTAGAAACTTCCCTTTCCAAATCCTTGTCAAATCCTACCTTCCCTTTAGGAAACCAAATCCAATCTCCCGTTTAGGAAAACTAGATCCTATCCTTTGTTTTTGGAAACAAAATTAAACACTTCTTCTTAGAAACAAAATCCAATCCCTTCCTAATCCAAATCTTTCCTAATTCCCCTCTTTCCTAATTTCCTAACTTCCTAAATCATAAGTTTCCTAAAGCTTTCAAATCTTTCCTTAAACATTAAGCTACCAAATCTTTCCTAATTCAACCCTTTTTTAACTCTATCCCTTTCCAAATCTCAACTTTCCAAATCTAAGTTTTCAAACCTTTCCTAAATTCAAACCTTTCCTAATTTCAAGATTTTCTAAAATTCAAACTTTAAAACTTTCTAAATCCTAAACTTTCTAAATTCAAAACTTTCAAACTCTAAAATTTTCTAAGTTCTAAACTTTCCTAAACTTCAAATCTTTCAAAGTCTAAACCTTTCCTCATTCCAACCTTTCTTAATTCCACATCATTTCCAAACTTTAACTCCCAAATCTAGATTTTCAAATATTTCTAAAACTCAAAATTTTGAATCTTCCAAAAATTCTAGAAGCTTTCTAAATTTAAATTTTTCCTAATTTAAAATCTTTCTAAAATTCTAAGCTTTCCAAATTCAAAATTTTCTTAACTTGAAACTTTCCAAATTCTAAACCTTTCTTAAACTAAACTTTCCTAATTCAAAACATTTCTAAATTCAACACTTTCCTATTTCAAAACCTTTAAAACGAAACTTTCCAATTTTCAAAACTTCCCTATTTCAAAGCATTCCAAATTCAAAACTTTCCTAAGTTGAAACTTTCCTAATTCCAAAACGTTCCTAAGTCAAAAACTTTCCTAATTTGAAACTTTCCTAAATCGGACCTATCCTAATTCAAACATTGCCTAAATCCAATCCTTTCCTAAATCTTCCAAGTCCAACATTCAAGTCAAATCTTTCTAAATCTCAAGTCCTTTCTAAATTCTCTCTTTCCTAAGTCTAGGTTTCCTAAAACCAAGTTTTCCAAAGTCAAGTCTTTTCAAATCTTCCAATCAAAGTTCAATCTCTCAATTTTCTAATCCAATTTCCAATTCAATCTCTTTCTTTCAAATCAATCTCTTTTCAATCGGACTCTTGTCCGAACTACGACTGACTTGATTCCTCCAAAAGGATACGTAGGCAACCCTCACGGGTGCGGTCACAACTTCTTTTAAATTTCAAATTCTTCCATATTTTTCAAATTTCAAATTCCAAAATCTTTCCAAATCTCCAATCTATTTTCAAATTTCCAATTTCAAATTTCTATTTCCAAATCTCTATTTTCAATTCCTAAAATCTTCCTTCAAACTTCTATTTCTTCCTTTTCAAATGAAATCAAATCTCTTTCTAAATATATTTTTCAATTCTCTCATCTATTACACTTGCATATCATGCATCATGTTAGTTTCTTTTTAAACATCATTTTTCAAAGTGAATAGGATTGGCCATTAGTTAGTTAAAGACTTTCATAGGTGAATCTAGGGTAGATTGACATGTAGGTACCGAAAGGGCGGGGTAGAGTGATGGCTTAGTACGTCTTCCCTACACGTAACCAACCTCCGAACCTAGATCACTGTTTTCATAGACCAAAAAAGAGTTATTTTTCAAAAAGGGCTAAATGTTTTCCAAAGGTTGCCAAACAACCTGTTTTTCTTAAAAACCCTTTCTCGAGGTGATATTTTCAAATCGTTTTCCAAAAACCCTAAGTGTAGTCTTCGGATTATGCTTAGTTTTTAGGTGACCTAACTCACCTTAATCAAGTTAGGTGGTGACTCCAAATCTTTTCTAAAAGCCCTTTATTCAAACTAAATTTTCAATTCAAACTTAGTCGCACTCATTCTTCTAGGAGGGTGAGTTCTAACGAGAGAGTACAGCATTTTTCCCGCTTGTGTGAGTATTCCTCAAGTGCAAAAAATCTGGGCGAAACAATAACAACAAGATTAGAAAAGCTTTGAGACGGACTGAGAAACTTTGAGATTTGATTTTGAAGAATTTTAGACTGTGACTGCTAGAATGGATTTTTGGGAAGAAAAACATTTTAGAATTTTGAGAGTTAATTTTGAACTGTAAGGGAATTAGAAAGTCTTTTGCAAAATGGATCTTAAGAGGAAAGAGTTTTTTTTTTTTTCTTTTGAAAAATTTGGAGAAAAGGATTAAGAAACCCTTTAAGAAGCTGAATTTAAGAATCTTTTCAAAACTTGAGTTAAAAACTTTTTGAATCGTCTAAAGCAAGATCCACTAACAGTTGTGTCATTTTTTTTATCTTTGGTTATCAGTATTATTATTTTTTATTCTGCTTTTATTTCTTATCTGCATGTACTGTATATTAACATCTCTTACATTGGCTTACCTTTTCAGGATGGCAGATGCAGGTGATGATGGTTTTGAAAGGAGACGCCGCTCCAGGAAGGTGGCTCGGACGAATTCTGTCAGTGGTTCCAGTCGATCCAGGGGTAGCCAACGATCTATAGGATAGGCATCATCTAGTCAGAGCGAATGGGGGAGTAGACCACCTGTCGACCCCTTTCCTCCAATTGAGCAGGCCTTTGAGGAGGAGATTGGTGCAGAGGAGGAGGTACTAAGTCTTGGCGATCAGGTGACTGGTTACGGGAGGGCCTCCACCCAGCATAGATAGACAGACGCTGAGTTAGGCGACTTGGAGGTACCAGACATCCCACCACTGGGGGATCTTGCCTATCATCTCAGTGTGCATTCTAGACAGCACCTACCTCCTCCACGCATTCACACAGCCTTCAAAGGGGCCGTCTATCAAATGTTTGTAACCATGCAGCGGGCCACTCCATCCTATCATGCTTTCTTAGTTGAGATTGGGTTTGGGGCTTTCATGGGATTACAAGCTAGCCGCTTGAACCGACATCTAGTGTTGACGCTTATCAAGAGGTGGTTCAGAGAGACCTGGACTTTTCATTTTATGGATTTTGAGTTGGGACCCACTCCTTTGGATTGGGCGATCATCACGGGGCTTTCCTTCGTTGGTCGGCAGATTACCTTGCAGTCAGTCAACAAAGGTGACGCATGCATCTTATGGGACTTGCCCCCTCCTAAGTGTTCTGCCTCCCTAGTCTTCTGGCTCAGTCGGGATGACAGTACTTTTTCCGTTGAGGCACCACTGTCGCGCCCAGATTTTTCACACTCGAGGAATACTAACACAAGCAAGAAAAATGCTGTACTCTCTCGTTAGAACTCATCCTCCTAGAAGAATGAGTGCGACTAGGTTTGAATTGAAAAACTGGTTTGAATAAAGGGCTTTTGAAAAAAAGATTCGGAGTCGCTACCTAACTTGATTAAGGTGAGTTAGGTCACCTAAAAACTAAGAGTAATCCGAAGACTACACCTAGGGTTTTTGAAAAACAATTTTAGAAAAACATCCTCAAGAGAGGGTTTTTTAAGAAAAATAGGTTGTTTGGCAACCTTTGGAAAACATTTAGCCCTTTTTGAAAAATAACTCCGTTTTGGTCTTTGAAATCAGTGATCTAGGTTCGGAGGTTGGTTACGTGTAGGGAAGACGCACTAAGCTATCACCCTACCCCGCCCTTTCGGTACCTATATGTCAATCTACCCTAGATTCACCTATGAGAGTCTTTAATTAACTATAGTTCAACCCTATTCACTTTGAAAAACAATGTTTAGAAAACATGATGCATGATATGCAAGTGCAAATTAAGAGAATTGAAAAATAGATTTGAAAAGAGATTGATTTGAAATTGATTTGATTTGAAAATAGACTTGAAGAAATAGAATTGAAATTGGAAAGTTTGAAAATTGAAAGTAGAAGTTTGAAAATAGAAATTTTGGAATTTTAAAAATAGATTGGAATTTGAGAATTGGAAAGATTTTGGAAACCGCACCCATAAGGGTGGAATTGAAAGTTTGAAAAGTGTTGTGACCGCAGCTATGAAGGTTGCCCACGTATCCCTTTGGGGGAATCAGGTCAGTCGTAGTTCGGACCGGAGTCCGATTGAAAATAGATTGATTTGAAGAGAGAGATTGAATTGGAAGAAAGAAATTGAATTGAAAATTGGATTTGGTTTGAGATTAGAAAAAAGGAGATTGGAAATTGAAATTGAAAAGATTAGACTTGCTTTGGAAAGACTTAGTTTCGAAAAGATGGAGGTTTAGGAAACCTAGACTTAGGAAAGGTAGGAAACCTAGGAAAGACTTAAGATTAAGAAAGACTTGACTCGAACGTTGGACTTGGAAGATTTGGAAAGATTGGATTTTAGAAAATGTTCGAATTAGGAAAGGTCCGAATTAGGAAAGTTTCATTTTTGAAAAGTTTTGAGATTAGGAAAGTTTTGAATTAGGAAAGTTTTAGGTTTAGGAAAGTTTTGAAATTGGAAAGTATTGAATTAGGAAATGTTTTCAATTAAGAAAAGTTTAGTTTGAGAAAGGTTTAGAATTTGAAAAGTTTCAAATTAAGAAAGTTTCGAATTTTGGAATGTGTGAAAAAAGGAAGTTTTGAATTTGGAAAGTTTTGTTTTGAGAAAGGTTTGAAAAAGGAAAGTTTTCATTTTTGGAAAGTTTTTGAATTAGGGAAGTTTTGAAAAGTGGAAAGTTTCGTTTTAGGAAATGTTGGAATTAAGAAAGTTTCAACTTAAGAAAGTCTTAAATTAAGAAAGTTTTGAGTTTAGAAAAGTTTTAGATTTGAGAAGATTTTGAAGTTTTAGAAAGTTTAGAATTTAGAAAGTTTTTAGGTTTAGAAAGATTTAACTTAAAAAGGTTTCAAATGTAGAAAGTTTTGAATTTGGAAAGATTTGAAATTTAGAAAATTTAAGATTTAGAAAGTTTTAGAGTTTTAGAAAATCTTGAGATTAGGAAAGGTTTAAGTTTAGGAAAGATTTGAAAATTTAGATTTGGAAAGTTAAGATTTGGAAAGGGGTAGAATTTGGAAAAGTTTTGAAAGTTGAGTTTTAAAATTTAGGGAAGATTTTTATGTTCAAGTTTTGGAAACTTAAGATTTACGAAATGAGAAGTTTAGGAAGGAGTTGAATTAGGAAAGGTTTGGATTAGGAAAAGATTGGATTTTGTTTTGAAAAGAGGAGGTTTGATTTTGTTTCTAAAAACGGAGGATAGGATCTAGTTTCCTAAACGCGGAGATTTGATTTGGCAAGGATTTGGAAAGAGAGATTCTAGAAACCCTAGATTTGAAGGTATGGAATTTTAACATAGAAAAGAGGTTTTGGAAACATGTATAGTTTTGATGTAGAAAACGAGAGGTTTTGGAAACCTAGGTTTAGGGCAAAGTTTGAAAACCATGTTTTTGGGCAGAAAATTTAGGGTTTCCTAATTGTGGGTTCTAGGGCTTAACTTGGGCTCTAAGGAAAGAGTTTTTGGAAAGTGTGTTTTTAGAAACGTAAATTTTAGAAGGAAAATCCTAGAGGAAAATTTCTAGAAGGGAGATCTTGGAAAGAGAGTTTTTGGAAAGATTTTTAGGGAGCGTTTTTAGAAAGTGAATTTTTAAGAGAGAGAGTTTTGGAAAGGAGTTGGAAAAGGGAGTTTTGAAAAATAGATTTTGGAGGGGAGTTTTTTAAAACAATTTTGGAGAGGAGAGTCTTAGGAAAGTATGTTGAAAAAGAGATTTTTAGGAAGAGATTTTTGAAGAGAGAGTTTTTGAAAAGTATAAAAACATCTCACTTTCCTAAAGCGATTCTAGCCATAAGAGGGCTAGAACCACTTTAAGAAAGTGGTTTTGAAAACAAGGTTTGAAAATATAGACCAAAAGGTCACTTTTAATATAACACTTTCCTAAAGCAACCCTAGCCATGGAAAGGCTAGAATCACCCTAGAATTGTGGTTTTGAAAACAAGTTTTTGAAAAAGAGATTTTGATGCAATTTTGAAAACAAGTTTGAAAACGGTTTTGAAAACGAGTTTGAAAACGAATTTTGAAAGATGCAAGACTATGATATGCACAATGCAATTTGGGGTCGTGAACGTACAAGGCTAAGGCTTCACCACATAATCAAGGGGGCCGGACCCACGTGGTCTCTGGTTAGACTAGAAGAAAGCCCCCGACATGGTGACTCTCCAACAGTCTAATCCTACACATGGACCGGGAGTCCCCTTGTTTCAAGCATGCAAAGAAAGGGGGGGAAAGAGATGGGGGATTAAAATAGAGAAAACCCAAGTGGGTTGGAGAGAGAAGAGAGAGGGGGAAGTACAGAAAATTAAAGAGAAAGCCTACCGTATGTCTTCTTTATTTTGCGTGCCGCGCTGTCTTCGGTCTTCGGTCTTCGTCTTGATCTTCACCTTCAGTCTTCAAGAGTTGTCTTCAAGCTTTGGATGGCAGCTCTTCAAGTCTTCAAAGGATGGTTGAAGGCTAGTGTATGAGTGTATGGGGGAGTGTATGAGTGTATAGGAGGCTAGGGTTTGTGTAAGGTGGCTAGGGTTTGGAAAACCTAAGGAAACTAGGGTTTTGAAGGTGCTCGAGCTCTGTATATCGAAATATGGGATTTTTAGATTAAGTTTTCAAACCCCCTTCACGTTGAATGAGGCTCTATATTTATAGAGGGAGGACAAACCTGGCGCCTGTTGCAGTGGCGCTAGGGCAAACTTTACACTGGCGCCACTAGGAGTGGCGCCAGGCCATTTTCTGGCTTGGCGCCACTACTAGTGGCGCCAGCCAATTAGGAAAGGCTTAAAGTTGGCAAGCAACGTATCTTTGACTAGATTTGGGCGCCTGTACTAGTGACTACCATGTAATTTTTAGCCTAGCTTCACTAGGAGCGACTTCGGAAAGTCCGGGAATGATTTGAAGGAGCCGGGAATGACCCGGAAGGCCGGAAAGGAGCAGGAACACTTAAAATAGTGTCCTGGAGGTATTTGACTTGAAAAGTGAGGATAAGATGTGTCAGAAAGGTTGACCGGGCCTTTAGGGGCAAAACAGTCAATTGGACTAGGAAGCTGCCGGGGCGAACTCAGATTGTCCCGAAAAAAGACTTGGGATCTGGAAACATTATTTAGAATGTTCCTAGAGGTTTCCGGTTTGATTCCCAGAGCCGGCGTAGTCGGAAAAGGAGACCGGCCCACTAGGGGCAAAACGGTCATTTTGTACCGAGTTTGCCGGAACTGACTCGGAATGGTCCGAAAAGGTAAAGGAAGGTCGAGAACACTATAAAAATTATTCTCGGGATATTACCGGTTTGATACCCAGAGCTGGTGTGGTCGAAGAAGGAGACCGACCCTCCAGGGGCAAAACGGTCATTTTATACCGGGTTGGCCGGAACTGACTCGGAATGATCCGGAAAGGTAAAGGAAGATTGAGAATACTATAAAAAGTAGTCTCAGGGGGTTACCGATTTGATACCCAGAGCCGGTGTGGTTCCCGGGGCATTCGGATGCTTAGGGGCAAAATGGTCATCTTGACCGGAAAGTCTTGGAAAAGGTCCTAAGGGTAGTCTAGTCATTTTTCACCGAATTGAGTTAACAGACACGGGTGTTGACCTGGGTTTTGAGTGTTTCCGCCACTCTAACGGTGTGAGTATTTTCGCTACTCGGACGGGGTTGATGATTTGTGAGTATTTTCGTTACTCGGACGGGGTTGATAATTTGTTAGTATTTCCGCTACTCGGACGAGGTTGATGATTTGTGAGTATTTCTGCTACTCTAATGGCTTTGTGAGTACTTCCGCTACTCTAACGGCTTTGCGAGTATTTCCGCTACTCTAATGGTTTTGTGAGTATTTCCGCTATTCTAACGGCTTTGTGAGTACTTCCGCTACTCTAACGGTTTTGTGAGTACTTCCGCTACTCTAACGGCTTTGTGAGTACTTCCGCTACTCTAACGGTTTTGTGAGTAGTTTTGCTACTCGGACCGTCTTGAGGAATAAACTATCTCGAGAGAGGGATTGGAAAGGGGTCTTACCGTCTCTGAAGAGACGTGCCTGGATTGGGACCATCCCGAGGAATAAACTGTCTTGAGAGAGGGATTGGAAAGGGGTCTTACCGTCTCCGAAGAGACGTGCCTGGATTGTGAGTGTTTCCGCCACTCTAACGGTTTTGTGAGTATTTCTGCTACTCTAACGGTTTTGTGAGTATTTTCGCTACTCTAACGGTTTTGTGAGTATTTCCGCTACTCTAACGGTTTTGTGAGTAGTTTTGCTACTCGGGCCGTTTCGAGGAATAAACTGTCTCGAGAGAGGGATTGGAATTGGAATAAGAAAGGACAATGCCCTTTAGGGCATTTTGGTCATTTTGCCTCTATTTGGGCTTGACAGGCTCGCGAAGCAATGGAAAGACGGAATTTGGACCTAGAGAATTGGTTTCGATTGGAATATACCCAAAATGACTTGAAAACAAGTCTGGACGGAGTGTAGACTGCCGAGCGGTCAAAAATGGGGTGCTTACAACCACCTGCCCGGCTAGACAACATGAGGCGGCGACTTGTTCTGTACGTCATCTTCAGTTGCTTCTATAACAACAAGAAGTCGCTCGTACTTTTTCGGTTGGCGAGTACATTAGCTACTCTCAGGGCTTTATCTAAGCTGGACTGGGGTTCCTTCTCTTTTGACTATTTCCTTGGATCGATCCGAGTCCAAACCTCCTCCCGTTGGGGCAGCATAACTAGTTTCTGGCCTTTTCTTGATTGGTGGAGCTACGAGTAATTGCCTATTCGTCGCCTGCAGTTATCGAGGATGACCTTTATCCTCGTGCTTTGAGGTGGGCTCAGAACTAGGTAGCCCAGTGATCACTGATCACTAATCACTAATTTCGTGATGCTTCGGGCTAACCTGGAGCTCATCGAGGTGAGGGACGTGACTTGGCGGCCCTTTATTAGATTAGCTCATTATGAGACGGTGCGATACTTGGTCCCGTTATCCTTATTAAGGGCTTCCTTTCTCAGCGATGATTCTTGGGAGTCCTATCTAGGGGATCGGCACTGATGTCAGTTTCATGAGGACTTCCGGTCAATAGGAGATCCACCGGAGTACATGTTTGGAGCCTTGGTAGAAGGAGTTCCTATTCCTTATCAAGAGTGCCAGCCGAGTGCCGGTTTCCTGCTTCCTCCAAATATCGACTACGTTGCGCATTTTAGGGCTGATTTTATCAGTGCTTTCACTCGCTTTGAGGTAGTGGTCGGTGGATACGCTGTGGACCAGGAGGTGGTTGACTGATGGTCCCGTGCCGGGGGATACATGGCCCGGTTTGAGTTTACTGTTGTAAGGGACCAGAGGGATTGATACAAGATAGAGCGGGATCAGTACCAGGCAGAGGTAGCTTCCTTGACGGCCCAGTTAGCCCAGATGGGAGGTGGCGGGGTATGTCGTCTTTTCCCTCCTTCTTTTCACTCTGTTGTTGTTTGGTTATTCCTTTACCCTGCTGATTCTGGTTCTGTCTTCTTTGCAGGATGTTGCTGCTTCTAGTAGTTATCCACATCCTTTGGATTCAGGTTTCGGAGATTTCAATCTGGAGGATATCGATTTTGATCTTTGACAGATGCCCCTGGAGGAGACCTTGATCTTCTTTTGCCCCTATCCTAGAGATATATTTATGTTAGACAGCTTTATTTTTGTAGATTTTACATAGAGATAGACATTTATGATTTAGATAGTTAAGTGTATGGACAGGCAGAGATATTTATAGCTAGGTACATGATCAGATGCATGTGTAGAGACGATGATGACGTATATTTATTACATGGGTTGATATTGAACTGTGTTGGTGACATCCGTTTCTACAGGGAGCTATGTCCTATGTTTGTAAAGCACATGCCAATTTTTTTTTTTTTTTTATGAAAATGTATGCACATATTAAAAATATACTAGTTAACAGAATGATAAGGGGTGCCACCAACCTCAGTATCTTTGGAATGGTAACTCCTTCCCCTTCGGGGGCTTGGCCTCTCCTTTTGGGCTCAACCTTATCTTGACTAGATGATAGCACTTTGCACCCTTCTTAATCTTTTTGACCACCTCCGATTCTCTATTTCGGTGTTAGTGTATAGGATCATTAGGTTGAAACTCTAAACTCTCGGGGTTTTAGCAATAGCTTACCTGACCTTTAGCAGAGCAATAAGTGGCCAATCTTTCAATTTGGGGAGACTTTGCACTAGGATCGTAATGTAGACTAGGTTATGGGGTTTTTGAAACAACGGGATATGTAGGCTCAAATTCGATGTTACTTTCAACAAGATTTAGATCCATACTATCCTTGACTATTTTTCCTAGTAGGGTTAGTATCCTTCTTTAGCTTCGGTAGTGTGTCTAGCTTATTTAGATCAAGTAATCCGTTTTCAATCAGCGTGGACTTCAGTAGGGTTGTAATGTAGGCCATGGTTTTAGGGTTTTGCAAGAAAGGGTAACGACTCAAACCTACTGTTTCTACTGGGTTTCTTCATAACATAGGATTACCTTTAAATTTCCTCCTTGCCCTTACTATATACTTCTTAGGGTGAAAATGACTCTTTTCTTTTAACCTTTCTGTATGCTTTTTGAGGTAAACATGACCCTCTTCTCTTTTGGCCCTCTTATTATGCTTTTCAAGATGGCTCAATCATTCTTCTCTTCAGGCTTTTCCTTAGGTAATAAATTTTTGTTTTTTTTGGCGGCCTCTTGCCCCTTGGCAACTCTTTTCTTTCCTTTTATGAAACAAACAGTTCTACAACCCCTTTTTTCCCTTAGATCTTTTCCTTAGCAGTTCAATCTAACCCAATGTGGGCAGTGATCCCTAGGTTGGGGTTTTCTCAAAAAAGATAAATGGCTCAACGGGTTTGGCAAGGGGTTGCTTCTAACTGTATGTGAAATGAAATGAGGGCTTCTCTTCACTTTGAAGTAGATTGCTTGATCCATGGAGCCTTTAACACTGCCCTAGCACGATAGAGGATGGATATTATTCCTAGAGTTCTCGATTATTGTCTGCCCCAGTATGGGGGGACAGTCTTGGATTGGGGTTGACAAGGAACATTTCGCTCGTTGCGAGGCACTAGGGGTTAAGCAAAGGGAATATGAACACATTTATAGAGAAATGAAAGATAGCTCCTATTCGTCCTGATAGTCTGGCCACACGTCGCTTAGCTTCGGTGTCTTGCAAGTGTTGCCTTTGGGTGATTTCCTCACTCATCCTTATACTCTCTTTCTTCGGAAAGCTGATCATTTGGCGAGTGGCTAACTCATGCTATTATCCCTTCAAGTTAGATCATTTCATAAGATAAACCATGCCCCTTATGTAGGATGGATTCACCATTCACAAAAGACATTTAAGATGACAACAATGTAAGGTAATAGCATAAACTGATATTTCACTTCTTAATGAAAAACATAGAGGTCTTTTAAAATGAATGTGAAAACATTTAATTTAAAGACAGAGAGTAAAGGAGATAGAAAGAAAGTGAGTGAGAACACCCCTCTCTTGTATGCTTTTGACAGGAGAGTCCTCCTTCTTTAATATGGCTTTGGGATGATACCCACATCTTCAACACTCCATCCATAGTCACGACTTCCAGCCAAGGCAAGGTAGGCGAAAGCCTCTTCTAGAACTCCGAGTATGTCGGCAGTGATGGTGCAATTGGTAGCTTCATTGACCCTTTTGATGTCCTTGGCGGCTGGCTTTTCTACAAATAGAAGGGCTAACTCGCCTCCTTCCAACTTGAATGGCTCTGTTAGTGTCTTTGGCTCTTTTAGTTCCCAGCCTAGGTCTTCATAATCACACTTGATAGCGAGCCAAGGGTTCTCTAATAAATGAAATTCCGCCGCAGCATGCTTCGAGTGTAGAAACTCAGCACCCCATCCGTTAACAGCCACGTTTTCAGCAAGAGCCTCCTCCAGAAGCATTGGCTCGTCCACTGGCCAATCAGAAGAATCCAACACCTTATTAGGGTTATAGAGATAGATCGAGTATATTGGGAGAACCTCCTCCCAATCATCCTCTATATCGGTCCCCCAATCCTCCTCGTAATCCTCAGCCATAAGCTCATTGAACTCTCCATCACTTTCTATTTCTATTAGTATCATATTAACGGTGTGGTCCGGCAGAGGGTTGGTGATCACATTGGGGGTTGGACCAGGATTCACTAGTTGAAGATCAATAGTCTTGTTGTCGATTAAGTCTTAGATCTTATGCTTGAGAGAGAAGCAGCTTTCGGTGTCATGCCCTTGGCCACCCGAATGGTATTCACACGTGAGGGCGGCATTGAAGGTTGAGGGTAGAGGACTTGGCAATGGGCGAGCAGGTACAGGCTTCAAGATATTATTCTTCAGAAGGTTGTGGTAGGCCTCAGTTTGGGTGCAGGCTAAGGTGTCAAAGGTACGGATGCGTCGAGCATGTCTATTAAAGTTAGGTCATGGCCCAGCAAGGCCATAGTTAGGGGTTGGAACGGGCATGGTTAAAGTGGGTAAGGGCAAGATAAGGTGTGATTGTAGTGGCGGACGATATTGGGGTGGTCGACTAAGCAAGATGGCAAACACCTCACTTTCCTTCTTGATTATTCCCCTTATTGTAGCCACCTTCTTGGCTATGTTGGCAGAACTTTCTCCAATCTTTGTGTAGGGGTCCATAATCCTCCCTGTCTTGAGACCGTTTTCTATCATCTCCCCTTGCATGATGAGTTCAGAGAAGCTTTTCCCTAAGCTTGTGCAGAGCTTCTCATAGAATATACCTTGAAAGGTATGTGCGAACAATTGCATGTACTCCTTTTCTTCCAGTGGGGGATTGACTTGTGTAGCGGCTTCTCTCCATCTCAAGGCATAGTTCTTGAAACTTTCTTTTTCATCCTTACTCATAGTCATCAGAGACCATCGGTCAGAGGTGAGGTCAATATTGTGGCGATACTGAGCTTTGAATACGTTGACCAACTCGATCCAAGTTGTGATCTTCCTTAGCTCCAGACAGGCAAACCATTGTAGGGCAAATCCGGTGAGATTGTGTTGGAATAACTGCATGAGGAGCTTTAGATCGTTGCTGTGATCCCTTAGTGCCCCGACATAGAGACGAAGATGAGTGACAGGGTTACCAGTGCCATCATACTTCTAAAAGTCAGGCATTTTGAACTTAGTAGGTCTCAGATGGTTAGGAAATAAATAGAGCTCGTCATAGGAAGTAAACTCATAAGTGTCATGGCCATGGAAACTTCGCAGTGAATCCTCTAGCCCATGGATTTTTAGACTGAGAGGGTCTAGGGGAGTCTTCTTTATGGTAGGTGAGAGCAATATGGTTTCCTCCTCTTCAGTGTTGATCCCCTTGTCGTCTTCCTTGTTCCTGTTAGCATTGTTAGATTGAAGCACGATCCTCGGGTTAGCGGGTTCAGGGTCCTTGGACGAAGTCATGGATGACGATGGGATTGTAGCCGTATCCTTCATGGCCATAGTTTGAATGAGTTTGAACATTTCATCCATCTTGGTCCTCATTTCGTTGACCTCTTCTCGAGAGACTTGGGACGGTTGCTCAGGGTTGGTTGCCATAAGTGATGTTCTTTGCAAGTTAGTGTTTGGTTTTAGGAAATTTTTATGCAAAGCATACCCTAGGGAGCCCCCATTTAAGAGGGAGACTCAATGTGATGGCTTTGGCTCACTTTTAAAGGTAGGGGTTTCTGCCCCTGTATGCAAATACTTTACCGTCAGATGGAAATTTTCTTTCATTCGTACGTTCAAAGGAAAGGGACATATAAAACTTTGAATTTAGAATACAAGAGGAATTAAAATACACTCTAATGGGGGAGAAGGAAACATTTTTCTTTGGACCTCCACCTATCTAATTTTATATATAAGATCCTAAACTACTCTTGAGTCTTTGGATTCGCCTTTATTAGATTTGATGTCGAGGAGGTCGCTGAGAGACCTTGTTGATCGATTGCCTCTTGTCTTCTTGGCAACCCTATTGCTGTGAGCATAGAGGGATTGGAGCCCCTCTTATGGAATGAATTGATGTGCATGCCATGATTCCTTTGGGTTACATGGGAACCCTTAGGGTTTGGGTAGGTTTAATGCAAGGGAAAGTAACCTCGGTGTCACTCTCTTTCGGTTGATCATATGCATAAGAATATAGTGACTTGAGTTACTCTAGAACTCTCGTCTTTACATGAAATGCATGAATATGGATGCGAATAGTATAAGAAGAGAGAATGCAATAGCAAGGTAAACGTCTATGCATGAGCAGTTAGACAATCATTATGACAGCAAGAATACAGTCATTATAACAACAGGAATAAATAGGTATAAAGGAAAGTAAAAGCATTCGCCCTTTCCTCCATGGCTTTGAAAACGGTGTGCGTGTCTTAAATTCGACAGAGATTCGGCTATGCAGGGTGTCTATATGAGCATGAGGTTGAGGGTTTACTAATGCGTCTTAAAAAGGCTCGGTTCTTGGATCTTCAAACCTAGACCCACTCCCCAAGGTGGTGCCATGATCGGTTAGTGATCTGAGCAGGGGAACCATTAAGAGGCCGTAGGCAAAGAAACTAACACAGCATCTTGCCCACAACTAATTTACCATTCCCCCTTCTAACTAGAAAGACAGATCATGGTAAAGAATGCAAGTATGTAGAATGTAAGTGCACGTGCAGTGTGTGTGTGATTTTTGAAAGCAGAGGAAAGCGCCTAATAACTCCAGTCTATACTGTTCATCACATTTATTCATGCATAGCAGTTAATAAAATGTAAACAAAAAGCCCACCTATAAAACAAAGATGCAAGAGTTAGTATATGGATGACAGACTTAATGCAAGATAATATGAATGGAGTTAAATGCATGGTTTTGAAAACAACTTTGAAAATTTAGTTTTGAAAATTGAAAGTGGATAGAATTGGACTAGTTAATTGAAGACTCTACATGGGTGAAGGGTGAAGAGACATGACTATGGCCTAACCCTCTAAGTGTCCCAAGTGGAGTCGCCAGTTGTCGCGCCTAGATTTTTCACACTCGAGGAATACACACAAAAACGGAAAAAATACTGTACTCTCTCGTTAGAACTCATCCTCCTAGAAGGATGAGTGCGACTAGGTTTGAATTGAAAATTGATTTTCAATAAGGGCTTTTGAAAAACATTTGGAGTCGCCACTTAACTTGATTAAGGTGAGTTAGGTCACCTAAAAATTAAGCCCAATCCGAAGACTACACTTAGAGTTTTTGAAAACGGTTTTGAAAATACTTCTTCGAGAGAGGGTTTTTAAGAAAACAGTTTGTTTGGCATCCTTTAGAAAATATTTAAGCCCTTTTTATAAAATAACTCTATTTGGTCTTTGAAAACAGTAATCTAAGTTCGGAGGTTGGTTACGTGTAAGGAAGACACACTAAGCCATCACCCCTACCCCGCCCTTGCAGTACCTACACGTTTATTCACCCTAGATTCATCCATTAAAATCTTTGATTAATAAATGTCCAAAACTATCCACTTTTAGAAAAGAATTTTTAGAAAGGAAAAGACATGATGCATGATATGCTAGTGCAATAGAAATATTTGATTTTAAAAATAGATTTGAAAAGACTTGATTCGATTTTAGAAATAGATTCGATTGGAAATTGGAATGGATTTGAAAAGATAGATTTGATTTTGGAAAGAAAGGTCTAGAAATTGGAAGCAGGGATTTGAAAATAGATTTTGGAATTGGAGATTTGAAAAAAGTTATGGAATTGGAGATTTAAAAAAAGTTATAGAATTGGAGATTTGAAAAAAGTTATGACTGCACCCGTGGGGGTAGCATACGTATCCCTTTTGAGGAATCAGGTCAGTAGTAGTTCAGACAAGAGTCCGATTGAAAATAAAAGTTTTGATTTGAAAAAGAAATTGAGTCAGAATTTGGTGTGCTATGTCGCGCCCAGATTTTTTGCACTCAAGGAATACACACACAAGCGGGAAAAATACTATACTCTCTCGTTAGAACTCACCCTCCTAGAAGAATGAGTGCGACTAGGTTTGAATTGAAACTAGATTTGAATAAAAGGCTTTTGAAAAAGATTTGGAGTCGCTACCTAACTTGATTAAGGTGAGTTAGGTTACCTAAAAACTAAGAATAATCTGAAGACTACACTTAGGGCTTTTGGAAAAGGTTTTTGAAAATATCACCTCCAGAAAGGGTTTTTAAGAAAACGGGTCGTTTAGCAACCTTTGGAAAACATTTAGCCCTTTCTAGAAAATAACTCCGTTTGGTCTTTGAAATCAGTGATCTAGGTTCGGAGGTTAGTTATATGTAGGGCAAACGCACTAAGCCATCACCCTACCCCGCCCTTTCGGTACCTACATGTCAATCTACCCTAGATTCACCTATGAGAGTCTTTAACTAACTAATGTTCAATCCTATCCACTTTTGAAAACAATGTTTAGAAAAGAAACTAACATGATGCATGATGTGCAAGTGCAAGAAAAGAGAGTTGATTTGAAAAGAAATTGATTTGATTTGAAAAGAGATTTGAAGAGATAGAATTGAAATTGGAAAGTTTTAGAAATTGGAAATAAAGATTTGAAAATAGATTTTTGGAATTGGAAACTTGAGATAGATATGGAATTGGAGATTTGAAGAAGATTGTAAAATTTGAGATCCGGAAAATGTGGAGGAATGTGAAATTTGAAAGAAGTTGTGACCGCACCCATAAGGGTTGCCTACATATCCTTTTGGAGGAATTAGGTCAGTCGTAGTTCGGACAAGAGTCCGATTGAAAATAAAAGGTTGGATTGGAAGAAAGAGATTTTGATTGGAGATTGAACTTTGATTGGAAGATTTGAAAATTGAAATTTAGAATTTTGGAATTGAAGAGATTGGATTTTGATTTGAAAAGATAGAACTTGGAAGAAAGATTTAGACTTATTTTGGAAAGATGGAGGTTTAAGAAACCTAGACTTAGGAAAGAGACTTAGGAAAGATTTGACTTGACTTGGAAGGTTTAGGAGATTAGGAAAGATTAGATTTAGGAAATGTTTGAATTACGAAAGGTCCGATTTAAGAAAGTTTCAAATTAAGAAAGTTTTGAATTAGGAAAGTTTCATTTTTGGAAAGATTTGAATTAAGAAAGATTTGAATTTAGGAAGTTGGGAAGTTTAGAATTTGAAATGTTTTGAAATAGGGAAGTTTTGAATTTGGAATGTTTTGCAAGTAAGAAAGTTTTGAGTTTAGAAAGCTTTAGATTTGGAAAGATTTGAAGTTTTAAAAAAGTTTTAGATTTAGAAAGTCTTAACTTAAGAAAATTTTGAACATAAAAAGCTTTGGATTTGGAAAGATTTTGAAATTTAGAAAGTTTTAGAGTTTGAGTTTTAGAAAATCGAGAGATTAGGAAAAGTTTGAAAACTTAGATTGGAAAGTTAAGATTTGAAAAGTGATAGAGTTAGGAAAAGGTAGAATTAGGAAAGATTCTTATGTTCAAGTTTTGGAAATTTTAGATTTAGGAAAGTAGAAGATTAGAAAGGATTTGAACTAGAAAAGATTTGGATTAGGAAGGGATTGGATTTTGTTTCTAAAAGGGAAGGTTTAATTTTGTTTCCAAAAACGGAGGATAGAATCTAGTTTCCTAAACGAGAAGATTTGATTTGGTTTCTTAAAGGGAAGATTTGATTTGACAAGGATTTGGAAAGGGGAAGTTTTAGAAACCCTAGATTTGGAATGTTATAGTTTTGACGTAGAAAATAAGTTTTGGAAATGTGTATGGTTTGGATGTAAAAACAAGAGGTTTTGGAAACCTAGGTTTTGGGAAAGATTGAAAACCATGTTTTTGGGAAGAAAATTAGGGTTTCCTAATAGTTAGTTCTAGGGCATGACTTGGGCTCTAAGGAAAGAGTTTTATGAAAATGCGTTTTTGGAAACGAAAGTTTTTAGAAGGGAATCCTAGGGAGGAGTTTTTGGAAAGAGACTTTAAAGAGAAGGAGTTTTTGGAAAGTGTGCTTTTGGAAACGAAGATTTTAGAAGGAAAATCCTAGAGGGGAGTTTCTAGAAGGAAGATTTTGGGAAGAGTATTTAGGAAGATTTTTGATAGAAGATTGTTGAAGAGAGCTTTTGGAAAGATTTTTTTTAGGGAGCGTTTTTAGAAAGTAGATTTTGGGGAGAGGATTTTGGAAGGAATTGAGAAAAGGAGTTCTAAAAAATAGATTTCTGGAGGGAGTTTTTGAAAACAACTTTGGAAAGGAGAGTTTTAGGAAAGTATGTTGAAAAAGAGATCTTTAGGAGAAGAGACTTTTGAAAAGAGAGTTTTTAGAAAATATATATATATATATAATATCTCACTTTCCTAAAGCGATTCTAACTATAAGAGGGCTAGAAACACTTTAAGAAAGTGGTTTTGAAAATAACAAGGAGTTGAAAATATGGACCATATTAGTCACTTTAAATGTAACACTTTCCTAAAGCAACTCTAGCCATGGAAAGGCTAGAATCACCCTAGGATTGTGATTTTGAAAAGAAGTTTTGAAAAAGGAGATTTTGATGTAATTTTGAAAACAAGTTTGAAAACGATTTTGAAAACGATTTTTCGAAGATGCAACATCATGATATACACAATGCAAATTTGGGGTCATGAACATACAAGGTTAAGGCTTCACCACATAATCAAGGGGGCTGAACCCACGTGGTGTCCCGTTAGCCTAAAGGAAAGCCCCCGACACGGTGACCCTCCAATAGTTTAATCCTACACATGGACTGGGAATCCCCTTGTTTTAAGCATGCAATGAAGGGAGGGGGGGGGGGAAAGAGATGGGGGATTAAAATAGAGAAAATCCAAGTGGGTTAGGAGAGAGAAGAGAGAGGGGGAAGTGCAGAAACGTAAAACGAAAGCTTATCTTGTGTCTTGTTTATTTTACGCTCCTTGCTTGTCTTCGATCTTCGTCTTGATCTTTGTCTTCAATCCTTAAGAATTGTCTTCAATTTTCAAACTTCAGATTGCAGCTCTTCAAGTCTTCAAAGGAAGGTTGGAGGCTAGTGTATAAGTGTATGGGGGTGTGTATGAGTGTATAGAAGGCTAGGGTTTAGTGTATGATGGCTAGGGTTTGGAAAACCTAAGAAAGCTAGGGTTCAGGGAGTGTTCGAGCTCTGTATATCGAGTATTGGTGTTTTTTGACTGAGTTTGCGGGCCTCTTTCACGCTGGAAGAGGCTCTGTATTTATAGAGAGAAGACAAACCTAGCGCTTGTTGCAGTGGCGCCAAGGCAAAATTGCTCTTGGAGCCACTAAGAGTGGCGCCGGGCCAATTCTTGGCTTGGCACCACTACTAGTGGCGCTAGCCAGTTAAGAAAGTTTGTAAGATGGTAAGAAATGCATCTTTGACTAGATTTGGGCGCCTGTACTAGTGACTACCATGCAATTTTTAGCTTGGCTTCACTAGGAGTGACTTCGAAAAGTCCAAGAAGGAGTTTGGGAGACCAGGAATGACTCGAAAGGCCGGAAAAGAGCAGGAACACTTAAAACAGTGTCCCGGAGGTATTTGACTTGAAAAATGAGGATAGGATGTGTCGGAAGGGTTGACCGGGCCTTTAGGGGCAAAACGGTCAATCGGATCGAGAAGCTGCCGGGATGGACTTGGACTGTCCCAGAAGAAGACTTAAGAATTGGAAATATTATTCAGAATGTCCCTAAAGGTTTCCGGTTTGATCCCCAGAGTCAGTGTGGTCAGAAAAGGCGACCGGCCCTCCAAGGGCAAAACAGTCATTTTGCACCGGGTTTGTCAGAATTGACTCAGAATGATCCAGGAAGGATAAAGAAAGGTTGAGGAAACTATAAAAAGCATTCTTGGGAGGTTGCCGGTTTGATACCTGTAAGCACCCCATTTTGGACCACTCGGCAGTCTACACTCCGTCCAGACTTGTTTTCAAGTCATTGTGGGCATATTCCTATCAAAACCAATTCTGTAGGTCCAAATCCCGCCTGTCCATTGCCTCGCGGGCCTACTAGGCCCAAATAGAGGCAAAATGATCAAAATGCCCTTAGGGGGCATTGTCCTTTCCTTTCCGATTCCGATCCCACTCTCGAGACAGTTTATTCTTCGAGACGGTTCCAATCCAGGCACGTCTTTTTGAAGACAGTAAGACCCCTTTCTAATCCCACTCTCGAGACAGTTTATTCCTTGAGACGGTTCCAATCCAGACGCGTCTTTTCAAAGACGATAAGTCCCCTTTCCAATCCCACTCTCAAGACAGTTTATTCCTTGAGACGGTTCCAATCCAGGCATGTCTCTTCAGACACGATAAGTCCCCTTTCCAATCCCACTCTCGAGACAGTTTATTCCTCGAGACGGTTCCAATCCAGGCACGTCTCTTCAGACACGATAAGTCCCCTTTCCAATCCCACTCTCGAGACAGTTTATTCCTCGAGACGGTTCCAATCCAGGCACGTCTCTTCAGACACGATAAGTCCCCTTTCCAAACCCACTCTCGAGACAATTTATTCCTCGAGACGGTTCCAATCCAGGCACGTCTCTTCAGAGATGATAAGTCCCCTTTCCAATCCCTCTCTCGAGACAGTTTATTCCTCGAGACGGTCCGAGTAGCAAAACTACTCACAAAATCGTTAGAGTAGCGGAAATACTCACAAATAGGTCGATATAGGGAATTGCCAATAAACCCCCGTGTCACGAAGACCGCCGTTAGAGTGGTGGAAACATTCAAAACCCAGGTCATCACTAGTGTCTGTTAACCCACTTCGGTGAAAAATGACCAAACTGCCCTTAGGACCTTTTCCGAGACTTTCCAGTCAAGATGACCTTTTGCCCCTAGGTATCCGAACGCCCTGGGAACCACACCGGCTCTGGGTATCAAACCAGTAATTTTCCGGCAATACTTTTTATAGTATTCTCAACCTTCCTTTACCTTTCCGGATCATTTCGAGTCAATTCCGGCCAACCCGGTACAAAATGACCGTTTTGCCCCTAGAGGGCCAGTCTCCTTCTTCGACCACACCGGCTCTGGATATCAAACCGGTAACCTCCTGAGACTACTTTTTATAGTGTTCTCAACCTTCCTTTACCTTTCTGGATCATTCCGAGTCAGTTCCGGCAAACCCGGTACAAAATGACCGTTTTGCCCCTGGTGGGCCGATTTCCTTTTCCAACCACGCCGGCTCTGGGAATCAAACCGAAAACCTCTGGGAACATTCTGAATAATGTTTCCAGATCCCAAGTCTTCTTCCGGGACAATCCGAGTCTGTCCCGGCAGTTTCTCGATCTGATTGACCGTTTTGCCCCTAAAGGCCTGGTCAACCTTTCCAACACATCTTATCCTCACTTCTCAAGTCAAATATCTTAAGGACACTATTTTAAGTGTTCCTGCTCCTTTTCGGCCTTCCGGGTCATTCTCGGCTCCTCCAAATCATTCCCGGACTATCCGGAGCCACTCCTAGTGAAGTCAGGCTAAAAATTGCACGGTAGTCACTAGTACAGGCGCCCAAATCTAGTCAAAGATACGTTACTTGCCGACCTTAAACATTTCCGAAATGGCTGGCACCACTACTAGTGGCGCCAAGCCAAAAAATGGCCTGGCGCCACTCCTAGTGGCGCCAGTGTAAACTTGGCCTGGCGCCACTGCAACAGGCGCCAGTGTTGTCCAACCTCTATAAATACAGAGCCTCATTCAACGTGAAAAGGATCCGCAAACTCAACCTAAAAATCATATAATTCGATATACAGAGTTCGAGCACCTCAAAAACCCTAGCTTCCCTAGGTTTTCCAAACCCTAGCCACCCTACACAAACCCTAGCCTCCTATACACTCATACACACCCCCATACACTCATACATTGGCCTTCAACCATCCTTTGAAGGCTTGAAGAGCTGCAATCCAAGGCTTGAAGACAACTCTTGAGGACTGAAGGTGAAGATCAAGACAAAGACCGAAGACTGAAGACCGAAGATAACACGGCGCACAAAATAAACAAGATACAAGGTAGGCTCCCTATTTAAATTTCCGCACTTCCCCCTCTCTCTTCTCTCTCGAACCCACTTGGGTTTTCTCTATTTTAATCCCCCATCTCTTTCCCCCTCTTTCTTTGCATGCTTGAAACAAGAGGATTCCCGGTCCATGTGTAGGATTGGGCTATTGGAGAGTCACCGTGTCGGGGGCTTTCTTCTAGTCTAACCAGAGACCACGTGGGTCCGGCCCCCTTGATTATGTGGTGAAGCCTTAGCCTTGTATGTTCACGACCCCAAATTGCATTGTGCATATCATAGTCTTGCATCTTCCAAAATTCGTTTTCAAACTTGTTTTCAAAATTGCATCAAAATCTCTTTTTCAAAAACTTGTTTTCAAAACCACAATCCTAGGGTAATTCTAGCCTTTCCATGGCTAGGGTTGCTTTAGGAAAGTGTTACATTAAAAGTAACCTTTATGGTTTATATGTTCAACTCTTATTGTTTTTCAAAACCACTTTCTTAAAGTGGTTTTAGCCTTCTTATGGCTAGAATCGCTTTAGGGAAGTGAGATGGTTTTACACCTTCTAAAAACTCTCTTTTCAAAAAGTCTTTCTTCCTAAAAATCTCTTTTTCAACATACATTCCTAAAACTCTCCTCTCCAAAATTGTTTTCAAAAACTCCCTTTTTTAGCTCCTTTTCAAAATCCTCTCCCCAAAATTCACTTTCTAAAAATGTTTCCCAAAAATCTTTTCAAAAACTCTCTTCAACAATCTTCAACCAAAGACCTTCCTAAAAAAACACTCTCCAAAAATCTTTCCAAAAACTCCCTTTTCCAAAATCCCCCTTCTAGAAATTCCCCTTTAGGACTTTTTCCTTCAAAAAAAAAAAAAACTCGTTTCCAAAAACGCACTTTCCAAAGACTCTTTCCTTAGAACCCAAGTCAAGCCCTAGAACCCACAATTAGGAAACCCTAATTTTCTTCCCAAAAACATGATTTTCAAACTTTGTCCCAAACCTAGGTTTCCAAAACCTCTTGTTTTCACATCCAAACGATACATGTTTCCAAAACCTCTTTTCCACATTAAAATTCTGCACTTTCAAAACTAGGGTTTCTAGAATCTCCCTTTCCAAATCCTTGCCAAATCCTATCTTCCCTTTAGGAAACCAAATCCAATCCTCCGTTTTTGGAAACAAAATCAAACCTTTGCTTTTAGAAACCAAATCCAATCCCTTCCTAATCCAAACCTTTCTTAATTCAATTCCTTTATAAACCATAAGTTTCCTAAACTTAAACTTTAAATCTTTCCCTAAATTTCAAAATCCAACTCTTTCCTAATTCAACTCCTTCCTAATCTTTCACTTTCCTAAGTCTTAAGTTTCCAAAACTTGAATATAAAAATCTTTCCTAAAATTCTAAAATTCAACCCTTTCCTAATTCTACCCTCTTTTCAAACCTCAACTTTCCATATCTAATTTTTCAAATCTTTCCTAAATTCAAACTTTTCCTAATTTCAAAATTTTCTAAAACTCAAACTCTAAAACTCTCCAAATCTTAAACTTTCCAAATTTCAAATCTTTCCAAATTCTATGCTTTCCAAATTCAAAACTTTCTTGACTTGAAACTTTCTAAATTCTAAGTCTTTCTTAAACTAAACTTTTCCTAATTCAAAACATTTCTAAATTCAATAATTTTCTATTTCAAAACTTTCCTAAAGTGAAAACTTTCCTAAATTCCAAACTTTCCTAATTTCAAAACTTTTCAAAAATGAAACTTTCCTAATTCAGAACTTTCCTAAATCGAACATTTCCTAATTCGAACCTTTCCTAAATCCAATCTTTCTTAAACTCTCAAGTCTTTTCTAGGTCTCCTACCTTTCCTAAGTCTAGGTTTCCTAAACCTCCATCTTTCCAAAACCAAGTCTTTCCAAAATCAATCTTTCCAAAGCAAGTCCAATCCTCTCAATTCCAATTTCCAATCTCCTCTTCTAATTTCAAATCAAATTCAATTTCCAATTCAATCTCCTTCTTCAATCCAATCGAACTCCGGTCCGAACTACGACTAACCTGATTTCCCCAAAGGGATACGTAAGCAACCTTTATAGGTGCGGTCACGACACTTTTCAAACTTTCAATTCCACCCTCATGGGTGCGGTCACAACATTTTTCAAATCTCAAATTCCAATCTATTTTCAAAATTCCAATTTCAAATTTCTATTTCCAACTTTTCAAACTTTTCAATTTCAATTCCATCTCTTCAAATCTATTTTCAAATCAAATCAATTTCAAATCAATCTATTTTTCAATTCTCTTAACTTGCACTTGCATATCATGCATCATGATAATTTATAAATATTGTTTTTCAAAGTGGACAAGATTGGCCAATAGTTAGTTGAAGACTCTCATAGGTGAATCTAGGGTAGATTGACATGTAGGTACCGAAAGGGCGGGGTAGGGTGATAGCTTAGTGCGTCTTCCCTACACGTAACCAACCTCCGAACCTAGAATCACTGATTTCAAAGACCAAACGGAGTTATTTTTCAAAAAAAGGGCTAAATGTTTTCCAAAGGTTGCCAAACAACCTATTTTCCTAAAAATCCCTCTATTGAGGAGATATTTTCAAAATCGTTTTCCAAAAACCCTAAGTACAGTCTTCGAATTATTCTTAGTTTTTAGGTGACCTAACTCACCTTAATCAAGTTAGGTGGCGACTTCGAATCTTTTTCTAAAAGCCCTTTATTCAAATCAATTTTCAATTCAAACCTAGTCCTACTCATTCTTCTAAGAGGGTGAGTTCTAACGAGAGAGTACATTATTTTTCCCGCTTGTGTGACTATTCCTCGAGCGCGAAAAATTTGGGCGCGACAGCTGGTGACTCCGCTGGGGACACTTAGAGGGTTAGGCCGTAGTCATGTCTCTTTACCCTTCACCCATGTAGAGTCTTCAATTAACTTGGTTCAATGCTATTCACTTTAAATTCTCGAAACCAAAATTTTGAAATTGTTTTAAAAAAAAAAACATATGCATTTATTCATATTATCTTGTATTCTATTTGTCATCCACATACTAACACTTGCATCTTTGTTTTGTAGGTACACATTTTGTTTAAATTTTATTAACTGCTTTGCATGAATGTGATGTACAGGATGAATGGGAGTTGTTGGGCCCTTTCCCCCACTTTTAAAAGTCACACACACACTACATGTGCACTTGCATTCTGCATACTTGCATACCCTGATATGTCCTTTCTAGTTAGAAAGGGGGAACGGTATATTGGTTGTGGGCAAGATGCTATGTCAGTTTCTTCGCCTACGGCCTCTTGATGGTTCCCTCGCTCGGATCACCAACCGATCATGGCACCACCTCGGGGAGTGGGCCTAGGTTTGAAGATCCGGGGACTGAGCCTTTTTAGGACGCATTAGTCAACCCTCAACCTCATACTCATATAGACACTATGCATAGCCGAACCTCTGCCGAATTTAGGACACGAGCACCGTTTTCAAAATCACGGAGGAAATGGCGACTGCTCTTACTTTCATTTATACCTGCTGTTATAATACTATTATAATGCCTGTCTAACTGTTCATGCGAGCATGTTTACTTCAATTGTACCTTCTCTCCTTATACTTTTTGCATATTCATGTTCATACATTCAATATTCCAAGTCAAGACAAGAGTTCCAAGTAACTCAAGTCACTGCATTCTTATGCATATGATCAACCCATTGAGAATGACACCAAAGTCACTCTCATTTGCATTAAACCTACCTAAACCCTAAGGGTTCCCATGTAACCCTAAGGACTCATGGCATGCACACCAATCCATTCCAGAAGAGGGGCCCTAATCCCTCTATGCTCACAGAGATAGGGTTGCCAAGAAGACAAGGGGCAATTAATCAACAAGGTCTCTTGGCGACCTCCTCGACATCAAATCCAAGGAAGGTGAATCCGAAGACTCAAGAGTAGTTTAGGGTTTCTCTTTGTAAAAGTAGATAGGTGGAAGTCCAAAGGAAAATGTTCCCCCTCCCCCTATTAAAATGTATTTCAACTCTTTTGTATCTTAAACCCAAAATTTAATGTACTTCTTTATTTTTATGAATGAATGCATGAATGGCTGAAGTTTCCTACCTGACAGGCAAGGTGTCCGCATATAGGGGCAAACCCCCTATCTCCAAAAGTGAGCCAATACATCATTACTAGTTTCCCTCTTAAAAAGGGGCACCATAGAACATCCATTGCATAAAGTTCTCTAAAAACCAAAAACTAACTTGTGACTTGTGTTTTTGTCTTGTTCTTTCTTCCTTTTTATTTCTATTTATTGAAGTCGCCTTGTACTGAGTCAACATTGCTCCTAACAAAGTGCAACATCCACCTAGGGATCCTATTATCACTCAGCACAAAGCATCACTGATGGCTGCTAACCCTAAAGAATCCTCTCAAGTCTCTCGAGAGGAAGTTAATGAAATGAGGGCTAAGATGGATGAGATGCTCAAACTCATTCAAACTCTGGCCATGAAGGATGCTACTGCAGTCCCATCATCATCTATAACTTCATCCAAGGACCTTGAACCCGCTAATCCAAGGATCATGCTTCAGTCTGACAATGCTGAGAGGACTAAAGAAGACGCCAAAGGGGTTAACGCTGAAGAAAAAGAGACCATATTGCTTTCACCTATAAGGAAGGCCTCGCTAGATCCTCTTAGTCTAAAAATCCAAGGATTGGAAGATTCGTTGCGAAGTCTCCATGGCCACGATGCTTACGAGTTCACTTCTTATGATGAGCTCTGTTTTTTCCCTGACCACCCAAGACCTGCTAAGTTTAAAATGCCTGACTTCCAGAAGTACGACGGTACCGGTAACCCCGTTGCTCATCTACGTCTATATGCTGGAGCGCTTAGTGGACATGGCAACAACCCGAAGCTCCTTATGCAGTTATTCCAACACAGCCTCACTGGGTCGGCTCTGCAATGGTTCACTCATTTGGACCTAAGGAAGATCACAACCTGGATGGAGCTAGTCAATGCGTTTAAAGCCCAATACCGTCACAACATCGACCTCACTTCTAATCGATGGTCCTTGATGACGATGAGCAAAGGTGAGAAGGAGAGCTTTAAAGCATACGCCCTAAGATGGAAGGAGGCCGCTGCACAAGTTAATCCCCCGTTAGAGGAGAAGGAGTACATACAACTGTTTGTACATACTTTCCAAGGTATATTCTACGAGAAGCTCTGCACAAGCGTGGGAAAAAGCTTCTCCGAACTCATCATGCAGGGGGAAATGATAGAAAACGGCCTCAAGACAGGAAGAATCACAGATCCCTATGCCAAGACTGGAGAAAATACCACCAACATAGCCAAGAAGGTGGCTATTACAAGGGGCACGATCAGGAAGGAAAGTGAAGTGTCTGCTATTCTGCCTAGCCAACCACCCCAATACCGACCCCCGCTACAATCACTCCCAGTCCTGCCCTTGCCCACCTTGACCATGCCTGCTCCAACCCCAAACTATGGTCCCGCTGGGGCACGACCCAACTTCAATAGACCCGCTAGACGCATTCGTACCTTCGACGCCTTAGCCTGCACCCAAACCGAGGCCTACCATAGCCTTCTAAAGAACAACATCTTGAAGCCCGTCCCTTCCCGCCCGTTGCCAAGCCCTCTGCCCCCGACCTTTAATGCCGCTCTTACATGTGAATATCATTTAGGTGGCCAGAGGCATGACACCGAAAGCTACTTTGCTCTCAAGCACAAGATCCAAGACCTGATTGACAATAAGACCATTGATCTGCAGCCGGTAAAACCTACTCCCACTCCCAATGTGACTGCTAACCCTCTGCCGAATCACACCGTCAATATGATACTAGTAGAGATGGGAGGCGAGGGAGCAATCGACGAGCTCGAGGCCGAAGGTTATGAGAGCAATTGGGAGGCCGATAAAGAAAGTGACTGGAAGGAAGATCTCCCATTATGCCCAATCTATCTCTATAACCCTAATGAAGTGCCTGATGCTTCTGACTGGCCCATTGAGGAGCCAATGTTCCTGGGAGACGAGACTACTGAAAACATGGTTGCTGATGGATGGGGTGCTGAGTTTCTGCATCCGAAATATGCCGCGGCCGAACGTCATTTGCTAGAGAATCATTGGCCCACAAATGAATACAACTATGAAGAAATGAGCTGGAGGATAGAGAAGCCAAGAGCACAAGCAGGGCCATTCGAATTGGAAGAGGGTGAGCTGCTCACCCTGTTTACAGAAGAACCCGCTGCACAAAACAAGAAGGAGGCTGATAACCGCATCAACAGTGTCAATGTCTGTGGAGCTCTAGGAGAAGCCTTTACTTGTCTCCCATTAGCCGAGGATCCGGGTCGCGAATGGAGCATCAAAAATGTGGGAATTGTCCCAAAGCCGTACTAAAAAGGGGTTCTTTGCACAAGCGTACAAGAGAAGGGTGTTTTCACCCACTTTCTTTCTATCCCTTCACTTTCTATCTTTAAATTAATGTCTACATTTTCTTATTGCTTAAAAACTTGATGCTTTTCGTAATAATAATAATCAAATAATAGTCTTTTATTCCATTATGGTTGTCTGGTCTTCCCAGGGGAATAGTGACTACTTTCTACGCAAGGGGCGTGGTTTATCTTATGGAATGATCCAACTTGAAGGGATGATAGCATGATTTAACCACTCGCCAAATGATCAGCCTTCCACAGAGAGAGAGAATAAGGATGAGTGAGGATACTACCCAAAGGCAGTACTTGCAAGACTCTGAAGCTAAGCAATGTGTGGCCAGTTTATCAAAATGAAGAGGAGCCATCTTTCATTCCCCCACATATAAAGAATAAATAACTGAATAAATGACTAAAAGTGCTCATCTTCCCTTTGTTAACCCCTAGTGCCTCGCGGAAAATGAAAATTTTCTTTGTCAACCCTGATCCAAGACTATCCTCCCCATACTGGGGCAGACATTAATTGAGAACCCTAGGAGTGGTGTCCACCTCTATCATGCTAGGATAGTGTTGAAAGCTCTATAGATCAAGCAATCTGATTCAAAGTGAAGAGAGACCCTCATTTCATTTTCCATACAATCAAAAGTAACCCCTTGCCAAACCTGTTCAGTCACTTATCCTTTCTTAACAAAACCTCAACCTAGGGATCACCGCCCACACTAGATATATTGAACTACCAAGGGAAAAGGTTTAAGGGGAAAAGGGTTAAAGAATTTTTTCATTTTATAAAAGAAAAGAAAAAAAAAAGAAAGAAAAAGCAAAAGAAAGGAGTTGCCAAGGGGCAAGAGGCCAAAAACAAAAAAAAAAAAAAAAAAAAAAAAACCATGAAAAGGCCTAAAGGAGCCATGATTGAGTCATATTCAAAAGCGTGATAAGAAGATCAAAAGAAAGTCATGCCTCTCTCAAAAAGGTGTATAGAAAGGGTGAAAGAACATGGTCATTGTCATCCTGAGAAATATATGATCAAAAGCAAGAAGGAAATTTAAAAGTGATCCTAGGTTATAAGGAAACCCAGTAGAAACAATAGGTTTGAGCCTTTACCCTTTCTTGCAAAACCTTGAAACCATAGCCTACATTACAACCCTAGTAAAGTCCCCTCTGATTGAAAACAGATTGCTTGATCTAAATGAGTTAGATACGCTGCCAAAGCTTAAAAAAAAAAAAAATGCTAATCCTACTGAAAAAACGGTTAAGGATAGTATGGATCTAAACCTTGCTGAAAACAACATTGAATTTGAGCCTACATATCCCGTTGTTTCTAAAACCCTATAACCTAGCCTACATTACGGTCCTAAACAAAGTCTTCTCGGATTGAAATGACTGGCCACTTATAGCTCAGCTAAAGGTCAGGTAAGTTGTTGCTAAAACCCCGAGAGTCGAGAGTCTCAGCCCAATAACCCTATACACTAACCCTAAGACAAAAAGTGAAAGGTGATCAAAAGGTTGAGAAAGGTGCGAAGTGCTATCGTCCAATCAAAGTAGGGTTGAGCCAGAAGAGAGGCTAAATACACGAGGAGGAGGGAGTTACCATTCCCGGGACTACAAGTCTAATAGCACCTTGCGTTATTTTATTAAAATATTTATAACCTGTGCATATGTTAAAAAAAAAAAAAAAGAAAAAAAATCGCATGGGCTTTGCACACATAAGGGATAACTCCCTGTAGAAATAGAAGTCACCAACATCAACTCATGTAATAAATATCTAACATCATCATACATCACATGCATCTGATCATATGCCTAGCTGTAAAGATCACAAATGTATCTGTCTATCCATGCATTTAAGTACCATAAATATTCATTTTTGTACAAAATATTAGAATAAAACTGTCAAACATAAATACAACTCAGGGACTAGGGGTAAAAGAGGATCAGAGTCTCCACAAGGGGCATCTATCACAGGTCGAAGTCGATGTCATCTGGATCAAAATCCCCAAAGCCCGACATCGGAGGAGGTGGATAACTACTCGAGGCACCACCATCCTGCAGGGAAGATAGAACTGAAATTAGCTGCATACAAAAGAAACTAAGCAACAGCAGAGCAAGAAGGAGCAAAGAAAGAATAACATACCCCCCCACCACCCATCTGAGATAACCGAGCTGTCAAGGAAGCTACCTCGGCCTGGTACTGGTCCCGCTCTATCTGGTACTGGTCTCTCTGGTCTCTCACAGCAGTAAATTCGGCCTGGGGCACATATCCTCCAGCACGGCGCCACAAGTCAACCACCTCTTGGCCAACAGCGTACCCGCCGACTACTACCTCAAACTGGGTGAAGGCACCAACCGAATGAGCCCCAAAGTGCGCAGCATAATCCGTATCCGGAGGAAGCAAGAACTCGGCACCTGGTTGGCGCTCCTGGTAGGGGATAGGCACTCCTGCCACCAGGGCTCCAAACATATACTCTGGTGGAGCTCCTGCTGATCGGAACTCCTCATGAAACTGCCACCAGTGTTGCTCTCCAAGATAGGACTCCCAGGTGACATCACTGAGAAAAGCAGCTCTCGACAAGGACAACGGGACCAGGTACTGGACTGTCTCGTAATGGACTGATCCAATGAAGGGCTGCCAGGTCACATCCCTCGCCTCAATCAGCTCCAGGTTAGCCTGGAGCGTCACAAAGTCAATAATCTCTGATCGCTGGGCTACCCGGTCACAAGCCCACCTCAAAGCGCGAGGATAGAGATCATCCTCAACAACTGCAGGGCGACGCACTGGCAGGTACTCGTAACTCCACCAGACAAGGAATGGCCAAAAGCTAGTCATGCTGTCCCAACGAGAAGAAGTCCGAACCCGCATCGATCGAAGAAAGCAGCCAAAAGAAAAGGACCCCCAGTCCAACTCAGACAAAGCTCCCAGATCGGCTACTATACTCACCAAACAGCAAGGCACGAGTGACTTGTTGTTGTTGCAAAAGCAGCTAAAGATGATATACAACACAAGTCGCCGTCTCATGATGTCTCGCTTGGCAGGCGATGGCTTAGTAGCAAAAGTACGCTCATCCTGACTAATCCAAGAGACCGGGAAAGCGGAACGCTTAGGATGAGGCAAGTCTAATAACAAACAGGCCTTGTCCCTGCTGACTGGGTGCAGGGTGATCCGCCGGCCGACAAACGAGAACCCTGTAATAATCGCTCAATCTAAAGGAGTAGGACCCAACTCGAAGCCGACAAAATGAAAAGTCCCGGTCTCCTTGAACCACCTCTCAACAAGTGCCAATACCAAATGCCGGTTCAGGCGGTTAGCCTGTAATCCTATAAAGGCGCCAAACCCAATCTCTGCTAAAAAGGCGCGGTAAGATGGGGCAGCCCGCTGCATGGTCACAAAAACCTGATGAACAGCCCCTCGGAAAGCTGTATGTACCCACGGAGGTGGCAAATGCTGTTTGGAGTATACACTAGGATGATAGGTCAGATCCCCGAGTGGAGGGACATCCGGTATCTACAGATCTCCCAAGTCGGCGTTTGTCTGCTTATGCCTGGAAGAAGCTCTCCCATAGCCAGTCACCTGATCCCCGGGGCTCGGTACCTCCTCCTCAGCATCAATCTCCTCAGCAAAAGCCTGCTCAACCGGAGGAAAATGGTCGACAGGTAGCCTACTCCCCTGCCCACTCTGGCTGGATGAAGATTGTCCAGTAGATCATCGACTACCTCTAGATCGACTAGAGCCACCAGCAGAATCGGTCCGAGCCGCCTTCCCCGAGCGGCGTCTCCTCTCAGAATTGTCATCACCTGCATCTGCCATCTTGAAAAGGTAAGTCAAGGTAAGTGATGTTAATATACCATCCATGCAGTTTAAATAACAGTAAAATGCAAAAAAAAAAAACAAAAAAAAAACAACTAGCACAAACAAAACAAATAAAAGACTTCAAACGATAAGTCAAAACAAATTTCCTACATGCACATCTTGATTTTCCAACTTTAAACCAAGTTTCAAGGGTTCTTTGCCTTTTTCCTTCAAAAAGATTTTATTTCTAAAACTTTAACCAACTCTTTTCATAATTTCTAAAAAATTTTGGCAAAGTCCCATTGAAAAATGGTCCCTACAACACTCATGACATCAACATAAAATACGAAATGTGCACTTTCCAACAATCACATGACAATGGCACCCGTGCACATTTTTCAATTTTTCAAGATTTTCAAAACACATGTTTTATTTTTCAAATAAATCAATGGTTTTCAAACATCTTTCGAAATTTTTCAAAATCACCTCAAATGTTTTCAAAAATATTCCAATCTTTTTCCAAATTTCAAACTTTAAAAATTTCATCATTTTTTTGAATTTTCTAATTTTTTCTAATTTTTTAAATATTTTTCTATTTTTCAAAAAATCAAAAATTCACCGAGTTTTCAAAAAATCACGAAACTTCATACGGTTGTTAAATACATTTTTCTAAAGCACATTGCACAAAAATATAGCCAGAAAACCCAATGCCCATGCCTGTAAGAACATATCCCATATTCCTGCAGAAAATCCTCTTCGCATAATCATGAAAAATCATTCAAATTCAATTAAACAACCATCAAAATACAAAAACAACATCATCAAAGTGTTCAAAACATATCAAAACATCAATTTCCACTATTCACATGATTCAAACGAAGTTCTACACATCAAAATCAACAAAATTTGAAAACTCACGTGTTAGAAGTTCTCCGGCAAAATCTTCTCTTCCGGTGACTTTTCCGGCGACGTGGTCTCCTTCTGGCAATCACTCGTGGCCTCCAAGAAGTGCCCCTTCAACGTTCAGGTCAAGTCTCACACAGAACTTCTCGAATTTGCAGAAATTTCTCCAAAGTGCCGTGGTTGTTCGAACCAGAAATTTTCTATTTTTAACTTTAACCCTGGCGCCACTAACAGAGGCGCCAGTCCCTTTCTGCCAAAGCCGCCACTAGCAGTTATAAATTCTGGGCAGTTTTGCCCTTTTTCCCGCCAAAACTCGTGTTCGAAGGCCTTTTTGGCCCGTTATCCGTTTTCGACCCCCGTTGTCGAAAGATTTCCAGTGTCCGTTCCTCCGACTACCTCGTGGTCAACATGGGACTCTTACTCTTATCGTTTTCTGTCTTTGATAAGCAAAGACAGAAAAAGAGGGGCAGCTGTAAGCACCCCATTTTTTACCACTCGGCAGTCTACACTCCGTCCAAACTTGTTTTCAAGTCATTGTGGGCATATTCCTATCAAAACCAATTTTGTAGGTCCAAATCCCGCCTGTCCAATGCGTCGCGGGCCTGCTAGGCCCAAATAGAGGCAAAATGACCAAAATGCCCTTAGGGGGCATTGTCCTTTCCTTTCTAATTCCGATCCCACTCTCGAGATAGTTTATTCCTCGAGACGGTTCCAATCCAGGCACGTCTTTTCGAAGACGGTAAGACCCCTTTCCAATCCCACTCTCGAGACAGTTTATTCCTCGAGACGGTTCCAATCCAGGCACGTCTCTTCGGAGATGATAAGTTCCTTTCCAATCCCACTCTCGAGACAGTTTATTCCTCGAGACGATTCCAATCCAGGCGCGTCTTTTCGAAGACGATAAGTCCCCTTTCCAATCCCACTCTCGAGATAGTTTATTCCTCGAGACGGTTCCAATCTAGGCACGTTTCTTCGGATATGATAAGTCCCCTTTCCAATCCCACTCTCTAGACAGTTTATTCCTCGAGACGGTTCCAATCCAGGCACGTCTCTTCAGACACGATAAGTCCCCTTTCCAATCCCACTCTCGAGACAGTTTATTCCTCTAGACGGTTCCAATCCAGGCACGTCTTTTCGAAGACGATAAGTCCCCTTTCCAATCCCTCTCTCGAGACAGTTTATTCCTCGAGACAGTCCAAGTAGCGAAACTACTCACAAAACCGTTAGAGTAGCGGAAATACTCACAAATAGGTCGATATAGGGAATTGCCAACAAACCCCTGTGTCACGACGACTGCCGTTAGAGTGGCGGAAACACTCAAAACCCACGTCAACACCAGTTTCTGTTAATCCACTTCGGTGAAAAATGACCAAACTGCCCTTAGGACCTTTTCCGAGACTTTTCGATTAAGATGATCATTTTGCCCCCTAGGCATCTGAGTGCCCCGGGAACCACATCGGCTTTGGGTATCAAACCAGTAATTCACCGAGAATACTTTCTATAGTATTCTCAACCTTCCTTTACCTTTCCGGATCATCCCGAGTCAGTTCCAGCCAACCCGGTACAAAATGACCGTTTCGCCCCTAGAGGGCCGGTCTCCTTCTTCGACCACACCGACTTTGGATATCAAACCGGTAACCTCTTGAGACAACTTTTTATAGTGTTCTCAACCTTCCTTTACCTTTCTGGATCATTCCGAGTCAGTTCCGGCAAACCCGGTACAAAATGACCGTTTTGCCCCTGGTGGGCCGATTTCCTTTTCCAACCACGCCGGCTCTGGGAATCAAACCGAAAACCTCTGGGAACATTCTGAATAATGTTTCCAGATCCCTAGTCTTCTTCCGGGACAATCCGAGTCTGTCCCGGTAGTTTCCCAGTCTGATTGACCGTTTTGCCCCTAAAGGCCCGGTCAACCTTTCCGACACATCTTATCCTCACTTCTCAAGTCAAATATCTCCAGGACACTATTTTAAGTGTTCCTGCTCATTTTCGGCCTTCCGGGTCATTCCCGGCTCTTCCAAATCATTCCCGGACTATCCAGAGCCACTCCTAGTGAAGCTAGGCTAAAAATTGCACGATAGTCACTAGTACAGGCGCCCAAATCTAGTCAAAGATACATTGCTTTCCGACCTTAAACATTTTCTAAATGGCTGGCGCCACTACTAGTGGCGCCAAGCCAAAAAATGGCCTGGCGCCACTCCTAGTGGCACCAGTATAAACTTTGGCCTAGCGCCACTGCAACAGGCGCCAGTGTTGTCCAACCTCTATAAATACAGAGCCTCGTTCAACGTGAAGAGGATCTGCAAACTCAACCTAAAAATCATATAATTCGATATACAGAGCTCGAGCACCTCAAAAACCATAGCTTCCCTAGGTTTTCCAAACCCTAGCCACCCTACACAAACCCTAGCCTCCTATACACTCATACACACTCCCATACACTCATACATTGGCCTTCAACCATCCTTTGAGGGCTTGAAGAGCTGCAATCCAAGGCTTGAAGACAACTCTTGAAGACTGAAGGTGAAGATCAAGACAAAGACCGAAGACCGAAGACCGAAGACAACACGGCGCGAAAAATAAACAAGATACAAGGTAGGCTCCCTATTTAAATTTCTGCACTTCCCCCTCTCTCTTCTCTCTCGAACCCACTTGGGTTTTCTCTATTTTAATCCCCCATCTCTTTCCCCCCCTTTCTTTGCATGCTTGAAACAAGAGGATTTCCGTTCCATGTGTAGGATTGGGCTATTGGAGAGTCACCGTGTCGGGGGCTTTCTTCTAGTCTAACTAGAGACCACGTGGGTCCGGCCCCCTTGATTATGTGGTGAAGCCTTAGCCTTGTATGTTCACGACCCCAAATTGCATTGTGCATATCATAGTCTTGCATCTTCCAAAATTCGTTTTCAAACTCGTTTTCAAAACCGTTTTCAAACTTGTTTTCAAAATTGCATCAAAATCTCTTTTTCAAAAACTTGTTTTCAAAACCACAATCCTAGGGTAATTTTAGCCTTTCCATGGCTAGGGTTGCTTTAGGAAAGTGTTACATTAAAAGTAACCTTTATGGTTTATATGTTCAACTCTTATTGTTTTCCAAAACCACTTTCTTAAAGTGGTTCTAGCCTTCTTATGGCTAGAATCGCTTTAGGGAAGTGAGATGTTTTTACACCTTCTAAAAACTCTCTTTTCAAAAAGTCTTTCTTCCTAAAAACCTCTTTTTCAACATACTTTCCTAAAACTCTCCTCTCCAAAATTGTTTTCAAAAACTCCCTTTCAAAATCTATTTTTCAAAACTCCCTTTTTAAGCTCCTTTTCAAAATCCTCTCCCCAAAATCCACTTTCTAAAAACGTTTCCCAAAAATCTTTCCAAAAACTCTCTTCAACAATCTTCAACCAAAAACCTTCTTAGAAAAACTCTCTCCAAAAATCTTTTCCAAAAACTCCCTTTTCCAAAATCCCCCTTCTAGAAATTCCCCTTTAGGACTTTTTCCTTAAAAAAAAAAACTCGTTTCCAAAAACGTACTTTCCAAAAACTCTTTCCTGAGAGCCCAAGTCAAGCCCTAGAACCCACAATTAGGAAACCCTAATTTTCTTCCCAAAAACATGATTATCAAACTTTGCCCCAAACCTAGGTTTCCAAAACCTCTTGTTTTCACATCCAAACGATACATGTTTCCAAAACCTCTTTTCTACATTAAAATTTTGCACTTTCAAAACTAGGGTTTCTGGAATCTGCCTTTCCAAATCCTTGACAAATCCTATCTTCCCTTTAGGAAACCAAATCCAATCCTCTGTTTTTGGAAACAAAATCAAACCTTTGCTTTTAGAAACCAAATCCAATCCCTTCCTAATCCAAACCTTTCTTAATTCAATTCCTTCCTAAACCATAAGTTTCCTAAACTTAAACTTTAAATCTTTCCTTAAATTTCAAAATCCAACTCTTTCCTAATTCAACTCCTTTCTAATCTTTCACTTTCCTAAGTCTTAAGTTTCCAAAACTTGAGCATAAAAATCTTTCCTAAAATTCTAAAATTCAACCCTTTCCTAATTCTACCCTCTTTTCAAATCTCAACTTTCCAACTCTAATTTTTCAAACCTTTCCTAATTTCAAAATTTTCTAAAACTCAAACTCTAAAACTCTCCAAATCTTAAACTTTCCAAATTTCAACTCTTTCCAAATTCTAAGCTTTCCAAATTCAAAACTTTCTTGACTTGAAACTTTCTAAATTCTAAGTCTTTCTTAAACTAAACTTTTCCTAATTCAAAATATTTCTAAATTCAGTACTTTCCTATTTCAAAACTTTCCTAAAGTGAAAACTTTCCTAAATTCCAAACTTTCCTAATTTCAAAACTTTTCAAAAATGAAACTTTCCTAATTCGGAACTTTCCTAAATCGAACCTTTCCTAAATCCAATCTTTCTTAAACTCTCAAGTCTTTCCTAGGTCTCCTACCTTTCCTAAGTCTAGGTTTCCTAAACCTTCATATTTTCAAAACCAAGTCTTTCCAAAATCAATCTTTCCAAAGCAAGTCCAATCCTCTCAATTCCAATTTCCAATCTCCTCTTCTACTTTCAAATCAAATTCAATTTTCAATTCAATCTCCTTCTTCAATCCAACCTTCTATTTTCAATCGGACTCCGATCCGAACTACGACTGACCTGATTCCCCCAAAGGGATACGTAGGCAACCTTCATAGGTGCGGTCACAACACTGTTCAAACTTTCAATTCCACCCTCATGGGTGCGGTCACAACATTTTTCAAATCTCAAATTCCAATCTATTTTCAAAATTCCAATTTCAAATTTCTATTTCCAACTTTTCAAACTTTTCAATTTCAATTCCATCTCTTCAAATCTATTTTCAAATCAAATCAATTTCAAATCAATCTCTTTTCAAATCTAATTTTCAATTCTCTTAACTTGCACTTGCATATCATGCATCATGATAATTTATAAACATTGTTTTTCAAAGTGGATAAGATTGGCCAATAGTTAGTTGAAGACTCTCATAGGTGAATCTAGGGTAGATTGACATGTAGATACCGAAAGGGCGGGGTAGGGTGATAGCTTAGTGCGTCTTCCCTACACGTAACCAACCTCCGAACCTAGAATCACTGATTTCAAAGACCAAACGGAATTATTTTTCAAAAAAAGGGCTAAATGTTTTCCAAAGGTTGCCAAACAACCTATTTTCCTAAAAAAAACCCTCTCTTGAGGAGATATTTTCAAAATCGTTTTTCAAAAACCCTAAGTACAGTCTTTAGATTATTCTTAGTTTTTAGGTGACCTAACTCACCTTAATCAAGTTAGGTGGCGACTCCGAATCTTTTTCTAAAAGCCCTTTATTCAAATCAATTTTGAATTCAAACCTAGTCCCACTCATTCTTCTAAGAGGGTGAGTTCTAACGAGAGAGTACAACATTTTTCCCGCTTGTATGAGTATTCCTCGGGCGCGAAAAATCTGGGCGCGACAATACCCAAAGCCGGTGTGGTTAGAAAAGGAGACCGGCCCACTAGGGGCAAAATGGTCATTTTATGCCGGATTTGCCGGGATTGACTCGGAATGATCTGGGAAGGTAGAAGAAGGTCGATAATACTATAAGAAGCAATCACAGGAGATTACAGTTAGTACCCAGAGCTGGTGTGGTCGAAAAAGGAGACCGGCCCACCAGGGGTAAAATGGTCATTTTGTACCGGGTATGTCGGAACTGACTTGGAATGATCCAAAAAGATAGAGGAAGGTTAAGAATACTATAAGAAGCATTCTCGAAAGTTACCAGTTTGATACCCAGAGCCGATATGGTTCCCGAGGCGTTCGGATGCCTAAGGACGAAATGGTCATCTCGACCGAAAAGTCTCGGAATTGGCCAAATGGGCAATTTGGTCATTTTTCACTGAAGTGGGCTAGCAGACACTACTGTTGACCTAGGTTTTGAGTGTTTTTGCCACTCTGACGGCGGTCGTCATGACACAGGGGTTTGTTGGCAATTCCTTATATCGACCTATTTGCAACTATTTCCACTACTCTGACGGTTGCGATGTTTACGAGTATTTCTACTACTCTGACGGTTCGCAATCATTCCCGAGACTGCTTGATCTCGGGAAGCTGCTAAAGGGGACTTAGCACCTGAGAAGTTAATTTTCTCGAAAGGCGTGCCTAAACGGACATTTCTGCATTGGCGGGCTAGCAGGCGCCAAAGGTGAACCGTTCTAACATCTTGGGGACTTGGGGTCTCGTCCCAATCAACAGGTTTAAAGGGACTTACCATTTCGAAGAGATTTTTTTTGAAAAACATGCCGAACCTTCTCGAGGAATAAACTGTCTCGAGAGAGGGATTAGAATTGGAAAGGGGTGTTATCGTCTTCGGAAAGACGTGCCTAATTTAGAACCGTCTCGAGGGATAAAATATCTCAAGAGAGGGATTGGAAAGGGGGCCTATCGTCTTCGAAAAAATGTAACTGATTTAGAATCGTCTCGAGGAATAAATATTTCGAGAGAGGGATTGGAAAGGGGACTTACCATCTTCAGAAAGACGTGCTTGATTTGGAACCGTCTCGAGGAATAAACTGTCTCGAGAGAGGGATTGGAAAGGGGACTTACCGTCTTCGGAAAGACATGCCTGATTTGGAACCATCTCAAGGAATAAACTATCTCGAGAGAGGGATTGGAATTGGAAAGGGGTCTTATCGTCTTCGGAAAGACGTACCTGATTGGAGTAGATTTATCGTCTCGACAAATCAACTGTCTCGAGAGAGGGGTTTGGAAAAGGAAATGATAATGCCCCCTAAGGGCATTTTGGTCATTTTGCCTCTATTTGGGCCTGGTGGGCTCGCGAAGCAATCGACAGACGAGATTTGGACTTAGAGAGTCGGTTTCGATTGAAATACGTCCATATTGACTTGAGTACAAGTCTGGACGGAGCGTAGACTACCGAGCCGTCAAAAATGGGGTGCTTACAGCTACCCCTCTCTTTCTGTCTTTGCTTGTCAAAGATAAAACGATAAAAGTAAGAGTCCCATGTTGACCATGAGGTAGTCAGAGGGATGAACATTGGAAATCTTTTGACAACGAGGGTCGAAAATGGATAACGGGCCATAAAGGCCTTCGAAAATGAGATTTGGCAGGAAAGGGGGCAAAGCTGTCCAGAATTTGCAACTGACGCCACTAGCAGTGGCGCCTTTGGCAGAAAATACTTGGCGCCTCTACTAGTGGCGCTAGGCTTGGAGTTAAAACCAGAAAATTTCTGGTTTGAACAGCTGCGGCATTTTGGAGAGTTTTCGCAAATTCGAGAGACTTTGTGTGAAAATCGACTTGAACCTTGAAGGGGCACTTCTTGGAGACCACGGGTGATTGCCAGAAGGAGACCACGTTGCCGGAAAGTCGTCGAAAGAGAAGATTTTGCTGGAGAACTTCCAAAAATTGAGTTTTTAAATTTTGTTGATTTTGATGTGTAGAACTTCGTTTGAATCATGTGAATAGTGAAACTTGATGTTTTGATGTGTTTTGAACATGATGGTGATATTATTTTTGCATTTTGGTGCTTGTTTGATTGAATTTGAGTGATTATATGTGAATATGTGAAGGGGGTTTTCTGTAGGAATAAGGGATTTGTTCCTACAAACTTGGGCATTAGGTTTTCTGGCTACATTTTTATGCCATGTGCATTAGAAAAATGTGTTTAACAATTGTATGAAGTTTCATGATTTTTTGAAAACTCGGTAAATTTTTGATTTTTTGAAAAATAGAAAAATTCTTAGAAAATTTAGGAAAATGAGAAAACTCAGGAAATTGATGGAATTTTTAAAGTTTAAAATTTGAAAAAGGTAGGAATATTTTTGAAAACATTTGAAATGATCTTGAAGAATTTTAAGGTATCTTTGAAAACCATGGATTTATTGGAGAAATAAAACATGTGTTTTGAAAATTTTGAAAAATTGAAAAGTGTGCGCGGGTGCTGATATCATGCAATTGTAACAATGTGAAGTGCACGTTTTGTGTTTTGTATTGATGTCATGGGTGTTGTAGAGGCCGTTTTTAAAAAAAATTTTGCCGGAATTTTTAGAAATTAGGGAAAGAGTTAGAAAAAGTTTTTAGAAATAAAATCTTTTTGAAGGAAAAAGACAGAAAATCCTTGAGATTTGATTTGAAATTGGGAAAATCAAGATGTGTACGTAGGAAATTTGTTTTATCATTTAAAATCTTTCATTCATTATGTTTGTGTTAGTTGTTTATTTTATTTTATTATTATTTGAATTGCATGCATGTTATGTTAACATCTCTTACCTTGACTTACCTTTTCAGGATGGCAGATGCGGGTGATGACGGTTCTGAGAGGAGGCGCCACTTGGGGAAGGCGGCTCAGACAGATTCCACTGGCGGCTCCAGTCGGTCTAGGGGCAACCGACGGTCTACTGGGCAGGCAACATCTAGTCAGAGTGGTCGGGGGGAGTAAGCCACCTGTCGACCCCTTTCCTCCGGTTGAGGTAGCTTTGGAGATGGATGCCGAGGTTTTTCACTTTTAATCTTTGGGAATGGCTGATGCTATTTTGAGTCGATTGCGAATTTGGTATGACGGATATCCTCCATATGAGCGGGGCATCTTTAGATGGTTCTTTGATTGTACGACTTCTCTCCAATCGGTGCAGCTCATTTTCGGCAATGGTTACCTTTTGGCTGCCTATCTTGTCTTCTGGCTGATCAGGAGTATGGTTTCCTCCTAAATTTTCAAGAAGATTTGACTGGCATTATGGGACCCATTTTTCCTTATGGCCACATCATAGTTGTCTTGTCTCAGCTTGGATTCCATGTGCAGATTTTTCTTCTGATCTCCTGCCCCTAGTTTCCTTATGTCTTAGTGAAGCTCTTGTTCTCACATTCTGAGTTTGCAATGCATAGGAGAGCTCATTCAGGGGATTGACGTACTTCTCAAGATTGGTCCATTTCTCCATGATAGCCCTTGCTCTGTTTCTCTTGAACTTGTTGATCTCTCCACAAGGGGGTGACTCGGTCGGTCGTTGATTGCATGCGTTGGTTGCCAGAATTCGGGAAGGACACTCATATGCCCCTATGGTTATGGGATAGACCATTCATGAGCCTTACTAGACTTTGGTAAGGAGGCGATGCTCATTGTTGAGGATGTGCTTCATTACTCCAGCTTTGGGTGATTGGCCACTTATTCACTACCCCTCTTTCGAAGCCGTTTGATTAGGGAGGTCAAGGGTGGGTCATTGCCCCATTCTCTATTTCTTGTTGGTCATGGAAATCTGAGCTTTGTGAGGTGTGAGCCGATACTGGAGATATCTGAGGGTGGCTTTTAGCTCCTTTTTATGTTTTGCCTTGTTCATTGTTTCCTATTTTAGAGAGACAGAAAGACAAAGAGTGAGTTTTTGTACAAAAATAGTTTAAAAATGCCCCGGTAAAGGGTGTCATCATTTTTTTATGATGATTGCACATAATATTAAATACATGATCTATTTTTTATGAATGCACATGTTTATATACGAATTGAATCAAATGCATATACTACTTTTTTTTATTTTACGAATGCACAGGTTCACACAAAAATGGAAATGAATGCATGTTATACTTTTGGATAATGCACATATAGGAATAGACTTAAATGCAATGTCCTCTATTTTTTTGTGATGAATGCACAAATTTATGTAAGAATTGAATTAAATGCATGACCTACTTCATTACGAATGAACAGGTTCATACAGGAATGCAGTTGAATGCATGAATAAACTACATAAGAGTCTAAATGGATGTACAGGTTATACATGTCATGGATGCATTAGTACTACATGTATATAAGCTATTTACAAAGAATGGCCCAGGATTGCCCCAGGGCCCATACTCTCAAGATTCTGTTTCCTTTCTAGGATTTTGTGCCATTCAGTTTTGTCCCATTCATATCGGTGTGTGATAACATGTGCACCACTCTCCAGGGATCTTGACCTTTTGGTTTGCTATCCTATCCCTACTTTATACAGGGTTGCTGTTTGGGGTTTTTCTGATCTCACTTGGTGTTCTCTCTTAGATCTCAAAAGTGTCACCTTAGCTCGAGCGACAACTCGCATGCCCTTTGCAGAGTGATAAATAGCTAAGCCCTCAATTCGAGAAGACTTCTTTTAACATCGTAATGTAGGCTGGGTTTAGGGGTTGTAAGAAATGAAGAGATATTTAGGCTCAAAGTTCTTCTTTTAGTGGGTTGTTTAAACCAAAACCATCTGAGCACACCTTGGAGCATGAGATTACCCCTTGCATTCCCTTCCAGTTCTCCTTTCCTAGCCTAGTTGTCTTGGTATTGTTTAGGCTTATTTGGACTAAGTAATTTTCTTTGATCAGAGAAGACTTTAATTTGGACCGTAACGTAGGCTAGGTTAAGGGGTTTATGAATGAAAAGGATGCGCAGGCTCAAATTTGATGTTGTTTATAATAGGGTTTAGATCCACACCATCCTTAGTTGGTCTTCCAGTGGAGTTACGTCCCCTGATATCCTCCTCTAGTTCAGCAACATGTTTGGCTCATTTAGATTAAGCAATCCTTTTTTCAATCGGAGAGGACTTTAAAAGGGTCGTAATGTAGGCCACGGTTTCAGGGGTTTACAAGAAGGGGAAAAGGCTCGAACCTATTACTTCTACTAGGCTTCTTTGTTACCTAGGATCACCTTTGAATAACTATATATTCTTCAAGATGTTCACCTTTTTTTTATAGTTTGATCATTGACCTTCTAATGGAGTTGCACCTTCATTCATTTTTATTTTTTATTTTTTGACTTCTGTCTTTCCTATATGCTTTTCAAGATAGCACAAACATGATTCTTTTTCAGTCTTTTCTCTGGTATGCTCCTTTTTTTTTTTTTTTGATCATTTCTACAACTCCTTTTTCTCAAATCATTTCCTTAACATTTCGATTTAACCCATTGTGGACGATGATCCCTAGGTTGGGGTATCTTTTGAAAAGGAAAGGTAACCAGCTCAATAGGTTTGACAAGGGTTGCTTTTAACTGTATGAAAAATGAAATGAGGGCCTTTCTTCATTCTAAACAAGATTGCTTGATCCATAGAGCCTTCACGTTTCTTCAGCTTGATGGTCGATGACGTTCTCTGCCAGATCTTCCGCTGCCTGTCTACCCCAATGTGAGGGAATGGCTTCGGATCCGGTTTGATAAAAAAAACTTTCGCTTTCACCGAGGTACTAGTGGGTTAAGCAAAAGGGGATATTTTTGTGTATAGTAATAGAATTAAGGGCCTCTAATCATTTCAAATTGAATTGCTTAGTCCATAAAGCCTTTGTACAAAATTTAGACATTACTCCTAGGGATGATGTGTTTCTGTCAGTGAAACCCTACATGTTCTATCAAATCAACTATTCTGTGCCTACCCCAATGTGGGGGATGGTTATAGGTTTGGGGATATCTAAAAAGAAATTATGTACGGCTCTAGTGGGCTGAGCAAAGGGTAGTGTTTATTTGGGATAAGTAGAACAATGAATTCTCATCATTTTAGGGATTCGGCTGCCCATCGCTCAGCCAGGATATCACGCGAGTGTCGCCTTTTCAATAAACTCTGCACTTCTCTATCGAGACTGTCTTCCTCCTATCTCTCATTCTATCTTTGTCTCTCGAAGGTTTTAACCCCTTTTAAATGGGTGGCTTATGCTATCCCATCCTTCAAGTCGAGTCATCACTAAATGGGAAAGAATCCTTAAACGTAACAATCCTCCACAAGAGTTTGAGACAAAAGGGATAAATCGAAAACTTCATCTTTTTCATTTCAAATCATGAATGCACGGCATGTGTGTTTATTTAAATAAGATATGCAAGAAAATAGACAGACAAAAAGGAAACAGATGAATTTTATGAAACCTCCCTTTTCTTGTGAGCCTTTTGTTAAGAATCCTTAATAGGGTTTTGGGACTACATCAACCTCTTGGTGCTTCATTCATCAGGTGTATCAATGGAGGGCGAGTTCACAACATTTTTCATGCATTTGGAAGTTAAAGGATGTGTTGTTGCAATGCACGGGTCTGATAAGACTTTGCAAATGGTGCGGTCCTCTTTTGCATGGATAGTGATTGTTGCGACATGTCGTGGATGTAATGTCTTGTATGTGGACGGTTAGTTCTTCTTGCTCTTTGATGTAGGTTTGACCTTTTCTAACAACTAGCTTTATCCTTCCGTGAGTTTGAATGCTAGAGGGGTTTTTCACGAGTTCGGTTGTGCTCTTTGACCTGAAAAAGGAAAACGAAATGTAATCGATACGTGGAGTTGGAAGCTCTATGCGATGTATGCCCTATGAAGGTCCCTTCTTTGAGGGAATCTAAACACGATAACAAGTCCATTTTGGAGGCGAGGTTTTACCCCTTTTATGCAATACAATACCTCTTCGACGTGGGCTAGTTAATGTTTCCTTATTTGGGCAATCCCGCCTCTATGGACTGAGAGAGATTTGGGCCTCTCCCGAGATATAGTTCCATACATGCCATGAATCCTTAGGGTTTAAGAACCCATAGGAGTTTTGGTAGGTTCAATTAATATGAGATTAGATTTCTCCTTTCTCTCTACGGTTGATTAGATGCATGAGAATGACTTGAGTTTCTTGGAACTCTTGTCTCAGAACAAATATGAATGCATGGCATAATAGAAGTGAACGTATGCGCCATATGATAATAATAAATGAATGGTTTAGGAAACTCCCTTCTCGTCTTGCTTCTGTCTTCGGTTCTCTTAGTATGTAGAGATAAGGAGGGGGAGGATAGAAGACAAGAAACAAAAGGGAAGTCAGTGCCTTGATTTAAAATTTTTTATGCAATGCATGTCCTAGGGGTGCCCCTGCTTGAGAGGGAGATTAAGCATGATGTATTGGCTCACTTTTGGAGATAGGGGGTTTGCCCCTGTATGCAGGTACCTTACCGTTGAGTAGGAATCTTCAACTATCCATGCATTCATTCATAAAAGTAAAAAAGTACATTGAATTTTAGGTTTAAGATATAAAAGAATTGAAATACATTTTAATAGGGGGAAGGGGGAACATTTTCCTTTGGGGATTCCACCTATCTAACTTTACAAAGGAAAAACCTAAACTACTCTTGAGCCTTCGGATTCGCCTTTGTTGGATTTGATGTCGAGGAGGTCACTGAGAGACCTTGCTGATTGGTTGCCCCTTGTCTTCATGGCAATCCTATCTCCGTGAGCATAGAGGGATTAGGGCCCCTCTTATAGAATGAATTGATGTGCATGTCATGAGTCCTTAGGTTTATGTGGAAACCCTTAAGGTTTAGGTAGGTTTAATACAAGGGAGAGTGACCTTGGTGTCACTCTCAATGGGTTGATTATATGCATGAGAATGCAGTGACTTGAGTTACTTAAAACTCTTGTCTTGACATGGAATATAGAATGCATGAAAATGGATACATAGAGTATAAGGAAAGAAAATATAGTTGAAGTAAACATGCATGCATGAGCAATTAGACAGGCATTATAACAGTATAAATACAGTCATTATAACAGCAGGAATAGACAGGTTTAAATGAAAGTAAGAGCAGTAGCCCTTTCCTCCGTGGTTTTGAAAACGGTGCTCGTATCTTAAATCCAGCAGAGGTTCGGCTATGCATGGTGTCTATATGAGTATGAGGTTGAGGGTTGACTAATGCATCCTAAAAAGGCTCGGTCCCTGGATCTTCAAACCTAGGCCCACTCCCTGAGGTGGTGCCATGATTGGTTGGTGATCCGAGCGGGGGAGCCATCAAGAGGCCGTAGGCGAAGAAACTGACACAGCATCTTGCCCACAACCAATATATTGTTCCCCCTTTCAAACTAGAAAGGACATATTAGGGTAATAATTCAAGTATGCAGAATGCAAGTGCACATGTAGTGTGTGTGTGATTTTTAAAAGTGGAGAAAAGAGCCCAACAACTTCCATTCATCATGTTCATCACATTCATGTATAGCAGTTAATAAAACCTAAGCAAAAAGCACACCTAGAAAACAAAGATGCAAGTGTTAGTATGTGGATAACAAACGTAATACAAGATAATATGAATAAATGCATGTTTTTTGAAAACAATTTTGAAAACTTAGTTTTGAAACTTTAAAATGAATAGGATTGAACCAAGTTAATTGAAAACTCTACATGGGTAAAGGATAAAGAGACATGACTATGGCCTAACCCTCTAAGTATCCCCAGCGGAGTCGCCAGCTATCGCGCCCAGATTTTTCGCACTAGAGGAATACACACACAAGTGGGAAAAATACTGTACTCTCTCGTTAGAACTCACCCTCCTAGAAGAATGAGTGCGACTAGGTTTGAATTGAAAATAGATTTGAATAAAAGGCTTTTGAAAAAGATTCGGAGTCGCTACCTAACTTGATTAAGGTGAGTTAGGTCACCTAAAAACTAAGAATAATCCGAAGACTACACTTAGGGCTATTGGAAAAGGTTTTTGAAAATATCACCTCTAGAGAGGGTTTTTAAAAAAACGGGTCGTTTAGCAACCTTTGGAAAACATTTAGCTCTTTTTAGAAAATAACTCTGTTTGGTCTTTGAAATCAGTGATCTAGGTTCGGAGGTTAGTTACGTGTAGGGAAGACGCACTAAGTCATCACCCTACCCCGCCCTTTCGGTACCTACATGTCAATCTACCCTAGATTCACCTATGAGAGTCTTTAACTAACTAATGTTCAATCCTATCCACTTTTGAAAACAATGTTTAGAAAAGAAACTAACATGATGCATGATGTGCAAGTGCAAGAAAAGAGAGTTGATTTGGAAAAAGATTTGAAAAGAAATTGATTTGATTTGAAAAGAGATTTGAAGAGATAGAATTGAAATTGGAAAGTTTTAGAAATTGGAAATAAAGATTTGAAAATAGATTTTTGGAATTCGAAACTTGCGATAGATATGGAATTGGAGATTTGAAGAAGATTGTAAAATTTGAAATTTGGAAAATGTGGAGAAATTTGAAATTTGAAAGAAGTTGTGACCGCACCCGCGAGGGTTGCTTACGTATCCTTTTGGAGGAATCAGGTCAGTCGTAGTTCGGACAAGAGTCCGATTGAAAATAAAAGGTTGTATTGGAAGAAAAAGATTTTGATTGGAGATTGGATTGAAAGATTGAGAGATTGAACTTTGATTGAAAGATTTGAAAATTGGAATTTAGAATTTTGGAATTGAAGAGATTGGATTTTGATTTGAAAAGATAGAACTTGGGAGAAAGATTTAGACTTATTTTGGAAAGATGGAGGTTTAAGAAACCTAGACTTAGGAAAGAGACTTAGGAAAGATTTGACTCGACTTAGAAGGTTTAGGAGATTAGGAAAGATTTGATTTAGGAAATGTTTGAATTAGGAAAGGTCTGATTTAGGAAAGTTTCAAATTAAGAAAGTTTTGAATTAGGAAAGTTTCATTTTTGGAAAGATTTGAATTAATAAAGTTTGAAAGTTTGAATTTAGAAAGATTTGGATTTAGGAAGTTTTGAAAGTTGGAAAGTTTAGAATTTGAAATGTTTTGAAATAAGGAAGTTTTGAATTTGGAATGTTTTGAAAGTAAGAAAGTTTTGAGTTTAGAAAGCTTTAGATTTGGAAATATTTGAAGTTTTAAGAAAGTTTAGAATTTAGAAAGTTTTAGATTTAGAAAGTCTTAACTTAAGAAAGTTTTGAACTTGGAAAGCTTTGGATTTAGAAAGATTTTGAAATTTAGAAAGTTTAAGATTTAAAAAGTTTTAGAGTTTGAGTTTTAGAAAATTGAGAGATTAGGAAAGGTTTGAAAACTTAGATTGGAAAGTTAAGATTTGAAAAGGGATAGAGTTAGGAAAAGGTAGAATTAGGAAAGATGTGGAAGTTGAGTTTTAAAATTTTAGGAAAGATTCTTATGTTCAAGTTTTGGAAATTTAAGATTTAGGAAAGTAGAAGATTAGGAAGGATTTGAACTAGGAAAGATTTGGATTAGGAAGAGATTGGATTTTGTTTCTAAAAGGGAAGGTTTGATTTTGTTTCCGAAAACGGAGGATAGGATCTAGTTTCCTAAACAGGAAGATTTGATTTGGTTTCCTAAAGGGAATATTTGATTTGACAAGGATTTGAAAAGGGGAAGTTTTAGAAACCCTAGATTTGGAATACTATAGTTTTGATGTAGAAAATAGGTTTTGGAAATGTGTAAGGTTTGGATGTGACAACAAGAGGTTTTGGAAACCTAGGTTTTGGAAAACGTTGAAAACCATGTTTTTGGGAAGAAAATTAGGGTTTCCTAATAGTTAGTTCTAGGGCTTGACTTGGGCTCTAAGGAATGAGTTTTTGGAAAGTGCGTTTTTTGAAACAAAAGTTTTTAGAAGGGAATCCTAGGGAGGAGTTTTTGGAAAGTGTGTTTTTGGAAACAAAGATTTTAGAAGGAAAATCCTAGAGGGGAGTTTCTAGAAGGAAGATTTTGGGAAGAGGTTTTAGGAGAATTTTTGGTAGAAGATTGTTAAAGAGAGCTTTTGGAAAGATTTTTTCTACGGAGCATTTTTAGAAAGTAGATTTTGGGAAGAGGATTTTGGAAGGAGTTGAAAAAAGAAGTTTTGAAAAATAGATTTCTGGAGGGAGTTTTTGAAAACAACTTTAGAATGGAGAGTTTTAGGAAAGTATGTTTAAAAAGAGATTTTTAGGAGAAGAGACTTTTGAAAAGAGAGTTTTTAGAATATATATATATATATATATAAAATATCTCACTTTCCTAAAGCGATTCTAACCATAAAAGGGCTAGAAACACTTTAACAAAGTGGTTTTGAAAATAACAAGGAGTTAAAAATATGGACCATATTGGTCACTTTAAATATAACACTTTCCTAAAGCAACCCTAGCCATGGAAAGGCTAGAATCACCCTAGGATTGTGATTTTGAAAACAAGTTTTGAAAAAGGAGATTTTGATGCAATTTTGAAAACAAGTTTGACAACGATTTTAAAAATGATTTTTCAAAGATGTAAGATCATGATATGCACAATGCAAATTTGGGGTCGTGAACACACAAGGTTAAGGGTTCACTACATAATCAAGGGGGCCGAACCCACGTGGTCTCCGGTTAGCCTAAAGGAAAGCCCATGACATGGTGACCTTCCAATAGTCTAATCCTACACATGGACCATGAGTCCCCTTGTTTTAAGCATGCAAAGAAAGGGGGGGAAAGAGATGGGGGATTAAAATAGAGAAAACCTAAGTGGGTTAGGAGAGAAAAGAGAAAGGGGGAAGTGCAGAAACGTAAAACGAAAGCCTGCCTTGTGTTTTGTTTATTTTGCACTCTTTGCTTGTCTTCGATCTTCATCTTGATCTTTGTCTTCAATCCTCAAGAATTGTCTTCAATCTTCAAACTTCAGATTGCAGCTCTTCAAGTCTTCAAAGGAAGGTTGGAGGCTAGTGTATAAGTGTATGAGGGGGTGTATGAGTGTATAGAAGGCTAGGGTTTAGTGTATGGTGGCTAGGGTTTGGAAAACCTAAGGAAGCTAGGGTTTAGGGAGTGTTCGAGCTCTGTATATCGAATATTGGTGTTTTTAGACTGAGTTTGCGGACCTCTTTCACACTGAAAGAGGCTCTGTATTTATAAAGAGAGGATAAACCTGGCGCCCGTTGCAGTGACGCTAGGGCAAAATTACTCTTGGCGCCACTCCTAGTGGCTCCTAGTGGCGCCAGGCCAATTCTTGGCTTGGCGCCACTACTAGTGGCGCCATCTAGTTTGGAAAGTTTGTAAGTCAACAAGCAACGTATCTTTGACTAGATTTGGGCGCTTGTACTAGTGACTAGCATGCAATTTTTAGCCTAGCTTCACTAGGAGTTACTCCGGAAAGTTCGGGAAGGAGTTTGGGAGACCAGGAATGACCCAAAAGGCAAAAAAAGAGTAAGAACACTTAAAATAGTGTCCCGGAGGTATTTGACTTGAAAAATGAGGATAGGATGTGTCGGAAGGGTTGATCGGGCCTTTAGGGACAAAACGGTCAATCGGATCGGGAAGCTGCCGGGATGGACTTGGACTGTTCCAGAAGAAGACTTAAGATTTGGAAAGATTATTCAAAATATTCCCAAAGGTTGACGATTTGATACCCAGAGCCGCTGTGGTCGGAAAAGGCGACCGGCCCTCCAGGGGCAAAACGGTCATTTTGCACCAAGTTTGCCGGAATTGACTCGAAATGATCCGGGAAGGATAAAGAAAGGTTGAGGATACTATAAAAATCATTCTCGGGAGGTTACCGGTTTGATACCCAAAGCTGGTGCGGTCAGAAAAGGGGACCAGCCCGCTAGGGGCAAAACGATCATTTTGTGCCGGGTTTGTCGGAATTGACTCAGAATGATCCGGGAAGGTAGAGGAAGTTCGAGAATACTATATGAAGCAATCTCAGGAGATTACTGGTTTGATACCCAGAGCCGGTGTGGTCGAAAAAGGAGACTGGCCCACCAAGGGCAAAACGGTCATTTTGTACCGCGTTTGCTAGAACTGACTCAGAATGATCCGGAAAGATAGAGGAAGGTTGAGAATACTATAAGAAGCATTCTCGGGAAGTTACCGGTTTGATACCCGAGCCGGTGTGGTTCCCGGGGCGTTCGGATGCCTACGGGCGAAATGGTCATCTTGACAGAAAAGTCTCAGAATTGGCCTAAGGGGCAGTTTGGTCATTTTTCACCGAAGTGGGCTAATAGGCACTGGTGTTGACCTGGGTTTTGAGTGTTTCCGCCACTTTGATGGCGGTCGTCGTGACACAGGGGTTTGTTGGCAATTCCCTATATCGACCTGTTTGCGAGTATTTCCGTTACTCTGACGGTTCGGGATCATTCTCGAGACTGCCTGATCTCGGGAAGCTGCTAAAGGGGACTTAGCGCCTGAGAAGTCAATTTTCTCGAAAGGCGTGCCTAAACGGACATTTCTGCATTGGCGGGCTAGCAGGCGCCAAAGGTGAACCGTTCTACCATCTAGGGGACTTGGGGTCTCGTCCCGATCGAAGAGATTTTTTTCAAAAAACGTGCTGAACCGTCTCGAGGAATAAACTGTCTCGAGAGAGGGATTGGATTTGGAAAGGGGTCTTATCGTCTTCAGAAAGACGTGCCTGATTTAGAACCGTCTCGAGGAATAAACTGTCTCAAGAGAGGAATTAGAATTGGAAAGGGGTCTTATCGTCTTCGGAAAGACGTGCCTGATTGGAGTAGATTTACCGTCTCGAGGAATCAACTGTCTCGAGAGAGGGGTTTGGAAAAGGAAAGGACAATGCCCCCTAAGGGCATTTTGGTCATTTTGCCTCTATTTGGGCCTGGTGGGCCCGCGAAGCGATGGACAGACGGGATTTGGACTTAGAGAGTCGGTTTCGATTGGAATACGTCCATATTGACTAGAGTACATGTCTGGACGGAGCGTAGACTGCCGAGCGGTCAAAAATGGGGTGCTTACATGCTGTCGTGGGCACCCAAAAATATAAACTATACCCCCAAAATAAATATGTAGTAGTGCGAATAAGGATCATTCCCACAGAGAGTGTCTAGCCTAGTTTTATGCTATGTGAACTTTGATGAGAGGTTTTGGATATAATGAAAACTAAGAGACAACTCAGATTAAGGTATTGAAATCAACCAAAAGAATAAACCTTGGTCTAAGTCAACATCCACCATTGGAATTTACAACTGATTATCGATGCAAGCACATCAATTCACACATTAAATATTCACTGTCGGAATTATTTTTCTATCTTTTCTTAGTCATAGTTAATTACGAGCGATCTCATTAACCCTAACTATTAAACAACCCAAGATAGGCACTCAATGTTTAATCTAGTAGCAGTCTTAAGAATTAGAGAGATCGATGAAACTAAACAACACAAGCACAAGCGGTTGCATTTAATTTTGCAAACGTTCTTCCTAAGATCTAATAATTCCTGACGTAGGAATTCATTAAATATTAGTTGCTTCACAAATTAGAGGAATCAAACAATTACGGATTTGATATCTAATCCAGCAATAGATTGCAACGATTAATAAACTAGTAGACCTCTTAGCGATTAAACAAGACAATTATGAAAATAGGCACAGAAGAACATTCGATACTCAGAGCATAAATCGAATAATGAAAAAAAATTAGATCTCACAGTTTATTATTAATTCCGAGGCTTCCGTTTCCTTTGACTAAGATTCAAAGTTTAGCCACGCAGGGCCATGAAAAAAACTCAAATAATAACCTAGAATAATATGAAAAACGCCAACTCTAAAAACAAAATAGTTCTAGCTTTTATAGGCTTCTAAAATTCTGTAGCTGCGTCAAGCCATTCGAACACCCTTACTACCGCTCGAACGCATCAGGCCACCGTTCGAACGGTGCATCGAATGCACTTCGAACGGTGAAATTGCTCTCTGTATATTTGGAGCGCTCTTCGAACCTGAACTTGACATGAATCTGTTTGACGTACCGTTCAAACGCTTCTGCAACCATTCGAATGGCTCTTGGGACCGTTTGAATGCTCCTTCGAACGCTGCTTCCATTTTAGCACGAATTCATCCCTTTTAAGCTAGGATTCTCTTCTTTAGCGTTTCATAGCACCCTAAATCAAAATATAATAATAATGAGTATATTTAGGCACCAAATACAAATAAAAGATTAAACATTAAGGGAGAAAAATATGACATTCGCATTCTTATCAAATTCCCCCACACTTAACCTTTGCTCGTCCTCGAGCAAAACTCAAACTCACTTTCCCAATATATCAAAGTTGTAACAAAGAACAACCAAACTCTTCAAAACTCATAACATGTCATGAACAACATTCTTAAACAACTCACAATCACTTAGCCAGTAGTTCCACTCGAAGATGGAGTAAATTGAATATATAGACCCTCGCGGAAATAAACACTCGACTCTCATGTATTTAAAGGATATGTGTATCGCTCAAATTCATTCCAATGGAAATGATCTACCATAGGCTTGCATATGTTCTCATTCTCCCCCACTAAGATCACATAAATAACACGAATCATAAGGACTTGTCAAGGGTTATAACGGGGTTCAGGATCAAGGTGAAAAATATTTGGGAATGTAGCTCAAAAGCCATCGAAACTAGTGGAGCAACAATGAATCAACTCAAGTTTGAATATATAAGACATGTAAAACCAATCACTCCAACAACTTCTGTCTTTGTATATATCCCATATAAACAGACCCATTTCTTAGAATCATAGGAAGGATTATGAACATGTACAATTTGTAACATTAAAAGTAATTTCTTCCATCACTTCCCTTCTTCCTTTCCCTTTATTTTCTTTATTTTCTTCTTTTTTTTTCCTTTTCAAAATTATATCAACGATGGAAGTCACGAATTGAGAATGAAAACATGTTCCATTTCACCATCCTTAGCCCTACAACAATTCTGGACACCCCCACACTTATTTCTTGCATACTCATACGTATCATAATTATGAACAATGCTCCACTAGCTCTACCGCTTGAGTAAAGGTATTATTTGTTTCTAGATTTAAAGCTTGTAACGTGGGTTCACAATAAAGAAAAAAAAACACATAAAGCTTAAAGGGGTTCACAAAGGGAAAATTAATTACAAGGTAGGCTATTTGGCTTATGTAGCTTATAACAAAGATGGTCTTAATCATGTTCATGCATGCATGTGTCAATATGACATCAAAGAGAATCAAGGCAAGTTCTAGAGAAACAAATCCATGGAGGAATATCTCACATGAAAGAAAATAGTGACTGATATGGATGTGTCAGTCTAAAGGCTGAAAATCTCACCAGCTTTGTCTACCAAATTCAGTCACTCTAATCTCGAGTAAAATAACTAAACTAATTAATTCTAAGTTGGAACATTACTTACTCAATCATGTTATGAATTCTTCAAGCTTAATTGAATCTTGTTATTATTATTATTATTATTTTGTTTATTAAAACACAAAAACACAACCTAAATCCCCTCCCCCACACTTAAAACTTACATTGTCCCCAATGTACAGTAAAATGCACGGAAAGGGCAAAAATAACCAATATATAAATGCAAAAATCAGAAAAGAAAAACGAACTTCCCTTGGGTTGCCTCCCAAGCAGTGCCTTTGTTTATTGTCGTGTGCTCGACTCAATGCTTCGTTCTTCAATCGGTATAAATCGGATCCTTAAGGTCCAGTTTTTCCACCTTATCTACTTGGAAACCTTCATAGAAATGCTTAAGTTGATGGCCATTCATTTTGAATACTTTTGAAGTGGCTAAGCTTTGAATTTTAATTGCACTATGAGGAAAAAATTTAGTAACGACAAAAGGTCCAATCCAACGATAATGCAACTTACGAGGAAACAAACAAAGCCGTAACTGGTATAGAAGGACTTTTTGACCAACTTTGATAGTCTAATAAGCTTTGTGTTCTAACTCAACTGATAGGTGGCACGGTTTCCCAAATACCAATCGATAAAGTGACATACCAATGGGCGTTTTATATGCAGTCTTGTACACCCAAAAGCATCATCTAAGTGCAAACTCCAATCTTTTCTACTTGGATTGACCGTTTTTTTAATGATGGACTTGATCTCTTGATTTGACTCTTCCGCTTGTCCACTAGTTTGTGGATGATATGAAGTCGACACCTTGTGCGTCACATGGTACTTTCTCAGTAAAGTCGCCACAGTTCGATTGTAAAAGTGAGTGCCTCGATCACTTATTAGAGCTCTTAGAATTCCAAACCTGGAGAATATGTTAGATTTGATAAAATTTGCAACAACTTTGGAATCATCAGTCTTGATGGCTTTAGCTTCCACCCATTTCGAGACATAATCAACAGTAAGCAAGATACAAACATAACTGAAAGATATAGGGAACGGTCCCATGAAATCAATGCCCCAAACATTAAAAATTTCACAAAATAGTATGGGAGTTTGTGGTATCTCATTCCTTTAGGATATATTAACCTTCTTCTGACAAGGATTGCATGACTTACAAAAAGAATATGAATCTCGAAATAGAGATGGCTAATAGAAACCACATTCTAGTACTTTTCTCGCAGTTCTCTTAGCTCCAAAGTGACCTCCACAAGCATAAGAATGACAAAAGATTAAAATAGAAATGATTTCATTTTTAGGAACGCACCTTCTGATCATTTGATCTGCACAATGCTTCCATAAGTATGGGTCATCCCACACATAGTATTTGACATCACTCTTGATCTTATCTCTTCGAGCCTTAGACAAACCAGTAGGTAGTATGTTAGTAACCAAATAATTTACAATATTTGCATACCAATGTAATGTCATACTCGCGGAGAAAAATTGCTCGTCAAGAAATGTTTCCTGTAAATGAAGTTCATCCTCGACATGAGCTTGTAAGCACCCCATTTTTGACCGCTCGGCAGTCTACACTCCGTCCAGACTTGTTTTCAAGTCATTATGGACATATTCCAATCAAATCCAATCCTCTAGTCCAAATTCCGTCTTTCCATCGCTTCGCGGGCCTGTCAGGCCCAAATAGAGGCAAAATGACCAAAATGCCCTTAGGGGCATTATCCTTTCTTATTCTAATTCCAATCCCCCTCTCGAGATAGTTTATTCCTCGAGACGGTCCGAGTAGTAAAACTACTCACAAAACCGTCAAAATAGCGAAAACACTCACCAAACCGTCAGAGTGGTGGAAACACTCACCAAACCGTCAGAGTGGCGGAAACACTCACACCGTTAGAGTGGCGGAAACACTCAAAACCCAGGCACGTCTCTTCGGAGTCAGTAAGACCCCTTTCCAATCCCTCTCTCGAGACAGTTTATTCCCCGAGACGGTTCCAATCTAGGCACGTCTCTTCAGAGTCGGTAAGACCCCTTTCCAATCCCTCTCTCGAGACAGTTTATTCCTCGAGATGGTCCGAGTAGCAAAACTACTCACAGAACCGTTAGAGTAGCGGAAATACTCACAGAACCGTTAAAGTAGCGGAAATACTCAACCCCGTCCGAGTAGCGAAAATACTTAACACCTAGATCAATACCCATGTTTGTTAGCTCACTTCGGTGAAAAATAACCAGACTACCCTTAGGGCCTTTTTCGAGACTTTTCGGTCAAGATGACCATTTTGCCCCTAAGCATCCGAATGCCCCGGGAACCACACCGGCTCTGGGTATCAAACCGGTAATGCCCCGAGAATACTTTTTATAGTATCCTCAACCTTCCTTTACCTTTCCAGACCATTCTGAGTCAGTTCCGGCCAACCCGGTACAAAATGACCGTTTTGCCCCTAGAAGGCCGGTCTCCTTCTTCAACCACACCGGCTCTGGGTATCAAACCGGTAATGTCCCGAGAATACTTTTTATAGTGTTCTCGACCTTCCTTTACCTTTCCGGACCATTCCAAGTCAGTTCCGGCCAACCCGGTGCAAAATGACCGTTTTGCCCCTAGAGGGCCGGTTTCCTTCTTCGACCACACCGGCTCTGGGTATCAAACCGGTAATGTCCCGAGAATACTTTTTATAGTGTTCTCGACCTTCCTTTACCTTTCCGGACCATTCCGAGTCAGTTCCGGCAAACCCGGTGCAAAATGACCGTTTTACCCCAAATGGGCCGGTCTCCATTTCCGACCACGCCGGCCCTGGGAATCAAACCAGCAACCTTTGGGAACATTCTAAATAATGTTTCCAGATCTCAAGTCTTCTTTCGGGACAGTTTGAGTCTGTCCCGGCAGTTTTCCGGTCCAATTGACCGTTTTGCCCCTAAAGGCTCGATCAACCTTTCCGACACATCCAATCCTCACTTTTCAAGTCAAATACCTCCAGGACACTATTTTAAGTGTTCCTGCTCCTTTCCGGCCTTCCGGGTCACTCCCGGCTTCTTCAAATCATTCCCGGACTTTCCGGAGTCACTCCTAGTGAAGCCAGGCTAAAGTTTACATGGTAGTCACTAGTATAGGCGCCCAAATCTAGTCAAAGATACGTTGCTTGCCGACCTTAATTATTTCCTAAATGGCTAGCGCCACTAGCAGTGGCGCTAAGCCAAAAAATAGCCTGGCGCCACTCCTAGTGGCGCCAGTATAAATTTTGCCTTGTCCAACTTCTATAAATACAGAGCCTTGATCAACGTGAAAGGGGTCTGCAAACTTAACCTAAAAATCACACAATTCGGTACACAGAGCTCGAGCACCTCCAAAAACCCTAGCCTCCCTAGGTTTTCCAAACCCTAGCCACTATACACAAACCCTAGCCTTCTATACACTCATACACACCCCTATACACTCATACACTAGCCTTCAACCACTCTCTCAAGACTTGAAGAGCAGCCATTCAAAGCTTGAAGACAATCCTTGAAGACTGAGGGTGAAGATCAAGACCGAAGACCGAAGACCGAAGACTGCACGGTGCGCAAAATAAACAAGAAACAAGGTAGGCTCCCTATTTAATTTTCTGCACTTCCCCCCTCTCTCTTCTCTCTCCAACCCACTTGGGTTTTCTCTATTTTAATCCCCCATCTCTTTCCCCGCTTTCTTTGCATGCTTGAAACAAGGGGATTCCCGGTCCATGTGTAGGATTAGACTATGGGAGAGTCACCGTGTCGGGGGCTTTCTTCTAGTCTAACCAAAGACCACGTGGGTCCGGCCCCCTTGATTATGTGGTGAAGCCTTAACCTTGTATGTTCACGACCCCAAATTGCATTGTGCATATCATAGTCTTGCATCTTCCAAAAACCATTTTCAAAGTTGTTTTTCAAAACGTTTTCAAACTTGTTTTCAAAATTGCATCAAAATCTCTTTTTCAAAAACTTATTTTCAAAACCACAATTCTAGGGTGATTCTAGCCTTTCCATGGCTAGGGTTGCTTTAGGAAAGTGTTATATTAAAAGTGACCATTTGGTCTATATTTTCAAACTTTGTTTTCAAAACCGCTTTCCTAAAGTGGTTCTAACCTTCTTATGGTTAGAATTGCTTTAGGAAAGTGAGATGTTTTTACACCTTCTAAAAACTCTTTCTTCAAAAATCTCTTCCTAAAAATCTCTTTTTCAACATACTTTCCTAAAACTCCCCTCCTCAAAATTGATTTCAAAAACTCCCTTTCAAAATCTCTTTTTCAAAACTCTCTTTTTCAACTCCTTTCCAAAACTTTCTTTCCTCAAAATTCACTTTCTAAAAACACTCCCTAAAAATCTTTCTAAAAACTCTTCTCCCGGAATCTTCCTTCTAGAAATTCCCTTATAGGATTTTCTTTCTAAACTCCACGTTTCCAAAAACATGCTTTCCAAAAAACTCCTCCCTAGGATTCCCTTCTAGAAAACCTTCGTTTCCAAAAATGCGTTTTCCAAAAAAAAAAACTCTTTCCTTAGAGCCCAAACCAAACCCTAGAACCCACAATTAGGAAACCCTAGTTTTCTTTCCAAAAACATGATTTTCAAACTTTGCCCCAAACCTAGGTCTCCAAATTCGTTGCGAAGTCTCCATGGCCATGATGTTTACGGATTCACCTCCTATGATGAGCTATGTTTCTTCCTTGACCACCCGAGACCTGCTAAGTTTAAAATGCCTGACTTCCAGAAGTACGACGGTACCGGTAACCCTGTTGCTCATCTTCGCCTATATGCTAGAGCACTGAGTGGACATGGCCACGACCTGAAGCTCCTTATACAGTTATTCCAACACAGCCTCACCGGGTCAGCTCTACAATGGTTCGCTCGACTAGACTTAAGGAAGATCACAACCTGGATGGAGTTAGTCAATGCATTCAAAGCCCAATACCGTCACAACATCGATCTCACTTCCGATCGCTGGTCCTTGATGACGATGAGCAAGGGTGAGAAGGAGAATTTTAAAGCATACGCCCTAAGTTGGAGGGAGGCCGCTGCACAAGTTAATCCCCCGTTGGAAGAAAAGGAGTATGTACAACTATTTATACATACTTTTCAAGGCATATTCTATGAGAAACTCTGCACAAGTGTGGGAAAAAGCTTCTCCGAACTCATCATGCAAGGGGAAATGATAGAAAACGGCCTCAAGACAGGAAGAATCACAGATCCCTATGCCAAGACCGGAGAAAATACTGCCAACATAGCCAAGAAGGTGGCTACTACAAGGGGCACAATCAGGAAGGAAAGCGAAGTGTCTGCTATTCTGCCTAGCCAACCACCTCAATACCGACCTCCGCTACAATCACCCCCAGTACTGCCCTTGCCCACCTTGACCATGCCTGCTCCAACCCCAAACTATGGTCCCGCTGGGGCACGACCCAACTTCAATAGACCTGCTCGACGTATCCGCACCTTCGATGCCTTAGCCTGCACCCAAACCGAGGCCTACCATAGCCTTCTAAAGAACAATATCTTGAAGCCCATCCCTGCTCGCCCGTTGCCAAGCCCTCTGCCCCCGACCTTTAATGCCGCTCTTACATGTGAATATCATTCAGGTGGCCAGGGGCATGACACCGAAAGCTGCTTTACTCTCAAGCACAAGATCCAAGACTTGATCGATAATAAGACCATCGATTTGCAGCCGATAAAACCTGCTCCCACTCCTAATGTGACTCCTAACCCTCTGCCAGATCACACCATCAATATGATACTAGTAGAGATGGAGGGCGAGGGAGTGGTTGACGAGCCCGAAGCCGAAGACTACGAGGACGATTGGGAGACTGAGGAAGAAGATGACTGGGAGGAGGATCTCCCATTGTGCCCAATATATCTCCATAACCCTGATGAAGTGCCTGATGCCTCCGACTGGCCCATTGAGGAGCCAATGTTCCTGGGAGATGAGACTACTGAAAACATGGTTGCTGATGGATGGGGTGCTGAGTTTTTGCATCCGAAATATGCCGCGGCCGAACGTCATTTGCTAGAGAGTCATTGGCCCACAAATGAGTACAACTATGAAGAAATGAGCTGGAGGATAGAGAAGCCAAGAGCACAAGCAGAGCCATTCAAATTGGAAGGGGGTGAGCTGGACACCCTGTTTATAGAAGAACCCGCTACACAGAACAAGGAGGCTGACAACCGCATCAACAATGTCAACATCTATGGAGCTCTAGGGGAAACCCTTGCATGTCTAGCCTTGGCAGAAGATCCAGGTCGCGAATGGAGCATCAAAGACGTGGGAATTGTCCCAAGGCCGTACTAAAAAGGGGTTCTTTGCACAAGCGTACAAGAGAGGGGTGTTTTCACCCACTTTCTTTCTATCCCTTTTACTTCTTGTTTTTAAATTAATGTCTACATTTTCTTATTAAGAACTTGATGCTTTCCGTAAACATAATCAAATGACAGTCTTTTATTCCATTACTTGTCCTCCCTGGGAATAGTAACTACTTTCTACGCAAGGGGCATGGTTTGTCTCATGGAATGATCCAACTTGAAGAGATGATAGCATGAGTTAACCACTTACCAAATGAGCAGCCTTCCACGGAGAGAGAGGATAAGGATGAGTGAGGATGCTACCCAAAGGCAGCACTTGCAAGACTCTGAGGCTAAGCGATGTGTGGCCAGTTTATCAAAATGAAGAGGAGCCATCTTTCATTCCCCCACATATAAAGAATAAATAACTGAATAAATAACTAAATGTGCTCATCTTCCCCTTTGCTTAACCCCTAGTGCCTCGTGGAAAGTGAAAATTTTCTTTGTTAACCCTGATCCAAGACAGTCCTCCCCACACTGGGGCAGACAATAGTTGAGAACTCTAGGAGTGGTGTCCACCTCTATCATGTTAGGATAGTGTTGAAAAACTCTATGGATCAAGCAATTTAATCCAAAGTGAAGAGAGGCCCTTATTTCATTTCCCATACAGTCAAAAGCAACCCCTTGCCAAACCCGTTGAGCCACTTATCCTTTCTTGACAAAACCCCAACCTAGGGATCACCGCCCACACTGGGTATATTTAACTACCAAGGAAAAGGTTTAAGGGAAAAGGGTTAAAGAATTGTTTCGTTTCATAAAAGAAAAGAAAAGAAATAGAAAGGAGTTGCCAAGGGGCAAGAGGTAAAAAAAAAAAAAAAAAGGGCCTAAAGAAAATCGTGATTGAGTTAACTTCAAGGGCACAGGAAAGAAAGTCATGTTTATCTCAAGAAGTACATGGAAAGGGTGAAAGAATAAGGTCATTGTCACCCTGAGAAGTATATGATCAAAGGTAAGAAGGAAATTTAAAGGTGATCCTAGGTTACAAGGAAACCCAGTAGAAACAATAGGTTTGAGCCTTTACCCTTTCTTGCAAAACCCTGAAACCATGACCTACATTACAATCCTATTAAAGTCCCTTCTGATTGAAAATAGATTGCTTGATCTGAATGAGTTAGGTCCGCTGCCAAAGCTAAAAACAAAAAAAATGGATGCTAATCCTACTGAAAAACGGTTAAGGACAGTTTGGATCTAAACCCTGCTGAAAACAACATTGAATTTGAGCCTACATATCCCGTTGTTTCTAAAACCCCATAACCTAGCCTACATTACGGTCCTAAACAAAGTCTTCTCAGATTGAAATGACTGGCCACTTATCGTTCTGCCAAAGGTCAGGTAAGCTGTTGCTAAAACCCCAAGAGTCAAGAGTCTCAGCCCAGTAACCCCATACACTAACCTTAAGATAGAAAGGGGAAGGCGGTCAAGAGGTTGAGAAAGGTTCGAAGTGCTATCATCCAATCAAGATAGGGTTAAGCCAAAGGAGAGGCTAAATCCCCGAAGAGGAGGGAGTTACCATTCCCAAGGCTACAAGTCTAACAGCACCCTGTGTCATTCTATTAACATATTTCTAACCTGTGCATATGTTTAAAAATAAAAATAAAAAAAATAAAAAAAATCAGCATGAGCTTTGCACATATAGGACATAACTCCCTGTAGAAATAGAAGTCACCAACATCAACTCATGTAACAAATATCTAACATCATCATACATCTGCTCATATGCCTAGCTGTAAAGATCGTAAATGCATCTGTCTATCCATACTTCTAAGTACCATAAACATCCGTCCTTATACAAAACTAAGCAAAATAAAACTGTCTAACATCAATACATCTCAGGGACAAGGGGCAAAAGAGGATCAGAGTCTCCACAAGGGGCATCAATCACAGGTCAAAATCAATATCATCTGGATCAAAATCCTCGAAACCCGGCATCGGAGGAGGAGGATAACTACTTGAAGCACCGCCATCCTGCAGGCGAGATAAAACCAAAATCAACTGCAAGCAAAAGGAGCTAAGCAACGACAGAGCAATAAGGAGCCAAGAGAGAATAACTTACCCCCCCACCACCCATCTGAGATAACCGAGCCGTCAAGGAAGCTACCTCGGCCTGGTACTGGTCTCGCTCCATCTGGTACCGATCTCTCTGGTCCCTTACAGTAGTAAACTCAGCCTGGGGCACATATCCTCCAGCCCGGCGCCACAAGTCAACCACCTCCTGCCCAACAACATACCCACCGACTACTACCTCGAACCGGGTGAAGGCACCAACCGAATGGGCTCCAAAGTGTGCAGCATAATCTGTATCCGGAGGAAGCAAGAACTCGGCACCTGGCTGGCGCTCCTGGTAAGGGATGGGTACTCCGGCCACCAGTGCTCCAAACATGTACTCTGGCGGAGCCCCTGCTGATCGAAACTCATCGTGAAACTACCGCCAATGCCGCTCTCCAAGATATGACTCCCAGGTGTCATCGCTGAGAAAAGCAGCTCTCGATAAGGACAACAGGACCAGGTACCGGACTGTCTCATAATGGACTGATCCAATAAAGGGCCGCCAGGTCACATCCCTCGCCTCAATCAGCTCCAGGTTAGCCCGAAGCGTCACGAAGTCAGTAATCTTCGATCGCTGGGCTACCCGGTCACGCGCCCACCTCAAAGCATGAGGATAGAGATCATCCTCAACGACTGCAGGGCGACGCACCGGCAGGTACTCGTAACTCCACCAGACAAGAAAGGGCCAAAAGCTAGTCATGCTGCCCCAACGAGAAGAAGTCTGAACCCGCATCGATCGAAGAAAGCAGCCAAAAGAAAAGGACCCCCAGTCCAACTCAGACAAAGCTCCCAGATCGGCTACTATACTCACCAGACGGCACGGCACGAGTGACTTGTTGTTGTTGTAGAAGCAGCTAAAGATGATGTACAACACAAGTCGCCGTCTCATGATGTCCCGCCAGGCAGGCAATGGCTCGGTAGCAAAAGTACGCTCACCCTGACTAATCCAAGAGACTGGGAATGCAGAACGCTCAGGCTGGGGCAAGTCCAACAGCAAACAGGCCTCGTCCCTGCTAACCGGGTTCAGGGTGATCCGCCAGCCAACAAAAGAGAGTCCTGTAATAATCGCCCAATCTAAAGGAGTAGGGCCTAACTCAAAGCCGACGAAATGGAAGGTCCCAGTCTCCCCGAACCACCGCTCAACCAATGCCAGTACCAAGTGCTGGTTTAGGCGGTTAGCCTGTAATCCCATAAAGGCGCCGAACCCGATCTCTGCCAAGAAGGCGCGGTATGATGGGGCAGCTTGCTGCATGGTCACAAACACTTGATGAACAGCCCCTTGGAAAGCTGTGTGCACCCGCGGAGGTGGTAAATGCTGTCTAGAATATACACTAGGGTGATAGGTCAGATCCCCGAGAGGTGGGACATCTGGTATCTGTAAATCTCCCAAGTCGGCATCTGTCTGCCTATGCCTGGAAGAAGCTCTCCCATAGCCGGTTACCTGGTCCCCAAGGCCCGGTACCTCCTCCTCGGCGTCAACCTCCTCAGCAAAAGCCTGCTCAACTGGAGGAAAAGGGTTGACAGGTAGTTTACTCCCCTGCCCGCTCTGGCTGGATGAGGATCGTCCGGTGGATCGTCAACTACCTCGAGATCGACTAGAACCGCCAGCAGAATCGATCCGGGCCGCCTTCCCCGAACGGCGTCTCCTCTCGGAACCATCATCACCTGCGTCTGCCATCCTGAAAAAGGTAAGACAAGGTAAGTGATGTAAATATACCATCCATGCAGTTTAAATAACAATAAAATAAAACAAACAAATAACACAAAACGAATAAAAGATTTTGAATAACAAATCAAAAACAAAATCTTCACACATCTTGATTTTCCAACTCCAAATCACGTCTCAAGGGTTCTCTGCCTTTTCCCTTCAAAAAGATTTTATTTCTAAAATTTTAACCAACTCTTTTCATAATTTCTAAAAATTTTGGCAGAGTCCCATTTAAAAGTGGCCCCTACAACGCCCATGACATCAACACAAAACACGAAATATGCACCTTCCAACGCCACAATCACATAACAATGGCACCCGTGCACAATTTCTAATTTTTCAAAATTTTCAAAACACATGTTTATTTTTCAAATAAATCAATGGTTTTCAAAAGGCTTTCAAAATTTTGTTTTTTTCAAAATCACCTCAAATGTTTTCAAAATATTCCTACATTTTTCAAATTTCAAACTTCAACAATTTCATCAATTTCTTGAATTTTATAATTTTCCTAATTTTCTAAATATTTTTCTATTTTTCAAAAAATCAAAAATTCACCGAGTTTTCAAAAAATCACAAAACTTCATACGGTTGTCAAACACATTTTTCTAAGTCACATTGCACAAAAACATGGCTAGAAAACCCATTACCCATGCCTGTAGGAACAAATTTCCCATTCCTGTAGAAAACCCCCTTTGCACATTCATATATAATCACTCAAATTCAATCAAACAACCATCAAAATGCAAAAACAACATCATCAAAGTGTTCAAAGCATATCAAAACATCAATTTCCACTATTCACATGATTCAAACGAAGTTCTACACATCAAAATCAACAAAATTTGAAAACTCACCTTTTGGAAGTTCTCCGGCGAAATCTTCACTTCTGGCGACTTTTCCGGCGACGTGGACTCCCTCCGGCAATCACCCGTGGTCCCCAAGGAATGCTTCTTCAAGGTTCAAGTCAGTTTCCACTTGAAAACTCTCGGATTCTCCAAAAATTCTTCAAATCCCGTGGGTGTTCGAACCAGAAATTTTCTGGTTTTTAGCGTTAGGCCTGGCGCCACTAGCAGAGGCGCCAGTTGATTTTTACCAAAGGCGCCACTACTAGCGGCGCCAGGTATAAATTCTGGGCAGTTTTGCCCTTTTTCCCGCCAAAACTTGTTTTTGAAGGCCTTTTTGGCCCGTTATCCATTTTTGACCCCCGTTGTCGAAAGATTTCCAGTGTCCGTCCCTCCAACTGCCTCGCGGTCAACATGGGACTCTTACTCTTATCGTTTTCTGTCTTTGACAAGCAAAGACAGAAAAAGAGGGGCAACTGTAAGCACCACATTTTTGATCGCTCGGCAGTCTACACTCCGTCCAGACTTGTTTTCAAGTCATTATGGACATATTCCAATCAAATCCAATCCTCTAGTCCAAATTCCGTCTTTCCATCACTTCGCGAGCCTGTCAGGCCCAAATAGAGGCAAAATGACCAAAATGCCCTTAGGGGCATTATCCTTTCTTATCCCAATTCCAATCCCCCTCTCGAGACAGTTTATTACTCGAGACGGTCCGAGTAGTAAAACTACTCACAAAACCGTCAGAATGGCCGAAACACTCACCAAACCGTCAGAGTGGCGGAAACACTCACACCGTTAGAGTGGCGGAAACACTCAACACCCAGGCACTTCTCTTCGGAGTCGGTAAGACCCCTTTCAAATCCCTCTCTCGAGATAGTTTATTCCTCGAGACGGTTCCAATCTAGGCACGTCTCTTCGGAGTCGGTAAGACCCCTTTCCAATCCCTCTCTCGAGACAGTTTATTCCTCGAGACGGTTCTAATCTAGGCACGTCTCTTCGGAGTCGATAAGACCCCTTTCCAATCCCTCTCTCGAGACAGTTTATTCCTCGAGACGGTCCGAGTAGCAAAACTACTCACAAAACCGTTAGAGTAGCGGAAATACTCACAGAACCGTTAGAGTAGTGGAAATACTCACAGACCCGTTAGAGTAGCAGAAATACTCACAGAACCGTTAGAGTAGCGGAAATACTCTCAAATCATCAACCCCGTCCGAGTAGCGGAAATACTCAAGCCTGTCTGAGTAGCGGAAATACTCAACACCTAGGTCAATACCCATGTTTGTTAGCTCACTTCGGTGAAAAATAACTAGACTACCCTTAGGGCCTTTTCCGAGACTTTTCGGTCAAGATGACCATTTTGCCCCTAAGCATCCGAATGCCCCGGGAACCACACCGGCTCTGGGTATCAAACCGGTAATGCCCTGAGAATACTTTTTATAGTATCCTCAACCTTCCTTTACCTTTCCAGACCATTCCGAGTTAGTTCCGGCCAACCCGGTACAAAATGACCGTTTTGCCCCTAGAGGGCCGGTCTCCTTCTTCAACCACACCGGCTCTGGGTATCAAACCGGTAATGTTCCGAGAATACTTTTTATAGTGTTCTCAACCTTCCTTTACCTTTCCAAACCATTCCGAGTCAGTTACGGCCAACCCGGTGCAAAATGACCGTTTTGCCCCTAGAGGGCCGATTTCCTTCTTCGACCACACCGGCTCTGGGTATCAAACCGGTAATCTCCCGAGAATACTTTTTATAGTGTTCTCAACCTTCCTTTACCTTTCCGGACCATTCCGAGTCAGTTCCACCAAACCCGGTGCAAAATGACCGTTTTGCCCCTGGTGGGCCGGTCTCCATTTCCGACCACGCCGGCCCTGGGAATCAAACCGGCAACCTCTGGGAACATTCTAAATAATTTTTTCAGATCTCAAGTCTTCTTCTGGGACAATTTGAGTCTGTCCCGGCAGTTTTCCGGTCCGAATGACCGTTTTGCCCCTAAAGGCTCGGTCAACCTTTCCGACACATCCAATCCTCACTTTTCAAGTCAAATACCTCCAGGACACTATTTTAAGTGTTCTTGCTCCTTTCCGGCCTTCCGGGTCACTCCCGGCTCCTTCAAATCATTCCCGGACTTTCCGGAGCCAGGCTAAAGTTTACATGGTAGTCACTAGTACAGGCGCCCAAATCTAGTCAAAGATACGTTGCTTGCCGACCTTAATTGTTTCCTAAATGGCTAGCGCCACTAGCAGTGGCGCTAAGCCAAAAAATAGCCTGGCGCCACTCCTAGTGGCGCCAGTATAAATTTTGCCCTGGCGCCAGGCTTGTCCAACTTCTATAAATACAAAGCCTCGATCAACGTGAAAGGGGTCTGCAAACTTAACCTAAAACTCACACAATTCGATACACAGAGCTCGAGCACCTCCAAAAACCCTAGCCTCCCTAGGTTTTCCAAACCCTAGCCACTATACACAAACCCTAGCCTCCTATACACTCATACACACCCCTATACACTCATACACTAGCCTTCAACCACTCTCTCAAGACTTGAAGAGCAGCCATTCAAGACTTGAAGACAATCCTTGAAGACTGAGGGTGAAGATTAAGACCGAAGACCGAAGACCGAAGACTGCACGGCGTGCAAAATAAACAAGAAACAAGGTAGGCTCCCTATTTAATTTTCTGCACTTCCCCCCTCTCTCTTCTCTCTCCAACCCACTTGGGTTTTCTCTATTTTTATCCCCATCTCTTTCCCCCCCTTTCTTTGCATGCTTGAAACAAGGGGATTCCCGGTCCATGTGTAGGATTAGACTATGGGAGAGTCACCGTGTCGGGGGCTTTCTTCTAGTCTAACCAAAGACCACGTGGGTCCGGCCCCCTTGATTATGTGGTGAAGCCTTAACCTTGTATGTTCACGACCCCAAATTGCATTGTGCATATCATAGTCTTGCATCTTCCAAAAACCATTTTCAAAGTTGTTTTTCAAAACGTTTTCAAACTTGTTTTCAAAATTGCATCAAAATCTCTTTTTCAAAAACTTATTTTCAAAACCACAATTCTAGGGTGATTCTAGCCTTTCCATGGTTAGGGTTGCTTTAGGAAAGTGTTATATTAAAAGTGACCATTTGGTCTATATTTTCAAACTTTGTTTTCAAAACCGCTTTCCTAAAGTGGTTCTAACATTCTTATGGTTAGAATTGCTTTAGGAAAGTGAGATGTTTTTACACCTTCTAAAAACTCTTTCTTCAAAAATCTCTTCCTAAAAATCTCTTTTTCAAAACTCTCTTTTTCAACTTCTTTCCAAAACTTTCTTTCCTCAAAATTCACTTTCTAAAAACACTCCCTAAAAATCTTTCTAAAAACTCTCCTCCCGGAATTTTCCTTCTAGAAATTCCCCTATAGGATTTTCTTTCTAAACTCTACGTTTCCAAAAACATGCTTTCCAAAAAACTCCTCCCTAGGATTCCCTTCTAGAAAACCTTCATTTCCAAAAATGCGTTTTCCAAAAAAAAAAACTCTTTCCTTAGAGCCCAAACCAAACCCTAGAACCCACAATTAGGAAACCCTAGTTTTCTTTTCAAAAACATGATTTTCAAACTTTGCCCCAAACCTAGGTCTCCAAATTCTTTTGTTTTCTATATCAAAACTATACATGTTTTCAAAACCTATTTTCTACGTCGAAACTATAATTTTCCAAACCTAGGGTTTCTAGAATCCCCCTTTCCAAATCCTCTTCAAATCCTATCTTCCCTTTAGGAAACCAAATCAAATCTCCCCGTTTAGAAAACTAGATCCTATCCTCCGTTTTTGGAAACAAAATCAAACCTTTCTCTTTTAGAAACCAAATCCAATCCCTTCTAATCCCAAACCTTTCTTAATTCAATTCCTTCCTAAGCCATAAGTTTCCTAAACCCAAACTTTAAATCTTTCCTTAAGTTTCAAAATCCAACTCTTTCCTAATTTGAATCCTTCCTAAACTTCCACTTTCTTAAACCTTAAGTTTCTAAAAACTTGAACATATAAATCTTTCCTAAACTTTAAAACTCAACTTTCAAATCTTTCTTAGTTCAACCATTTCCTAATTCTACCCTTTTCCAAAATCTTTTTCAAATCTAAGTTTTCAAATCTTTCCTAAACTCAAGCCTTTCCTAATTTCAAGATTCTCTAAAACTCTAAAACTTTCTAAATCCTAAACTTTCTAAATTTCAAATCTTTCTAAAATTCTAAGCTTCCTAAATTCAAAACTTTCTAAATTTGAAACTTTCTTAAGTTGAATCTTTCTAAACCTAAAACTTTCTAAATTCTAAACTCTCTTAAACTTCAAATCTTTTCAAATCTAAGACTTTTCTAAACTCAAAACTTTCTTAATTTAAGACTTTCTTAAGTTGAAACTTTCTTAATTCAAACACTTTCTAAGTTGAAAACTTTCCTTTTTCGAACCTTTCCTAAAACGAAATTTTCTTATTTTCAAAATTTCCTTGTTTTCAAAACTTTCCAAATTCAAAACTTCCCTTTTTCAAACATTTCAAAATTCAAAACTTTCTTAATTTGACACTTTCCAAATTCTAAACCTTTTTCAAACTAAACTTTTCTTAATTCAAAACATTTCTATATTCAATACTTTCCTATTTCAAAACTTTCTAAATTTCAAACTTTCCAATTTTCAAAACTTTCCAATTTCCAAACTTTCCAAAAATGAAACTTTCCTAATTTCAAAACTTTCCTAAAATGAAAACTTTCCTAATTTCAAAACCTTCCAAAAATGACACTTTCCTAAATCGAGCATTTCCTAATTCAAACATTTCCTAAATCCAACCTTTCCTAATCTCCTAAACCTTCCAAGTCGAGTCAAGCTTTTCCTAACTCTAGGTTTCCTAAACCTCTATCTTTCCAAAACCAAGTCTTTCCAAAATCTATCTTTTCAGATCAAAGTCCAATCTTTTCAAATTCAAATTCCAATCTCTTCTTCTAATCTCAAATCAAATCCAATTTTCAATTCAATCTCTTTCTTTCAATTCAATCTCTCTCTTCAAATCAATCTATTTTCAATCGGACTCTTGTCCGAACTACGATTGACCTGATTCCCCCAAAGGGATACGTAGGCAACCTTCATAGGTGCGGTCACAATACTTTTCAAGCTTTCAATGCCACCCTCATGGGTGCGGTTTTCAAAATCTTTTCAAACCTCACATTCCAATCTATTTTCAGAATTCCAAAATTTCTATTTTCAAACTTCTACTTTCAATTTTCAAACTTTTCAATTTCAATTCTATTTCTTCAAATCTATTTTCAAATCAAATCAATTTCTTTTCAAATCAATTTCTATTTTCCAATTCTTTCATCTTGCACTTGCCTATCATGCATCATATTTTTCAAACATTGTTTTTCTAAAGTGAATAGGGTTGAACTATAGTTAGTCGAAGACTTTCATAGGTAAATCTAGGGTAGATTGACATGTAGGTACTGAAAGGGCGGGGTAGGGTGATAGCTTAGTGCGTCTTCCCTACACGTAACCAACCTCCGAACCTAGATCACTGTTTTCAAAAACCAAAAAGGAGTTATTTTTCAAAAAAGGGCTAAATGTTTTCCAAAGGTTGCCAAACAACCTGTTTTCTTAAAAACCCTCTCTTGAGGAGATGTTTTCAAAATTGTTTTTCAAAAACTCTAAGTGTAGTCTTCGGATTATTCTTAGTTTTTAGGTGACCTAACTCACCTTAATCAAGTTAGGTGGCGACTTTGAATCTTTTTCAAAAAGCCCTTTATTCAAACCTGTTTTCAATTCAAACCTAGTCGCACTCATTCTTTTAGGAGGGTGAGTTCTAACGAGAGAGTACAGCATTTTTCCCGCTTGGGTGAGTATTCCTCGAGTGCGAAAAATATGGGCGCGACAGAGCTAAACGACTCAAATGATCGGCGACACGATTTTATGTTCCTCTTTTTTCTTTGATCTCCAAATCAAATTCACTCAAGAGAAGTATCCATCTAATCAATCTTGGTTTTGCCTCTTTCTTCGTCATCAAATAACGAAGAGCTGCATGATCAAATAAACATTGACTTTAGTACCAAGTAAATAAGATCGAAACTTTTCTAAAACAAAAACAACAGCTAAAAGTTCTTTTTCAGTAGTAGTATAATATTCAAAGTTCTTGAAGCATAATAAATGGCATGAGACGCTTTTCCAATTCTTTGACCCAAGACAGTGCCTATTGCATAATCATTTGCGTCGCACATTATCTCGAAAGGAACACTCTAATCAAGAGGCTGGATAACTAGGGTAGAAGTCAATAGTTCCTTGAGCTTATCAAACACCTTTTTACATGCCTCGTCGAACTCAAAGACCATATCCTTTTGTAGCAACTTGCATAGGGGTGATGCTATTTTGGAGAATTCCTTGATGAATCTTCGATAAAGACCTGCATATCTAAGAAAAGAACGAACTTCCCGCACACTAGTGAAATAAGGTAAAGATTGAATAACGTTAACTTTAGCTTTCTTTACCTCAATTCCCCTAGATGAAACAACATGACCTAATACTATACCTCGTTTAACCATAAAATGACATTTTTCAGAGTTTAACACAAGGTTAGTTTTCATGCATCTTTGAAGAACAAGTGTAAGGTTATGCAAACAATTATCAAAGGAGTCTCCATAAACTGTGAAATCATCCATAAAAACTTCTATAATATGCTCAATATAATATGAAAATATGCTAACCATACAACTTTGGAAAGTGGCGGGAGCATTGCAGAGGCCGAAGGGCATGCGACAATATGCAAAAGTCTTGAATGGCCATGTAAAAGTTGTCTTTTCTTGATCCTTTAGCGTAATTGTAATATGAAAATAACCTAAAAAACCATCAAGGAAACAATAGTAAGAATGACCAGCTAACCTTTCAAGCATTTGATCAATAAAAGGTAAAGGGAAGTGGTCCTTGCAGGTTACAACATTTAATTTTCTATAATCTATACAAACCCGCGACCCATTCTAAACACGGGTCAGAACTAACTCGTCATTTTAATTTTTCACAACAGTTATTCCAGTCTTTTTAGGAACCACTTGAACTGGGAGAACCCAATTGCTATCCGAAATAGGATAAATCATTCCAACTTCAAGAAGTTTGAGAATCTCCTTCTTCACTACATTCATCATGGGCGGATTCAATCTTCTTTGCGATTGACGGGCAAGTTTTTCTCCCTCTTCAAGTAAGATAAGATGCATGCATGTAGACAGGCTAATTCCTTTAATATCCGCAATTGTCCAACCAATAGCTGTTTTATGCTCCTTTAGGACCTGCACAAGTTTTTCTTCTTGCAACTCATAAAGTTTATTGGAACACGTACTTAAGGTGACTAGGGAGAGGCTTGAAATATGGAATAGGGGCCTACAAAATAGATGGTAATGGCCTCTCGTTAGAAGCTGGTAATGCAACATAAGGTACGTTGCCTGATTGCTGTAACTTCAAAAAATCATTCAATGCTGCAACAGTTTCTTGCAAATCAGTACTCAACAATAACTCTCCATTCTCTTCCTCAAGATGCTTACTGATGGCAACTTCTAATACATCTTGCCCATCAAGTTCAAAAACTTCCTGTGCTAGAGAATCAATCGCATCAATAGAATAAACATGATTATCATCACAAGGGTATCTCATGGCATCATAAATATTAAACTTAACAATTTCACCATCAAATTCTATGGTAAGTGTGCCACTATGAACATCCACTTTAGTCTTAAATGTCTTTAAAAATGGTCTTCCTAACAAACTAGGGGCATTTTGGTTGTCATTTTCCATAACAAGCACATAAAAATCAGCAGGAAAAACCAGATCATTAACTTGTACAAGAACATCCTCAACTACACTCTTAGGATAGGCATTAGATCGATCAGCCAATTGAATCATAACACCAGTTTTATTCAAAGGTCCAAGTTTTAAAGAAGTATATATAAAATATAGCATGACATTAATAGAAGCTCCTAAATCTATCATGGCCTTCTCAAATCTAATGTTACCTATCGTACAAGGGATAGTAAACATACCTGGATCCTTACACTTTGCATGGAGTTTCCTTTAAATAACTGTAAAAATATTCTCCCCTACTCTCACCTTCTCACATCCCTTAAGTTTCTGTTTCCTTTTAATTGTACAAAGTTCTTTAAGGAATTTGGCATAACAAGGTACTTGTTTAATAGCATCAAAAAGTGGTATATTTACCTCACATCCACGAAATGTCTCAAATAAATCTTTATTTTGCTCATCTTTTCTAGATTTTGCTAAAGCATGAGGAAAAGGTGCAGGTTTATAATCAGAAAGAGGCAAAAACTTACGCTGAGGTACGTCATCGTCATTGGGACTATTCTTGCCTGCTATGATGTTTTTCTCCTTTTCTTGATTCGACGATGCAAAGGCTGCCTTTACTGGAATCTCAACCTCTTTACCACTTCTCAAAACAATTGCACATGCATTTTCTCTTGGATTTACTACCGTCTGAGAGGGTAATTTTCCTGAACTTTGGACTTCTAGCTCATCTGATTGTCAAGACTTTGAATACTGGCCCTCGCCTCTTGTTGAAATTAATTTATCTTCTGTTGAAATTGCAAAGTATTAGTGGCAAGAGACTTAACAATATCTTCTAAAGATATATAACAATTAGAAGATTGGCCTGGTTGTTGTCTAGGGGGGTATGGTTGCTTATATTGCTGGTAACTTAAGCGGTTTTGAATCACAGGCTAATTTACTTGTTGATTCCCATAGCTAAGATTAGGGTGATCCCTTCATCCCATATTATACGTGCTCGAATATGGATCATACTTTCTTTGTGGTTGTCCAGGAAAACCACCTACTGCATTTACTTGTTCAATGGGCTCCTATTGAAGAGTTGGACACATATCGGTTGGATGCCCTGCTACTGAACAAATTCCACAAGCCTTCGCTGTTTACATATTACCTACAGCCATTTGACGAACAAAGGAAGTTAGACTCGCAATTTGTTATTTAATGGAGGAAATATTTACCTCATTGACATGCTTAGGTGAATGGTCCAGTCTAATGCCAAATTGTTGAGAATTGGCCGCCATATTTACAATCAAATTCCTCACGGCATCGGGAGTTTTATCCACCAAAGCTCCTCCACTAGCGGTATCAATCATGCTCCTATCAGTGGGCAAAAGGCCCTCATAGAAATACTGAATAAGACGTTGCTCACTAATTTAATGATGGGGACAATTTGCACATAATTTCTTAAAACGCTCCCAGTATTCGTGTAGGGACTCCGTTGTGCTGTCTTACAGCACACATTTCTTTTCGAATGTTGGCCGCCCTTGAAGCTGGGAAATATTTCTCCAAAAATAATCTTTTCATCTCGTTCCATGTGGTAATACTTCCGGAGGGTAGATAATAGAGCCAATCTTTAGCCGAATCCTTCAAAGAAAATGGAAAGACTCTTAATTTAATTTGCTCTTCAGTCACCCCCGTGGGTTTCATACTCGTGCATACTACATGAAATTTCTTTAGATGTTTGTGGGGATCTTCACCTGTAAGACCATGAAAAGTGGGCAGGAGATATATTAGCGAAGATTTTAATTTAAAGTTAGTAGGAACATCTAAATTAGGGAATGTTATATATAAGGGTTGTTGATTCAGATCAGGGACAGCAAGCTCTTTCAAAGTTTGATTTCCAGCTATGACTTCTTCCTTTCCTAAATTAGAATCACTAGCAAATGGGGAATCAAGAGCTAGATTGTTCTCTACAGAATTTCTCCGAGCTTCCCTTCTTGACCTTTGTAAAGTTCTCTCTATTTCTGGATCGCACTGCAATTCACCTTGATTAGAAGATCAAGTTACAATCATAAACACTCAAGGAAACTCTAACCAATCCTGAAAAACAATTTAGGAAAAAAATCTAGAGTAATGAAAATAATGAAAATAATTTTTTTAATTTTTTTTAGAATGAAATAAATATTACAAGAAGCACAAAAACTAACTAGAATCACTCCCCGGCAACGGTGGCAAAATTTAGTGTGCTGTCGCGGGCACCCAAAAATAAAATATATACCCCAAAAATAAATATGTAGTAGTGCGAGTAAGGATCGTTCCCACGGAGAGTGTCTAGCCTAGTTTTCTGCTATGTGAACTTTGATTTTGGGGGGGGGGGGGGAGTTTGGATATAATGAAAACTATTTTAATAATAACTAAGAAACAACTCAGATTAAGGTATTGAAATCAATCAAAAGAACAAACCTTAGTATAAGTCAACATCCACCATCAGAATTTACAACTGATCATCGATGCAAACATAACAATTCACACATTGAATATTCATCGTTAGAATTATTTTCCTATCTCTCCTTATTTGTAGTTAATTAGAAAACAAACGATCTCATTAACCCTTACTATTAAACAATCTAGGATAAGCACTCAAGGTTTAATCTAGTAGCAGCCTTAAGAATTAGAGAGATCGATGAAACTAAACAACACAAGCATAAGCGATTGCATTTAATTTAGTCGAACATCCTTCCTAAGATCTAATAATTCCTGACGCAGGAATTCATTAAATCTTAGTTTGCTTCACAAATCAGAGGAATCAAACAATTATGGATTTAATATCTAATCCAGCAATAGATTGCAAAGATTAATAAATTAGTAGACCTCCTAGCGATTAAACAAAACAATCATGAAAATAGGCACAGAAGAACATCCGATACTCAAAGCATAAATCAAATAATGAAAACAAATTAGATCTCACAGTTTATTATTAATTCCGAGGTTTCCGTTTCCTTCGACCAAAATTCAAAGTTTAGCCACGCAGGGCCATGAAGAAAACTCAAATAATAACCTAAAATAATATGGAAAATGCCAATCCTAAAAACAAAATAGTCCCAGCTTTTATAGGCTTCTGAAATTCTGCAACTACGTCAAGCCATTCGAATGCCCTTACTACCATTCGAATACATTAGGCCACCGTTCGAACGGTGCGTCGAATGCACTTTGAATGGTAAACTTGCTCTCTGTATATTTTGAACACTCTTTGAACCTGAACTTGACGTGAATTTGTTTGACGTATAGTTCAAACGCTTCTGCAACCGTTCGAACGCCTCTTGGGACCGTTCGAACGCTTCTTCGAACGCTGCTTCCATTTTAGCACAAATTCGTCCATTTTAAGCTAGGATCCTCTTCCTTGGCTTTCCATACAGCCCTAAATCAAAATATAAGAATAATGAGTATATTGAGACACCAAATACATATAAAAGATTAAACATTAAGGGAGAAAAATATGACATTTGCATTCTCATCAGAATTTGAATTGGAAGATTAGAAAATTTGGAAGGATTGGTTTTAGGAAACCTAGACCTAGGAAAGATAGAACTTAGGAAAGATTTTGAGGTTCAAGAAAGATTGGACTTAGAAGATTAGGAAAGTCTCATTTTAGGAATGTTTTGAATTAGGAAAGTTTCGAAATTAGAAAGTTTTAAATTTAGAAAGTTTTAAAATTTAGAAAGTTTAGAATGTTATAAGATTCGAAGTTTGAGTTTAAGAAAGATTTGAAGATTTAGATTTGGAAAGTTGAAATTTGGAAAGGTATGGAATTAGGAAAGGTTGGAATTAAGAAGCTTAAAGTTTAAGGAAAGATTTGAAAGTTTAAGTTTGGGAAACTTAAGGTTTAGGAAGGTGTGAAATTAGGAAGGGTTGGATTAGGAAAGCTGTGGACTAGGAAAGATTGGGATTCCTATTTCCTAAGGCGAAAGATTAGATTTTATTTCTAGAAAGAGATGTTTTGATTTTGTTTATAAAAATGGAGGATTGGATCTAATTTCCTAAATGGGGAGATTAGATTTGATTTCCAAAAAGGGAAGATTGGATTGGAAATGGAATTGGAAAGATGAAGTTTTGGAAATCCTAGATTTTGGGATAGAAAATAGGTTTTGAAAATATATGGTTTTGATGTAGAAAACAGGATTTGGAAACCTAAAGTTTGAGGCAAGATTAAAATTCATGGTTTAGGAAAGAAAATTAGGGTTTCCTAATTATTGGCTCTAGGGTTTAACTTGGACTCCAAGAAAAAAGATTTTGGAAAGTTGGAAAGGGAGATTTTTTAAAGGAAATCTTAGAAAGGAGTTTTTAGAAAGTGAATTTGAAAAGAGATTTTTTAGAAAGAGATTTGTGGAAAGAGTTTTTGGGAAGGAGATTTTAGGAAAGAAACTTAGGGAGTGTTTTTAGAAAGTGAATTTTGAATAGAGTTTTTTGGGATAGAATTTAAAAAGAAGTTTTAAGGAAAATAAGTTTCATGAAGGGAATTTTTTAGAAAACAATTTTGGAAAGTAGATTGGAGAGTGTTTTTAGAAAGTAGATGTATAAAGAGATTTTGGAGAGGATTTAAAAAGAGGTCTTTGAAAGTACGTTTAAACGGAGATTTTCGAAAAAGGATTTGAATATAGACTTTTGCAAGCCTCTAAAAATATCATACTTTCCTAAAACGGTTGTAACCATAAGAAGATTAGAACCACTCTAGGATTGTGGTTTGAAAATAACAATGATTTGAAAATATGGACCATATTGGTCACTTTAAATGTACTACTTTTCTAAAGCAACCCTAACCATGGAAAGACTAGACTCACCTTAGGATTGTGATTTTGAAAATAAGTTTGAAAACGAATTTTGGAGAAATGCAAGATCCTGATATGCATAATGCAAATTAGGGTCGTAAACATACAAGGTTAAAGGCTTCACCACATAATCAAGGGGGCCGAACCCATGTGATCTCCGATTAGACTAAGAAAAAGCCCCCGACACGGTGACTTTCAATAGCCTAATCCTACACATGAAGCGGAAAGTCCCTTGTTTCAAGCATGCAAGAAAAGGGGGAAGAAGATGGGGGATTAAAATAAAAGAAAACCCAAGTGGATTCGGAAAGAGAAGAAAGTGGGGGGAATGATGTAAATGTAAATAGGAAGCCTACCTTGTGTCTTCTTTTATTTTGTTCGGTTTTATTCGCTTCGTTCTTCTTGCTTTGCTTCGGTCTTCACCTTGATCTTCAAGAGATTGCTTAGATCTTTGGAAACTTCAAAGTTGCAACACTTTAAGTCTTCAATGGAGGTTTTGGAGGCTAGTATACAAGTGTATAGGGGTGTATTATCGTGCCCAGATTTTTCACACTAGAGGAATACACACACAAGCGGGAAAAACACCGTACTCTCTCGTTAGAACTCACCCTCCTAGAAGAATGAGTGCGACTAGTTTTGAATTGAAAATAGATTTAAATAAAGGGTTTTTAGAAAAGATTTGGAGTCACCACCTAACTTGATTAAGGTGAGTTAGGTCACCTAAAAACTAAGCATAATCCGAAAACTACACTTAGGGTTTTGGAAAATGATTTTGAAAATATATCCTCAAGAGGGGGTTTTTAAGAAAACAGGTTTTTTGGCAACCTTTAGAAAATACGTAAGCCCTTTTTTGAAAAGTAACTCCGTTTTGGTCTTTGAAATTACTGATCCTAGGTTCAGAGGTTGGTTACGTGTAGGGAAGACCCACTAAGCCATCACCCTACCTCGCCCATTCGGTACCTACATGTCTATTTACCCTAGATTCACCTATGAGAGTCTTCAACTAACAAATGATCCAATCCTATCCACTTTGAAAAAGAATGTTTAAAAAGAAATTTAACATGATGCATGATATGCAAGTGCAAGAAGAAGATGTGATTCGAAAATAGATTTGAAAAGAAATCGATTTGATTTTAAAAGAAAAAGATAGAAGTTTGAATTTGGAAAGAAGGTTTTGGAAATTGAAAATAGAGATTTGGGAATAGAAATTTGGAATTGGAAGTTTGAAAATAGATTGGTGATTTAGAAAGATTTTGTGAAAATAGAAACTTGAAAAATGTTATGGAATTTGAAATTTGAAAAATGTAGAGACTGCATCCATGAGGGTTGCCTACGTATCCTTTTGGAGGAATCAGGTCAGTCGTAGTTCGAACAAGAGTCAGATTGAAAAATAGAAGAGTTGATTTGGAAAAGAGTTGAAATTGGAATTTGGATTGGAATTGGAAGAGTAGGGAAATTTGGACTTTGATCGGAAGATTTGAAAAGATTGGTTTAGAAAGACTTAGTTTTAGGAAACCTAGACTTAGGAACTTAGAAAAGAAGGATTGAACTTGACTTGAAAAGATTTTAGAAAAGAATTGACTTGAATATTAGACTTGGAAGATTAGGAAACTTGAAATTAGGAAAGATGTTGATTTAGAAAAATTTCAACTTAGGAAAATTTTAGGTTTAGGAAAGTTTTCACATTAGGAAAGTTTTGAATTTGGAACGTTTTAAAATAGGAAAGTTTTGAAAGTTGGAATGTTTTAAAATAGGGAAGTTTAGAAAATTAAGAAAGTTTTGAGTTTAAAAAGTTTTAGATTTGGAAAGATTTGAAGTTTTAGGAAAGTTTAGAATTTAGAAAGTTTGGAAGTTTAGAAAGATTTAACTTAAGAAAGTTTTGAATTTAGAAAACTTTGAATTTGGAAAGATTTGAAATTTAGAAAGTTTAAGATTTAGAAAGTTTTAGAGTTTGAATTTTAGAAAATCTTAAGATTAGGAAAGGTTTAAATTAGGAAAGATTGGAAAACCTAGATTTGGAAAGTTAAGATTTGAAAAGGGGTAGAGTTAGGAAAAGGTTGAATTAGGAAAGCTTTGATAATTGAATTTTAGAATTTAGGAAAGATTTTTATGTTCAAGTTTTGAAAACTTAAGATTTAAGAAAGTAAAAGATTAGGAAGGGGTTGAATTAGGAATGATTTGGATTTGGAAGGGATTGGATTTTGTTTCTAAAAGAGAAAATTTGATTTTGTTTTCAAAAATGGAGGATTGGATCTAGTTTCCTAAACGAGAGATTAAATTTGTTTTCTAGAGGGAAGATTTGATTTGACAAGGATTTGAAAAAGGAAATTTTAGAAACCCTAGATTTGGAAGTGTATAGTTTTGACGTAGAAAATAGGTTTTGGAAATATTTATAATTTTGATGTAGAAAACAAGAGATTTTTGAAACCTAGGTTTTAAGGCAAGTTTGAAAACCATGTTTTTGGAAAGAAAATTAGAGTTTTCTAATTGTGGCTCTAGGGCTTGACTTGGGCTCTAAGGAAAGGGATTTTTGGAAAGTGTGTTTTTTGGAAACAAGTTTTTGGAAGGAAATCCTAGAGAGGAGTTTCTAGAAGATGAGTTTTAAAAAGAGAGCTTTTGGAAAGAGATTTTGGAAGAAGCTTTTTGGAAAGAATTTTTAGGAAAGTGAAATTTAAGAAAGGCATTTTCTAGGAAGGAAACCTAGGGAGTGTTTTTTAGGAAAGGAATTTTGAAGAGAGTGTTTCGAAAAGGAGTTTAAAAATAGATTTTTGAAGAGAGTTTTTGAAAACAATTTTGGGAGGAAGAGTTTTTGGAAAGCATATTGAAAGAGAAATTTTTGAAAATAGAATTTTTTGGAAAGTATGAAAACGTCTCACTTTCCTAAAGCAATTCTAACCATAAGGAGGTTAAAACTACTTTAAGAAAGCGGTTTTGAAAACAACTAGGAGTTGAAAATATAGACCATATTAGTCACTTTAAATGTAACACTTTCCTAAAGCAATTCTAGCCATGGAAAGGCAATAATCCCCTAGGATTGTGATTTTGAAAACAAGTTTTGAAAAAGTAGATTTTGATACAATTTTGAAAACAAGTTTGAAAACGATTTTGAAAACGACTTCTGGAAGAATGCAAGACTCATGATATACACATTGCAAATTTGGGGTTGTGAACATACAAGGTTAAGGCTTCACCACATAATCAATGGGGCCGAACCCACGTAGTCTCTAGTTAGACTAACAGAAAGCCCCCGACACGGTGCCCTCCAATAGTCTAATCCTACACATAGACCGGGAGTCCCCTTGTTTCAAGCATGCAAAGAAAGGGGGGGAAAGAAATGGGGGATTAAAATAGAGAAAACCCAAGTGGGTTAGGAGAGAGAAGAGAGAGGGGGGAAGTACGAAAATTTAAATAAGAAGCCTACCTTGTATCTTCTTTATTTTGCTTATCTTTGCGTGCTTTGCTTTGCTTGTCTTGCTTCAATCTTCAATTTAATCTTCAAGAGTTCGTCTTTAATCTTCGAACCTTCAAATTACAGCCCTTCAAATCTTTAAAGGAGGGTTGGAGGCTAGTGTATAAGTGTATGAGAGTGTATAGCAGGCTAGGGTTTGGTGTATGGTGGCTAGGGTTTGGAAAACCTAGAGAAGCTAGGGTTTTGGGAGTGTATGAGCTCTGTATATCGAATATTAGGGTTTTTAGACTGAGTTTGCGGACCCCTTTCGTGCTGGACGAGGCTCTGTATTTATAAGGATGAGATAAACCCGACGCCTATTGCAGTGGCGCCAGCCCAAACTTCCTCTTAGTGCCACTAGGAGTGGTGCCAGCCAGTTATGAAAGTTTTAAGGTCGGCAAGCAACGTATCTTTAGAAAATTTGGACGCCTATACTAATGACTACCACGCAATTTTTTAGCCTGGCTTCACTAGGAGTGACTTCGGAAATTCTGGAAATGATTTAAGGGACCGGGAATGGCCTAGAAGGCCGAGAAAATGGCAGGAACACTTAGAACAATGTCCTGGAGGTATTTGACTTGAAAAATGAAGATAGGATGTGTCAAAAGGATTGACCGAGCTATTAGGGGCAAAACGGTCAATCGGGTCGGAAAGTTGCCGGTACGGACTCAGAATGTCCCAAAAGAAGACTCGAGATGTAGAAACATTATTCAGAATGTTTTCAAAGGTTACCGGTTTGATACCCAGAGCCGGTGTGGTTGGAAAAGGTGACCGGCCCTCCAGGGGCAAAACGATCATTTTGCACCGGGTTTGCCGGAACTGACTCGGAATGATCCAGAAAGATAAAAGAAGGTTGAGAACACTATAAGAAGCATTCTCAGGACGCTACTGATTTGATACCCAGGGCCGATGTGGTTCCTGGGGCATTCGAATGCCTAGGGGCAAAATGGTCATCTGGACCGGAAGGTCTCGGAATTAGCCCGAAACTGACTAGAAGGCACCTAATCATACCGGATTGCCTTCAAGATAATCTTGGAAGGTTGGACTTACAGTTCTAAGGATTCAAATGTGTTCTCGAGAAAAGTGCCGAAAAATGGCCCTAGGGGCAGTTTGGTCATTTTTCACCGAAGTGGGCTAGCAGGCACTGGTGTTGACTTGGGTTTTGAGTGTTTCCGCCACTCTAATGGCTTTCGTGTGATATAGGGGTTTGTTGGCAATTCCCTATATTGATCTGTTTGCGAGTATTTTCGCTACTCTGACGGTTCGAGATCATTCCCGAGACTGCTTGATCTCGGGAAGCTGCTAAAGGGACTTGGCGCCTGAGAATCAATTTTCTCGAAAGGCGTGCCTAAACGGACATTTCTGTATTGGTAGGCTAGCTAGCACCAAAGGTGGATTGTTCTACCATCTAGGGGACTTGAGGTCCCATCTCGTTTGATAGGTTTAAAAGAACTTACCCTTTCGAAGAGATTTTTTTTAAAAAACGTGCCGAACTGTCTCGAGGAATCAACTATCTTGAGAGAGGGATTGGAATTGGAATTGGACTTGGAAAGGAGACTTACCGTCTTCAGGAAGACGCGCCTGATTTGGAATTGGAAAGGAGACTTACTGTTTTCGAAAAGACGTGCCTAATTTGGAATTGCAAAGGGGACTTACCGTCTTTGGAAAGACGCACCTAATTTGGAATTTGTAAGGGGACTTACCATCTTCGAAAAGACGTGCCTAATTTTGGAATTAGACTAAACAATGCCCCCAAGGGCATTTTGGTCCTTTTGCCTCTATTTGGGCCCGGCGGGGCCCGCGAAGCGATGAATTGACGGGATTAGACTTAGAAAGTTAATTGGGATTAAAATATACCCATAATGACTTGAACACAAGTCCGGACGGAGTGGAGACCACCAAGCGGTCACAAATGGGGTGCTTACAACTGCCCCTCTTTTTCTATCTTTGCTTGTCGAAGACAGAAAACGATAAAATAAGAGCCCCATGTTGATCGTGAGGCAGTTAGAGGGACAGATTTGGAAAATGGGGGTTTGAAAATGAATATTGGGCCCAAAAGGCTTTCAAAAATTAGTTTTGGCGGGAAAAGAGCAAAGCTGCCCAAAATTGGATACTGGCGCCACTAGGAGTGGCGCCTTTGGCAGAAGAAGCTTGGCGCCTCTGCTAGTGGCGCCAGGCTTGGAAACAAAACTAGAAAATTGTTTGGTTTGAACAGTTGCGGTATTTGAGAGAGTTTTTGCAAATCCGAGAGACATTGCAAAGAAACCGACTTGGACATTGAAGGGGCACCTCTTGGAGACCATGGGTGATTGTTGGAAGGAGACCACGTTGCTAGAAAGGTTGTCAAAAGAGAAGATTTCGTCGGAGAACTTTAAAAAATGAGTTTTCAAATTTTGGTTGATTGTGTAAAATTTCGTTTAAACCTTGTAAATAGTAAAATTTGATGTTTTGACATGCTTTGAACATTATAGTGAAGTTATTTTTGCATTTTAGTGCTTGTTTGATTGAATTTGAGTAATTTTACATGATTATGTGAAGAGGATTTTTTTGCAGAAATCGGGAGTTTGTTCCTGCAAGCTTGGGCATTGGGTTTTCTGGCTAGATTTTTGTGCAATGTGCCTTAGAAAAATGTGTTTAACAACCGTGTGAAGTTTCGTGATTTTTTAAAAACTTGGTAAATTCTTGATTTTTTGAAAAATAGAAAAATATTTAGAAATTTGGAAAAATTAAGAAAACTTGAGAGATTGATGAAATTTGAAATTTGAAAAAATATTGGAATATTTTAGAAAACATTTGAGGTGATTTTGAGAAATTTTAGGATAACTTTGAAAACCATTGATTTATTGAAAAAATAAAACAAGTGTTTTGAAAATTTCAAAAAATTGAAGAGTGTGCGCGAGTGTGGATGTTATGTGATTGTAACGTTGTGGAGTGCACGTTTTGTGAAGTAGCTATCATTCCTAAAGACATATAGAATAGCAGCAGTAAATAAAAAGACTTTAATCATTGTATAATATTAGCAAAAAGCATATAGTCCTTGATTGACAGAAAAAGAAATGCAGGTTTTAATTTAAGAACAAAAGGTAAAGGGATAGAAAGAAAGTGGGTGAAAGCACCCCTCTCTGGTATGCTTTTGAAAGGGTTCCCTTTTAGTAAGGCTGTGGGACAATGCCCACATCTTCGATGCTCTATTCACGACCCGGGTCTTCAGCCAAGGCGAGATAAGCAAAGGCTTCTCCTAGAGTTCCGAAGATGTTTGTAAGCACCCCATTTTTGACCGCTTAGCAGTCTCCACTCCATTCAGACTTGTGTTCAAGTCATTGTGGACATATTTCATTCCAAATTAACTTTCTAAGTCTAATCCTGTCAATTTAACGATTCGCGGGCCCCACCGGGCCCAAATAGAGGCAAAATGACCGAAATGCCCTTAAGAGGCATTATCCTTTCCAATTCCAAATCAGGCTTGTCTTTCCGAAGACAGTAAGTCCCTTTCCAATTCCAAATCAGGCTCGTCTTTCCGAAGATGGTAAGTTCCTCTTTCCAATTCCATATCAGTCTTGTCTTTCCGAAGACGGTAAGTTCCTTTTCCAATCCCAAATCAGGCCCGTCTTTTCGAAGACGATAAGACCCCTTTCCAACTCCAAATCAGGCACGTCTTTCCGAAGATAGTAAGTCCCCTTTCCAATTCCAAGTCAAGCACGTCTTTTCGAAGACGGTAAGTCCCCTTTCCAAGTCCAATTCCAATTCCAATCCCTCTCTCAAGATAGTTGATTCCTTGAGACGTTCTGGCACGTTTTTCGAAGAAAATCTCTTCGAAACAATAAGTCCCTTTAAACTTGCCAACCCGAACGAGACCCCAAGTCCCCTAGATGGTAGAACGGTTCACCTTTGGCGCCTGCTAGCCCGCCAATATAGAAATGTCAGTTTAGGCACGGCTTTCGTGATAGTTGATTCTTAGGCGCTAACTCCCTTTAGCAGCTTCCCGAGATTAGGCAGTCTCGGGAATGATCGCGAATTGTCAGAGTAACGGAAATACTCGCAAACATCGCAACCATCAGAGTAGCGGAAATACTCACAAACAGGTCAATATAGGAAATTGCCAATAAACACCTGTATCACGCGACTGTCGTCAGAGTGATGGAAACACTCAAAACCTCGGTCAACACCAGTGCCTACTAGCCCACTTCGGTGAAAAATGACCAAACTGCCCCTAGGGCCATTTTTTGGCACATTTCTCGAGAACACACCTAAGTCCTTAGAATGGTAAGTCCACCCTTCCAAGATTGTCCTAAAGGCTATCCGGCATGATTAGGTGCCTTCTAGTCAGCTTTGGGCCAATTCCGAGACCTTCCGGTCAAGATGACCATTTTGCCCCTAAGCATTCGAATGCCCCGGGAACCACACCGGCCTTGGGTATCAAACCAGTAACCTCCTAAGAATGCTTCTACAGTATTCTCAACCTTTATTTACCTTTCCAGATCATTCCGAGTCAGCTCCGACAAACCCGGTGCAAAATGAACGTTTTGACCCTGGTGGGCCGGTCGTCTTTTCCAACCACGCTGGCTCTGGGTATCAAACCGGCAAGCCTTTGGAAACATTCTGAATAATGTTTCCAAATCTTAAGTCTTTTTCTGGAACATTCCAGGTCTGTCCCGGCAGCTTTCCAGCCCGATTGACTATTTTGCCCCTAATGGCTCGGTCAATCCTTCCAACATATCCTATCTTTATTTTTCAAGTCAAATACCTCTGGGACACTGTTCTAAGTGTTCCAGCCCTTTTCTGGCCTTCCGGGCCAATCCCGGTCCCTTAAATCCTTCTCGGACTTTCCGGAGTTACTCCTAGTGAAGCCAGGCAAGAAATTGCATGGTAGTCACTAGTACAGACGCCCAAATCTGTCAAAGATATGTTGCTTGCCAACTTAACAAACTTTTCTAACTTACTGGCGCCACTAGTAGTGGTGCCAAGCCAAGAAATGGCCTGGCGCCACTCCAAGAGGAATTTTGCCCTGGCGCCACTGCAATAGGCGCCAGGTCTATCTCATGTCTATAAATACAGAGCCTCCTCCAGCGTGAAAGAGGTTTGCAAACTCAGTCTAAAAACCCTAACATTCGATATACAGAGCTCGTACACACCCTAAACCCTAACTTCTCTAGGTTTTCCAAAACCTAGCCACCATACTCAAACCCTAGCCTCCTATACGCTCCTATACACTCCTATACACTTATACACTAGCCTCCAACCCTCCATTAAAGACTTGGATTTTTGCAACTCGAAGCTCTCGAAGACCAAGACAAAGCTCTCGAAGATCGAAGCGAAGACCGAAGAAAAAGCAAGAAAGCAAAGCGCGCAAAGCTAAGCAAAATAAAGAAGACACAAGGTAAGTTTTCTCTTTAAGTTTCTGCACTTCCCCCCCTCTCTTCTCTCTCCTAACCCACTTGGGTTTTCTCTATTTTAATCCCCCATCTCTTTCCCCACTTTCTTTGCATGCTTGAAACAAGAGGATTCCCGATCCATGTGTAGGATTCGACTATTAGAGGGTCACCGTGTGGGGGGCTTTCTTTTAGTTTAACCAAAGACCATGTGGATTCGGCCCCCTTGATTATGTGGTGAAGCCTTAACCTTGTATGTTCACGACTCCAAATTTGCATTGTGCATGTCATGATCATGCATCTTCCAAAAATCGTTTTCAAACTAGTTTTTAAAGCTTGCAATAAACCTGTTTTCAAAATTGCATCAAAATCTTCTTTTCAAAACTTGTTTTCAAAATCACAATCCTTTGGTGATTCTAGCCTTTCCATGGCTAGGGTTGCTTTAAGAAAGTGTTACATTTAAAGTGACTTTTATGGTCCATATTTTCAAATCTTGTTGTTTTCAAAACCACTTTCTTGAAGTGGTTCAAACCTTCTTATGGTTAAGAACGCTTTAGGAAAGTGAGACATTTTTATACTTTCCAAAAAACTCTCCTTTCAAAAGTCTCTATTTCTAAAACCCTCATTTTCAATATGATTTCTAAAAACTCTTCTTTCCAAAGTTGTTGTCAAAAACTCCCTCCAAAAATCTATTTTCCAAAACTTCTCTTTTCAAACTCCTTTCCAAAACACTCTCCTTAAAATTTACTTTCCTAAAAACTCTTTCCTAAAAGCTTCTTCCAAAATCTTGTTTTCAAAACTCTCTCAAAGTTTTACTTTCCAAAAACTTCCTTCCTAAAATTCTTTTCAAAATACGCTTCCTAAAAAACTCCTCTTTAGAATCTTCCTCCAAAATCTTCGTTTCTAAAAACGCATTTTCTAAAAAACTCTTTCCTTAGAGCCCAAGTCAAATCCTAGGACCCACAATTAGGAAACTCTAATTTTCTTTCCAAAAACGTGATTTTCAACCTTTTGCCAAACCTAGGTTTCCAAAACCTCCCTTTCTACATCAAAATCATAAGTTTCCAAAACCTATTTTCTACGTCAAAACTACACACTTCCAAATCTAGGGTTTCTAAAACTTCCTTTTCCAAATCCTTGTCAAATCCAATCTTCCCTTTTAAAAACCAAATCCCATCTTCCCTTTTGGAAACCAAATCCAATCTCCCCATTTAGGAAACTGGATCCAATCCTCCGTTTTTGGAAACAAAATCAAACATTTTCTTTTATAAACAAAATCCAATCCTTTGTTTTAGAAAATAGGAATCTTAACCCTTCCTAGTCCAAATCTTTCCTAATCCAACTCCTTCCTAATTTTCTACTTTTCTAAATCTTAAATTTTCAAAACTTGAACATAACAATCTTTCCTAAATTTTAAAACTCAAAATCTAAATCTTTCCTAATTCAACTCTCTCCTAATTCCCTACCTTCCTAAACCATAAGTTTCCTAAAACTTCCAAATCTTTCCTTAAACATTAAGCTTCCAAATTTTTTCTAATTCAACCCTTTTTTTAATTCTACCCCCTTTCAAATCTTAACTTTCCAAATCTAAGTTTTCGAATCTCTCCTAAACTCAAACTTTTCCTAATTTCAATATTTTCTAAAACTCAAATTCTAAAACTTTCTAAATCTTAAATTTTCTAAATTTCAAATCTTTCTAAATTTCAAAACTTTCTTAATTCAAAACTTTCCTAAGTTGAAACTTTCTTAATTCAAAACTTTCCTAAGTTAAAACCTTTCTTAATTCAAAACTTTTCTAAGTTGAAACTTTCTTAATTCAAAACTTTCCTAAGTTGAAACTTTCTTAATTCAAAACTTTCCTAAGTTAAAACCTTTCTTAATTCAAAACTTTTCTAAGTTGAAACTTTCTTAATTCAAAACTTTCCTAAGTTGAAACTTTCTAAATTCAAAACTTTCCAATTTCAAAACTTTCTTAAAACGAAATGTTTCCTATTTCAAAACTTTCTTAATCCAACACTTTCCTAATTCGAAAACTTCCCCAATTCGAAATCTTTCCTAAAATGACATTTTCCTAATTTGAATTTTTCCTAATTCAAAACTTTCCTAAACGGAACTTTCCTAAAATGGAACTTTCCAAATTCAAACCCTTCCTAAATCCAAGCTTTCCTAATCTTCCAAGCCCAATATTCAAGTCAATTCTTTTTTAAAATCTTTCTAAGTCAAATCCAATCTTTCTTTTCTAAGTCCTTAAGTCTAGGTTTCCTAAAACCAAGCTTTCCAAAGTCAAGTCTTTTCAAATCTTCCAATCAAAGTTCAATCTCTCAATCTTCCAATCCAATTTCCAACTCAATCTTTTTCTTCCAATCATATCTTCTATTTTCAATTGGACTCTTTTCTGAACTACGACTGACCTGATTCCTCCAAAAGGATACGTAGGCAACCCTCATGGGTGCAGTCACCACATTTTTCAAGTTTCTATTTTCACAAAATCTTTCCAAATCTCCAGTCTATTTTCAAACTTCCAATTCCAAATTTCTATTTCTAAATTTCTATTTTCAATTTCCAAAACCTTCTTTCCAAATTCAAACTTCTATCTCTTCCTTTTCAAATCAAATCATTCTCTTTCCAAATCTATTTTCTAACTTTCTTTTCTTTTCTTGCATATCATGCATCATGTTAGTTTCTTTTCAAACATTCTTTTTCAAAGTGGATAGGAATGGTCATTTATTAATTGAAGACTCTCATAGGTGAATCTAGGGTAGATTGACATATAAGTACCGCAAAGGTTTAGTGCGTCTTCCCTACACATAACCAACCTCCAAACCTAGAACACTGTTTTCGAAAGACCAAATAGAGTTATTTTCAAAAAGGGCATAAATGTTTTTCAAAGGTTGCCAAACAACCTGTTTTCCTAAAAACCCTCTCTTGAGATGATATTTTGAAAAACCTTTTCCAAAAAACCTAAGTGTAGTTTTCGGATTATTCTTAGTTTTTAGGTGACCTAACTCACCTTAATCAAGTTAGGTGGGGACTCCAAATCTTTTCTAAAAGCCCTTTATTCAAACCCATTTTCAATTTAGACCTAGTCGCACTCATTCTTCTAGGAAGGTGAGTTCTAATGAGAGAGTACAGTGTTTTTCCTGCTTGTGTGTGTATTTCTTGAGTCCGAAAAGTCTAGGCGCGATAGTTGGCGACTCCACTAGGGACACTTAGAGGGTTAGGCCATAGTCATGTCTCTTTACCCTTCACCCATGTAGAGTCTTCAATTAACTTAGTTCAATCTTATTCACTTTAAATTTTCAAAACCAAAATTTCAAACTTGTTTTCAAAAAACAAAAAAAAAACATCCATTTATTTATATTATCTTGTATTAAGTTTGTCATCCGCATACTAACTCTTGCATCTTTGTTTTTTAGGTGCACTTTGGTTTGCAATTTTATGTTATTAACTATTATGCATGAATGTGATAAATAAGATGGATGGGAGTTGTTGCGTTCTTTCCTCCACTTTTAAAAATCACACACACACTGCATGTGCACTTGCATTCTGCATACTTGCATTATTATCCTGATGTGACCTTTCTAGTTAGAAAGGGGGAACGGTATACTGGTTGTGGGCAAGATGCTGTGTTAGTTTCTTCGCTTACAGCCTCTTGATGGTTCCCCAGCTCGGATCACCAACCAATCATGGCACCACCTCGGGGAGTGGGCCTAGGTTTGAAGATCTGGGGACCGAGCCTTTTGAGGACGCATTAGTCAACCCTCAACCTCATACTCATATAGACACCATGCATAGCCAAACCTCTGCTGGATTTAAGACACGAGCACCATTTTCAAAACCACGAAGAAAAGGGCGACTGCTCTTACTTTCATTTATACCTGTCTATTCCTGCCGTTATACTGATTGTATTCATACTGTTATAATGCATGTCTAACTGCTCATGCATGCACGTTTACCTTGCTATTGCATTCTCTCTCCTTATACTCTTTGCATATCCATGTTCATGCATTCAATATCCCATGTCAAGACAAGAGTTCTAAGTAACTCAAGTCACTGCATTCTCATGCATATGATCAACCCATTGAGAGTGACACCAAAGTCACTTTCCCTTGCATTAGACCAACCCAAACCCTAAGGGTTCCCACGTTAACCCTAAGGACTCATTGCATGCATTTTTAAAACATCTCATAAGAGGGGCCCCAATCCTTCTATGCTCACGGAGATAAGATTGCCAAGAAGACAAGGGGCGATTGGTTAACAAGGTCTCTCAATGACCTTCTCGACATCAAATCCAGCAAAGGCGAATCCGAAGACTTAAGAGTAGTTTAGGTTTTTCCTTTGTAAAGCTAGATAAGTGGAAGTCCAAAGGAAAATGTTCCCTTCCCCCTGTAAAAATTTATTTTAATTCCTTTGTATCTTAAACCTAAAATTCAATGTACTTCTTTAGTTTTGTGAATGAATGCACGGATGGCCGAAGATTCCCACTTGACGGTAAGGTATCTGCATGTAGGGGCAAATCTTCTATCTCCAAAAGTGAGCCAATACATCATGCTTAGCTTTCCTTCCTAAAGAGGAGCACCCTAGGGCATGCATTGCATAGAATTCTCCAAGAACCGAACACTAATTTGTAACTGTTGTCTTTATTGTTATAGGTAATGAATACTAGTCCAACATCTTCCGTAATAGTGAAGGCCATGGTTCACAAGTTTCAGGAGAACATACCATTGGGAAGCAGGAATGTTAGCAGAGACACCCTGCGCAACCCCCTTGCCTTAATCACAGAAGGGACAACTCATACCCTAGAGGAGCCCGAATACCAAGACCATTCCTTCCTAACCATACAATCTCACTAACCTGATATGAACCTAACCGTAGAAACCTTACCTAATCCCCCTCATCATTACCTTATTCTTACTCCATTGGTTAGACCTGAACCTGTGATCGCTATGGCTGGGCCTGAACCTCAAACCAACATCCAAGGAGTAGTACGATTAAAGCTACCTTTAGCCTTGCCAAAAAAGCCAATTGTGCCTACCACCTTACCCGTCCTCATCAACCCTTCTCTTGTGGTGATCCCTTCACTCGTAAATCCAAGGATAACTCTTCCCATTGTAACCCAACCGCCAATACCTAGTCTTCATAGCGTCCTATGGAATTACCCACCTGATAGGGGCATCGGAGAACCCATAACAGAAATAGGGGGGATGACTCGGTCAAGGCACCTCTACACCTCTGCTAAAGTGGAAAGAAAAAGGAAAGGGAAGAATAAAGAGGGAGAGTGCTCCAACCAACCGACAGATTAAGAGATGTCAGAATTCACCAAAGCTCCAAGGAAGGTTGACTACGACATCATGGAACAACTTAGAAAAGCCCTAGCCCATATTTTGATGTTGGGTTTGTTGCTCACTTCTGAAGTGCACCGAGATGCTCTAGCAAAGAACCTCAAAGATGCTCATGTGCCCGAGAGTTTCACATCAGATAATCTATATAACATGGTGAGCCTTATCATGGCCCGAAACATCATCACCTTCTCTGATGACAAGATTCCTGCTGATGGAACAGGCCATACCCAGGCTCTGCATATCGCTATAAGAACAAGAGGAAAAATGGCAGCCAAAGTATTGATAGATAATGGGTTGGCTTTGAACGTGTGCCCATATTAAACCCTAGAAAGGCTAGGAATGGACCAAACTTACTTGAAAAATAGTGGTATGATCATTCGTGCTTTTGACGGTTCTCGAAGGGAAGCTATAAGGGAAATTGAAATGCCTATTGAAATAGGACCAATAACCTTCACATTTAAATTCCAAGTCTTGCACATTTCGGCTGTCTACAATTTGCTATTAGGAAGGCCCTAGATTCATTCAGCGGGTGCAGTTTCTTCTAGCCTTCATCAGAAAGTCAAGTTCATCGTGGGCACCAAGCTAATCTCTATTTTCGTTAAAAAAGAGTTCGTTGTATACAAAGCTAATATCATTGCATCTGACATTGAACTACCCTCTTGCTTTCAATCGTTCGAATATATCATCGTCATGTAGAAAGAAGATTAAGTGGAGCCGAGATATTCCCAGAACTCTCCGATAATAGTGCGGTACTTTAAAGCAAATGGTTTTCATCCGGGCAAAGGCTTAGGGAGATGTTTACAAGGAAGACCTGAAGTCATAAAAATACCATCGGTTGAACCTACCTTTGGGTTGGGATATGAACCCATGAGAAAGGAGAAAATAGAAGCAGCATGAAAAAAGAGCACTGATAGGAAAGCTGTCATGGAACTCTCGGATCGATTCAAGCATTTGGACATGGGGATGGGAATGTCTACATTAAATAAGAAGAAGAGAAAAGTCCAAGAAGAAGCGCCCATCATGACAGCCAACATTGGAATAACTCAAGATGGATCCATTCGAGCAATGCTGCCAAGTAAAAATTTGCATAATTGGGCCAGCAAAGACATCATCTGCACTCGCAAGTTTCGGGACCCTTGCATCCGAAGTATTACTCAGCTAATCCAAAGAATGCTAATCCTGATAAATAATGACTTAAACATTGAGTTTGATTACCAACAACTGGGAATTGAAGAAGACGTAAATTATTCAGAGGAGGTGCCAGAGGAAATTCGGCAACAAATACAAAGACATGAGAATCGTAATACCCCAAACATTAAGGAAACGGAAATCGTTAATTTGGGTAATGAAGGGGATCCAAAAGAACTTAGAATCGGTTTAGGCCTAGATCAATGGCAGCGCAAAGAATTACTGGAACTATTGTGTGCATCCTTGGATGTTTTCGCGTGGTCCTATCAAGACATGCCCGAGCTAGATGAATCCATTGTTGAGCATAGATTACCCTTGGATCCGCAGATAAGACCCTTTAAGAAGAAGTTAAGAAGATTGAAGCCCGAATGGAGCCTCAAGATCAAGAAAGAAGTGATTAAACAGCTCTAAGTAAGATTCCTGCAAGTAGTAGAGTATCCCTAATGGCTGGCTAATATTGTCCCGACACCCAAGAAAGATGGCAATGTGCAGATGTGTATTGACTTTCGGGACCTTAACAGGGCCAGTCCAAAGGACGATTTTCCTCTCCCACACATAGACTTACTTGTTGACAACACAGCCAGGCACGAAATGTTTTCCTTCATGGATGGTTTTTCGGGGTATAATCAGATCAAACTGGCTGAAGAGGATCGGGAGAAGATTGCTCTCATTACCCCTTGGGGAGTATACCGTTATAAAGTCATGCCATTCGGACTTCATAATGCAGGGGCAACCTACCAAAAAGCCATGGTAACCTTATTCCATGACATAATGCACCAGGAAGTAGAAATTTATGTGGATGACATGATCATCAAGTCTAAACAGCGGAAAGACCACCTGTTCAACCTGCAAAAGGTGTTTGACCGTCTCCGTAAGTATCAGCTTAAGCTAAATCCTGCCAAATGCACATTCGGAGTATCTTCAGGGAAGCTGTTAAGGTTTATAGTCAATGAAAAGGGGATAGAGGTTGATCCTACCAAAGTTAAGTCCATCGTCGAAATGTCGGCACCAAAGGGGGAAAAAGAGGTTCGATCTTTCCTAGGAAAATTAAACTTTATCACCCACCTGTGCGAACCTATTTTCAAGCTCCTTAAGAAAGACTTTTCAAAAGAGTGGGATGATAACTGTCAAATTATTTTTGAGAAAATCAAAGAATATCTGCGGAATCCTCCTGTCTTAGTGGCACCAACCCCGGGACGTCCTTTGTTGATGTACATGTCAGTGTTAGATACTTCCATGGGATGTGTTTTGGGACAACATGATGAAACGGGAATAAAAGAGCAAGCCATTTACAACCTTAGTAAGATATTCCTGCCATATGAAACAAAGTATTCGGATCTCGAGAAAACTTGTTGCGCATTAGCCTGGGCAACTTATAGGCTTTGGCACTACATGCTCTCTCATACCACCTTCCTCATCTCTCAAATGGATCCCCTTAAGTATATATTCGAGAAACCAACCCTCTCCAGCAGAATTGCCCGATGGCACATGATCCTGTCAGAATTTGACATCGTGTTCACTACCCGTAAAGCAGTCAAGGGGTAGGAGAGAGCTGATTATTTGGCCGAGAACCCTATTGATGATTATCAATCCATGAAGCCCCAATTTCCCGATAAAAATATGCTATGCGTTGATGACGCATCTGAAGAGAAAGTAGGAGCTGGGTGGAAGATGTATTTCGACGGGGCTGCTAACAAAAGGGAGCTGGCATTGGGGCAGTAGTAGTGTCAAGAGCAGGCAGTCACTATCCTATTTTGGTTAAGCTACAACTTGAATTGTGCATTGATAACATCGCCGAATATGAGGCTTGCATCCTGGGACTAAGATTGGCATTAGAAATGAAGATTGACAAATTGGTTGTTTTCGGCGATTCAGATCTGGTTATTCAACAATCTAAGGATGTATACCAAACTCGAGATGCCAAACTTTCCCCGTATCATCAACAGGTCAAAGATTTGTGTCAGCTATTCAGAAGAGTGGATTTTCATCACGTACCCCAAGCAGAGAACAGTTTTACCGATGCCTTAGCTATGCTAGCTGTAGCAATCAAGGTCGACAGGGGCACCGAAATACCCCCTTTACAGATCTTTACTAGGGATATCCCTTCCTATTGCCTGCACACAACTGTTGAACCCAACGAGAAACCATGGTTTTGTGACATCCAGAGGTACATCCAAGACAAGATATTCCCCGATACAGCATCACAACGAGATAGGAAGACCATTTTTCGTTTGGCACGACATTATTTCATGGCGGGAAATGAGCTTTTTAGGAGATCATGGTTCGGACCTCTAAGATGCGTCAACGCCATTGAAGCCAAAGTGATCATGGAGGAAGTGCACGAAGGGATTTGCGGTCCCCACATGAATGGACACACGCTTGCAAAGAAGATTCTCCAGACAGGGTATTACTGGTCAACAATGGAGTTAGATTGTATTAGATACACTAAAAGAAAAATAGCATTTTGCCGACATTTATATTATGGCGTTTATGAAAATGCCGCAAATATGTACTTTTTTTGGCATTTACAAGAAAGTGTCATGAAAATTTTATTTTTTATGGCATTTACTGCAACATGTCCTAAAAATTAATTTTTCCCGACATTTGTGAAAAAAATGCTGTAAAAAGATGTGTACATATATAGACACTTTTTTGCATGCACAGTTAATCAGAGAGCCAAACGGCTCTGATATTATTTTGTTGGCTGACAAAAAAATTTCGGCAATTTATTTAGTGCCGAGATAGTTTTAAAATTTTAATCCTGATTTTTTAAGAAAAAAGGTATGGAGGGAATTTCCCCCTCCCCCCCCCCCCCCCCCCCCCCAATTCTTTTTCCCCTCTTCCTAATTTTTTCTAAAATTTTGCCCTTTCTCTCTCTCCCTCTCTGGCCTTCGTCGAGACTACCACCAAACCCCTCTTTCTCTCCCCCCCCTTTGCCTCACACACAAGCCATTCCCATTGACCAGCGATTGCCACCGTGACCTTTTACGGTGGCTGCTGCGGTCCAAGGTGGGCTTCTTTTCTCTCTGTCTCTTTTTCTCTAATTCTCTGCCCCCTCTGGTCGATCTGCAAATAGGAAGTCCAAGGAAGGCTTCTCTCTCTCTCTCTCTCTCTCTCTCATGGTAATCGTAGCCATCTTGTGTTATTGCAAACCGCTAAACAATTGCCACAATGATTTCCCCAAGTTGGCTCTCTCTATCTCTCTCCATTTCCCCTGCCACTATTAACGTAGATGATAATGGAGCCCCTGCTGCCATCCCCTTCTCTAGGCGCTACTGTGAGTTCTATTTTATTTGTTTGTGAGGATCTTTCTCATCACCTACGACCGATAACACCATCCTTCCTTTTTATGTATTGGTGTTGAAATTCTGGATCTATTTGAAAAATAAAATATGAGACTTTTTTCAAAAATTGGTATAAAATTGTTTACTGATACTAGAAATTTTGTTATATTGAATGTAATTTCTTGATAATTGACACCATCTTAGGATTACAAGAATTTGAGTACAAATCATAGCAATAGGGCTCAGTGAATGACAAGGTATTTTTTTTTGTTTTTTTGGCAAAACCACATTACCACTTTCATTGCTTCTAACATCCACTTATACTTTCAAAATATGAATTTCTACTAATGGTTTGGGTGTTAATGAGGGATGACTTAGGTAATCATTGTATTTGTAGTTACTGTACCAGGAGCAATAAGATGTGAATGAGGATCTCAATTTCAGAGCACTTGAAAATGGATTTGTAAGTGTTGCACTATCTCTCTATTTCCTGGGATTTTTTTTTTTTACCAAGCAAGAGTGAGGACTTGGTCCAATTGGCTTATTTTCATGTCATTTGGGTACTATTGGATCTGGGTGTGTTGTACATTATTTTGAAATAAATAACCTTGACCTGAAGTGATGATACAGGTTTTTTTATTGGATTTTATAAGCTGGACATTTTTTCTTTTGCTTATTCATGTATTAAATGTTTTTGTACTTCATTAAATAGATCAAGCACAACCCCCTGTTGTTTGATTGAATTTTGTACATGCATCGTGCATGTAATTCGCTTTGTGTTATTTTATATTACTTTTCAGTTTTTACTCCTATTCTTGTCAACAATAGGATGATGTTTTTGTTAACATTGTCCTCAATGGGTGGGTAACTATATAACAAGTGGAAGCCTTTTTTCCTACCCCAGTCCCTTAATCTAAGTTGTAGGTTGGTTTCAATCACAACTTAGTTTGTACAAACTGAAGCATAACTTATGAGGTCTAACCTTTCATTAGAATTGGTGTTTGGTTTCGATTGACATTGGAATGACTCTAGGATGTAGAATGGAATTGATTCCAATTTAGATTGGCTAAAGTTGAAACGTTGTGATTATACTGTACAACTATGTATGCAATATCAACCTTTCACGTAGTCAGCCGACCATCCCTAGCACAGCACAAGCTGAAGTTACAACTTTAGATGCTATGGTTTTACTTTTTTCTTTCTTTCCCATTGGGTTATTTTGTTAAAATTTCATAGCAGATTCCCTCCTTCCACCTCTTATGTCTTTTCTTATCTGTGTCCATTTAATGGAGTTCCCTACCTATACTCTGTGGCATTTTAGAAGTCAACACAATAAACAATAGATAGGGCTTTTATGCGAACTTCTATATGCATTTTGCTACAAAATTTTCTATTCCCTATGTGAAAATTTTGAGTTGCTCCATTTTCTTAATATACTACACACACACCCCAGACACTCACAAGCACCCTTTTTCATGTTACATAATCGTGAATGAGGTTAATTATTGAAAATTACAGTCCCTAGTGATAATTGAAATATGGAATTTGAATTTTTTACTTTTAAATGATTGAGGAAAAACAACACACTTAACTTACTATTAATGATCCAAAAGTATTTTTTCATAGTTTCTCTAGTTTTTGCCCTCAGATATCATTCTTGCTTTCCATAGGACTTTTTTTTTTTCAATTTTTTTTGTTTCATTGAAGTGTCTTTTTTCGTCTCCCTATTTCAGTTTTTTTTCTGTTAGCTTTATTGTATTTTATCTTCTATTTGACCTTAGATCCCACCATCATTTTCCATATCCACTATTTGGTGGCTGGATTAAATGTGTGCAATTCAACTGCTGTATGATCAATATTCTTTCCATTTATTAGCCTTGAGAGACAGATTCAGTTCCATTAACTCTGTCTCACGTATTATATTGCCTATTTGTAATTGCATGCAGGGGTACCATTGAGATGTTGTTCTAGAGCACTGGGCTCCTCCTGCACTCCTCAATGGTGATTTGGAGAAAAATTCTGCAGCAATGGAGGAGTTTCAATATGATGCTATGCCAAATTTTTATTTACTGATTGTTGGACATGATGTTATATGGACATGAAATATTTATTTGAACATAAAATTCATAAAGACATAATGAAGTAGTATTAGATATGGTTATGTAGTGTTTCAAGATCGATGTTGAATATGATCACAGTTTTGGCATTTAATTTTTAATAAGATTTTTTTTATTAGCGTTAATGGGCAGTGTTAATGAGACAAGTTGAATTGTTAATGCTAATTCCAAAAATCTCGAAACTCAACTGGGTTGTTTGTTTAAAAAGCGCTGCAAAATAATTCTTTTCATGGCACTAAGGCAACAATTTTGCCAAAAAGTGCTATGATTTTCACGACATTTTGACAAAAAAGTGTGGCCAATGACATCTATTCTAACAAGAGGGTTTTGAATACCTGACATTAGTATATCTGATGCAAAAAAGCATGTTGTAAATGTACTTTGTTTGTGCGGCACTTGTAAATGCCTGTAATTAATATCGTAAAAATGTCGACGCTAGCAAAAACATGCCGCTAAGTATTCCTAACATAGGAATTGCCCACTTTCTTTTCATTTGTTGAAAAAGTGCCGAGAAAAGTGTTTGTGGCACTTATATGCTTTGTAGCGGCACTTGTTGGGTGTCGCAAAAAGGCAATTTTCTTGTAGTGATACGTTCTTCGGTGTCACAAGTGCCAGATACATGGGGATAAGATTGAAGCACCACCGACTGAGCTCCATTCCATATCAGCCTCGTGGCCTTTTTCTATGTGGGGGATAGATATGATTGGTCCTATAACTCCTAAAGCTTCCAACGGCCACCGCTTCATCCTCGTCGCCATTGATTATTTCACTAAATGGGTAGAAGTCGTTTCCTATGTTTATGTCACCAAGAAGGTCGTGGAAAGGTTCATAAAAAATCATATCATTTGCTGGTATAGGATTCCCAAGTCACTCATTACTGACAATGCTTCCAATCTGAACAACAAATTGATGTCAAAGCTATGCCAAACATTTCGTATTACGCACCGAAATTCAATCACCAACTGGCCTCAGATGAACAGAGCAGTGGAAGCAGCCAACAAGAACCTTAAGAGAATACTCCGAAAAATGATTGACAACTACAGAGATTGGCATGAGAAACTTCCTTTTGCATTGATGGCTTACCGAACTACTATAAGGGTCTCTACTGGAAGTACCCCCTTCGAGCTGGTCTACGGCACCAAGGCAGTCATCCCCGTCGAGATTGAGATTCCTTTCCTAAGGATCTTAAAAGAAACCAAATTGGATGAAGCAGAATAGATCAAGAACCGGCATGCCCAGCTCTGCCTATTAGATGAGAAAGGGCTAGCCACTATTTATCATGCTCAATGTTACAGAAGACGAATGGCCAGGGCGTTTGATAGGAAGGTACAGCCTCGATTGTTCTAACCAGGAAATTTGGTGCTCAAAAAGGTGTTCCCCCATCAAGAGGCAGCGCAGGGGAAATTTGCTCCAAACTATGAAGGGCCTTTTGTGATAAAAAAAAGGTCTTGTTTGGAGGTGCTCTCGTTTTGGAGGAAATGGATGGTCAAGAATTCCGTAGTCCGTTGAATTCAGATGCAGTCAAACATTACTACATATGATTTCGAAAGTTAGATCTTTGGTTTCTGTGAAGAAGCAATAAAATCTACTCTTCTCATTCTCCACTAACCAATAGGGTAGTGTTTTAGTGATAAAGCTCTATAGACTAAACAATTTAATTCCAAGATAACGAGAGGCCCTCGTTTCATTTCCTATACAATTAAAATGTATATATATAACCTTTGTCAAACCCTTAGAGTCGGTTACTTTCCTTCAGGAACATTCCCCAACAAAGTGATCATGCTAGGTCAAATTAAAAGCACTGGAGATATGCGTAAAAAAAAAAAAAAACCCCTTGAATTATTACCTTAAGTTTACACAAACATTATTATTAACATCGTTAGAAAAAAAAAAAGGGTGATGAGATACCCGAAGGACAATGGGAATACGCAGAAAAAGTGCTATTAGACCAAAACTCATTAACGGTGATCACTAGTAGAATGGTAGGTTTAAGCCTTTCCCTATTCCTTCAAAAATAAAAAATAAAAATAAAACAAAAACCTACACCACAAACCCTTAAAGTCTTCTTAGATTAGAGTTAAATTGATTAGTCCAAATGAGCTTACTAAAATATGTTATTGGCTGGAGGATGGTGTAAGTAGTGTTTAGGAGCTTCTCAACAGAAACCAAAGACCAAGCTGAGGAAAGAGAGGAGAAGAAGAGAAAAAATTTTAAGCGCATTCCCAAGGATGCAGTGAAAACCAGAAAGGGCACCATAGGTAAAAAAGTAGGGAAGTGGCTAGATACAAAATTGTCGACCCTGGCGAAAACCTGCAAAAGCACCTTGGTGCAAAACTGACAGGGCTGGGACTGGTGAAAACCCTCATGGGCACTAGTAGTAAAAATAGCAACAAAAAAAAAATGTGGGTGGGGAAGAGATCTAGATGTAAGAAACAACCCAAGCTACAGCATTCCCTAAAAGTTATAGGTATGAAGGCAACAGTTTGAAAGTCAGAAGGCATCTCGAAAGGCATTCTCCGGCTTAGCCTAGTTAAGGTTAAAGGAAGCAGGGGTTCCTTTTGTGGGACAATCAGTTAGTTAGAGTGTCAAACAAAAGGGAAGTTATTTTTCATTGAGCTGCAACTTTCATTCAACTTTCCTCAAGTTTGTTGCTATACTAACCATGTAGGAAAATCATACCAAAAGTATGCGAGGCCATGAATTCATAAGATAAAAAGGGGGTATGATACTAAACGAAGTATGTTTTTCTACAAATGCAAGAACCAATAAATCTAAGAGCGAGGGGCAAAAATATATCGCTCCCCATCATTAGAGGAGGAGGAATCAGCTATGTAGGGGTCCATTGGCTCGCCAACCACAGGAGGAACATCTAAAGAAGAACCCGCTGTCAATGACCCAAGTCAGCTCTGCTTGTAGTCTGCAAATTTGGCCCGAAGCATGTCCCTCTCTTGGGTAAGGGACTCCACAGTCTCCCGCAAGGACTGACTATCCATCACATCACCGTCTAAGGAAGTGGAACTGCCTACAACGCCTCATGGCCGCCTATGTCCTCTCGTAGCACTCAAAGGTGGGTCATCATGTGTCGATCTGGTTGTTGCTAGCTGCATCTCTAGCGAAACTACCATAACATCTCTCATCTTCAACCGGTCATGCAATATTCGTATCAGTCGGCGGTTCTCCCGCCTGTGACGACACCTCTGAACAATCATAGCTGTCAAAAAGTTGGTAAACCCTATGGCAGGTAAAGGAGTCTCGATGAGAAGATCCCCAAGTCTACTAGGACCCACCACATAGCGTCGAAGCCAATAGTGATAGGCCTCAGTCGCAAGGGGGAGGATAGAGAATGGACCGTCTTCGTCAACGTGAGGAAGCAAGGATCTCCATGTATCCATAACTCTCTCCACTAATGCTCCCGGGATTGACGCCTCAAAGAAAAGAGTGAACTCGGCTGCAGATGTTGAAAAAGGGATATCCTGACTCCTAACAAGCTGTCGCAGAACCCGAATTCCGAAGAAAGGGGCAATGCCCCGCAGGCTTACTAGGGGCACGAAGGCTCTCTCGGAAGGCTGAACTCTCAAGCAATACCTACCAACCAGTCCTGAATACCACCTGACCGTGCCTGACCTCATGCTCTGGAGGTAGTCAGCCCAAGATGCAACGGTCTGTGGAAATCTCCCCTCATCCACCATGACACCTTGAGATCTCTCCAGGGAATGTATATGGTCAAGCTCAGGATACCATGTATGCTGGAATAAAGGAGTAACAAACAAGTGCCCAATCGCCCAGAGATGGAAGAGAGTAGCGCATTCCCGAAAACGAGCATCAACAGTCTGCTAGAATCTTGTAAGACTCACAAAAGTCTCCCCTACAATCATAGGAGCATAGGAATGCCCCTTACGAATCAGGGCCAGCAGTGCACATAGTCGACAGTCCACTAAATCATCGCCTGGTGGGAACACCAAGTAGTTCAGTAGTAGCAAGGCTAGAGCAACCATACGAGAAACAGCCCAATCTTGGGAAGTGTGCCAATCACCTGAATGGACTCGCCTACCAGTGGGAAACTCAAAGCGAGACAAGAGAAACTCTGCTGGGACGTAAGGAAACTGGGGCAACAAAGAAGATAAGAGAACGGTGCGTCTGAGTCCGAATTGGGACGAAACCACTGTAATACAACCATCCGGAAAGAGGGGTCCCACAATGTTGGCAGAAACATCTCAAAAACCAAGAAGAAACCCATACTCGTGGGGAGTAAGGGTAAGTTCGCACTCCCCAAAGCAGAAAAGAGACAAGTCAGGTTGCCAGAAGGGAATCACTACCTCCATGAGCCTAGGAATAGGCCGCACTGATAAAAGTGAAGCCATCCAACCAAAGGACCGGCAAAAGATATCTTGCTCATCCGGAGGGTAACTGTCGTGCCAAGCTCTCAGTCGACTCAAAACTGTATCTGTCATCCTGAAAAGGTAAGCCAAGGTAAGAGGTGTTAATATATATCGAGCAGGCAGTTAATATAATAAAGTAAAATGAAATAAACAACTAACACAAACAAAACAAATAAAAGATTTCGAATGATAAGTCAAAACAAATTTCCTACGCACACCTTTTGATTTTCTAACTTCAAATCTTATCTCAAGGGTTTTCTGTCTTTTTCCTTCAAAAAGATTTTATTTCTAAAAACCTTTTCTAACTCTTTCCCTAATTTTTAAAAATTTCGGCAGAGTTTTGTTTAAAATGGTCCCTACAACACCCATGACATCAACACAAAATACAAAACGTGCACTCCACAACGTTAAAATCACATAACATCCACACTCGCGCACATTTTTCAATTTTTCAAAATTTTCAAAACATATGTTTTATTTTTTCATTTAATCAATGGTTTTCAAAGTTATCCTAAAATTTCTCAAAATCACCTCAAATGTTTTTTAAAATATTCCAATAGTTTTTCAAATTTCAAACTCAAAATTTCATCAATCTCTCAAGTTTTCTTAATTTTCCTAATTTTCTAAATATTGTTTCTATTTTTCAAAAAAATCAAAAATTCACCAAGTTTTCAAAAAATCATGAAACTTCACACGATTGTTAAACACATTTTTCTAAGGCACATTACACAAAAATCTAGCCAAAGAACACAATGCCCAAGCCTGTAGGAACAAATTCACTATTCCTGCAGAAAACCCTCTTCATATAATCTCGTAAAATTACTCAAATTCAATCATACAAGCACCAAAATGCAAAAATAACGTCACCATGATGTTCAAAACATGTCAAAACATCAAATTCCACTATTCCCATTGTTCAAACGAAGTTCTACACATCAAAGTCAACAAAATTTGAAAACTCACTTTTTTTTAGTTCTTCGGCGAAATCTTCTCTTCCGACGACTTTTCTGGCGATGTGGTCTCCTTCCGGCAATCACTCGTGGTCTCCAAGAAGTGCTCCTTCAATGTCCAAGTCAGTTTCCTCTCAATGTCTCTCGGATTTGGGAAAAACTCTTCAAATACCGCAAATGTTCGAACCAGAATTTTTCTGGTTTTAACTCCAAGCCTTGCGCCACTAGCAGAGGCGCCAAGCTTCTTCTGCCAAAGGCGCCACTCCTAGTGGTGCCAGTTTCCAATTATGGGCAGCTTTGCCATTTTTCGGGCCAAAACTCGTTTTCAAAGGCCTTTTGGGCCTAATACCGATTTTCGAACCCCCGTTTTCCAAATCCGTCCCTCCGACCACCTCACGATCAACATGGGGCTCTTACTTTATCATTTTCTGTCTTCGACAAGCAAAGACAGAAAAAGAGGGGCAGTTGTAAGCACCCCATTTTTGACAGCTCGGCGGTCTCCACTTCGTCCAGACTTGTGTTCAAGTCATTGTGGGCATATTTCATTCCAAATTCACTTCTAAGCCTAATCCCATCAATTCATTGCTTCACAGGCTCCACAGGGCCCAAATAGAGGCAAAATGACCAAAATGCTCTTAAGGGGCATTATCCTTTCCAATTCCAAATTAGGCTCATCTTTCCGAAGAGGGTAAGTCTCCTTTCCAATTCCAAATCAAGCTCGTCTTTCTGAAGAGGGTAAGTCCCCTTTCCAATTCCAAATCAGGCTCGTCTTTCCGAAGACGGTAAGTCCCCCTTCCAATTCCAAATCAGGCTTGTGTTTCCGAAGACGGTAAGTCCCCTTTCCAATCCTAAATTAGGCACGCCTTTCCAAAGACAGTAAGTCCCTTTTCCAATTCCAAATTAGGCACGTCTTTCCGAAGATGGTAAGTCCCCGTTCCAAGTTCAAATTAGGCGTGTCTTTCCAAAGACGGTAAGTCCCCTTTCCAATCCCAAATCAGGCCCATCTTTCCGAAAACGATAAGACCCTTTTCCAACTCCAAATCAGGCACGTCTTTCCGAAGACGGTAAGTCCCCTTTCCAATTCCAAGTCAGGCGTGTCTTTCCGAAGACAATAAGTCCCCTTTCCAAGTCCAATTCCAATTCCAATCCCTCTCTCGAGACAGTTAATTCCTCGAGACGGTCCAACACGTTTTTTGAAGAAAATCTCTTCTGAACGGTTAGTCCGTTTAAACTTGTCGACCAGGACGAGACCCCAAGTCCCCTAGATGGTAGAACGGTCCACCTTTGGCGCTTGCTTGCTTGTCAATGCAGAAATGTTCGTTTAGGCACACCTTTCAAGAAATTTGATTCTCAAGCCCTAAGTTCCTTTAGCAGTTTCCTGAGATTAGGCAGTTTCAAGAATGATCGCGAACCGTCAGAGTAGCGAAAATACTAGCAAACACCGCAACCGTCGAAGTAGCAAAAATACTCGCAAACAAGTCGATATAGGGAATTGCCAACAAACCCCTGTATCACGCGATTGCCGTCAGAGTGACGAAAACACTCAAAACCCCAATCAACACCAGTGCCTGCTAGCCCACTTCAATGAAAAATGACCACACTGCCCCTAGGGCCATTTTTCGGTATGTTTCTTGAGAAAACACCTAAGTCCTCAGAATGGTAAGTCTACCCTTCCAATATTGTCTTAAAGGTAATCTGGCATGTTTAGGTGCCTTTTAGTCAGTTTCGGGCCAATTCCGAGACCTTCCGGTCAAGATGACCATTTTGCCCTTAGGCATTCAAATGCCCCGGGAACCACACCAGCCCTGGGTATCAAATAGGTAACCTCCCAAGAATACTTCCTACAGTATTCACAACCTTTCTTTACCTTTCCAGATCATTTCGAGTCAGTTCTGGCAAACCCAGTGCAAAATAACCGTTTTGCCCCTGGTGGGCTGGTCGTCTTTTCCAACCACACCGGCTTTGGGTATCAAACCGGCAAGCCTTTGAGAACATTCTAAATAATGTTTCCAAATCTCGAGTCTTTTTCTCGAACATTCCGAGACTGTCCTGGCAGCTTTTTGGCCCGATTGACCATTTTGCCCCTAATGGCCCGGTCAATCCTTCCAACACATCCTATCTTCATTTTTCAAGTCAAATACCTCCGGGACACTGTTTTAAGTGTTCCTGCTCTTTTCTGGCCTTCCGGGCCAATCCCGATCCCTTAAATCCTTCCCGGACTTTCCGGAATCACTCCTAGTGAAGCCATGCAAGAAATTGCATGGTAGTCATTAGTACAGGCGCCTATACGTTGCGCCCAAATCTTGAAGACGAAGACAAAGTTCTCGAAGACTGAAGCGAAGACTGAAGAAAAAGCAAGAAAGCAAAGCGCGCAAAGCTAAGCAAAATAAAGAAGACACAAGGGAGGTTTTCTCTTTAAGTTTCTGCACTTTCCCTCCCTCTCTTCTCTCTCCTAACCCACTTGGGTTTTCTCTATTTTAATCCCCCATCTCTTTCCCCCCTTTCTTTGCATGCTTGAAACAATGGGATTCCCGGTCAATGTGTAGGATTGGACTATTGGAGGGTCACCGTGTCGAGGGCTTTCTTTTAGTCTAACCGGATACCACGTGGGTTCGGCCCCCTTAATTATGTGGTGAAGCCTTAACCTTGTATGTTCACGACCCCAAATTTGTATTGTGCATATCATGATCTTACATCTTCCAAAAATCGTTTTCAAACTCGTTTTCAAAGCTTGCATTAAACTTGTTTTCAAAATTACATCAAAATCTCCTTTTTCAAAACTTGTTTTCAAAATCACAATCCTAGGGTGATTCTAGCCTTTCTATGACTAGGGTTACTTTATGAAAGTGTTATATTTAAAGTGACTTTTACGGTTCATATTTTCAAATCCTGTTGTTTTCAAAACCACTTTCTTAAAGTGGTTATAACCTTCTTATGGTTATAATCACTTTAGGAAAGTCAGACATTTTTATACTTTCCAAAAAACTCTCCTTTTAAAAGTCTCTCTTTCTAAAACCCTCTTTTTCAATATGATTTCTAAAAACTCTTCTTTCCAAAGTTGTTTTCAAAAACTCCCTCCAAAAGTCTATTTTCCAAAACTTCTCTTTTCAAACTCCGTTCCAAAACACTCTTCTCAAAATTCACTTTCCTAAAAACTCTTTCCTAAAAGCTTCTTCCAAAATCTTCTTTCCAAAACTCTCTCAAAGTTTTACTTTCGAAAAACTTCCTTCCTAAAATTCTTTTCAAAATATGCTTCCTAAAAAACTCCTCTTTAGAATCTTCTTCCAAAATCTTCGTTTCCAAAAATGCACTTTCTAAAAAACTCTTTTCTTAGAGCCCAAGTCAAATCCTAGGACCCACAATTGGGAAACCCTAATCTTCTTTCCAAAAATGTGATTTTCAACCTTCCCCCAAACCTAGGTTTCCAAAACCTCCATTTCTACATCAAAATCATAAGTTTCCAAAACCTATTTTCGACGTCAAAACTATACACTTCCAAATCTAGGGTTTCTAAAACTTTCTTTTCCAAATCCTTATCAAATCCAATCTTCCCTTTTGGAAACCAAATCCCATCTTCCCTTTTGGAAACCAAATCCAATCTTCCCGTTTAGGAAACTAGATCCAATTCTCTGTTTTTGGAAACAAAATCAAACCTTTTCTTTCATAAACAAAATCCAATCCTTTGTTTTAAGAAATAGGAATCTTAACACTTCCTAGTCCAAATCTTTCCTAATCCAACTCCTTCCTAATCTTCTACTTTCTGAAATCTTAAGTTTTCAAAACTTGAACATAACAATCTTTCCTAAATTTTAAAACTCAAAATCTAAATCTTTCCTAATTCAACTCTCTCCTAATTCCCTACCTTCCTAAACCATAAGTTTCCTAAAACTTCAAATCTTTCCTTAAACATTAAGCTTCCAAATTTTTCCTAATTCAACCCTTTTCTTAATTCTACCCCCTTTCAAATCTTAACTTTCCAAATTTAAGTTTTCAAATCTCTCCTAAACTCAAACCTTTCCTTATTTCAAGATTTTCTAAAACTCAAATTCTAAAACTTTCTAAATCTTAAATTTTCTAAATTTTAGATCTTTCTAAATTTCAAAACTTTCTTAATTCAAAACTTTCCTAAGTTGAAACTTTCTTAATTCAAAACTTTCCTAAATTAAAACTTTCCAATTTCAAAACTTTCTTAATCCAACACTTTCCTAATTCGAAAACTTCCCCAATTCGAAATCTTTCCTAAAATGACATTTTCCTAATTCGAATTTTTCCTAATTCAAAACTTTCCTAAATGGAACTTTCCTAAAATGAAACTTTCCAAATTCAAACCCTCCCTAAATCCAAGCTTTCCTAATCTTCCAAGTCCAATATTCAAGCCAATTCTTTTCTAAAATCTTTCCAAGTCAAATCCAATCTTTCTTTTCTAAGTCCTTAAGTCTAGGTTTCCTAAAACCAAGTTTTCTAAAGTTAAGTCTTTTCAAATCTTCCAATCAAAGTTCAATCTCTCAATCTTCCAATCCAATTTCTAACTCAATCTTTTTCTTCCAATCATATCTTCTATTTTCAATCAGACTCTTGTCCGAACTACAACTGACCTGATTTCTCCAAAAGGATACGTAAGCAACCCTCATGGGTGCAGTCACCACATTTTTCAAGTTTCTAATTCTACAACATTTTTCAAGTTTCTATTTCACAAAATCTTTCCAAATCTCCAGTCTATTTTCAAACTTCCAATTCCAAATTTCTATTTCTAAATCTCTACTTTCAATTTCCAAAACCTTTTTTCCAAATTAAAAATTCTATCTCTTCCTTTTCAAATCAAAGCAATCTCTTTCCAAATCTATTTTCCAACTTTCTTTTCTTGCACTTGCATATCATGCATCATGTTAGTTTCTTTTCAAACATTCTTTTTCAAAGTGGGTAGGATTGGTCATTTGTTAGTTGAAGACTCTCATAGGTGAATCTACGGTAGATTGACATGTAAGTACCGCAAGGGCGGGGTAGGGTGATGGCTTAGTGCATCTTCTCTACACGTAACCAACCTCCAAACCTAGATCATTGTTTTCGAAAGACCAAACGGAGTTATTTTCAAAAAGGGCTTAAATGTTTTCCAAAGGTTGCTAAACAACTTGTTTTTCTAAAAACCCTCTCTTGAGGTGGTATTTTCAAAAACTGTTTCCAAAAAACCCTAATTGTAGTCTTCGGATTATTCTTAGTTTTTAGGTGACCTAACTCACATTAATCAAATTAGGTGGTGACTCCAAATCTTTTCTAAAAGCTCTTTATTCAAATCTATTTTCAATTCAAACCTAGTCGCACTCATTCTTCTAGGAGGGTGAATTCTAACAAGAGAGTACAATGTTTTTCCCGTTTGTGTGTGTATTCCTCGAGTGTGAAAAATCTGAGCAAAACAATGTTGACACTGTTGGCACAGTTATCGGCCTCCTTCTGGTTCTTTGTAGTGGGTTCTTCTGTAAACAGGGTGACTAGTCCACCCCCTTCCAACTCGAATGGTTCTGTCTGCTCTCTTGACTCCTCTAGCCCCCATCCAATGTCTTCATAGTTGTACTCAGTTGTGGGCCAAGGGTTTTCTAGTAAGTGACGTTCCGCCACGGCATACTTTGCATGCAGAAATTCAGCACCCTATCCATCAACAACCATGTTCTCAGCCATCTCATCTTCTAGGAACATTGGCTCCTCAATGGGCCAGTTAGAAGCATCTGGTATCTCATCAGGGTTATAGAGATAAATCGGGCACAATGGGAGATCCTCCTCCCAGTCATCTTCTTCATCGGTCTCCCAATTGTCCTCACAACCTTCGGCTTTTAGCTCGTCGAAATCTCCCTCGCCTTCCATCTCTACTAGTATCATGTTGATGGTGTGATCCGGCAGAGGGTTAGTGGTCACATTGGGGGTCGGAGCAGGTTTTACCAACTGCAAATCAATGGTTTTATTGTCGATCAAGTCTTGGATTTTGTGTTTGAGAGCGAAGCAGCTTTCGATATCGTGCCCCTGGCCACCCAAATGGTACTCGCGTGTAAGGGCGACATTAAAGGTCAGGGGTAGAGGGCTTGGCAACGGGCGAGTAGGTATGGGCTTCAGGATATTGTTCCTCAACAAGTTATAGTATGCCTCGGTTTGGGTATAGGCTAAGGCATTGAAGGTACGGATACGTCGGGTAGGTCTATTAAAGTTGGGTCGTGCCCCAACAGGACCATAGTTAGGGGGTGGAACGGGCATGGTCAAGGTGAGTAAGGCAGGACTGGGGGTGATTGTAGTGGGGGACAGTATTGGGGTGGTTGGCCAGGCAGGATGGCAGACACCTCACTTTCCTTCTTGATCGTGCCCCTTGTAGTAGCCACCTTCTTAGCTATGTTGGCGGTATTTTCTCCAGTCTTGGCATAGGGGTCCGTAATCCTCCCTGTCTTGAGACCGTTTTCTATCATCTCCCCTTGCATGATCAGTTTAGAGAAGCTTTTTCCCACACTTATGCAGAGCTTCTCGTAGAATATACCTTGAAAAGTATGTACGAATAGTTGTACATACTCCTTCTCTTCCAACAGGGGATTAACTTGTGCAGCGACCTCCCTCCATCTTAGGGCATATCCTTTAAAGCTTTCCTTCTCACCCTTGCTCATCATTATCAAGGACCATCGATCAGAAATAAGGTTAATGTTGTGATGGTATTGGGCTTTGAACGCATTGACCAGTTCAATCCAAGTTGTGATCTTCCTTAAGTCCAGACGAGCAAACCATTGTGAAGCAGACCCCGTGAGACTGTGTTGGAAAAGCTGCATGAGGAGTTTCGGATCGTTGCCATGACCACTTAGGGCTCCAGCATAGATACGAAGATGAGCGACAGGGTTACCAATGCCATCATACTTCTGGAAATAAGGTATTTTGAACCTAGCGAGTCTCGAGTGGTCAAGAAAGAAACATAACTCGTCATAGGCAGTGAATCCGTAATTGTCGTGGCCATGGAGACTTCGCAGTGAATCATCTAGCCCTTAGATTTTCAAATTGAGAGGGTCTAGAGGGGCCTTCTTTATGACAGGTGAAAGTAATGTGGTCTCGTCCTCTTCAGCGCTGATCCCTTTGGCTTCTTCCTTATTCTTCCCCGCATTGTCAAACTGAAGCACGGTCCTTAGATCAGCGAGTTCGGGGTCCTTTGGCGAAGTCATGGATGATGATGGAATTGCAGCAGTATCTTTCATAGCCATAGTTTGAATGAGTTTGAGCATCTCATCCATCTTGGTCTTCATTTCATTGACCTCTTCCCGAGAGACTTGAGATGATTCTTCAAGGTTAGCAGCCATCAGTGGTGCTCTTTGCCGGGTGATAATGGGATCCCTAGGTGGATGTTGCCCCTTTTTAGGAGCAATGTTGACTCAATGCAAGGTGATCTCTGTAAATAGAAGAAAGAAAAGATAGAAACACAAACTACAAGTCAGTTTTTGGCTTTTAGAGAGCTTTATGCAATACGTGTCCTAGGGTGCCCCTCTTTTGGGAAGGAAGCTAAGCATGATCTATTGACGCACTTTTGGAGATAGGGGATGTGACCCAGTATGCAGATACCTTACCGTCAAGTGGGAACCTTTAACCATTCATGCACTCATTCGCAAAAGTAAAAAAAGTACATTGAATTTTGGGTTTATGGTACAAAAGAATTGAAATACATTTTACTAGGGTGAGGGGGAACATTTTCCTTTGGACTTCCACCTATCTAGCTTTACAAAGGAAAAACCTAAACTACTCTTGAGTCTTCGGATTCGCCTTTGTTGGATTTGATGTCGAAGAGGTAGCTGAGAGACCTTGTTAATCGATTGCCCCTTGTCTTCTTGGCAATCCTATCTCCGTGAGCATAGAGGGATTGGGGCCCCTCTTGTAGAATAAATTAAGATGCATGCAATAAGTCCTTGGGGTTATACAGGAACCCTTAGGGTTTAGATAGGTTTAATGCAAGGGAGAGTGACTTTGGTGTCACTCTCAATGGGTTGATCATATGCATAAGAATGCAGAGACTTGAGATGCTTGGAACTCTTATTTTGACATGGGATATTGAATGCATGAAAATGGATATGCAAAGAGTGTAAGGAGAGAGAATGCAATAGCAAGGTAAACGTGCATGCATGAATAATTAGATAGTTATTATAACAGTAAGAATACGGGTATTATACCAACAAGAATAGATAGGTATAAATGAAAATAAGAGCAGTCGTCCTTTCCTCCATGGTTTTGGAAAATAGTGCACATCTTAAATCCGGCAGAGGTTTGGTTATGCATAGTGTCTATATGAGCATGAGGTTGAGGGTTGACTAATGCGTCCTAAAAAGGCTCGGTCCCCGGATCTTCAAACCTAGGCCCACTCCCCGAGGTGGTGCCATGATCAGTTGGTGATCCGAGGGGGGGAACCATCAAGAGGCCGTAGGCAAAGAAACTGACATAGCATCTTGCCCACAACCAATATACCGTTCCCCCTTTCTAACTAGAAAGGTCATATTAGGGTAATAATACAAGTATGTAGAATGCAGGTGCACATGCAGTGTGTGTGTAATTTTTAAAAGCGGAGGAAAGAGCCCAACAACTCCCATTCATCCTATTCATCACATTCATGCATGGCAGTTAATAAAATTTAAACAACAAACGCACCTACAAAACAAAGATGCAAGAGTTAGTATGTGGATGACAAACTTAATACAAGATAATATGAATAAATGCATGTTTTTTTTTTAAACAATTTTGAAAATTTGGCTTTGAAAATTTAAAGTGAATAGGATTGAACAAGTTAATTGAAGACTCTACATGGGTGAAGGGTAAAGAGTCATGACTACGGCCTAACCCTCTAAGTTTTCCCAGTGGAGTCACCAGCTGTCATGCCCAGATTTTTTGCACTCGAGGAATACACACATAAGTGGGAAAAACACTGTACTCTCTCGTTAGAACTCACCCTCCTAGAAGAATGAGTGCGACTAGGTTTGAATTAAAAATAAATTTAAATAAAGGGCTTTTAGAAAAGATTTCGAGTCGCCACCTAACTTAATTAAGGTGAGTTAGGTCACCTAAAAACTAAGCATAATCCAAAAACTACACTTAGGGTTTTGGAAACGATTTTGAAAATATCTCCTTAAGAGAGGGTTTTTTAAGAAAACAGGTTGTTTGGCAACCTTTAGAAAATACGTAAGCCCTTTTTCAAAAAATAACTCTGTTTTGGTCTTTGAAATAAGTGATCCTAGGTTCAGAGGTTGGTTACGTGTAGGGAAGATGCACTAAGCCATCACTCTATCCCGCCCTTTCGGTACCTACATGTCTATTTGCCCTAGATTCACCTATGAGAGTCTTCAACTAACAAATTGTCCAATCCTATCCACTTTGAAAAAGAATGTTTAAAAAGAAATTTAACATGATGCATGATATGCAAGTGCAAGAAGAAGATTTGATTTGAAAATAGATTTGGAAAGAAATCGATTTGATTTGAAAAGAAAAAGATAGAAGTTTGAATTTGAAAAGAAGGTTTTGGAAATTAAAAATAGAGATTTGGGAATAGAAATGGAATTGGAAGTTTGAAAATAGATTGGTGATTTGGAAAGATTTTGTGGAAATAGAAACTTGAAAAATGTTGTAGAATTTGAAATTTGAAAAATGTGGAGACCGCACCCATGAGGGTTGCCTACGTATCCTTTTGGAGGAATCAAGTCAGTCGTAGTTCGGACAAGAGTCCGATTGAAAAATAGAAGAGTTGATTTGGAAAAGGGTTGAAATTGGAATTTGGATTGGAATTGGAAGAGTATGGAAATTTGGACTTTGATCGGAAGATTTGAAAAGATTGGTTTAGAAAGACTTGGCTTTAGGAAACCTAGACTTAGGAACTTAGAAAAGAAAAATTGAACTTGACTTGAAAAGATTTTAGAGAATAATGGACTTGAATATTAGACTTGGAAGATTAGGAAACATGGAATTAGGAAAGATGTTGATTTAGGAAAATTTTAGGTTTAGGAAGTTTTCATATTAGGAAAGTTTCAACTTAAGAAAGTTTTGAATTTGGAATGTTTTGAAATAGGAAAGTTTTGAAAGTTGAAATGTTTTAAAATAGGGAAGTTTTGAAAAGTAGGAAAGTTTTGAGTTTAAAAAGTTTTAGATTTGGAAAGACTTGAAGTTTTAGGAAAGTTTAGAATTTAGAAAGTTTGGAAGTTTAGAAAGATTTAACTTAAGAAAGTTTTGAATTTAGAAAACTTTGAATTTGGAAAGATTTGAAATTTAGAAAGTTTAAGATTTAGAAAGTTTTAGAGTTTGAATTTTAGAAACTCTTGAGATTAGGAAAGGTTTAAATTTAGGAAAGATTGGAAACCTAGATTTGGAAAGTTAAGATTTGAAAAGGGGTAGAGTTAGGAAAAGGTTGAATTAGGAAAGATTTGAGAATTGAATTTTAGAATTTAGGAAAGATTTTTATTTTCAAGTTTTGGAAACTTATGATTTAGGAAAGTAGAAGATTAGGAAGGGGTTGAATTAGGAAAGATTTGGATTAGGAAGCGATTGGATTTTGTTTCTAAAAGAGAAAATTTTATTTTGTTTCCAAAAACGGAGGATTGGATCTAGTTTCCTAAACGGAAGATTGGATTTGTTTTCTAGAGGGAAGATTTGATTTAACAAGGATTTAAAAAAGGAAATTTTAGAAACCCTAGATTTGGAAGTGTATAGTTTTGACGTAGAAAATAGGTTTTGGAAACATGTACAGTTTTGATGTAGAAAACAAGAGATTTTGGAAACCTAGGTTTTAAGGCAAGTTTGAAAACCATGTTTTTGGAAAGAAAATTAGGGTCTCCTAATCGTGGCTCTAGGGCTTGACTTGGGCTCTAAGAAAAGGGATTTTTAGAAAGTGTGCTTTTTGGAAACAAGTTTTTGGAAGGAAATCCTAGATAGGTATTTCTAGAAGATGAGTTTTAAAAAGAGAGCTTGTGGAAAGAGATTTTGGAAGAAGCTTTTTGGAAAGAATTTTTAAGAAAGTGAATTTTGAGGAAGGCGTTTTCTAGGAAGGAAACCTAGGGAGTGTTTTTTAGGAAAGGAATTTTGAGTAGAGTGTCTTGGAAAGGAGTTTAAAAATAGATTTTTTAAGAGAGTTTTTAAAAACAATTTTAGGAGGAAGAGTTTTTGGAAAGCATATTGAAAGAGAAATTTTTGAAAATAGAGTTTTTTAAAAACTATGAAAATGTCTCACTTTCCTAAAGCGATTCTAACCATAAGGAGGTTAGAACCACTTTAAGAAAGTGGTTTTGAAAACAACTAGGAGTTGTAAATATAGACCATATCGGTCACTTTAAATGCAACACTTTCCTAAAGCAATCCTAGCCATGGAAAAGCTAGAATCACTCGAGGATTGTGATTTTGAAAACAAGTTTTGAAAAAGGAGATTTTGATGCAATTTTGAAAATAAGTTTGAAAACAATTTTGAAAATGACTTCGAAAACGACTTTTGGAAGAATACAAGAATCATGATATGCACAATGCAAATTTGGGGTCGTGAACATACAAGGTTAAGGCTTCACCACATAATCAAGGGGGCCGAACCCACGTAGTCTCCGGTTAGACTAAAAGAAAGCCCTCGACACGGTAACCCTCCAATAGTTTAATCCTACACATGGACCGAGAGTCCCCTTGTTTCAAGCATGCAAAGAAAGGGGGGAAAGAGATGGGGGATTAAAATAGAGAAAACCCAAGTTGGTTAGGAGAGAGAAGAGAGAGGGGGGAAGTTCAGAAATTTAAATAAAAAGCCTACCTTGTATCTTCTTTATTTTGCTTAGCTTTGTGCACTTTGCTTTGCTTATCTTACTTCAATCTTCATTTCAATCTTTAAGAGTTCATCTTCAATCTTTGAACCTTCAAATTGTAGCCTTTCAAGTCTTCAAAGGAGGGTTGGAGGCTAGTGTATAAGTGTATGAGAGTGTATAGGAGGCTAGGGTTTGGTGTATGGTGGCTAGGGTTTGGAAAACCTAGATAAGCTAGGGTTTTGGGAGTGTATGAGCTCTGTATATAGAATATTAGGGTTTTTAGACTGAGTTTGCGGACCCCTTTCGCGCTGGAGGAGCCTCTGTATTTATAGGGATGAGATAAACCTGGCGCTTGTTGCAGTGGCACCAGCCAATTAGGAAAGTTTTAAGGTCGGCAAGCAACCTATCTTTGGAAGATTTGGGCGCCTGTGCTAGTGACTACCATGCAATTTTTAGCTTGGCTTCACTAAGAGTGACTCCGGAAAGTCCGGGAATGATTTAAGGGATTGGGAATGGCCCAGAAGGCCGGGAAAAGATCAAGAACACTTAGAATAGTGTCTCGAAGGTATTTGACTTGAAAAATGAAGATAGGATGTGTCAAAAGGATTGACCGGGCCATTAGGGGCAAAACGGTCAATCGGGCCAGAAAGTTACCGGGACGGACTCAGAATGTCCTAGAAGAAGACTTGAGATTTAGAAACATTATTCAGAATATTCCTAAAGGTTGTCGGTTTGATACCCAGAGCCGGTGTGGTTGGAAAAGATGACCGGCCCTCTAGGGACAAAACGGTCATTTTGCACCGAGTTTGCCAGAACTGACTCGAAATGATCTGAAAAGATAAAGAAAGGTTGAGAACACTATAAGAAGCATTCTCAGGAGGCTGCCGGTTTGATACCCAGGGCCGATGTCGTTCCCGCGGCATTCGAATGCCTAAGGGAAAAATGGTCATCTTGACCGGAATATCTTGAAATTGGCCCAAAACTGACTAGAAGGCACCTAATCATGCCGGATTGCCTTCAAGACAATCTTGGAAGGTTGGACTTACCATTCTAAGGATTCAAATGTGTTCTCAAGAAACTTGCTAGAAAATGGCCCCAAGGGCAGTTTGGTCATTTTTCACCGAAGTGGGCTAGCAGGCATGGTGTTGACCTGGGTTTTGAGTGTTTCTGCCACTCTGACGGCTTTCGCGTGATACAAGGGTTTGTTGGCAATTCCCTGTATCGACCTGTTTGCAAGCATTTTCACTACTCTGACGGTTGCGATCTTTGCGAGTATTTCCACTACTCTGATGGTTCGCGATCATTCCTAAGACTGCCTGATCTCGGGAAGCCGCTAAAGGGACTTAGCACCTGAGAATCAACTTTCTCAAAAAGTGTGCCTAAATGGATATTCTGCATTAACGGGCTAGTAGGCACCAAAAGTGGACCGTTCTACCATCTAGGGGACTTGGGGTCTCGTCCTGGTCGACAGGTTTAAAGGGACTTACCGTTTCGAAGAGATTTTATTCAAAAAATGTGCCGGACCTTCTCGAGGAATCAACTGTCTTGAGAGCGGGATTGGAATTGGAATTGGACTTGGAAAGGGGACTTACTGTCTTCAGGAAGATGCGCCTAATTTGGAATTGGAAAGGGGACTTATCGTCTTCAGAAAGACGTGATTGATTTGGAATTGGAAAGAGGACTTACCGTCTTTGGAAAGACGTGCCTGATTTAGAATTGGAAAGGGGACTTAAGTCTTCGGAAAGACGTGCCTAATTTGGAATTAGAAAGAGGACTTACCGTCTTCGGAAAGACGTGCCTAATTTTGGAATTAGACCAAACAATGCCCACAAGGGCATTTTGGTCCTTTTGCCTTTATTTGGGCCCGGCGGGGCCTGCGAAGCAATGAATTGATGGGATTAGACGTAGAAAGTTAATTTGTATTAAAATATGCCCACAATGACTTGAACACAAGTCTAAACGGAGTGGAGACTGCTGAGCGGTCAAAAATCGGGTGCTTACAGCTGCCCCTCTTTTTCTATCTTTGCTTGTCAAAGACAGAAAACGATAAAGTAAGAGCCCCATGTTGACTGTGAGGTGGTCGGAGGGATGGATTTGGAAAACGGGGGTTTGGAAACGAATATTGCGCCCAAAAGGCCTTCGAAAATGAGTTTTTGCGGGAAAAGGGCAAAGCCGCCCAGAATTGGAAACTGGCACCACTAGGAGTGGCGCCTTTGGCAGAAGAAGCTTGGCACCTCTACTAGTGGCGCCAGGCTTGGGAACAAAACTAGAAAATTTTCTGGTTCGAACAGTTGCGGTATTTGAGAGAGTTTTCGCAAATATGAGAGACATTGTGAAGAAACCAACTTGGACATTGAAGGGGCACCTCTTGGAGACCACGAGTGATTGCCAGAAGGAGTCCATGTTGACGGAAAAGTCGTTGAAAGAGAAGATTTCTCCGGTGAACTCTAAAAAGTGAGTTTTCAAATTTTGGTTGATTTTGATGTGTAAAATTTCGTTTGAACCATGTGAATTTAGTAGAATTTGATGTTTTGACATGCTTTGAACATTTTGGTGAAGTTATTTTTGCATTTTGGCGCTTGTTTGATTGAATTTGAGTGATTTTACATAATTATGTGAAGAGGGTTTTCTGCAAGAATAGGGGATTTGTTCCTACAAGCTTAGGCATTGGGTTTTTTGGCTAGATTTTATAGCATGTGCCTTAAAAAAAAATGTGTTTAGCAATCGTGTGAAGTTTCGTGATTTTCTAAAAACTTGGTGAATTCTTGATTTTTTGAAAAATAGAAAAATAATTAGAAAATTGAAAAAATTAAGAAAACTTGAGAGATTGATGAAATTTGAAATTTGAAAAAATATTGGAATATTTTAGAAAACATTTGAGGTGATTTTGAGAAATTTTAGGATAACTTTGAAAACCATTGATTTTTTAAAAAAAGAAAACAAGTGTTTTGAAAATTTTGAAAAATTGAAGAGTGTGCGCGAGTGCGGATGTTATGTGATTGTAACCTTGTGGAGTGCACGTTTTGTGTTTTGTGTTGATGTCATGGGTGTTGTAGGGACCACTTTTAAACAAAACTCTGCCGAAATTTTTAGAAATAAGGGAAAGAGTTGGAAAAGGTTTAGAAATAAAATCTTTTTCAAGGAGAAAGACAGAAAACTCTTGAGATCTGATTTGAAGTTAGAAAATCAAAATGTGTAGGAAATTTTTTTTGACATATCATTTGAAATCTTTTTATTATTTTTATTGTTTATTGTTTATTGTTTATTTTGTTTTACTTTATTATGTTATTATTTATCTGCATGTACGGTATCTTAACACCTCTTACCTTGGCTTACCTTTTCAGGATAGTAGATGCGGGTGATGATGACTCTGAGAGGAGACGCCGCTCGGGGAAGGCGGCTGGGACAGATTCCACTAGCGGCTTAAGTCGGTCTAGGGGCAGCTGACGGTCTACTGGGGAGGCCGCATCTAATTAGAGTGGTCGGGGGAGTAGGCCACTTGTCCACCCCTTTCCCCCAGTTGAGTAGGCTTTCGTAGAGGAGATTGGCACAGAGGAGGAGGTACCGAGCCTTGGGAATCAGGTGACCGATTATGGGAGAGCTTCCTCCAGGCATAGGCAGACGGATGCTGACTTGGGAGACTTGCAGGTACCGGATATTCCCCCACTCGGGGATTTAGCTTATCAACCCAGCGTATACTCCAGACAGCATTTGCCCCCTTCTCGAGTACACACAACTTTTAGAGGGGCTGTTCATTAGGTCTTCGTGACCATGCAGTGAGCTGCCCCGTCATATCGTGCCTTCTTGGCTGAAATCGGATTCGGAGCCTTCATGGGGTTACAGGCCAACTGCCTAAACTGACATTTCGTACTGGTGCTGGTTGAGCAGTGGTTTGGAGAGACCGAGACCTTCCATTTTGTCGGCTTCGAGTTAGGTCCCACTTCCTTGGATTGGGCGATCATCACAGGGCTTTCCTTTGTTGGCCGGCGGATCACCCTGTAGTTAGTCAGTAGGGACAAGGCCTGTTTGCTGTTGGACTTGCCTCCTCCTGAGCATTCTGCCTTCCCAATCTCTTGGATCAGTCAGGATGACCGTACCTTTGCTGTTGAGCCATCTCCTGCCAAGCGGGATATTATGAGACGACGACTTGTTTTATACATCATATTTGGCTGCTTTTGCAACAACAACAAGTCGCTCATGCCATGTCGGTTGGTGAGTATAGTAGCCGATCTTAGCGCTTTATCTGAGCTGGACTGGGGGTCTTTCTCCTTTGCCTGCTTCCTTCAGTCGATGCTGGCTCGGACTTCTTCCCGTTGGGGTAGCATGACTAATTTTTGGCCTTTTCTCGTCTAGTGGAGCTACGAGTACCTTCCTATTCATCGCCCTGCAGTTGTTGAGGATGACCTCTATCCTCGTGCTTTGAGGTGGGCTCGTGACTGGGTAGCCCAGCGATTGGAAATTATCGATTTTGTGACGCTCTGGGCTAACCTGGAGCTGATTGAAGCGAGGGATGTGACTTAGCGACCCTTTATTAGATTAGTTCATTATGAGAGAGTCCAATACTTGGTCCCGTCGTCCCTGTCGAGAGTTGCTTTTCTCAGTGATGACACTTGGGAGTTCTATCTTAGAGAGCGACACTAGCAGCAGTTTCATGAGGAGTTTCGATCAGCAGGAGCTCTGCTAGAGTATATGTTTGGAGCCTTGGTGGCGGGAGTGCCTATCCCCTATCAGGAGCATCAGCCGGGTGCCGAGTTCTTGCTTCCTTTGGATACAAATTATGCTGCGCACTTTGGGGCTCATTCGGTCTATGCCTTCACCCGGTTTGAGGTAGTAGTTGGCGGGTACACTGTGGGCCAGGAGGTAGTTAACTTATGGCGTCATGCCGGAGGATATGTGCCCTAGGCTGAGTTTACTGCTGTGAGAGACTAGAGAGATCAGTACCAGATGGAGCGGGATTAGTACCAAGCCGAGGTAACTTCCCTGACGGCTCGGTTATCTCAGCTGGGCGGTGGGGGGTATGTTATTCTTTCCCTCCTTCTTCTTGCTTTGTGTTGTTTAGTTCTTCTTTCATGTAGATGATTTTGGCTCCTCCTTCTTTGCGGGATGCTGGTGCTTCGAGCAACTATCTGCCTCCTCCGATGCTGGGTTTCGGGGATTTTAATCCAGATGACATTGACTTCGACCTGTGACAGATGCCCCTTGTGGAGATTCTAATCTTCCTTTGCCCCTATTCCTGAGATGTATTTACGTTAGACAGTTTTATTTTGTAAGCTCTATATAAAGATGGATATTTATGGTATTCCAGATGCATGGAAAGACAGATGCATTTATGATCTTTACAGCTAGGCATATGATCAGATGCATGTGATGGATGATGATGTTAGGTATCTATTGTATGAGTTGATGTTGGTGACTTCTGTTTTTTACATGGAGTTATACCTTATGTGTGCAAAACTCATGCTGATTGTTTCTTTTTTTTTTTTTCATTTTTATATGCACATATTAGAAATACATTAACTAATAGAATGACAAGGGGTGCTGTTAAACTTATAGTCTTTGGAATGGTAACTTCTTCCTTTTCTAGGGTCTATCTTCTTCTCTGGCTCAACCCTACCTTGATTAGATGAACCTTTCTCAACATTTTGACCCTCTCCGATTCTCTATTTCAGGGTTAGTGTATGGGGTTACTGGGCTAAAACTCTCGACTCTCGAGGTTTTAGCAACATCTTACCTGACCTTTAGCAGAACGATAAGTGGCAAGTCCTTTCAATCTGAGGAGACTTTGTTTAGGACCGTAATGTAGGCGAGGTTATGGGGTTTTTGAAATAACAGGATATATAGGCCCAAATTCGAATGTTATTTTCAGTAGGGTCAAGATCCATACCGTCCTTGACTATTTTCTCCGTAGGGCTAGCATCCTTCTTAGCTTTGGCAATGTGTTCGGCTCATTTAGATCAAGCAATCCATTTTCAATCAGAGTGGACTTTAGTATGGTTGTAATGTAGGCAATGGTTTCAGGGTTTTGCAAGAAAGGATAAAAGCTCAAACCTATTGTTTCTACTAGGTTTCTTTGGAGCCTAGGATCACATTTAAATTTCCTTCTTGCTTTGGCTATATACTTTTCAAGGTGAAAATGACTATTCTCTTTCACCCTTTTTATATGCTTTTTGAGCTAAACACGACTTTCTTTTCTTCTTATTATGGCACAATCATGGTTTTCTTCAGGCCTTTCCCTAAAGGATTTTTTTTTTTTCCGGCCTCTTGCCCCTGGCAACTCTTTTCCTTCACTTTGTCCTTTCTTTTCCTTCATGAAATGAATAATTCTTCGACCCTTTTTCCTTAGACATTTTTCTTGGCAGTTCAATCTACCCAATGGGGTGGTCATCCTTAGGTTGGAGTTTTGTCAAAGAAGGTAAATGGCTCAACGAGTTTGGCAAAGGGTTACTTTTGACTGTATGAGAAATGAAATGAAGGCCTCTCTTCACTTTGAACTAGATTGCTTGATCTATAAAGCCTCCTGCACTAGCTTAAAATGATAGAAGATGGATACCAATCCTAGAGTTCTCAACTATTGTCTGCCCCAGTGTAGGGAGGACAGTCTTGGATTGGGGTTGACAAGAAAAAATTTTGCTTTCCGCGAGGCACTAGGGGTTCAACAAAGGGAATATAAGCACATTTGTTTATTTATTTAGTAATTTATCTTTTATTTATATGTTGGGAAGTGAAAGATGGCTCCTCTTCATTTTGATAGACTGACCACACATCGCTTAGCTTCAGTGTATTGTAAGTGTCACCTTTGGGTAGTATCCTCACTCATCCTTATCCTCCCTCTCTTTGGAAAGCTGATCATTTGGTGAGTAGTTAACTTATGCTATCATCCCCTCAAGTCAAATCATTCCATGAGACAGGCCATACCCCTTTGCATAAGAAGTAGCTATCATTCCCAAAAGACATATAGAATAGTAGCAGTGAATAAAAAGACTTAATCATTTTATAATATTAGTGAAAAGCATATAGTCCTTGATTGAAGGAAAAAGAAATGCAGATTTTAATTTAACAAATAAACGGTAAAGGGATAGGGGGTGGGACGGGCAGGTCTATAAAAGTTGGGTCGTGCCCCAGTGGGGCCATAGTTAGCGGGTGGAACGGGCATGGTCAAGGTGGGTAAGGGCAAGACTGGGGGTGATTGTAGTGGGGGACGGTATTTGGGTGGTTGGCTAGGTAGGATGGCAGACACCTCACTTCCTCTTGGCGCCACTCCAGGCCATTTCTTGGCTTGGCACCACTGCTAGTGGAGCCAGCCAGTTAGGAAAGTTTTAAGGTTGGCAAACAACGTATCTTTGGAAGATTTGGGCGTCTGTACTAGTGACTACCATGTAATTTTTAGCCTGGCTTCATTAGGAGTGACTCCAGAAAGTCCGGGAATGATTTAAGGGACTGGGAATGGCCCAGAAGGCCGAGAAAAGGGCAGGAACACTTAGAACAGTGTCCCGGAGGTATTTGACTTGAAAAATGAAGATAGGATGTGTCAAAAGGATTGACCGAGCCATTAGGGGCAAACGGTCAATCGAGCCAGAAAACTGCTGGGACGGACTCAAAATGTCCCGAAAAAAGACTTGATATTTAGAAACATTATCCAGAATGTTCTCAAAGGTTGCCGGTTTGATACCCAGAGCCGGTATGGTTGGAAAAGGTGACCGGCCCTCCAGGAACAAAATAGTCATTTTGCACCGGGTTTACCGGAACTGACTCGGAATGATCTGGAAAGATAAAGAAAGGTTGAGAATACTATAAGAAGCATTCTCAGGAGGCTACCGGTTTGATACCTAGGGCCGGTGTGGTTCCTAAGGCATTCGAATGCCCAGGGGAAAAATGGTCATCTTGACCAGAAGGTCTCAAAATTGGCCCAATACTGACTAGAAGGCACCCAATCATGCCGAATTGCCTTTAAGACAATCTTGGAAGGTTGGACTTACCGTTCTGAGGATTCAAATGTGTTCTTGAGAAACGTGCTGGAAAATGGTCCTAGGGGCAGTTTGGTCATTTTTCACCGAAGTGGGCTAGCAGGCACTGGTGTTGACCTGGGTTTTGAGTGTTTCTGCCACTCTGACGGCAGTCGCGTGATATAGGGGTTTGTTGGCAATTCCCTATATCGATCTGTTTGCGAGTATTTTCACTATTCTGACGGTTGTGATGTTTGCGAGTATTTCCGCTATTCTGACGGTTCGCAATCATTTCCGAGACTGCCTGATCTCGGGAAGCTACTAAAGGGACTTAGCGCCTGAGAATTAACTTTCTCAAAAGGCGTGCCTAAATGGACATTTCTGTATTGGCGGCCTAGCAGGTGCCAAAGGTGGATCGTTCTACCATCTGGGGGACTTAGGGTCTCGTCCCAGTCGACATGTTTAAAGCGGCTTACCGTTTCTAAGAGATTTTCTTCAAAAAACCTGCCGGACCATCTCGAGGAATCAACTGTCTCGAGAGACGGATTGGAATTGGAATTGGAATTGGACTTGGAAAGGGGACTTACCATCTTCAGGAAGACGCGCCTAATTTGGAATTGGAAAGGGGACTTACCATCTTTAGAAAGACGTGCTTGATTTGGAATTGGAAAGGGGACTTACCTTCTTCGGAAAGACATGCCTGATTTAGAATTGGAAAGGAGACTTACCGTCTTCAAAAAGACGTGCTTAATTTGGAATTGGAAAGGGGACTTACCGTCGTTGAAAAGACATGCCTAATTTGGAATTAAAAAGGGGACTTACCGTCTTTGGAAAGATGTGCCTAATTTTGAATTGGAAAGGGAACTTAACGTCTTCGAAAAGACGTGCCTAATTTTGGAATTAGACCAAACAATGCCCCTAAGGGCATTTTGGTCCTTTTGCCTCTATTTAGGCTTGACGGGGCCCGCGAAGCGATGAATTAACGGGATTAGACTTAGAAAGTTAATTTGGATTAAAATATGCCCACAATGACTTGAACACAAGTCTGGATGGAGTGGAGACCGCCGAGCGGTCAAAAATGGGGTGTTTACATGTATGTGAGTGTATGACAGCTAGGGTTTGTGGTTTGGAAAACCTAACGAAGACTAGGGTTTAGGGGGGCTACGAGCTCTGTATATCGAAGAGGAGAGTTTTTAAACTGAGTTTTCAGACCTCTTTCATGTTGAAAGAGGCTCCGTATTTATAGACAGAGGAATGACATGGCGCCAGTTGCAGTGGCGCCAGTTGCAGTGGCGCCAGGCAAAATATTACATTGGCACCACTCCTAGTAGTGCCAAGCCATTTTTTGGCTTGTAGTGGTGCTAGCCAATTAGGAAATATTTAAGGTCGGCAAGCAACGTATCTTCAGAAGATTTGGACGCCTGTATAAGTGACTACCATGCAATTCTTAGCCTAGCTTCACTAAGAGTGACTTCGAAAGGTCCGGGAATGATTTGAAGGGCCGGGAATGGCTAGGAAGGCCAGAAAGGGATAAGAAACCCTAAAACAGTGTCTCGGGGGTAATAGACTTGAGGAATGATATCAAGATGGGACGGAGGGGTTGATCGGGCCATTAGGGGCAAAACAGTTAATCGGGCCAGAAAGTTACTGGGATGGACTCGAAATATCCCAGAAGAAGACCGGGAACTCGGAAACATTAACTAGAATGTTCCAAGAGGTTACCGGTTTGATACCCAGAGTTAGTGTGGTCGGAAAAGGCAACCGGCCCACTAGGGGCAAAATGGTCATTTTGCACTAGATTTATCGGAACTGACTGGGAATGATCTGAAAAGATAATGGAAGGTCGGGAATACTATAAGAAGCATTTTTGAGAGGCTACCAGTTTGATACGCAGAGCCAGTGTGGTTCCGGAGGCGCTCGGATGCTTAGGGGCAAAATGGTCATCTTGACCAAAAAGTCTCGAAATTAGCCCAAAACTGACTGGAAGGCACCTAATCTTGCCGGATTGTCTTTAGGACAATCTTGGAAGGGGGGACTTACCATTTTGAGGACTTAGATACTTTCTCAAAAAACGTGCCAAAAAACGGCCCTAGGGGCAGTTTGGTTACTTTTCGCCGGAGTGGGCTAGCAGGCACTGGTGTTGACCTGAGTTTTGAGTGTTTCTGTCACTCTGATGGCGGTCCCGTGATATATGGGTCTGCCGGCAATTCCCTAAATCGACCTGTTTGTGAGTGTTTTCCCCACTCTAACGGTTGCGATGTTTACGAGTATTTCTGTTACTCTAACGGGTCGCAATCATTCAAGAGACTGCCTGATCTCGAGAAGCTACTAGGTGGACTTAGCAGCTGAGGAATCAATTTTCTCGAAAGGCATGCTAAAATGGACATTTCTGCATTGGTGGGCTAGCAGGGGCCAAAGGTGGACCGTTCTACCATCTCGGGGACTTGGAGTCTCATCCCGGTCAATGGGTTTGAAGGGACTTACCGTTTCGAAGAGCTATCACATAAACATGCCGAATAGGACGGACTTATCATCTCGAGGAATCAACTATCTCAAAAGGTGTGCTGGATTTAATTAGAATTGGAATGAAAAGGGGACTTACCCTCTTTGAGAAGACGTGCCCACAGGAATTGGACCGAACAATGCGCCAAGAATACTTTAGTCATTTTGCCTCCATTTAGGCCCAATGGGGCCATGAAGCGATTGATTGATGGGATTTAGACTTGAAAAATTAATTTAAAATTGGAATATGTCCATATTGACTTGAATACAAGTCTGGACGGACTGGGTACTGCCGAGCAGACAAAAATGGGGTGCTT